>QXTE01000068.1:484825-1232980 GCA_003942145.1 Platysternon megacephalum
GGACTCTTCGGCTTGGAAAAGAGAAGACTAAGGGGGGACATGATAGAGGTATATAAAATCATGAGTGATGTTGAGAAAGTGGATAAGGAAAAGTTATTTACTTATTCCCATAATACAAGAACTAGGGGTCACCAAATGAAATTAATAGGCAGCAGGTTTAAAACAAATAAAAGGAAGTTCTTCTTCACGCAGCGCACAGTCAACTTGTGGAACTCCTTACCTGAGGAGGTTGTGAAGGCTAGGACTATAACAATGTTTAAAAGGGGACTGGATACATTCATGGTGGCTAAGTCCATAAATGGCTCTGTTCGTCAGAGGATGGAGATGGATGGCAGGAGAGAGATCACTCAGGAGAGAGATCATTGCCTGTTAGGTTCACTCCCTCTGGGGCACCTGGCATTGGCCACTGTCGGTAGACAGATACTGGGCTAGATGGACCTTTGGTCTGACCCGGTACGGCCTTTCTTATGTTCTTATGATATGGGGTATGCAATAGATTACTGGATGAGTAGTGTTTTTGGAGGAAGGAGAGTAGGAAGCAGCTGTAGAGAAACTGAAAGAAGGGGAAGATGGCAGTTAAGAGACTGAAGATAAGAGGAAGTATGATTTGATGAGAGTTGGAAGGATGGGGTGAAGAGGTGAGGGTGCAAACTAGGAGTGGTAAATGGAAGCTGTGATGAGGGAAACCGCGTGAAAGTGAGCCATTATTTGGAGAAAGATGTTATTGGATCAAATAGTACCAGATATGAGAAGGAATGGATAATCTGAGCCATGGTAGGTGACACCTAAACAAATACTTTGCCTCAGTTTTTAATAAGGGTAATGAGGAATTTGGAAGTAGTGGCAGGGTGGCTAATGGAAACAAGGATATGAAAGTAGAAATGACTACTTCCGACATGGAAGTCAAACTGAAAACAGCTTAATGGGACCAAATCAGGGGCCCCAAATAATCTCCATTGAAGAATATTGAAGGAACTGGCACATGAAATTGCAAGCCCAGTGGCAAGGATTTTTAATGAATCCTTAAACTTGGGGGTTGTACCCTATAACTGGAGAATTGCTAATATAGTACCTATTTTTAAGAAAGGGGGAAAAAGGTGATCTGGGAAACTGCAGGTCTGTTAGTCTTACCTCAGTTGTATGCAAAGTCTTGGAACAAATGTTGAAAGAGAAAGTAGTTAATGATATAGAGGTAAATGGTATTTGGGATAAAATACAACATGGTTTTACGAAAGTTGAATTTTGCCAGACCAACCTGATCTCTTTCTTTGAGAAGATAACTGATTTTTTAGACAAAGGAAATGCAGTAGATCTAATTTATCTGGATATCAGTAAGATGTTTGATACAATTCCATATGGGAAATTATTAAATTGGAGAAGATGGGATAAATATGAGAATTGAAAGGTGGACGAGGAACTGGTTAAAGGGGAGACTACAATGGGTCATATTGAAAGGTGAACTGTTAGTCTGGAGGGAGTTTACTAGTGGAATTTCTCAGGGATTGATCTTGGGACTAATCTTATTTAACATTTTTATTAATGACCTTGGCACAAAAAGTGGGAGTGTGCTAATAAAATTTGCGGATGACACAAAGTTGGGAGGTATTGCCAACATGGAGGAGGACTGGAATATCATACAAGAAGATCTGGAGGACCTTGAAAACAAGAGTAATAGAAATGGGATGAAATTTAATAGTGCAAAGTGCAGTCATGCACTTATAGCAAAAATTCTTGTTAGCTCTTAAGCTGGGGATGTATCAGTTGGAGGCAACAGAGGAGGAGAAAGACTTGGGTGTATTGTTTGATCACAGGATGACTATGAGCTGCCAATGGGATGCAGCCATGAAAAAGGCTAGTGCAATCCTAGTTTGCATCAGGCGAGGTATTTCCAGTAGAGATAGGGAAATGTTATTGCCATTATACGAGGCACTAGTGAGACCCCATCTGTAATACTGTGTGAAATTCTGGTCTCCCATGTTTAAGAAAGACGAATTCGAACTGGAACAGGTGCAGAGAAGGGCTTCTAGGATAAGAGGAATGGAAAACCCTACCTTATGAGAGGAGACTCAAAGAGTTTGACTTGTTTAGCCTAACCAAATGAAGGCTGAGGGGAGATATGATTGTTCTCTATAAGTATATCAGAGGGGTAAATACCAGGGAGGGAGAGGAGTTATTAAAGTTAAGTTGCTGTTGTCACAAGAATAAATGGATATAAACTGGCCATCAACAAGTTTAGGCTTGATATTAGACAAAGGTATCTAACCATCAGAAGAGTGAAATCTGGAATAGCCTTCTAAGGAGAGCAGTGAGGGCAAAAAACCTAACTGGCTTCAGGCTTGAGCTTGATAAATGTATGGAGGAGCTGGTATGTTGAGATGGTCCACATGCCGTTGTAGGCAATCTGCAACTGCTACTAGCCTCCAATAGCAAGCCAAGAGGGGCATTCGGCACATACATTTTTTTAGTTAAAATATTGTGTCGACTGCTCCTGTTAGCTTGGCTACTGGAAAGGCATTCAGCATGCATAGCTAAACATCGGGGGGGGTTTGGTCAAAAGTGACTGCAAATTACTTACCCATCAATAAAATAGATAATACCCCTTTGAAATAGGTAATTATACTGAGATGCTTTTTAAAAACTCAGGTTAAAGGTGGTCAGTACAAACAGGTTAGTGATTATAACCTACACATTTCATAAAAAGGATAGTAGAAAAAACTGCTGGTTGTGAGAATTTTTAACATTATGGCCACTTTTGATTACATTTTGTTTTATGCGGCCTTTCTCTCTTATTTCAGAAAAGATGTCATTGGTGCACAGAGCATGGTTGTTGAGCTCTTTCCACCAAATGCAGACCTGGATTCTGATACTGAACTGGATAGAGCTGTAATTCAGATCAGTGTAGACTTAGTGGATGATTACCCTGCATCTGACCCACGATGGGCTGAATCTGTACCAGAGGGTAAGGCTTAATATTATTTGGGGTTTTATATGTGGGAAGTTGTGCACAGTTTTCTGTTTAAAAAATAAATCATAAGGTAAGCCCTATGCTCCATGGAGTGAAGGCAATTTTTGGGACTTGTGGATTGCTTAGTATTCAACAACTTGCATTGATTGCACCGCTTTGACCTTTCTTTCCTACCCTCACTCCCTCTTCCCAAACTAATCACCAACAGCCTCCCCACAATTTTTCCTATGCGCTCTCAAGTGTACTTTCATGGGGGTAAACAGGCTTTGCCTTTGACCACTGTGTTTCTGCGTGGCAACCTCTACTCTAAATAGCTCCTTTTCACTCCTTTTAGTGCTGCTGTTTCTCTAGTAATGCTAAGAAGAGAGGAGGGTAGCAGTTGCTGCATGGGGAAGCTACATGCAAAGGCTAAGTGCCACTTTCTTACCTCCCCAACCCCTGCTGGAGGAATCTGGTGTAGGTGAAGCACTAAAGCAAGCCACCTTCTGATCAGACACTCCTTCCTGAGTTACTACCCATGAGAAGAGACCTTCCTTTATATCTCCAGGCAGCAGTTGCCCAGAGCTGAGCATGGACTTGGCTGGAAGTTTTATTTGTAGCATGTATGGCCAAGTGATGCTTTTTTTGCTATCATTTCTACCTGGCAATCTATAAGAAATTATGAAATATCAAATACTAAATCTTTAAAGATTCACAACATATTGAAAAATAGCCACTATATTATGAATGCATTATCTGAATTGATTTCCTGTTAGTGCAAAAACTGGAGTTGATTAATCAATAAATACTTGAAAATAAAAATAAAATCCTGATAAGCCTACACGTGATGGAAACTGCAGACGCAACTGTTCTTGTGAGTTTCACATCTTAGCAGTCTTCTGATAATAGAGTATGTAGAAGTTGTGAGAATTCTAAAGCAATAAAAAGGTACAGTGGAGCCCTACTGGGATGTCAAACACACAGATATACCCAAAGAAGCTTCCACTCCACTCACTGGTTCCTTAAAGTCTTTGCTCCTTTGTGTAAAAATTTTATCAGGATCCTCGGAGTCAAACCCTGAGGGAAAGGAATGAGCTTGGGCCAACCATATTTAAAACAGCAATACATGGCTACATCCGGGGGTGAAGAAGAGGGAGCAATTTATTTTTGCTTTGCTAAGCCCATATGTGCATGGAGTGTAAAATCTGTGCAGTGGTGGAGGTGTATTAGGTCTTTAATAAACCTTTTAATCAGGATTCAGATAGTTATCTTCATTTTAATGTTGTCTGTCTTCCATATTTATATATTTGTTTTATTTATATTACAAAAACTTAGTTTTAGGTTGTGTTTTCAATCTCTTAAGATCAAAACAAGGTGATCTGATTAAAAAAAAAAAAAATCCAGTCTTTGTGTATCAGTTTTTGTTAGTATCAAATAAGTTTTTTTCAGGGGTTTGCTTTTGTTCATTTTTTTATAATAATTGAAGACAGAAAAGTTGCAAAATGTAAGAGATCTTAAATTCCAGCTTGCAATACCATGGACTTTTAAAAAAGTGCTCTTAGCTAAAAATCTTGTCTTCACACACACACTCTTTTCAGAAGCAGCTGGTTTCAGCAATACATCCCTTATTCTCCTTCATCAGTTGGAGGATAAGACGAAAGCCCATTCCTTCTTCATTGACTTTCTTCATCAGGTAAGGCCCTAAAATTCTGCTGGCATGAACACTTATATTTTTTATATTATATTAATCATTTTTTGCACATTGCTTAACATTTTTTTTTTAATAAAAGGTTGGCTTATTTGAATGTCTGGGCAGTTTTCCAGTAAGAGGGATGCCAATGACAACTCGATTGTTGCTCTGTGAACATGCAGAAAAGTTATCAGCAGCCATTGTTCTCAAGAACCACCACTCCAGACTGCCAGACTTGGTGAACACCGCTATATTGATTGCTTTAAACAAAAGGGAATGTGATATTCCACAAAGTCTTACCCCTGCAGATGTTTTCTTTAGAGAGGTAAGACGAGGAAGTCTCTTTGATCAATTGGAACCCTTTTCATGATGAATTGTTATGTTGTAAAAACTGAAATACATTAATGTATAAAATAAGACTTTATTCTTCTAAAACAGATTTAACTTTCCAGAATTCGCCTGTTAAGACTTTATTGGTAGCATTTTCTCTCATTTTAAAACATAACTTTTTGCATGCATCTGCAACTAAAGTATGAATCCTGATTGACATCACATAGCTAGAGTAAAATTAATCTGATCTCCAACCAGTTCAGCTATAGGAAGGATGAAAAGACTGCCATGTTTTCCCTTCTCATGCTGGGATTGCCATATTACAGGAGAGCACTGAAGGACACTTATGCCTTCTAGGTAGGTCTCTTTCTCATAAAGCTAGCAAAACGTGTCCTCATCTCTTCATTCCCTTCCTGGAATGAGTTGTAGCCACTCAATGCCTTTCACTATAATATATTGTCCTCTCTGATGCAGTATGTCTAATCCAATTCATCAATTACATTTTTAAGGTAGATTTAGTTTTAGATGAATTATGTACAGAGTATTAATAACTAATGACTGATTTCTCCCTAGGAGAGGTGAGAACTGGTGTCAGCTGTGGAGAAAATAAATAAGTAATAGGAATTGTGATACCTGATTGAAACAGTTGTCTGTGTAGTCCATTATCCTTTTCCTGACAGTAGTCAGTACCACATGTTTCAGAAGAAGGCACAAGGAGCCCCATAATGGACAATCATGGAAAAACCTGCACATATGGGGAGTTTCTTCCTAACCCAATTGGTTTGTGTCCAGAAGCGAGAGGGCTTATAACCCTTTAAAAAAACAACAACCCCAAACCAAAACTCAACTAAAATAACTGGATGTTTTCAATATCCATATAAATGTTTAATACTTTTTTGTATTCCAGTAGGCTGTTTAATCAAGATCCTGTTAATACTTCAATATTTTCATAGATAGTAATCATTTGGCTGTCACACATCACCTGATAATGGGTAGGCTTGTGTTCAGTGCAAATATTTTTGTATGTTTTACAGGTATCCCAGATAGATACGATCTTTGAATGCTTATTAGATCATGAGGAGCAAATCTTGAAGGATACACCAATTGAATCCATTGAGTGGGCCCAGATAGTTGTCGATGTGAATAACATCATAAAGGTATCAAATTACATTGATTAAGTGAAACACTCAAGAAAAAAACCAAGACCAGAATTTAGCAAGTTGAGTCCAACCCTACTTTTCTGAGTATTAGTAAGCAAGGGAAAGTTGTCGAGAATGCAGTATTGTTTCATAAAGAACAGGAAAGAGAAATAAAGAAAACAAGAATTATTTCTAAATATAGAATATAGAAATGTAGGACTGGAAGGGACCTTGAGAAGTCATCAAGTCCAACCCACTGCTCTGAGGCAGGATCAAGTAAACCTAGACTATTGCTGATAGGTGTTTGTGCAATCTGTTTTTAAAACTTCCAATGATGGGGATTCCACAAACTCCCTTGGAAGCCTATTCCAGAACTTAACTACCCTTATAGTTGGAAAGTTTTTGCTAATATCTAACCTAAATCTCCCTTGCTGCAGATTAAGCCCATTACTTCTTGGCCTACCTGCAGTGAACATGGAGAACAATTGATCTGTCATTTATAACAGCCCTTAACATATTTGAAGACTGTTAACATTTCCTCATAGGTCAGGTTTTCTAAACCTTTTATCATTTTTGTTGCTCTCCTCTGGGCTCTCTTAAATTTGTCCACATCTTCCCTGAAGAGTGATGCCCAGAACTGGTCACAGTACTCAAGCTGAGGCCAGTGCTGAGCACCACGAGGGCTGGATAGAGCAGGACAATTATCTTATACAACACTCTGTTAATATACCTCAAATTATATTAGCCTTTTTTGCAACTGCATTACATTGTTGACTCAGACTGAATTTGTGATCCGCTATTAACCCCCAGATCCTTTTCAGCAGTGCTATCCTCCTTACCAGTTGTTATCCATTTTGTAATTGTGCATTTGATTTTTCTTTCCTAAGTGAAGTAATTGTATGTCAGTTTTCCCACCTGATTAATAAGAAAAAGGACCTTGCAATGTTGAAAACAAAATCAATAAAGAAGGCACATCTGGATAGGAAACTTCAAGAAATACTTTGACTTTGCAAATCTAATTTTACTTTTGTCCTTTTATGTAGGCTATTTAAATATCAAATGCCATGTGCAAGAATATCAAGGTACTAATAAACAATGTGTAATGTAGGATTTTATTATATGGATATTACTAATAGAATCATGTAAACTTCTGGACCTGCTCAGTCTATAGTAGAAATTAATAAGCTGCAAGAGTTAAGAAAACAAAACAAAACCCAGTGCCATATATGGAACCCTTTTTAACAAGGCTTTTACTTCAGCCAGCCCAAATATTGGAAGGGCAGAGTGGAGGGATAGGGTGAAAAATACAGAAAACAGTCATTTGCATTTCTTGGCTGAACAAAAACCATGGAATATGTATTAGTTGTTTAATAACAAATGAGTACTACTAATATTAAAAGAAGTGAAATTGGTAGAGTTAAATGGTTTCACGTATAGTACAGGAATTATTTGTGGTGCTGGATTCAGTCATGGGAAATCCTTGACTACTGCTCAGTACAGTAACATGGGTAGTTCTCATAGACAAGTTGGCCAATTAGAAGAACTACCCATTAATTAATATGAAAGTGCACAAAACAAGTTTTAAGAAGGATCCGTTAGGTGCCTCGTCTTCCTTTCAGTATCCAAGCACAGTGTAAAAAGGAAATACGTAGGGAAATTCACAAACGGGAAAAATAAAACTCACCAGTTGCCTGTCACACTCCATATACATTCTGTACTAGTCTATACAAATATAGTAGTATTTCTCTTTTGACAAGAGGGACAAAACACTTACTGAATATGACCTTGTTAGTGGCAGTATCACAAAAAAGGGAAAATATCCAAAACAACTTAATCCACATTTAATCCATCCAGCAATGCCAACACAAGGTATGCCTCATTCTGACTACTTTACATGAAGTTAATGTCCATCATCTGTTTAATTATATGACTTTTCGTCTCCACTCCTAGAAGTGTCATACTAGATAAAAGCTTACTGAACTTTCTAGGCTGGCATGGATATATTCCAGTAATATAGAATCACATTCCAAGATATTGTCAGAACAGAGTAACACAACTGTAGTGAACCATATGTGATTCTGGGTATGAGAATATTATCTTGAGAGCCAATTTCTCTCAGAATTCTGGCAGAAACCAAATGCTTAGGCAGCTCAAGTCCCAGAAAATCAGAGGCACTGACCCCAGTAGTGTGTCAAATCGCCCACTTTGGCCTTCTTTCTCCCTGTTAAGTCCCAGGAGTCTAATCTTGGATATGTTCTCTTTGTTATGATGGTCCTGATGATCTGATTCAGTCTCAGTTCCCTTTTGTTCCACTACATCTGTCCTGCCCAATTACTAAAGCTCAAACATTTTTCCTGATTTGTTTTTCCCCCCCAGTTTGTCCATTTGACAGTGCTTTGTGTAAAGGTATACCTCTGTATTGGTCAGTTTCACTTCTTCCTGGTCTCATGAACAAGAACATATCACATCACACACTTAAGCACTGTTCTGGAAGAGCTTATAATGCACATACTTCTCCAGGCATTTTAAGAGTCTGCTTAACAGTAACAGCAAGTCATGAAATGTTGCTGTTTCAGTATGTGGGGCTTAGAAAGTCTCCTTTCCCAAACTACTGCAGGGAGGCAGAAAGGAAAGTAATGAAAAGCAAGGTCATGTTGGTTTTAACCACCCCTCTTTACCTTACAATGGATCCAGAAGAAAGGTGGAAGGAGATGCACTTAGGCTCACGATCACCACCAGATCTTTTAATGGAGCTGAAGGAGTTTGGATGCCTCCACAGACCTCCAGGTGGCAAGATGAACCCCTTCACAGAGCTGTGAAGCACCGAAATTAGTGTAAAATAGTAATGGGGGGAGGGGGCCATTTCCTGGTGGAGCCCTTAATAGTCTCTGGAAGCCAGCATGGAAGTGGGAGCCTTGGGGGGGATTGCCACCTTTACTTCTCATCCTTCTAGCAGAAAGGAGATGATGAAGTGATTGCCATGAACTGCAGCAGTGCACAGGAGCAGGGAGAAAGACCAGTATTAGACAGGGGGTGGATAGTTGGCCACATCCTCTGAGCTCAGAAAGCAGCTGAAGTACTGGGGTGGGATTGAGGGTACATGGTGACTTTCCCTCTTGAACTACTCTTCATGGGAACCTTAAAAGTAGCAGGATGGCTAGCAGCCTGGGGGAGACTATTGATAACATATGTGCATAGTAGAGAACTTACAGCTCCTGGGCATGTACATTAATGCTCTTGCTAGGCCTCTGCATACTCTCCTGCTGTTTGTGAGTTGCATGCAGCAGTAGAGGGTGAAAAAAAATGGACCCAGGAAAAACGTGATTGAAAGAGAAAATGTGGCAGAAGTGCTTAAGCAAGTATACTTTTCAAGAATGCTCAAGTTTGTGAAATTGACCGGATTTTAAGGTGTCCATTTAATGTTGTGCAGGATATGCTACAAGCTGCCAGCCAGTATCGCCAGTCTAGAGCCTCTTTATATAAAACAGGAGAGCTCCCGGAAAGAGAACCTGAATATGTTCCATGGACAGGTGAGAATAGTGAAAATGTTAGGCAAATTAATATCAGTTTTAAAACATTAACAAATACTGTTCATGTGTTTCAGAACATTTGACCGTATCCTCTGAAGTCTTTGCATTAGCTCGAACTGTGAATATTAAACTGGACAGTGCTGTTATGCACTGTTCTAAGCTTGTATGTAGATATCATATGGATAGTAGAACCTAATGGTTTAGTTTGTTGATGAATGGTTGGTTTCTCCATTACTGATTATATTCCTTTAAGCTTGTTGCACTGGATACTGAGAATCTGGCTACAAAACAAAGGTGCCAAAAGTTGGGAGGCAGGACTAATTTTTGTTTTTAGGGTGTCCTGATTCCAGCAGACAAGATCATGATTTTTTTTTGTAACTTTCAAATGAAGCATAAAATATTAATCTTGCTCTGTTTAAAACAGGCAGATAGTGTTCAGGGCCCCCTGTCAAGAGTAAAAAAACTGACAGTTGCCCACTTTGCTTCTTTGTTGAGTATTTGTGCTTTGCTACTCGAGGATGCAATGCTTTGAAAAATTGTCAGAACGAGTTTTGTTTTGTAATGTAAACATTTTAAAGTTTTTCTTCCAGCTTTTGTCCATTTGGACCCCTCTCATGGTATGCATGTGCCTCATGTACCCAAAATCAAAATTTTCCGAACAGCAGGATGCGTTGGCATTATGTCTGTCCTGCATGTCATGGTGATCCCATGTCCAAAGGCATATATAGATCAGATTGGCTTTGATCACCTCTGTTCCCACTTCCCATCCGTGGCAGCAAGACTTATCTCTGTGGTGTCTGCTGCACTCTGCCTTTTCTTCTAAACTGATAATTAAGTGCCTTTTCTTCTAAACTGATAATTAAGGTAGCTAGTCTAGTTAGTTTTTAAGGTGATATTTTTGTCCTGTTGGCAGTCCATTAAGTGTTCTGTTATTTTAATGTATTAAAATAACAGACTACTATGAACTGAGATCTCTCCCTGCTTAATGGCTAAGTCCAACCATCTGGCTTCGAGCCATGCCCATCACGTAATGGACTCAGTCTGCTAACTGGTTGGGCATGGTAGATAACTCTTGGTTGGCCGACAGCCATGTCCTGGACCATTGCTCTGTATGCAGGTCCTTCTCCGTCAGAACCACTTCTCCATAGATACTTAGTTAAAATTCTACCTGTTGAAGCAGTCCACAAGATTCTGAAAATGCTTCTCAAACTCCAAAAAGGGATGCTCTTCCCAGGGATACCCATCCTTCAGCACCCCTTGGGGTATGGATACTCCCATTACCTGTATCAAGAAAAGGGCATCAACCCTTTCAGCTCCTCTCGACACTCCAAACCGAATTCAGCACTGGCTGCACGCTTGGTGCCAAAGCCCTGTATCACTTACACCACATCAAGGCAGGGCAGATCTGAGCTACTTTCTAAGGATGGCTCAATGTGGCAGTCCTCTTTCCCAGAGAGAACAAAAAAAACAAAACAAAGTCATGGGTTTTCTGACTCTTGTTAACTGACCCGAAAAGTCTAATAAGTTCAGACTGCCTGGCATGGGCAGACTCTTTGCTCCACCCAGCTCCAAGCAAAATCAGGTCCACTCCCAACACCAAAACTCATTACTGGCAATGACTCCTTGTTCTCACCAAGACCCTTGGTACCAGACCCAATACTGATACAAAAATCTTCAACAGTACCAGCAGATAGTTCAGCTACAGACCTTGAGCCACCAGCATCAGCTTGGTTACCAGTGCTACCAGCACTGACCTTCCCAGTATCAAAAATAATCAAGCTTTCAACACCAGTATTCTCCATCTCATTAGAGAGAGGTCATAACCACCTGTAGGACAAATATACTCTTCTTCCTCTTCTCCACCCCTTCTTTCTTGATAGCATCAAGCAAGGACCCTTCTCCAGATGTTCAGATCTCCCCCCTCAACCTGTTCCTTGGCAAACATCACCTTTGAGCCTCAGCACCTACCCAGCTCCATCCATTTGGCTTACCACCCTGGCTTTATTGGGCATTCTGGCACTGCTCTAGGAGCTACTCACACCCTTCCTGCAAATGACCTAGATCACCTCCCCCAGTTTCCCTTACTAGGCCAGTCAGCAAAGCAGGTCTCCAGAGGGAACAACGGGGGGGGGGGGCGCAGTGTGAGGAGGAAGTAGAGGAGTAGGAGGAAGACGAGATGAAAATACTCATTTTAATGTGATGAATGTTGTTACTGTTAAAGTCCTATGCTATGGGAGAGGACATAACATTTATTCTCCTCCTCGCTCTTGCAACCTCTACTGCTCTGATCGCTAAGTCACTGGAGTACAGGTATGGAAGAGTATGTGCTGTTTAGGAAAGACCGAAACAAAGGTAAAGGTGGGGGAGTAGCATTGTATGTCAATAATGAGGTAAACTGTAAAGAAATAATAAGTGATGGAATGGATAAGACGGAGTCTGTCTGGGCAATAGTCACATTGGGGACGAAAACTACTAGAGCCTCCCCTGGGATAGTGCTTGGGGTGTGCTATAGACCGCCGGGATCTAGCCTGGATATGGATAGAGAACTCTTTAATGTTTTTAAGGAAGTAAATACTAATAGGAACTGTGTGATCATGGGAGACTTTAACTTCCCAGATATAGATTGGGGAACGAATGCTAGTAACAATAATAGGGCTCAGATTTTCCTAGACGTGATAGCTGATGAATTCCTTCATCAAGTAGTTGCTGAACCGACGAGGGGGGATGCCATTTTAGATTTGGTTTTGGTGAGTAGTGAGGACCTCGTTGAGGAAATGGTTGTAGGGGACAACCTTGGCTCGAGTGATCATGAGCTAATTCGGTTCAAACTAAATGGAAGGATAAACAAAATTAAATCTGAGACTAAGGTTTACGATTTCAAAAGGGCTAACTTTAATAAATTAAGGCGACTAGTTAGGGAAGTGGATTGGACTAACATATTTAGGGATCTAAAGGCGGAAGACGCCTGGGATTATTTCAAGTTGAAGTTGCAGGAGCTGTCGGAGGCCTGTATCCCGAGAAAGGGAAAACGGTTCGTAGGCAGGAGTTTTAGACCGAGCTGGATGAGCAAGCGTCTCAGAGGGGTGATTAAGAAAAAACAGAAAGCGTACAAGGAGTGGAAGATGGGAGGGATCAGCAAAGAAACCTACCTTATTGAGGTCAGAGCGTGTAGGGATGGAGTGAGAAAGGCCAAAAGCCGTGTAGAGTTGGACCTTGCGAAGGGAATTAAAACCAATAGTAAAAGGTTTTATAGCCATATAAATAGGAAGAAAACCAAGAAAGAAGAAGTGGGACCGTTTAAGATTGTAGATGGAGTGGAGATTAAGGATAATCTAGGCATGGCACAATATCTAAACGAATATTTTGCCTCGGTCTTTAATGAGGCTAATGTAGGGTTTAGGAATAGTGGGAGCATGACTGATGGGAATAAAGGGGGTGGGTAGACATTACCTTATCCGAGGTAGAAGCCAAACTCGAACAGCTTAACGGGAGTAAATCGGGCAGCCCGGATAATCTTCATCGAGAATATTAAAGGAACTGGCGTGTGAAATTGCAAGCCCGTTAGCGATAATTTTTAATGAATCTGTAAACTCGGGGGTTGTACCGTTTGACTGGAGATTAGCTAATATAGTTCCTATTTTCAAGAAGGGGAAAAAAAGTGACCCGGGTAACTACAGGCCTGTTAGTTTAACATCTGTAGTATGCAAAGTTTTGGAAAAAATATTGAAGGAGGAGAAAGTAGTTAAGGACCTTGAGGTCAATGGCAATTGGGACAAATTACAACATGGTTTTACGAAAGGTAGATCGTGCCAAACCAACCTGATCTCCTTCTTTGAGAAAGTAACAGATTTTTTAGACAAAGGAAATGCGGTGGATCTAATATACCTCGATTTCAGTAANTCCGAGGGAAACAGTGGGGGCGAAAGACCTCTCTGGCTTAAACTTATCAAGCTTAATCTTAATGGAGGGGATGGTTTGATGGGATAATGTGATCTTAGTCAATAGGTCAATAACGTGCCATCACTGGTAATTAGTACCAATGGTCAATGATGGGATTTTAAAAGTTACTACAGAGAACTTTTTCCTGAGTGTCTGGCTGGAGAGTCTGGCCCGCATGCTCAGGGTTCAGCTGATCGCCATATTTGGGGTCGGGAAGGAATTTTCCTCCAGGGTAGATTGGCAGAGGCCCTGGAGGTTTTTCACCTTCCTCCGCAGCATGGGGCAGGGGTCGCTTGCTGGAGGATTCTCTGCAACTTGAAGTCTTTAAATCATGATTTGGGGACTTTAACAGCTGAGTCAAGGGAGAGAATTATTCCAGGAGTGGGTGGGTCAGCTTTTGTGGCCTGCATCATGCGGGAGGTCAGACTAGATGATCATAATGGTTCCTTCTGACCTTAAAGTCTATGAGTCACTTGTTAGTTTGATTCTTTTCTCATGTATATTTGCTGCGTCTCCAGTAGAAGTGTTTACTTGGCACAGGTTAAAATCTCTGGAAGCCACTGAAGACTTGTTTGTCAGGGCACCTATCAGTGCAGCTGAATTAGCAGTGGCATGAATAGTAACTCTGGGAAATAATTTGCTGGTTAAGGCCTCTGTGTGTTGGATTGCGCTATGTTGATGCATGCAGAACCTTGTGACAAACAGTTTGGTAGACTAAAACTTGACAACCACTGTCCTGTAGTAATTAGAGTTGTTTGCAGTGCCTCATAACAAGGGTCTCAGAATATTTTCTGATCTTTACACTTTTTAAAATTAAATTGTTAAAATAAAACAGGTCCAAAAAAATCCCAATATAAACTTTTCATTTTTTATTGATTGGATTGAAAGAAATATTTTTTCCTACTGCTCATCAAATCTCTTGTAATCAGTTACAATTTTAGTATGTGTCAGTGTCAGCATGTCAGTCTATATTTATGGTATATAAATTGGTTGATTACTTAAAAGCAAAATTGCTTTAGTTGTACTTGGTTTTTATTGTACGTATGGCATAAGAAGTTAGGGGCTCAGAGTTAACCTGTGAATAAAATGAGAAGGTTAGAATTAATGCTTAGTATTAATAATGTAAAAGAAAAATGGGAATATTTTAAAGAAATAGCTCATTTCAATGCAACTTTTTTCTGGGTCGCTGACAAATTCAGATTTGAAATTTGCAATGTGATAGTGCACTCTATACTGAGTGTTTCAGATGTTCTTTATATATTTTTTCTCCATATTTTCTGTTTCCCCAGTGGTATTTGAGTCACACCAGCAGCGGTGTACATAGCCATCACAGCTCTAAATAAGACATTTCCAGCTCCCAGGCCCTCTTCTGCTCAAACAGGTTCCTAGCTACTTCTCACAGAAGCTTATGCACCTCCTGTTCCATCTGCTCTGGCCTTCCAGTACATTCCTGCTTTGTTGACAAGAACTGAGGGGCAAAAGATTCCTCATTCACTTTCCTTCTGGATCTGTGGAAGGACTCCACCTGCTATTTGTTGACCTTTGGATAGTTCTCAAGAGGCGTTAGCCGGATCCTGTTGTATTCCCCCAGCTCTATGGAAATGTCCCAAGAAAAAGCTCCCTCCCTAGCTCATAAGTGTACACTACTTCCCTACTGCTTAGTTCTGTCTAGGGATCACAGAGAGGGGAGGAACACCTTTTCTGCCACTGCTCTCTTACTTTCTTTTGCTCCTGTGGGATCTTTACATTGTGTATAATTTTAAAAAAAATTAATATAGAACTTCCGAAATTATACCATTTATACCAATGAAAAATAGCGAAAAAAGCAGCAGCCAGCTGAACTAAGACAGCAGAGCTCCACTTTTGTTACGTTCCCTTTAAACATCCTCTGGGGAATTGTGTACATGTGGGTTCCCAGAGTACTGTACCAATGTGATAACTTCTCATGCTTTTCTAGTGCACATGCAGGCACTGACAGAAGCACAAAGTAAACACTGAAAATGTGAGAAACACTACAATCTTTTAGATATATTTTACATGTGGTGGTGTATCTGTCTCTTTAATGCAGGGGTTCTCAAACTGGGGGTCGGGACCCCTCAGGGGGCCGCGAGGTTACTACATGGGGGGTTGCGAGCTGTCAACCTCCACCCCAAACCCTGCTTTGCCTCCAGCATTTATAATGGTGTTAAATATATAAAAAAGTGTTTTTAATTTATAAGGGGGGTCACACTCAGAGACTTGATATGTGAAAGGGGTCACCAGTAAAAGTTTGAGAGCCACTGCTTTAATGCCTATAATTGTGCTCCCTTCAAACTATCATAATATATTCAGTCATAAGCTAATTATAGAATCTGATTTTGTAAATGTTTACTGTTTTTTGTCTTTCTAAGCATCTAGTGGTCCAGCTGGCATACGAACAGCAATAATACGTCAGCATGGAATTATTCTGAAGGTTGTTTATCCTCAAGCGGACAGTAACCTCCGTAGCATTGTGGCTGAACAGTTGGTGGCGCTGCTAGATTGCTTTCTAGATGGCTTTGTTTCTCAGCTTAAATCTGTGGACCGGCCTGCTGATCAAGATAGATACAATAATCTGGAAATGGAATATGTTCAGAAAAGATCGGAACTTTTGTCTCCTCTTCGTAAGTGCTGATATCTTTTCTTTAGTGTAAGGATTAACCATTCATCTAGGAAACAATGCATGGAATGTTTGGATCCAAGCAAATACAGAAAGTAAAAAAAAATAATGTTCCATATCTAGAGTAAAATGACATTTATATGCAGCATATTAGTTGTTGGTTTGTTTGTACTATTTAATGGGGAATTTAGCTATAGAAATAAATTGAAGAAAATGGAATTCTTATTGTAATGATCCTAAATCAAACCTATGTAGCAGACAGAAGTCTCCTTCCTGAATTGTAAAATCAGTGCGTTCTTTCCAATTACTTATTGCATAGCCTGATGCCAGGAACTTGATATGACTTGACAGTGTCGGATGAAAATAGCTTTAAAATATATTTCTAAGTAAGTCTACTTTGTTGCCACTTAGCCATAGATCTGTTTGAATATTTATCAAGTGGTACATTCATCTAACAGCATAAATATTAATTGTATTATGTTGATTATATATGATTTTAATAATCATAGCTAAATTTGTCATTGATGTAGCCAAAATATTTTGGGTTGAATAATGTAATCTTGGAAACAGTGCTCACTTATAATAAATAGATAGCACAATATTTGGTAAGTTTATGAACCTGATTTTTTTTAGGCTTAAAATGAGTTAAATTAATAGAACAGTTGAATATTAAATCCATGAGATTTTAATATTATAATTAGGGAAGTCTTCGTTAAGTAAAGAAATTGGATGTGTTAGTCTTTTTATACTAACATACATATATTCTGGTAGCGTGTAAATATATACAAGCTCTGTAGCATTGTATTCAGTTTAAAGCTTTAATTTCCTTAGCAGCACACTGATGGCCTTGAATCTCATTTCTCTTGACTTTACTTGGATCAAAATAGAAGTGACCAATAACACATTGTGTATATAAATCTAGTAATCCTTATAATTGATTTGTACATTGACAAAATGTCTTGTCTTGTTACTTTCTCACTTTTGGTGATGCCTGATTATGAACTGTAAATATTTATGAAAGCAAAGAATTTCAAAGGTGCAAATGGGAGTGGTGTGCTTACTTTCAGAGGTAGCTGGGTGCCTAACAGGCCTGTGTGGCTCTGAAAATCTCTCCGGATTTATTGTGCTACTTACTGTATATATTATACGTGTATGCATGTTTACATAAGCACACACATCAGTTGTGGTTTGAAAGCACAAATGAATGCATACTTGATATACAACTATTTTTCTATTGCAGGGATTTTGAATTATTTTTATTATTGTGATCCAAGACAGCATGCATCCTCTTACAGACAAAGAGTGTGTTTGATTGACTTGTTTCTCTTTTGGGTTCCCTAGTTTCCCTAGGACAGTATCAGCTGGCAGCTGCTTTAGCAGAGAAGTATTGTGACTTCGATATCTTGGTACAAATGTGTGAGCAGACTGATAATCAGGCCAGACTACAACGTTATATGACGCAGTTTGCAGATCAGGTAACTTTTTTCTCACTCATTTAGACATTGTTCTGCAGTAAGATGGGATATAAATCATTGCCAACAAAACACTGATGGTAATTTTAGGGTTTCAAAATCCAGTTAATAGACTTTGATATCTTAGGTCATTTTTATATTTAAAAAAATTTTTTCCTACTCTTTTGATTCTCCATTCTAAGTGGTACAAAAGTAAAATGAATCTTGCTGAACAAAAAGATTGTATCTAGAAATGGGATTTTAACTTGTTTAGTGGGTGGTATCCCTCTTCTGATATTCTGTTAGCTTCAGGATATGAATTTAAACAGGAGATTCAGTAGTCAGTTTAGTTACTACTAACAATTTTTAACTTTTTTTTTTCTATCTTCTTTAGTCATTTTCTTCTGAGTCATTGTGGCAATAAAGTAAAATGTTTTAAATTGTTTGACTCACCTGTACTACATAACATGTTCAATCCTAATCTGTTTCTAAGTCTTGCAAGTACATGCACAAGGTAAAGTTACTTGTAGTGTTCTGGAGTCTTCTGTCTTTGCAAGTATGTGTGAGACTTCCACAATCATGCATCTAATTTAAAGCCTTATAAAAAGGTGATTCTTTACGGTGGTTTTATATATCACACCGAAAAGATACAAACAAAAGAATCCTTTTGTTTTTATTATAACTGTTGAGTTAGAAATAATTTGGTCAAAATATAGTAAAACTCTGTGTGTGGTAATCATAAGCAATGTGTACACAGTTTGTTGAAATTTGAGAATTAATAGATCACAGTCTTGAATGCATTTTATGGACAGTGATTCTGAATGTGAGAATAATTCATAACAAGGGGCAAAATTCTCCACTCAGATCCCTATGGCAGACTTCCAAACTAATATTCTACTTTCCCTGCCTACTCAGATTGCTTATTGATGGCAATGAACTTTCCAAGAGTAAAGAGCAAAGATGTAATCTGTAACAACTAAAGTTCATACTAAGGATGTTCCTTTTGCGACAAAAATATTGAGTTGCTTATAGATTAAAATATGTATAGAATGGTGTAGATCCTCTTCCATAGACACTTATATTTTTGATTAAAACACTAGCTTTTTCACTAGGATTTTGTTAAACACTTTTCCCTCTGGTTTTGTTGAGCAGGTAAATCCATGTTCTAACCACCTGTGGTCTGTATAGCATTTGTGTTGAAACTAAATTGGACACAAAAACTGACATCAGTTTTTAACGTGTTCATCTCCTGTAATCTTTAGAATTTTTCAGATTTCCTGTTTCGTTGGTACTTAGAAAAAGGAAAGCGAGGAAAGCTGTTATCTCAGCCTATTGCTCAGCATGGACAGCTGGCCAGTTTCTTGCAAGCTCATGAGCATCTCAGTTGGTTACATGAAATCAATAGTCAAGATTTGGAAAAGGTAGGATTTCTTCATATAAAATTAACTGAAACGTTTGTTTTAAAACTAACAATTTGTTGAATACACATACAAGTGTAAGGGTGTACTAGTCACGACTCTTTGATGTCACTGAACTAATATTTAGTTCTCAAAAGAGTATTTTAAAATTAAATAACTTTCAGAAGTCTTCAGCTTAAGTTGTTGATTCCACATGACAGTTTTTGGAACTGCGATTTTCTTGTCTTCCTGCATTGGGTGAGGGTTTGCTTGTGCACTGCTGCTAATTAATTCATTCCTCATTAATATAAATATTCTATACTTAAATGTCTTCTTACACTAGTTTAGCAAGGTCATTAAATTTCATGTTGGTACGTAAAGCATTTTACTGTTTACACAGCAATGACATCAGGAGCTATATTAGGACTATTGCATTTAGCTAACATATTGCAAGTCTACATTTCACAAAGGTGTTTGTCATTTCAGCATTAAGAAATAAACAAAAGTTTAAAATATCTCCAACATCATATGTTTTTTGCTAAAGTTTTTAAGAACACAGGCAGGTTTTCTTGCAAGAGGGTGGGGTTAGTAAAGCCCACTTTACCAAGATGTATTGATCGGATAACACACACCCTGCATTTCTTTCACAAGCAGGTTATTTTCCTAAAATGTGAATGTTTACGTTGTTTGTCTGCATGGAATTTGCTTGTTGTTAGAAGATAGAAGCAGACATTTTTGGAATTTCTCTGATTAGCTTTAACATTTTGTAACATAACTAGCTAAACATATGTATTGTTACATTTCCAACCATCCTTGCAATAACATTCTTGTAGCTATATGTATTAAAAGACGTAGACAAGTTTGTAACAACTTAAAAAAATTAAGTTACAATAATTTTATTAATATCACTTTTGCATCAATATTGAAGTCTTCTTGCCACATGTCCTAAACAGCAAAATGCAGAATTCCAATGTCCAAGTTGTGCGACACTTTTTTGGAGAGTTATAGCCTATAAAATCTTGGGGGGGCGGGGGTTTGAAGAAAAAATAACCATAAGGGTTTAGTTCTAAAGGAGTCCATCTATTCTCTTTCTCCCTGTGCTTTCGATATTATTTCTAATACCCTTCTTAACTTTAGGCTCACAGAACGCTGCAGGCTTTGGCAAATGTGGAGACCAGATATTTTGCAAAGAAGAAAACTCTTCTTGGCTTGAGTAAACTAGCTGCATTGGCATCTGACTTTTCAGAGGACTTATTGCAAGAAAAAATAGAAGGTAAGAAATAAGAGCAGAGCAAAGAGAACAGCAAGATAATGGATTTCTTTAATCAGAATCTTGTTAGTGTTACATATGGTAAAGTTAAATCCTTAGTGCTGGGCCTTTGGAAGTTTTCACCCTCAGTGTTGTCTAGTGTTACTGGAAAATTTGGACCCTAGTTCAAGGGTGTATAGTTATTTTTTAAAAGGCACTATCAGCTACTCTGGTAAATAGGTTAATAAAACTACTGCAATTTAAAAAAAACCAAACTGAAAACCACCTCTGATCATTTCTTGGAGCCTGATGGTGTTGACTGCCTTTGGAGTTGTCAATTTTTCTTTTAAATATGTCCCTTAATTTTTTTTCGTAAGGAAATGGTTTCATAACTCTTTAATTCAAAACGCATCGAGGTTGAGAGCACCTGTCCCCTCTCCAAGTGGCTATACAGGTCCTGCAACCTTGCCCCAGTTTTTAAAATGTAATATACCTTTCCAGTGATAGTAACTATTGCTGCATCTTTACTACCAGAATGTGGAAAGGCTCAAGAAAGATTCATTAGGAGTAGCTGCTGTAATATTGCCGACCAAGGGGAACATTACAACATACTTCACACAATCCCTAATACAATAGTATTTTGTTTATTTGTTTTAGTACCTATTTATGGCTGTTCTTGAATCATCCCTTTCCTATTATCTGTGTTTTTAAACTTAATGACAGTTCACTGCATATCAACACTATTGTCATCTTAACTTTCATTCTTAATTAAAATACTCGGACTAGGGATGTATAAAGCTCCTCATTCAGATTTTGTAGGGAGGTGAACAGTAATCTGTACAACCCCAAGTGAAATAATACTGAAAGTTACAAAGGATATTAATGGTAACTAAGCAGACTTTTTTAAACTGTGTCCTTCAGCTTTTAATATGTTTAATCTCCTACATAAACTTTTTAAATAAAATAAACTGGCAGCATCAAATTTTGAAGTTAAAAAGTCATATTTTTCACATTGGGGAAGCAGCCACTCTGGAAACATATAGCTGATGTGAAGAAACGCCTTTGAAACGTAATGATGAGCCTCAAATGAGTGAGAGAGAATGGTCTTGTGGTTTAAGAGTTAGGAACTCAGGAGATCTGGCTTGAGTTCCCGGTTTTGCCAGAGACTACCTATGTGACCGTGGGCTAGTCACATAATCTCTCTATCTAAAATAAGGATAATCTGTCCTTTCTCCCACCTTTGTCTTGGCTATTTAGACTGTACTCCCTTCAGAACAAGAACTGCCTCTGTACAGTGCCTAGGACATTAGGGCCCCAGTCTCAGTTGGGGAGTCTGTGTGCTTCTGTAATACAAACAATTTAAAAAAAACCTAAATAAACACACTGTGTAAGACAAATAACTTTGTAAACCTGAATAGTTTTGTGACTTGTCAGAATTTATTTGTATGTTTAATGATCATAATATAAATAATAATGTGAAATATTCTTCCCCCTAACTAAATGCAAGAAATATCAGAACAGGAGCGTTTTCTGTTGCATCAGGAGACCTTACCTGAACAACTGCTGGCTGATAAACAGATGAACCTCAGTGTCATGCCTGTATTGACTGCACCTCAGCTTATCGATGTATGTACCTCAAATTTTCTTAGCTAAAGTTTACCTATGTACTGCTATTTTCCACAGAATTGGTGAGAAGATCAGAATTGAATTGTCTTTGTTATTTAAAGGATGGTTTTCCATCCCACCCTCAGTTGTAAAATATGAATTGGTTATTTATACTTAAGCCTCCATTATGGCTTATGATTAAACTTCAAGGTATTGCTTCCAGTTCCTGCTTTAGCTTCCTGGTTGAACATGTGCACTACCATGATGCATGGAGCAAATCAGAACAGCATCAAGAGCTGAGCTGTTGTATTGGGGCCCTGTGTGGATACATGATAACTTGGAGTCTGGCTTAAGAGGCAGAAGGGACCCAGAACTTGCCACCCTTTGGAAGACAGGGATGCTGCAAAGTGGAAGAGGGGGAGGGCTGCAACCAGGAAGGAGGGATTTTGATGACCAGCTGCACTGAGAGCCAAGAGAAAGTCTTTGATCCCCTACAGAAAATCCAGCCAACAATCTGCCAAAGCTGACTTTCTCTCCTTTGTCCCTCACTTCTTTTTGCAGTAGTAGCTACAGTCACAAATTGCCTTACCAGTTCCTATGTCCTTTAGATAGCATGATCTTTTCATCTGCTTCTCTTTTACCACCCACTGATGTGTGCAGAAAGTAATAGAGGAATGCATGGTGGCACCATGTTGCTACAGTCACCATCAAAAGAAACCAGAACCTATCAGTGATGTCTTTTCTGGTATTCATTGCTCTCTGTACAGCCTCTACAAAAGAAGCAGCAAGTTGCACATTCTGTCATTACTGTCCCTCTGTCTTCTTGGACTTGCCCTAGGAGTCAGCAGGTTCTGAGTCCTCTACCCACACCTTAAACTAGGCTAGTTAGGGGGAAGAGGGAGAGGAGGAGATATCACATAATCCCTTTTCAAGCAGTTGGGACACTGTCAGCTGTCCAGTTTTCCTCTAAGTTCCTGCTACCGTCAGATCAGTGTTCTTAGTCACTGTTTACAACCAGGAAGTGAAAATCGGGGGCTGGGAACAAAATATATTAGTCTTAATCTTAAATTTCCATTTTAAATCCTGATTGAGGGTTTCCTATATGGAAACTCTGTATTAAAGGGTGAGTTGGCAAAATACGTGTCTGCAGTTTTAAATGGAAAAGATTGATTTTGAATTTTGATCACAAACATGTCTGTTTTCAGGAGACGAACGATAGTGCATGCATTTTTATATTGCTGTGAGCTTGTTTTATTTGTGGAGCTGAGCTCTGGCTACAATAGGCTAGGAATGTTGCAGCCTTAAACGGCATTTAAATTTGAAACCTGTACTATAGCAGCCTTATATCTAATATAGTCTTTCCACAGACCATTGTCATGTGAGTGGAATGCTAGTCTAAAACCTTGACTATATTCCTTACCGTAAAAATACTTGCAGCCAAATCAATACATATTTCAATGAAAAGGTCACATAAGTGGAAAATACATGGTGGTCTTCCCACAGAGTTCTTCACAGTATCAGTTTGCAAGCTAAAAATAATTCTGTACTTAATCTTTTCATACCATAGCTGTACATATGTGATGAGAACAGAAGAGCTAATGAGTATGACTTCAAGAAAGCACTGGACCTGCTGGAATATATTGATGAGGTAGGAAAACTGGTTGGATGATCTCAGAATCAGAGGAAGTATATTTTAACTTCTCTGAGCTGGTGTTATTACTGTAACTTGAGGGTTACATACTGGCCCTTGGTGCCCACCAATGGAAGTGACCTTTTCTAGTTTTTCAATCTTTGGAGATATAATGTCAAATGTGGTGTAGGTCAAAGTAACTGTGGTTTAGATCATAAGTGAAATAACACTTACCCTTGTAAACTGCAACAGGGTAGGCCATCTGTGTTATATTGAGAACCTTGCCAGTCTAGAATTTGTCACCAAACAAGAAGGGGGTGGGGGTGTCCATCAGTTTTAGGAAAACAATACTCACTTGTCCACTATTATCAGTTTATCTGTGTGCCAATAAATAATCCAAAATGAATCTGTCATGCCTCCTCAAATTGACAAGACTTCTTTGGCCTACGTCTGTGGTTTTTATCATTATGATAGTACTATTTAGGACATAAAGCTTCCTGTCTTAAGCTTGCATCTTTGAGAGGTCACCATTTCTCCTTGCACACTCTTATTCCCTGTTTGCTGACAATTACTTCTGGCAATGCCAAAAATCAGCTCTCCAGGACCATCACTCCTGAGCAGCATTCTTCAGCCAAAAATAAAAGCCATGTCATTTCAGAGCAGTGTTATTTCCAAATGATCTAGGAAAGGTTGCTACAGAAGTGCTGGAAAGCATTTCTGTGCTTCTTAGAATGGGGAGAATCATCTCCGATGTTCCCAACTCTTCCTAGTCCGGAGGGAAAAGGCTCCAGCTTGAATCTACTGTATGATAGTGCTTTGTGCTACAATAAGGCCATTGTGTTGCTCAACAATAACTTTGCTGGTCACATAGTTATTAAATTTAGATTATTTAGACCTTAAATTATGGTCTTTTCCTTGTTAAAGTTCCTTTTTGTAATACCTCTTAAGTAATTCTTATTTGTGCATAAGTTTTATGTAGAAAATATTTGCTTGTATTTTGTACTTTTATTACACATTATTGTATGTAATGGAGGAGGAGAAAAACGTTAATGTTTGGGACAGTGTATTGTATTGATAGACCCAGAATTAGTTTTCTTCTACTTTAAACAGAAAAATGTTGCTTAACACACATACCCTGATTTGACTGCTGTATAAGAACTAAGTATAAATAATCACATTACTTTGGGAGAGAATAGCAGCAAATGGGGTTACTGGACTTAGTTGCTACTCTTCTTTCATTTGTCATTGCCTTTTTCCAAGTTCCCACCATCCTTTATGAAAATAGTCATATAGTGTCATTTTAAGAAAATAAGATTTAAAAGAATCTTTCAATGAAATTAGAGAAACTTAGATGTCTGATTAAGAATATACACTACAAATGGGAAAGCATAAATTAAACTACAATTTCTGAGTGGACAAGGTCAGCCGAACTTAGCATTTCATCTGTCTCACCCATGGAGAAGCATGATTGACAAGAGAAACTGCAGAATTTTGAGGCTAGACATGGGTTGCCTAATTGCTCTTGTTAGCTGTCCCAGTGACACTCTATCTAACTGGCAAAAAGCTAATAGCACAAGGATTTTGCTCACACTCTTGCTTCCAGAATTCCCTCAGCCTAGATTTCTCAGTTTCTCCTGGGGGGTGGGGGTGGGGGGGTTAAATAGCTGAGATACCCAAGAAGGCTAATGGGAAAACAAATGGCCTTTTGTGGTGACAGCATCATTATCTGAGTAGGATGGTCTCATGCCAAGCCTCTTAATATCTGTGCTAGAGGTCTGTCTGCACTAGGGTAAAGGTGTATTTTAAAGACATGTTAGCTAACACATTAAAAAACCCTAATAGGGTAAACTGTATTTTAACACGTGATAGTTATCTGGTCATGGTGAACACCTAGCTAGCATGTAAGACAACTTGCCCTGGGCACAGTAGGTTTTTAAAACAGATTAGCTAACATGGATTTTAAAATATAGATAGAGATAGATATGGGGTTAGAGAAGTTCATAGCCTCAGCTGCAGATGGAGAGAAACAGCCTTTAATGGTTGAAGTCTGAGCCAGGTCAGCCCATGTTGTCCTAAAATAGGAGTTGCACTCAGACAAGTGATTCTCCCCTCCTTCACAGACTTACTTTTCCCTAATAGCCAAGGCCTTCATGGCTGCCAGAGTGCCAATGGGTAACCCCTTTGTGAGAGACATTATCTTAAACTTTTTGGCTTTGCAAGTCATGTCCCACTCTGTCTTCTCAGATGTCTTTAAACATCAAAGGGCATTTTTCCAAGGCATTACTTTAGAGCAGTGCTTTTCAAATTTTTTAGGCTGCATACCCCTTTCCAAATAATATAGTCTAACGTACCCCCATCTGAGACAGGCAGAGGCGATGCATGGGGGGCGTGCCCCCCGATTTCTGCCTTCAATTTAGCAACAGCTTCTAGAGGTTTTCAAACTGGGATGCAGAGTAACATTGGGGGGAGGTGCGGTGATGCCAGGCGGCTTGGGCCAGCCCTGCATAGCAGGGCTCAGGGAGGGAGTGCTACCTCCATCCCCTGACTCACCTCAGCAGGCCACCCAGCCTGGGTTGGGGGGAGGCATAACCAAAAATTATAACTTGCGGGGGGAGGGAGTTCAGCTCAAAAAGTTTGAAAACAGCAGGTAATGCTCCCTTTTCAGTAGTTCAAACATGGGGCTGATATTTTCAGAAGGTTTTTATTTTTATTTTTTTATTTCTAATTTCTATCAGATGCTTTTAGGTCTTATTAGCTATTACTACTTTCTCAAATAGGTTTAAATAGGTGAAACCATCCTTAACTGTCTGACATATGAGCACCGAGATCTTTCATCTTTTTCATCTAGTAACTGTATCTCAACCAAAATGCAGTAATTTGTGGTTTCCTGAAACAGGTCTTTCCCACAAATGGGTGGCAGTTGAAAAACATGGCAGCCTTACCATAATGCTGTAATTGATGTTTCTATATTTATTAAGACCTACCTCTGCTAGTCACTGTTGGTTTATCTCTTAGGCCCTACTCATGTTCACATCACACTCTTCCATTGCTTGGGCTATGCTGGTTGGCTTCTTAACTAGAGGACCTGTTTGTATTTGCTTTTATTTTGCACCATTTTTGCTGACTTTCCCACAAGTTTTGTTCTTTGTAATGTGTGCCAAGCGTACAAAAAAAGTAGAACAAGGAATTATGCCCTAAATGTTGCATTGAATGTAGAGTAAGTTTCAATCTTTTCTCTCCTGTTGATTCTTTTCTGTTTTAGAACACAAGATTTTTACCCTTTGCAAGCCTCTCAGATTTGGTGCTAACAATTGTCCTGCTTCTAGGGCAGTAGTGCAAAATTACTCAGGGTCAAATGATCATATATTGGCCAGTTAGATGGTTTGACCATGCAAGGGTATAACACAGCTGCATAGAAACATACATACATACATATTACAATGCTTACTTTCTCTCATACTACATTGTGCTTATGCAGTACTCTTTTATCTGAAGATTTCAAAGAACTAAGTCTCAAAACTCCTGTGAAATAGATCAGTAAAGTGAGGCACAGGGAGGTTATTGCTTATCTACAGTAAGCAGAGCTGAATAGAATTCAGAGGCTATGTGAAGCTTGCAGCCCCTGCGTTTGTGAATCAAATGAACCAAATGACTGAATGAAATTTGGACAAATAGCAAGTTTTAGTAAGTTTTTTGTGTCAAAACCATGTGAAATTACTGCAGTTTTCACTGTTTCCACCCCAAGTCATAACTGGGCTTCATTTCAGGTACCTGTCCCAAGTGTTGAAGTGGTAACAAAACTAGGCAGTTTTGCTTTGAGGGTTTTGAGAGATGTTCTGCTGCTTTGACCACTAGACGGTACTGCCTCTCTGCAATGAAGGGGACAAACAGGTTCCTATGTACTAGTTACCAACGTCAATTATTCTTTTGTAAACAAGAGTAATGAAAGCATCCAAGTCAACTCTGGGTTCTGGATGTGATGTGGTGGTTAGGAAAAACCCTTTATTTGTCTTTTAAAAAAAACTCCAGCAGTTAATATTAATTTTCCTTTTCTTTTTAAATTGAAGGAGGAAGAAGTGGATATAAATGATCTTAAGCTTAAAATTCTTTGTAAAGCTCTCCAAAGAGACAGGTAGGTCATAACTGAACATACATGAAGTGTACAATTTTCTCTATTCATAGCATTGATTTTTCTTAATTGTAAATTTTTGTACTAATCTCCAGCTTCTAATATCAGATTGAATGTTCAAATGGTATGTATGTATGTTTAATATAGATTCTGAAAAGTCTGTCCAGGACAATGTGTGTTTTTAGAGGGAGGGGAGAGGTATCACTTACAAAGCTACTTATCCATTAAATCCTTTAGCTATTCTACAAATACTTGAAACATTTAGGGAATTAAAATGCAACTATGTGGTTTCTTTCATTTTCTTTTGCCCTTTAATGGGGGAGAGAGAAGACTGGCTATGAAACTGGATATTCTTCTTTGAGGCTAACAGCATATTTCGACTTGTGGAATAAGCAGATCCCAAGCTTGGGATCTTCTAGAGCAGCGTTTCTCAATGACCGGTCACAGTTTAGGAAGGCAGCAAGCTGGTCCTTGGTATAAGGTAGAGAAACACTGTTCTAGAGTATTGTCCATTGATGCTACTGCTGGAGACTTTCATGTCACTTATGCTGGGCACAGAACTACTTTGACAAATTATTCTCCAGAGCCAGCAGTGCTGGATGTTCAGCACTGGACTTAGTTGAGTTGGACAGCTCCAAGGACCTTGATTCTGCTATGTTGGACACAAACACTTTGGTAAGCTGTTCCTCACTTTGTAGTCAACAAAACAGGATCGTTGGTACTGGAAGAGACCAGGGACCTAAATATTGTTTTAGCTAGCTATAGAGCCGCTTTGACTGATCTCCAAAGTCAGTGCTGGACACACCGTACTAGACTTAATCAACTGGATCTGAAGAGTTTCCCTCATCACCAGTGTTTGAGGCAACCCTCCTGCTCTTCACAGATCTCTAGATCAGTGGTTCTCAACCAGGGGTACTCCTACCCATGGGGGTACACAGAGGTCTTCTAGGGGGTTCATCAACTCATCTACATATTTGCCTAGTTTTACAACAAGCTACATAAAAAGCACTACTGAAGTCAGTACAAACTGAATTTTCATACAATGACTTGTTTAGACTGCTCTATATACTATAGACTGAAATGTAAGTACAAGATTTGTATTCCGATTGATTTATTTTATAATTATATGGTAAAAATGAGAGGCAGCAATTTTTCAGTAATAGTTGCTGTGACACTTTTGTATTTTGCTGTCTGATTTTTGTAAGCGAGTAGTTTAAGTAAGGTGAAACTTGGGTAGACAAGACAAATCAGCCTCCTGAAAGGGGTACAGTAGTCTGGAAAAGTTGAGAGTCACTGCTCTAGATAATGCCCATGACATGTAGGCACCCTTTCCTTCTAGTTTTCAAATGCTAGTCAGTCAGATTTTTGAACTATGGTCATACCCCACCCCCACTCCAAAGGGACAGAAGGAAAAAAAATAACCAGTGAGGGAAGAGCATATTCCATGCCCACTGCACCTTTGGCAGTCAAAAGGAGCTGAAGAGCAGTTGGAGCCACTCCCGCTTAAAGGGGAGGTTCCAAAGGACAGGGATTTCCAGAAAACTCCAAGCTTGCATGGCCAGGGAGCATTTATCCTACAAGTGGGAATATGCAGGCAACATACTTACTTACTGATTAGTAACCTTCCCCACTCCTTATTAAATTACCCCTTATTAAAGCCTTCACAATTACAGCCTAACAAGTTTTTAGGCCTTGTCCATGCTGGGCCAAGAACAGAGTTTAGAAATGGTATTTAAACTCTGCTAGAACAAATTTTAAACATGGCTCTCATCCACATTGGCTAGCTAATCTGTATTCAAACCAGTTTGGGTGGAATAGAGTTTAGATAGTTTACATATAATTTCCAGATTTGGTTCCCAGTTCACTGAGGTTCTGCAGCCAAGGAGGCTAATCTCTGATCCAAAGGAGGTAGTGGCCATTCTCTAGCATATGCAAAATGCTACATTAGGCATTCCACAACAGCTGCTTTTAGGGGTGGAGCTTGTTACATTTCCTAACTTGATTACTATACATGGTGACTGGATTCTTTGGTACAAGACCGAGACTCGCTAAGCATGCTTAGCAACATCCTAACATAGTGCTGGACTTCCTTTCTCTCGTTCTCTTCACCACTCATATGCCTGTAGAAGGAGTGAAGATAGGGGAAAAGGAGGGTAACAGGGAACTTTGTCTTTTTTCTCCCCAATAAAACCATGGGTGAAATCCTGACCCTGTTGAAGTCAGAGAGTTTTGCCACTGACCTCATTGGAACAACGGTTTCTCCCCAGATGCTACTTTTTGTTGTTGTTAGTGTACCTATTTGGAGACATGGCCGAGAACTGACCAAACCATCCATTTCCCAGTGACCACACAAGGTAATTATGTCCGTTTTAGGATTGAAATAATGGGTATATCTACACTGCAATTAAAAACCTGCAGCTGGCTCAGGCTCACAGGCTAAGGTACTGTTTAATTGCAGTGTAGATGTTCAGGCTCGGGCTGGAGCCTGAGCTCTAGGACCCTGTGAGGTGGGAGGGTCCCAGAGCTTAGACTGCAGCCTGAGCCCAACATCTACATCACAATTAAACAGCCCCTTAGCCAGAGCCAGTTGGCACAGGCCAGCTGTGGGTATCTAATTGCAGTGTAGCCATACCCAGTGTAATTCCAGGCTGCATGGCATTTGACATTGGGGACAAGAAACCTCAGCAACTGAAAAATCCAGTGCCAACAGCAAGGGAAGTTATTTTAAATCAGGTTTCCCCCCCCCCCTTTCTGCCAAGCAAGAATGGTTTGAATTAGGGCTTCAACAGCAGCCTGACCTTTCCCTTGAATGACTCAGCATATGTGATCACATATTAAGGCTTGCAAAGCTCAGAAACTATGGATATTTTGTGCTGAGTTAGGGCCTTGAAATTTAAACCTTTCACTCAACATTTTGTTCTTCCTTTGCTTCTCCTGTTTAAAAAAGTATGTTGGCAAGTTGCCTTTGCTTCTGTGTTCTGAAGTATGTCTTTTTACATAACTCTTGTCAGAATGGTGATTGTGGAATAATTAAAATAATTGTTTAAACTAGCTTACTTAGACCCAGGTGTGTAATTGATTCTGAGTTCTCTAATTGAAGCAAATAATTTTTTTCTGCTTTTACGGTTTAGTCAGTGGGGAGGCATTCCTATTATCTGCTTTATTAGATTGTCTTGTAATGCCACAATTTTAATAAAATTTTCCTCTAAAATATTAAAAATATTAGTTCAGGATGCAACGAACACTAGCTTTCAACTGTAGAAATGCACACAGAATACAGGTATACTCCAAGAAAATTTATTACTGTTTTAGTATCAGGTTTTTAATTATCCTGTTCTCATATTTGATCAAGTTTTTAATCAACTTTACAACTTATAATTTATGCTTTCTGAGTTGCAGTTGGTCCAGTTCAGAAGGTAAAGATGATCCAATTGAAGCAGCTAAAGACAGTATATTTGTGAAAATATTACAAAAGTTATTGAAAGAAGGTAAGTTTTGTTATATGTAAAAAATACTCTCTCAAATTACTGTCATCCTTGTTTTAAAACATACTTAACAAAATAAACAGCTTTTATCTATAAAAAGTAGAACAAGAAAGATGTAAAAGAAGCAAAAAAATTGCATCAGTAATTCATTAGATAAAAATGTGACCATGTGGCACCCTACTCTAGCTTTTTGTATTGTTAGGGAGGCAACAAAACATGTAAGTTCTCTCTCGGAGCCTCCAAATTACATCTGTTTTGCAGGAAGATAGTGTTTATTTTTTTAGTAACTCATTATTATACAACGGAACTCAGCCTCCAGTGTGAAAATCCCCTATGGGACAGGAGGAATTTTAAGACACGAGGACTGTAATTCAGAATGGCTTAATTGTTTTAACTCACACTTTTAAAAAACTAACAAAAAACCTTGTGTTCAGACCAATCAAGCAACATGACAACTCAAAAGGAATGTTTGGGGGGAAATTTTATAAGCAACTAAAAGAGATTAGAATAGTAACTCAACCTTAACTATAATCACAATGTTAAAAAGCTATATTGTCAAATGAGAGAAGCTTGAAGGTTATAAATATGGGAGTGCATTTCTTCAGAACAGTTTTATGTTGCATTTTTAAACCTATCTGATTCTTGACCTTTTTTAAGGGCTGCAGTATCCACTCATTTGGACTAAGTCCATTTTAATTGATCAAAAGTATGATTCATCATAGTTTTTTATTTGTTAAACAGGCACTTTGTGGAGTTTACATAACTATTAAAATATAGAATATGAAAATGGTCAAATTGAGGAGGGGAATTTAATCTTAACAATGAACTCAGTTTTACAGAACACTTTATAGAGTTGTTGCACTGCATGACATGGAATAGATGGAATAGAATTAGAACAGTCTTTACACTGCAAACAAATGATTCAGGAACTGAAATGCAGGTACAGATGTTTCCATTGGCATCAAGCATCCTTTCTAAGTATCTTACAGTTTCTATAATGCAAGTTTATTTGTGTTGTAGGAGTTCAGCTCAGTGAATATTTACCGGAGGTGAAGGACTTGCTGCAAGCAGATGAACTTGGCAACTTGAAATCCAATCCTTATTTTGAATTTGTGCTAAAGGCAAACTATGAACACTATGTTCAAGGACAAGCATGCTGACTTTTAACATTTTTGAAAGTAGAAATTTCTAAAGAACTGAGTTAAAACAGTGTATACTTTTTTACATTCTGTACGTACTTCGTTAAACCTTTGTAATAAAGTTTATACAGTAATGTGTTTGGCTTTTGAAATTACAGTCTTTACAATATAGCTAAGTCTCTTAATTTTTCTCTGGGAAACTCACTTTCTCTCCCGATGGCTGTAAATGTATGGTTAACTTTCATTTTCTGTGCCTCTTCTGGTTTCACATTTGTTCTGTACTTTTGTCTCGTGTGCAGGAAGTCTCAACACTGGAGGTACATACACCAGGGGTGAAATCCTGGCCCCATTGAAAACCATGGGAGTTTTGCCATTGACTTCACTGGGGCCAGGATTTCACCCTGGGAGTACATATTGGAAAAAATACAATAAATGTTAAATGATGGCCGAATATATAGCTTTTTGGATTAAAAAATGAAAGCCATGCTTGTGTAAGGCACTCTGCTTAGAAATTAGGCTTTTGGTATAAAACTTTGCATTGATACAGCACCTTCCATGTGAAGAAATCCATGCAATACATGGATAGGTAAGTAGTCCCCATTTACAGAAAAGGAAACTGTCACAGAAAGGATAAGTGACTTGCACAAGGTCACTCCCTGTGCCAGTGGCAGATAGGAATAGAACTCAGATCTCCTGACTCAAAAGTCCCCTGGCCTAGCAAATACATCAGTCTTTCAACTTGTACGTAAATGCCGTTTTTCACATAAATTTTCAACAAATCCAGAGCAATTTTTTAGATTAAGGTTACAAATACAAAAGTGATCTATAGATTTTTTTACATTTTTAAAACAATGAGATTGAAGTTTGCACCATACAGTAATTGACAATAAATGCCTAGAACCTAAGCTCACAGGAAACCTAGAAAGCAGTTACCAAAGTGAGAGTCCAGGAAGACCTTCCTTACTCGAAGACTCATTCTTTACTAGTAGATGCCAACTTACCCCAGTTCACTTATCTCTGACACGATGATAAAAAAAAAGTCCATGTAACTCTTAAAACGTTGTAATGGTTCTCAGACTGAAATAACAGGTTTAATTTAAAATCATATAAAAATTGCTTTGATCTGACAAATCGCAGGAGGAGCTTTTCTTTTACAAATAGTTTAATGTCCAGAGAGTGAATGCACAGCAACTTGCATACCCTTATGCTCTACTTGCCCTGGCTAGGTGCCTGCTAAAACAACTTGATCCAACAGCTGAGAAGGTCATAAGTTAAATTAGTTGAAGAGAATCCAATTTCTAGTTTAAAAAGCACAGCTATCGCACCATTGCTTCCCCTCCTCCCTGTGCTAATACAGTGCTCAGGGCTGAAAGGCTGAACATGTTTGGAAGAATAGACTTATCTAGAGATGTTCTAACTAATATGGAAAAGATACTCATTAGCAACCTTGTAAAAAGTCAACAATTAAACTTCACCTGTTTCTACAGTATTACATGGCTGTGAGAGCTGTCGGTATAACTTACAGCTTTGACTTTACAAAAGGGAATAATTCAAAGTATTGGAATTTTACTTACTCATGTAAAACACAATTTTAAATGGAAACGGGATCGCAAATTATTTAAAAAACGAAACTAAACATTAGGGGATGGGAAATGGTATATCAAATGACTGGCACTCTTTGTAAGGATATCTTATTCCTGGGCTTTGGCTTTGTTAAAATTAGCTTGAAGTGTCTAGTAATGTGGACATTTCTGGCCAAGCCTTGAATGTACTGATGGGATTTCTCACCCCCAGCCCCTCCGACTCATCTCCATACAATCTAACCACCTGTACCCAGTCATAATCCACAGAGTATGCCAAGGGAGACGTCTCAATAGCTGTTACACTTAGTCAAGAAGATAGATTTGCTAAAGTTTATGTATAACTATAGATTGCTAAAAGCAGCAAAGAATCCTGTGGCACCTTATAGACTAACAGACGTTTTGCAGCATGAGCTTTCGTGGGTGAATACCCACTTCTTTGGATGCAGAAGTGAATACCCACTTCTTTGGATGCACTTCTTTGGAAGTGGGTATTCACCCACGAAAGCTCATGCTGCAAAACGTCTGTTAGTCTATAAGGTGCCACAGGATTCTTTGCTGCTTTTACAGATCCAGACTAACACGGCTACCCCTCTGATACTATAGATTGCTGTTAGCTCTTGATCTACTCCAAAGAAAGGGTTATTTAATCATTCTGTTTTGCAGAAAGTCAATATTTATCTATAGGTTGTAAGCTCCTGCAGGCAGATGGTTTGTCCTGCGCAGCATGGATTATACGTCCTCCAACAAATGATCCATGTAATTTTCACAACTAAGGCTCTTTGGTCTAGTGCTGGTATACAAGGTACTTTACATTGATACAATACCTTTCATCGGAGGATCTCTAGAGCACTAGGCTGTAGGCAGTAGATTTTAAAAAACAACTTATTTTAATAACTTCCATACTCAAACTGAAGTTCAATATTTGGATATTAGGAATGTTCAATGTGTTCACCATGTCAGTATAAAATTTGAAATGTCAAGATTATTGGGTTATTGTCCCATTGCATGTGCTTGTTCATTCTATGCAATCAGAACTCCCACTGATTCCTGTTGGAGATCTGCTTCCATTAGGGCACATGGGGTCCAAAGTGTATATTACAAGAGTTGCACAGTTAAGATTTGGTATTTGCTCCTATTTCCAAGCTTTTCTGATATAAAGTATCAAAACTTTATGGTGAACACTTCTCTTATAGAACAGATTTCTCTCAAATAGTGGCACAGAGAAGAGGTCTTCGTTTAGCACTGCATATGTATGTCACGTGTATCCTATTTTGCTGCATAATAGATCTTTAAAAAATTGTAATGAAGGGGAACAGTTACAATAAGTATAGACTACTACCTGTTCCTGCAAGAAAATTTTCAGTTAGCCATGTGGTTAAATTAAATAGGGGAGAAAATGTTCTCAAATGTTTGTGGGGGAGGTAACAAATTTTATAATTAAAGAATGTATTAACCATTTCTTTCCTTGTATAGGATACAAATCATTTTAATGTCCAACCCTCACTTGTAAAAATCACGAGTTTAAGAATAATGGGAAAGGGTGTGAAGTTGTGATTTGTATCAAGACAAGTGGAAGAAATTGGACATTCCACTATGGAGATCAGTTTTATTCTCGCCCTGCTCTTATTGCTGGAATTTGAACTGACTTGTCGCTGTGGTGGCTGAACACTGAAAAAATAAATATTGGTTTAGCCCCTCGTGCCTATCCTATGTTACAATTCCAGAGAATGTATACAGGGGAAGTGGCCTTTCATGTGGAAAATTAATATTGCCACCAGGCATTTGTCTATATTGAATTGCTATTTATCATACTTAGCTATAGTATCACATTAAGATACCATGAGATTTGTTGTAGGAAACACAACATGGTATATGTCCAATAATTTTTTTTCAAAACTTACATTAAAAGGTCACTGACAATGCTTCCACTGTTAATATTTTAAGCAGGGTTTGTGCCACCACATATGGATAATTGGAGTACAAATACATCTCTCATGAAATATTAAAAAAGATGCTCAGATTAGTTATCTGATTGTGATTCCTTAAAATCCTCAGGAAAGATAGTTTCTCTTTATGGAGAATGTATGTAGGTTCAGTTTTAGGCAACAGAGTTTGGGAAGAATGAAGAGGAGAAAAAATTGCAGAGAAAAATCATTTTCCCCCCCAGCCTGCTTTATGACAGTAGCATGGCAGGAAGTGGAAATGGAAAGCGGCAGCAAAAAGACATAGGGTGCAGCCAGAGGTGAAGGGGAGAGCTGCCAGACTAGGAGTTGCAGAGATTAAATGTTAGAGAAGAAGAAAAGTCGACTGTCCCCTGATAAACCTTACTGCTGTCTTGCAGCTGGGGAAATCCAACTTCAGAAAATGCCTTCTCCTTCATAGTGGTTCATGGTAGCTCAGAGACTTCTCCTAGCACTTTTCTCTACCCCGCATTTTAGTTGTCTTTTTTTCAGAAAGATTTTCCTTTGGCTACTCCTACCCTAATTTCTCCAAAGTTAGTTGCTACAAACCAGACCTGCTTTCTTCTTCTCCTTTACCTGATTCTTCCTTCTAATTGTAACAGGAATTTCTAAAGAAAGTCTTTCACCTATGCCAAATAGAATCTCTGCTTATTCAGAGCCTGGCTAGATGAATAGTTAATTCCCCTTTATTTAACGATGGAGTAGTTTCATCCAGTCACAGGCAGCTTATCGGTAAGACTAATATACCTTTTTAAATCCCTTATGGATGAGCTATTCTGAGTCACACATCAAGTCTGTATTCTAAGCCAATCAGAACTCAGCAGGTCAATAATGGATACAGTGCATAACTGCAATTGGAGTGCACCAGGATCCAACAGCTAGTGGTTAAATCTACATCAGACTTCTGGTATTAGAAATAGTCACTGCAATAAATTTTCTCAGGACCAATATCTCTTGAGGGGCTCCTTTAACAGACATCCACCATTACCCTATTTATTTCTTTTTCATATGCATCTTTAAATCAGACCCAATAAAATGAGTGTGTTTTAAAGAGCTCGCTAATATGAAACTGATTTTTAAATGTAAGGTCAGATCCCATATAGGGCAAATGAAAGCATGAGAGGTGCATTCAACATAAATAAATCATAATCTACTGTTTCCTTTTCAGCTTTAGATTTTCTTCTGTGCTAACTCCCCTTCTTACCTACACAACCTATTTTTCTAAATGTTTTCCCCCTTTTATGTCTATTCTTTGTTGGGATGAATACAATTCCTATTTATGGAGGAAGAACGGCCCCTTCCCTGATTTGGCAAAGAATTGTACAAGAATTGAATGGGTACTTAATACTGTTCTGTGATCCCTATCTTAAAATTTAATTACAAGCATTTTTTCAGGGTGCCTGAAAGTTACAAACCTCTCCTCCTCAATAACTTTTATGGTGGATGCAGAGAGGCCTTTGTTAATTACATATCTAGGCTATCTTGCTGGTTGCTGAAACGATCAGTAGGAAATGTAGGAGCAGTTTCCTCTTCCTAATTTTACAGAGAAATAGCCTATAAAAGGATATTTTATGGTGGGCTACAAACCAGAACACTTCTATCTTTGTCTTCCATAGAGAAAACACCTGTTGAGCATACCAATTCCTTCCAGCATGTGTGTACATTATGTACTTTAGAAAAGTAGATGTTAGTTACCATTGCTCCAAGTGAGGCCGCTTCTCTCTTCCACTAACTTTTGGCATCACATCTGTCCTTCCTGTCCCGCTAAGCTGTCCATTTATTTCAATTCTCTCCATAAGCAGTTGCTGTGCTTCCTATCCTAACAGAAGTTGGACAACTACCAACTGTACTTCCAGCCTTCCCCAACCCAAAATGACCATTAAACCTCTACATGACCATAAGTAGATTCAAATCCCTGGAGAATTTTTTTTTTTAATATATCTGAATATATCAGTGGTATAAATAGCATAAACAACAGCAGCCCCACTGTGCATGGGAGCTGTCCAACCTATACTGGCAACTAGCCAGAACGTGGATCTTTCTCATCCTCTATATATAAAACTGATTTTGCGCAGCATTTTTTATTATAAAAAGCTGCTGCTGGGCAAGAATTAATTTTTCTACCAAAAAATAAAAAATCTGCAGTGATTAGAACAACAACAACATGTGTCCCCTTGCAACAGTCCTTTCCCCTGGGGTGGAGAATGCTAATTAGGAGGCAGCATCCACCGAGCTGTGTGTGGGCCTGACACAAACTGCCCACTTAAAGAGACCGCACACAACTGTGCGTGGCTCGCCACGGTGCTGTGCGCTAGGCGGCCGGGAGTGAAGTGTGGCTGTGCGCGCTGGGGAACTCCTAAGGGAAGTGACTTGCCAAAGGCTGGGCCTGAGCAGTGCTGTGGAGGTACCTGCCGCTTAGCTCCTGGCGGGCCGGTGTCCCCCGGCCAGCCACGGCCGATCGCCCCACGGCCCTGCTCTCAGCCCCTCTTCCTCGGGCCGCGCCGGGCTCGCCTCCCACTGGCTGCCCCGAACCTGCGGCCGCTGCCGGGCCGGGGGCTCCCACCCGGCAGCCCTGCGCCGCTTTCTCCTTTCTGGGTATCGCGGGGTCGGGATTATTTCGGACACGAGCCCTCCCGGCCCCTTCCCCTGGCCCAAGGCGGGGGCCGGGGAGGGCCCGGCAGACGCTCCTTATACGGCCCGGCCTCTGGTCCCTGGGCCCGGGCCAGGAGCTCCTTCTTTGGGCAGCCCCGCGGCAGCGCAGGGGGCCTGGGGGGCTCCGGCCGGGCCGGCCGGGCTCGCTCGCTGCCCAACACCCAAATATGGAGACAGACGGGGAGACATTCCTGCGCCCGGCGGGGGAGGCGGCGGCGGCGGCTCTATAAAGCCGGGCCGGGGCCGGGCAGCCCACCGAGCTGGAGAGCTGCGAGGAGCCTGAACCGGAGCGGAGAGCCAGGAGCCACCCGAGGTGAGCCGGGGGAGCCCAGCGGGGCGGGGGCTGAGCCCGCAAAGCCCATTGAGCGCGGCGCGCCGCCAAACGCCCAGCCGGGGCCCGAGACTAACCAGTGTCTGGGGAGCAGCCAAAGCGCCAACCCCCAGAGGCGGGAGCCTCCCCCGCTGCAGGGAGCGGGCGGGCCGGGCTGGCTCCCAGGGTTCTGCCCTCGTGCTTCGGGGGAGGGGGGAATCGCGTCTATACGGGGGGGAACAGCTCGGATCGCTTGCGAGGCAGCGAGAGATTAGCACGTTTTGCCTGGACTGCGGCCGATCTGCAGGGCAGCTCCGCTCAACTTCCCTGGAGCCGAGCTGGCGTTGAGGGGAGGGAGGGAGTGCTAACAGGCACGCGTTACCTCTCCAGTAACTCGTTACTGATCATGATGAACAGGGAAACAGTTTAAGTGGCTCTTGATGAGCCAGTCTTCTCTTTTATTGTAGCCCAGAGGAGGGGGGAAGTCAGATTTTAAGGAAAAGCACAGTACCATAGTTGTTTACTATTTGGATTTTACTATTTGTACCATCCAAGATGGTACTTGAACTTGGATTACTTTATTTTTACATCGCATTTTCTTAATTCCATCCAATTGAAACCAGCACGTTTATTGCTTCAAACTTTTAAAACCCTTTAATAACTATGAGAAAAGTAATTTTTGAAAGTTTACTCTCCTGTCTCTTAGTCTCCAGTTTTTGCCACGTTATTGAATCAAAGTGCCTGGCCTTTATTTTAAAACTGTGGCTTACTATTGTTATCCTGATAAAGGGTTACAATTATTTCTCCTAAATACTCTTGGCAGCTATGACCTACTTTAACTTGTGTTCCAGATTGATGAGATTTTTAAATCAATTGGAGATGATAGGATTACAATTTTACACCCCTCACAAATATAATTACTGTATGTATCTTAAGTGTGTGTATTAAAACTACCAGATTACATGGTAACAATCTCTAAACTTGATAAAATGAGGCTCAAGTAATAAATAATGCAGTTTATTGAGGATGTGGTGGATTAATTCTATTAGTTCTTTGAGCTAATTTACAATTTCCTATAACCCATACTGTGTGGAATAAAGATTTAAAATAGAGTTCTAAAATAGAAAGGAAGGCTGGATCTACTTTGAGTTTAAAATGTGATTTTTAATTAACCACTCTAAAGTAGCATAGACATTTTTGTTTTAAATCAAAACCTTTGAGATGTCCATTGGACCTTGCAGCCCCATTCTGAAGCCATGCCCCACTTCACCCCTCACCTTCTGTGGGTGGGGAGAGCCCGGCTCCTCTGGGACAGTAGAATCATAGAATATCAGGGTTGGAAGGGACCTCAGGAGGTCATCTAGTCCAACCTCCTGCTCAAAGCAGGACCAATCCCCAACTAAATCATCCCAGCCAGGGCTTTGCCAAGCCTGACCTTAAAAACCTCTAAGGAAGGAGATTCCACCACCTCCCAAGGTAACCCATTCCAGTGCTTCACCACCCTCCTAGTGATAGAAGTAGATCATAGTGGTGAGACTACTGCTGTGTTGCATTGTCTCCTGTCAGCTCTTATGGTGGTTTGATTTTCTTGCCATTCCCCAGAAAGCCGACACCATGTGTGATGAGGATGAGACCACCGCGCTCGTATGCGACAACGGCTCTGGCCTGGTGAAGGCTGGCTTCGCCGGGGATGACGCTCCCAGGGCTGTGTTCCCCTCCATCGTGGGCCGCCCTCGCCATCAGGTACGATGCCCTGTCTTCTAGCCCTGCCAGGACTGCAGCTTCACAGAGGTAGTGCTTAAAAACTATCCCCTACTTTCTGGGGAAAGTCCCTGATCACTTGGGAGGGGCTGACCCCCACCTCCATAATGGGACTGAGTAATTTATATGCCGGCTGTGCTACAACTGCCTGCTGTCACACCAATCACCCTTCCTCCCATCATGAGACTAGCCTATATATATATCAATGCCCCACAAATGTGCTGTTGCAGTACAGGTGTGCTCCATGCAGGCACACCTGTACTGCAATAGCTGCTCTTACAATGGGCTGGATTTGCCCTAGCTGTGCCCTGTGACTTGGGAGCTTTCTCCTCTTCTGTCCTGAGCTGGCTGTCACTCCTCAGGGTGGATAGCATGTGACTCTCTTCCCTCCTTCTCCGGAGAGATGTTAAGCCCTCCTAACCCCCTTTTGTTCCTCTCTAGGGTGTCATGGTGGGTATGGGTCAGAAAGACTCCTACGTGGGGGATGAAGCTCAGAGCAAGAGAGGTATCCTGACCCTGAAGTACCCCATTGAACACGGCATCATCACCAACTGGGATGACATGGAGAAGATCTGGCACCACACCTTCTACAACGAGCTGCGTGTGGCCCCCGAGGAGCACCCCACCCTGCTCACTGAGGCCCCCCTCAACCCCAAGGCCAACCGTGAAAAGATGACCCAGATCATGTTTGAGACCTTCAATGTGCCCGCCATGTATGTGGCCATCCAGGCTGTTCTGTCACTGTACGCCTCCGGCCGTACCACTGGTGAGTGAGGGTAATGGGCCTCCTCAGGGCCTCTAACAGCACCCACCCTCACCTGGGGGCATCCACCCACCAGCATAGGTGATCCCACCCTCACCTGGGGGCATCCCCCCCCCAGCCTAGGTGATCCCACCCTCACCTGGGGGCATCCACCCACCAGCATAGGTGTCGCCCACCTTGAGCCAGGCCAACACTCACCCTCACCTAGTGAGGGCACCCACCCACTGGCATAGACTCTCTGAGACATGAACCCCCCTGCCCTCAGAAGGCCCCCCATTCTGCTTTAGATTGATGTTGCCACTAGTAAAAACAAACTTTGCCTGCCCCTTCTCCATGAGGTCCTGCAGGGATTGCTCCTTCCCTTGTGACCATTTCCCCAGCCTTGCCTTGTGTCGGCCTAGCGAGGTGCTCAGTCTCACTCGCTCTCCCACCCCCTCGCAGGTATTGTGCTGGACTCTGGTGATGGTGTCACACACAATGTGCCCATCTATGAGGGGTACGCTCTGCCACATGCCATCATGCGCTTGGACCTGGCCGGTCGGGACCTCACTGACTACCTGATGAAGATCCTGACAGAGCGTGGCTACTCTTTCGTCACCACTGGTAAGTGGAGCCTGCCCACTGACCACCTCCTCTGATCGGCAGCACACAGCGGTCACACTCGAGGCTGACTTGTTTAACTTCCATGGGGATGGCAAAATCCTGCAAACCTGCACTCCTTTGTGTGACTAGGGTTGCCTGGTCACCACTCAGTGCAATGGGCACTTTAGCTACTTGCCTGTTAATTGGTACAGGTTTGTACTTAATAGACACAACCTGAGCCTGGGGGACCTGGTGTGTATTTGCTCAGTGTGGTCCTGTTTGATAGATTTAATATTAAACACAGGGATCTGTATCTGATGTTCCACGTTGAAAATCAAGGACCATGCTTTGATTTCTTCCCCCCCNTACAGGTTTGTACTTAATAGACACAACCTGAGCCTGGGGGTCCTGGTGTGTATTTGCTCAGTGTGGTCCTGTTTGATAGATTTAATATTAAACACAGGGATCTGTATCTGATGTTCCATGTTGAAAATCAAGGACCATGCTTTGATTTCTTCCCCCCCCCCCTTCCATTCATATTGTTAATCGACTCTGCACAGTCTCCCCCAGAGCCAGAAAACATGCAGGCCCGCTCTTTTGGAGCCCCTGCCTGTTCCGCTTGACCTCTGGTTGTGCTGCTTTGCTCCTCTCTCTGCCGTTCCAGCCTTCTAACATCTCGTTTTTCCCTGTGACAGCTGAGCGTGAGATTGTGCGCGACATCAAGGAGAAGCTGTGCTATGTGGCTCTGGACTTCGAGAATGAGATGGCAACTGCAGCTTCTTCCTCCTCCCTGGAAAAGAGCTATGAATTGCCTGATGGGCAGGTCATCACTATTGGCAATGAACGTTTCCGTTGCCCAGAGACCCTCTTCCAGCCATCCTTCATTGGTATATAATCCCCTCTCTCCAAAAAATCCTTCCCTTCAGTGTTACTGATCCTTCCGCTTCACTGGTGAATTAAGTGCACTTACCCCTGTATTCCTTTATCTCCTCATGTCACCAGGTATGGAATCTGCTGGTATTCATGAGACAACTTACAACAGCATCATGAAGTGCGATATTGACATCAGGAAGGACCTGTATGCTAACAATGTCATGTCTGGTGGTACCACCATGTACCCTGGTATTGCTGACCGCATGCAGAAGGAGATCACAGCTCTGGCTCCAAGCACAATGAAGATCAAGGTACATTTGACTATATGGATTATTGACTCATATAATCAGATAAGACTCTTTTATTTTCAGACAAGTACAGTGGAATAATATATAATACTTAACACTGCTGATCTTCAAAGCAATTTGCAAACAATCAGTTTGAATGGGTGCATCTAACTCTCCCTAATGCTATTCCATCTCACTTAACATGTTGTAAAGTTATGTGTAGTAATTCATAAAATGTTTTCTGTGCCCATATATGGTTTATTTACTGATCAGAGCTCTGCTTACTCTTGTAGATCATTGCACCACCTGAGCGTAAGTACTCTGTCTGGATTGGTGGCTCTATCCTGGCTTCCCTGTCTACCTTCCAGCAGATGTGGATCACGAAACAAGAATATGATGAAGCTGGCCCATCCATTGTCCACCGTAAATGCTTCTAAGCATGTTTACATGATCACTATGCTAACCACTCTCAGGATGACACTGTTGTAAGTTGTAGGTTGTTGAATACCTGCAACAGCCATGTAACTTTCTATTTTGTAACAATTTCTGTTACTGTTGCTGCAAACGCCACGTGACACAGAGTGTATGTAAAGTGTACATAAATTAATTTATTTTATCTCGTTTTGTTTATTTTTAAAACCATGCCCTGTGGAAGGAAACCAAAAACTTCAAGAAGCATTAAATCATCAGTCATTCTGTCAAGCCCCATTGGAGTTGGTTATGTCATGATTTATTTCCGTTCCTGGAGTTGAAATCTCTATACACATTCATCCTGTTCTTTATCTGGTTACAGTTTAGGGAGAAAAAAGTTACGACACTTTAAATAATTGACCTAATAATGATGCAGGGTTATTTCACACATTCGCAATGCTACATTAAACAAACACACTGGGTTATAGGAGGCCAGAGTGCTTCACAATTAGTTTTCAAAATATATTTTAAAAGTTTGTGGGTTGGGTTTTTTGTTTTTGTTTTTTTTTTTCAATTTAAATATGAATCTGAAACTGCTTTCTTCTGAGAAACACTTCAATATTTATTATTTNCTTGTGGGTTGGGTTTTTTGTGTTTGTTTTTTTTCAATTTAAATATGAATCTGAAACTGCTTTCTTCTGAGAAACACTTCAATATTTATTATTTTTAGAATTTACATTTCAATTGCTTTACATGTGATCTTCCTCCTCTGTGCTATTGGACCGGTACTGCCATATCCTCAAGTTCAGGTTAACATTTTCTGGGTAAAGCTCTTTTTCAAGGGATTACAGCCTGGCTCTAAAAAACATGGTCATAGCCGTAATGTGCCACATCTCATCCTAGAAGCCTTTTCTATTTTTATAACTTTTTAAAAGGCTGTTGGGTTGTACAAGTTTCTTAAACTCAACAAAAACAAAACTCCTTTTGAATGAGATGCAGTCTTACACTGGCTCACTGCCAAAGATATATTTCACTAGACAAATGATCCTGTGCCACACACGTATTTCAAATACCTCACTGGAGCAGAATGTAAATAGTAACTTTTTTTATAACCCATTTTTAAGTGGAACTGACAGGAGAGGGGTTTTCCTTTAGAACTACTAGTAAATCACTGGGCTAAACTATATAAAACTTAGCAGAGCCTTTCCCTCTTATTTGGCTATTCTGTGACTGCCCTGAAACACTGCATAAAGTAAATGCCCAGTGGCAGACAGGGAGTGGGGCTTAAACAGATCATTCCACTCCATTATACACAGGCAAATATCAACTACACTTCCCCTTGGGAGACTGCAGCCGGGGGCAGGGCCCAGCTGAGCCTTGGGAGCTTCCTCACAAGTTAGGCAAGGGCCTTTGGCGCCTGAGGGAGACCCCTCTTTGGGAGGGGGTTAGAAACTTACTGTTGTGGTTCTTGTTCAATGGTTTCAGACTCTGAGTTAGGGTGACCAGACAGCAAGTGTGAAAAATCGGGATGGGGTGGGGGGTAATAGGAGCCTATATAAGAAAAAGACCCCAAAATCGGGACTGTCCCTATAAAATTGGGACATCTGGTCACCTTACTCTGAGTCAATCTGGCTACCCTTGTTTGGCTGTCAGTAAATAGTAAAGACTGAACCATAAGATCCAAACCCAACTACGGATACAATTAGGAGGCCCAGGGGTAAGCCAGAGCTAACTGTTCAAGCTCCCCTTTATTAGCCACATAGCATTTCTTCCCTGAGAGGAAGCCAGACCTTTTAGCTCTTGAGTAGAGGATGGGACTCAGCTGCCCTTATTAATTCAGCTGCAGCAAAAATCCCAGCTCTTTCCCCTCTGCTGAGGAACTCCTGACCACTTGCTCTTCAGGTGCTCCACTCTCATGGACACAGCAGTATCTTCAGGCAAGCCAGTAACCCTGTCCCCTGTGTGCTCCTCCCTCATGGCCTGGAATAACTGAAATGGGTTTCTGTGAGCATTGTGGCATGATTCCGTTAGACAGAAACGAATCTCTAAGAGCCTTATTTCATATCGATTTCTTGGTTATGATCCCATTTAAATAATTGTTTGCACAGTAAAGTCAATCACAAAAAATAAAGATATCACAAAGGTCCCCAAATATTGCATTTGTTTTAGATAAGGGTTTTTAGAGACATAAGGTGTGTGCATGTGTGTAAATGATTGTTAGAATAAGAGATTATCACAAAGGGATTCACACTGGTATAGGACTCAATCCTACAAGCTTTACTCGTGTGGTTGAGTGTTTTCAGGACTAGACCATTTAGTGTCTTCAAAGTATGTACGTTATTTGTAAGGAAGGACTGGGTGGATTTAATGTCCTCTTAAAAAAAGATTTTAAAGTGGTTACCATTGTTATCAATGGCTACAAATGTTTTGAAATCTACAGACTTTAGCGTAAGGTACGTAATATGAAATGCACATTATCTTTAAGCCTGTAGAATATTTTGCTTTTTAATGATGTCTGTAAAGTGTACAATAACGTTAAGGCACAAGAAAGGTTTGATCTGTTAGCCAAAAGTTTGGGAAGGGTCCACATTTCCTTTTAGCTCTTTGGGCAGCTTTTCTACAACTGCCCTATCCTCATATACTGTAAACTGCTAGCTAAGGTAAAATGTCACCGACTCACCATAAGACTTGGTTAATAACCCACTTCTCGGGTTTACATTTCAGTTGCTCTCATTTGCCTCCATCTTAAAAATAACAACCTCAACCCTCCCCCCAAAAAACCCCCAAAAAGCTTTTATACATCTATTTTGCAAGAGCTGGTAACCATTCTGCTAACTCCAGACACAATGAAATACAGAGGACACCGTCCTGTCAGACCCCTGCACAGCTAGCCCACTGACCTGTAAGGCCTTAGAAGATACGACCCATTTTCTTTTTTAAAATGTTTTCTGGTACCCCTTAAATTCTGTATTAAAAGCTGGCATAAGTGTTTGCATATTGCAGTTATGAGCCTTGGATAAATGCCTAGACAAATAGGAATTTTGCTGGCATTTGCAGTGATATTCACCCTAATGCAGGGTTTAGGCGGGGCGTAGGAGCTTACATGGGAACTATGTGCTGACATTAATTTCCCTCTTAGTTCAAGCTTTTGTTAGTAGGTTTAAAATAATTTTTAAAACTGCTGGGAAAAAAAGGTTAATCTAGAAGAGCAGCTGCTCCTCATGATGGGACAAATGGTGCTGTCAGATCTATTCATGCAGACTAAACTTTCCAAAGTGGGGACCTAAAGTTAGGCTCCTAAATCCATATTCAGGCATCTAATTAAGTGGCCTGATTTTCAGAGGGGCCGAGCACCCTCCATTCTGACTGAAGTCAATGGGAGCTAGGTGCTCAGCACTGCTAAAATTCAGTCCACTTATTCAGGTGCCCAAATATGGAGTCAAGAGCCTAACTTTAGGCACCCATGTGTGAATGTTACTAATTTCATTAGGATTTGGGTGTGCTGATCTGCAGGCAGAATTTGTCTCAATGGCTTTATTATCGCTGTCAGTGAATTACATATGCTCCATGTCATGGAGAAAGCCTAATCATTCTATTGACATCTCAGTCCTTACTGTCCCTAACAGCAAAATTCAGTGTATTACCCATATAGATAGTAATTGCCCTGAAGAACCCATGTTCTTATAACCAGATTCTCCCATTCTGTAGCTAAGTGCCATTGTCCTAGTCCTGTTCCTACTGAAGTCAATGGGAAGAATTGGGATCTCTGATTTAAACGTTAAATGAGTGCTTACGGGCTCCATCCTGACTGATCCCACTGATTTAGATGGAAGCAGGATTGGTCTCTAAGCTATCACATTCTCTTCACTTTGGGGAAGCCAGGTACCTGCATCCTCATTTATGTCTATGGGGGAACGTAGCTCATTATGGTTTTAATCCCAAATCCAAATGCCTGTTTTCCTTCTTATATGGTCAGAGAGTAAATCAGGGGCCAAATTCCAACTGGGTATAAGTGGATGCAACAGCACAGCTTTCTGTGGCGTTTCACTTGCTTTCACCAGGTGGGACTTTAGCGCCTGGTGTGCATTTCACTTGGGTGCTTATTCTGCTCCTGTGTATAACAACACAAGCAAAACAGGACTGGAAACATTTACAAACAGCTTCCGAGGCAGTTTGAATACAACAAGGATTCAATTGAAATGGTCGGATTTCGCTGGGTAAAACCCTCAGTCCATGCATATTTTGATTCCTTCCTCAAAACTGTGACACTCCGCTATGTTTTCAAAATAATGTTTGAAGCCCTTGCAGGAGGTCAGACTAGAATGATCATAATGGTTTCTCCTGACCTTCAAATCTATAGTTACCTCATTGGACAACCCCTGAAATCTCTCCTCTAATCCCTTAAGCTAGTCTTTGGCAGTTTCCATTCATCGTCCTTTTTGGTGATTATAAATTTGTATTCTTGATTGGATGCTGAATACATCCTTGTCACTGAATCCCCATTGACGTGGGCTGTGAGGGCAGCCATTGTACAATGCACAATCTGCTCTATTTTGTTAGAGCAGATCAGTATGTGTGAATGTGGCTGTGGGTTCAGTTTCCAGCTCCATGCTTCTGCCAAATAAGGTTGGTGTTAAGCCCCTGTCTATGCCCTGTCTATGTGTCATTAATACAGGGCTGTCAACTCACCCGCCTTTGGAGGATGACACCCACACATTCCCTCTGCCACCCACCCCTTTTTGAAACACTCCCATCAGCTGTGCTGGAAGGGTCGGCCGGACCAGTATTCCGGCTCCTATTCTGAGAGGGGCAAGGGAGGGGTGGTGGTGGGATAAAATGGAATAGAGAGAACATGGGAGATAGAAATGGAGGGGAGAGGAGACCCTGAGGAAGTTAGAAACGCAGCAGAGGAGGATAATGGTGGGGCGAGATTGAGGCAAGGAGGAGAAAGAAAATGCTGAGGGACAGATCTTGTGATCTAGCTTTTTTGTGCCAGTCTGGTGGTAGAAAGGGGCCAGAAAGCAGCCAGAGCACACCAGATGGGGATTTCCAGTGTCTGTGTCTGTTTCTGGTCACCAGCTGAGGAAGGATCTGGTTACACCAACTTCTACACCACCCATCTCTGCAGCCCCTAGTATAGAGAGCAGGGTGAGGGGGTAAGGCCAGAGCACCACTGTGCTGGGGCTATTCTCTGCTGGAGTCGTGTCCCCTTGGGGCCATAGCCAGCTGATATAATTTTGAGAAAGTCCCCAGGCTGCTCTACCATATGCTGGGCCAGGCCCATGCGTCAGCCCTCCTCCTCAACTGGGCCCAATGATCCATGGGCATAGCTGAGAATCCTATCAGATAGGAAAGAGAGGCTAAATCAGGAAAAAAGTTTTGAAGAAAGAGGATTTTAGAGAAGAAGATTCATAGAAATGTTTAAATTAGACATGGGCTCAGGTTGTACCATCCTGAGTTGCTGTAGATGTGAGTTTCCCCCAACCTGGTAGTGTAGACGCAGCCTATAGCGACAGACGGGGTATGTCCATCGCTGGAGGAGCACCACCTTCCTGAACGACAGCAGCTAGATCAATGGAAACATTCTTCCATTGATCTAGCGGCATCTATGCCAGGGGTGAGGTCAACATAGCTACATAGTTCGGGGGTGTGGATTTTTCACACCCTGAGTGCTGTAACTGTGTTGACCTAATTTTAAATGTAAACCAGGCTGCATTGTCACTCCCAGAGCTCTTCCACAGTCCCTTCCCTGCTATGATCATTATCCTGACGTTATTTAATCGTTTACACAGCACTTCTCACAAATATCGAGGAAGCAGAAAACACAAGGCTCAGGGACCAAACTCACCTCTCCGTGATGCTGTAACTCCGGGTGACTCCGCTGAAGTAAAAATCTGCATTGCACTGAGAGCAGAATCTGGTCCAACATGTCTCTCCCTTTCCTGAGAGACGGACCACATGCCATGAATGCCACACCCCTTTTCATGTTCTGAATTGGGAATTTGCACCCTGTTCTTCTCTCTCCCCCATGGTGTTCTGAAAATGTTAAATTGAAAAGCATTTTAACTCATATTAGTTGTTAGTATTGACCTATGCTCCCAGGGCCGGAATCTCCTCTCTCACAGGTTTTTCGTCAATGTAGCTCCATCAGTCATGCCTGATTTACACCATGGAGAGATCAGCATCAGGCCTAGATTAGCTATCTAATGAGGGCTTATTATTACACATTAAAAATCAAAATAGTAGAGCCAGTTGGAAATTGTCAATTATTTTTCACAAAAAATATGAAAAAAAGAATTATTTAAACAGATTTCCTGTGAAAACTTTTTTTTTAAATTGGGGGCGGGGGGAAACCCCTTCCAAAATTTTGGTTCTTGAAAACTGGAAAATGTTGGTTTTACTTTACTGGAAACAATGATTTTCAGTTTGTTTGTTTTTTCCAAATTCACCCCAAATGAACATTTTCTGCAAAAAATTTTGTTTTGTTCCAAAAACCATTTTTGGGCAAAGTTTTGATTATAACAATTCAGCCAGCTCTGCAAAATAGCTTCCAGAAAGTATTTGTCACAGATGGAGAAACAGCACAGCTGGGTGAGTGTGACCTATTGATTGGCTTATGGGTTCCTACAGGCTGGAGTTGCAAATCCACATGATGCTCTTAATTGACACTTGCTGTTGCAAGGGTGGGCTAGGTGTGGAGAATTCCCCCTCGGGAAGGATGGCTTTGAATAGGAGTCCTGCCAGGGAGGACTGATTGGCAGATGGATTAATTCAGAGTGTCTCCTGGCCATACCCTGCCCGGGCCCCAGACCAACACCCCATACTTCTGGGGCTGCACTGATTAGATCTGGGCCCCTGTGCAAGGGGAGGTTGATGGAGCACCTCTCTGAGTGGACTCCCTGCATTATGTCCTGGGTGAAGAGTGAAGAATTTGGTGTAACCAAGGCTCTTAAATGCTGGAGTTTGCATTTGGACAGGGGTTAACTAAACAATGTATTGAACTCCCCTGTAGTCAGACAGCTCCTTATTGCTATGCAACTGATAAGGCTGTGTCCACTGCATGGCACAGACTAGCACACGCTTGGGACTTTGTTGCATGAATAGGGTGACCAGATAGCAAGTGTGAAAAATCAGGACGGGGGTGGGGGTAATTGGCACCTATATACGACAAAGCCCAAATATTGAGACTGTCCCTATAAAACCGGGACAGCTGGTCACCCTAGCAGTGTGAAGCTCTTTATTTTGCAAGGAAAAAAAAGTGTCACGTTAACTTTAACAATGCACAATAAATGCCACTAAGCGTAGGCTTTGGGGCAGGCTATGGAACAGCCGTTCATGCAGACAGCTGAGCTCCACTCTCCCTGCCGGGATCACAGCCAGACATAGGAAGTTCACACCCAGTTTCACATAACTTTGCCCCAAAAAGCATAAAGCCAGATTCTGCTCTTAGTTACACCCATGTAAATCCAGAGTCACCCCACTGACGTTACTTGGGAATCACACAATGTAGCTGGGATCAGAATCCGGTCCGGAGCATCTAGGGAGCATCCTAGGCAGCCATGGAATGGGCCAGCCTTTTAGCCACACCCCAGAGAGCTCCTCATATATGGAATGCTGAAAGCAGCTTCCCTCCCAACCGCAGGCCCAGCCCCTCTCCCCGAGCACTGCACTCTGAGCTTGGAGAGAGTTACAAAAAACCTCCAGCAGCTTATTTATTTGCTCCAAAGCAAATGACTCTTTGAAGCTGAGAAATCCCCCTGGTGAAGGAAAAAAGAAGGAAGGATTGTTGTGCAATAGAGAAGGACTGATAGACCCGTACCCATAGAAACAGGTGTTTATGTTGTGTCTAATGGGCTGCGCCTGGCTTATGGAAGTCAATAGGAGTTTTGTCATTAAGTGCAATGGGAAGTAGATTAGACTCTTCCATAGAGGGTACGTCTACACTGCAATACGACACTCACAGCTGGCCTGTGTCAGCTAGGGTGACCAGATAGCAAGTGTGAAACACTGGGACGGGGTGGGGAGGTAATAGATGCCTATATAAGACAAAGCCTTGAATATCGGGACTGTCCCTATAAAATCGGGACATCTGGTCACCCTAGTCATCTGACTCAGGCTTGTGGGGCTCGGGCTGCAGAGCTTTAAAATGGCAGTGTAGACATTCGGGTGAGGGGGGAGGGTCCCAGAGCCTGGGCTCCAGCTCGAGCCTGAATGTCTACATTACAATTTCATAGCTCCACAGCTCAAGCCCTGCAAGCCTGAGTCAGCTGATATGGGTCAGCTGTGGGTGTTTTATTGCTGTGTCGGCATACCCAGAGACTCTGGTTGGGATTTTCAAAGGTACCTGCAGCCTGGTCTCCACACAGTTTTTTGAACCAATTTAACTGTTTCAATTCGGGGTGTGGTGTTTGGGGTTTTTCTAAAAAACCCCAAAACCACCCAAACCACAGTTATACCAATACAACCCCTAGTATGGCCACTTTATATTGTAAGGCACCTTTATATTGGTGTATTTCCTTCCCCTCACAGAAATATCTGTACTCATGTAAAGTGCTTTAAATTGGGTATAACTGCATGTCCGCTCTACAGTCTTCTACCACTTCAACTACACCACTGTTAGAGCTGGGCGGTGAAAGGTAACTCCATTTTCCAGAGGATTTTTATATCTCAACATCTGGTTTTGTTCCGATTGAGAATGAAACCCCAAAATGTCAAAGGTCTCTTCGAAAGGAAATGGATCCCTGGTGGTTGCCCTAGAGTTGCAGATCCTGGGAGCTTTGCAGTCCCCATCTCCAAGGCAGCCTGCCTCAGGGATCCTGGGAGGTTGGGCTGCCAAGGAGCCACAAGCTGAGGTTTCCAGGCTCCCAGATCCACACCAGACCTTCAGGCAGGCTGCTGAGCAGCTGAGCTGGCAGAAAAGCAGGCAGGGTTCCATTGGAACGTCATCAAAATCAAACCATCTCCACAGAATGTTTCAATTCTGGCAAATGAGCCAATTCCAACAACAAAAATTTTCATCAGAATTTTTCTGACCAGCTCTAATCAGTATAGTTAAGTGCTACAATGTGCATAGCCCAGGGCTGAGGGATGAGGCAGGCACCCAAATCCCACTGAAATTCAATGGGAATTGGTCACAGGCTCGTTTGAAAAACCTAGTCTCTGGCAATAGTACCTAGGTGCTCTACATTAATTATTAAAAATATTCCATGCTAACTGGTCCTGCCCTGCCTAAAAGATCCCCTGGCCAAAGAAATCCAGCTAGACGGAGAGGTGTCATGGAAACAGAGACCCAAAATCAGATTTAGGTCCTTCAGACCCAGTAAGGTTTCACCTTTGGTTTTTTAATTACCATAACCAGTGGAAATAATAAAAAAAAAAAATGGTTAGTATGACACGGAAGTCATGGGCCAAACTATGCCAAGTCAGGCAGTTCAGAGTCACTGTTATCACTTCATCCTTACTTCATCCTGCTTGGTGCATCTGAGCCTTAGGGCATGGCAGAGGTTTCACAGCAGTCTGCTGACAAGCACCCTGCTAAAACTGAAGTAGCTCCCAGATGTAGAACTAGTGCTTTTGTGTGTGTCACTAATTATTTGTGGGAGGGTTTTCATGGGGGTCATCTTTAAGAATGCTGAGAAATGTAAAATTGTTGCAGAATAAAATTGTTTTTTTCCCTTCAAAATTTTTTTAATAATTAGTAATAAAAATAATACTTTGTGCCTCTGTAGCTTCTCGTCTAGGCATTTCAAAGCATTCTGAAATAATTAAACTATTATTACCATCAAATCCAAGAGGGATTCTACAGCTGAGAAGCTGCATTTTTGTGAGTGCAGGATTGGGCTCCTTAGCCAGGAACAGTGGCTTTGTGGTAAAGGCACACAAGTGGGAATCCTGAAAACTGTTTATAATTCCAGTTTTGCCACAGACTTCCTGTGAGAGCATGTGGGCTTGGAGAGGTGGTTTTCTATGCCTCAGTTTTCCCATCTGTAAAATGGGGCTAATAATACCTACCACACAGGAGGATTATGAGGATTAATTAACATTTGTGAAGGATTTTGAGATCTTGGCAAGGAAGTAGCTATAGTAATGCAGAGTATTAAGATATGTCTAAACTACAGAAATTATACTGGCATAGCTATGATGAGGTTCAAGGGTGAGGGGGTGTTTTCTGTTGGCATGTTGATGGAAGCTCTCTTCCGTTGACATAGCTGCATCTCTACTGGAGTTTTGTCAGCATAGCTATGTCGGTCAGGGATGTGGGTTTTTTTACCTGTAGCTACGCCCATATCGCGTTCAAGTGTAGATCAAGTGTAGTCATTCCAAATTCAGCTCCGCACATCAGGTCCCATTTTCACAGTACAAATAAAAGTTCTAAAATGGCTGAAAATAGGGTGCTGCTTTGGTTATGAGGTGCTGCAATATTGATCATTTTATGGGATCCCAGGCTGGGGTGTCTCTTCTTTTGGACCCCAACAAATGGATACAACACAATACACTCCTTTTCTGTCTGACTGCTGAGTATCCCAGCAGCCCTTTTCACAGACTTGGTCGCTCCAGGAGCACAAACAACTGGAGCTGGTGATGTCTTACAACACACAAGGATCACGGTCCAAATCCTGAGTTCCAGCTCTCCAATACCACGTTGCAGATGGAGCCAGTGAGGGTGTGAGGAGCCAGAGCTCTGGAGCTGGGTTTTTAAAAAAATCCAAAATTTAGCAACTTTTCAATAAAACGTGGCAAAAAAAATTCACAAAAATGTGTCCCCTTTTTTCAGCCAGCTCTAGTTCAGTACACTCTAGGCGGTGTGGGAGGGGCAGAACTGCTGTGCCAGGAAGCTCCAGTCCTAGCTGTGGCATTTTTTGTCTGTGTACAAGTCACTATGTTAAGAAGAGGTTCATCATTTTAAAAGAGTTGGCTGACCCAGCTGGGTTCAGAGTCAGGTTATCCAATAGGTTTATAAATGATCTAGAAGAGCCAGTGACAATATGTACTACTGCAAAATTACTTGTTAGTAAATAGTATGGTGGCTTGTGAAGTACTCCGAAAATAGCTGTTAAAACTGGGGGATTAGGCAACAGTGATACCAGATGAAATTTAGCAGAGATAAGTGACAGGTAATACGCATTAGAAGGTATACGTTAACCTACTTGTAAACAACCTTGGTTTCTGAATTATCTACAACTCCCCAGGACAGAGTGTTAAGCATCCTCGTGGACAGTTCAGTGAGAACATCTATTCATTGTGGATCATTGCTTAAAAAACAAAGGGAATAGATTGCTGTGAGGAGAGAACAAAGAATAAGACGGAAAATATTGTAAGGTCAGCATATGCATTGATGGAACACGCTCCCCTTGGATACTGGACTGAATTTTGATACAATCATCTCAAAAAGACAGAAAAACTCCTGAGAAACACAATGAAAGTGAGTGGAGTCATGGGGAAGATTCCTTACAAGGAGAGAGGAAAAATCCTGGGGTCACTGAGAGCCAGATCCTACTCACTTTACTTACATGACAGAATTATCTGTGTGAATAAGGTGATCTGAGTCTGGCTCTTTGTTTGGAAAGGCCAAGGGACAGAACACAGAAGGTATGAAAGAGAGATATAAAATGATCGAGAAGGCCAACTGAGTGCTCCTATTAACTCTGTTCTAGTAAGTATTATTATATAGTCAGAGGCAAATTCTCAGCTGGTGTGAATTGACAGAGCTGGATTTGGCCCGAAGTGCTTTAAAGGCACTTGTAACTTTGCAGCATCAGGGCCAAACGCTCTGTTTGACGTACACACTTAGAAATGTAGTAGCTTGACTCAGGAACAGTTTTAACTGAAGCAAATAGGGAAAAACGCACATGACTATAATTATTCCCATGCAAAAGTATGGGCAGGATCAGGCCATAGATGCAATAAGTGAGAGCTGCTGCGGGTAAAGGTTGGGAAACCGAGTCACAAGTCCACCCAATTTAGGCTTAATCAATTTTCACCTTTATTTTGTACAATTTCAGACAGAATTATCACTTATAGTGCCTGGACATACATGTGTGCCAGACAAATAATAACAGACAACTTGGGCCCACTTACCAGTTCCATCTTATCGCATTCTGGGGCACTGGGAGTCCTTCCACCGTCCATGATAGTTGTCATCTTCTCTGATCCCCTTGTGTGGTCCTTCAGTCACATTCTTCAGTTTCTGGTCCAGTTTGGGCCCAAGTTCACTTAGGTCCTTTATACATTTCTACATTAATTCATCTTTATCCAATTGGCTTTTAGCACATCAGCCCTTTGGGTTTTAGGTAACCTGTACATTATGCATGCGCAAGCTTCAATTATCCAACTTGTGCATTTTTCCGGCTGGTTTTGCAGTTTCTGGGTCACGTTAATGTGTGCTACCCTGTCACTCCCAGAAAAAGCAGAGGTTTATTTATCATTCCCTGTTTGTGTATCGTTTACTTACATCTTCTAACACAACATCTTACCTTTGGTCTGTCAGCAATGACATTTTAAGCAGATTAGCAATTCCATATAAAAGAAGAATTGGCAAAACCACACTTAGGCCAAGGCCTTGCTGGCATAAGTGTTCTCATCTGTACTGATTCACTATCTGTAACTATAAATAGTTAACATATAACTAAAAACTTTTAATTTTACCATTAATAATTCTTCCTTATATTTCAGTGTTATAAGTCATTCTGTGCTATCCTTGATCTGTTAGAAAGGAGAGGAGGAGTTAAGGAAAACAGGATGATTCTTTAATGTCAGCATTTCTTATCTTCTTTAAAGATGGGTTTTTCATTCAAATTCCAATTTTGTTTATGCATCATTACAAAGAAACTTAATTAGAAATGTTCCTGTGAATACCGGTACATTTTGAGGGGTGTCTCAATTTAGTTGCTGTTAACGGTACCCCAACAGAACCAAAAACAATAGCAGCAAGAAGGGAGGAGTAATATAATTAGTTATATGGTCCAGTATTGGGCACAACTTGAGTCTATAAAATGATTAGTTAAAAAAATTAAAAACCCCTCTGCCTGTTTATTTTTTTGTAATTTTTAAATCTCTGCCTGTTTCCCACTTTCTTAAAAGTAAGTTTCAAACCTGTCTCTTTTTCTCTATTTTATATCACAGAAACAGAGTGGAAAAGGGCATGCAATAAAAGTAAAAGGTAATAAGTATGTATGTAAAAAACTCAGGCTACAAATATTTCATAGAGCTTGGCAGGTAAGATGCTTTGAAGAAGAAACCTCTAAAGAAGAAATTGGAGTACAAGCATAAGGCCTCATTCTGCTCTCAGCTACACCCATTTTATGCCTGTATAATATCACTGACTTCAACTGATTTATGGTATGTCTACACAGGGCCGGCTCCAGGCACCAGCTGAACAAGCAGGTGCTTGGGGCGGCCACTCGGGAGAGGGGCGGCACGTCCAGCTATTCGGCGGCAATTCGGCGGAGGGTCCCTCACTCCCGCTCGGAGCGAAGGACCTCCCGCCGAATTGCCGCCGCAGATCGCAATCGCGGCTTTTTTTTTTTTTTNGCTAACTGAATGTTTAAAGCCAGTGTCTGATAAGTTGCTCCCTGGCAATTTGATTTGTGAGTCACACTGCACAGTCCCCAAACCATGCCCCTCTCTATTTATAAATTCATGCCTTGCTATATCTGACTTGTTAAATAAGCATTCCAAAGCATGGATGGGATTCTGGTGGTATATTATAGGACCTCGGGAATAATTTAGAAGTGTAATTATAAAAGGCACAGCAAATCTGTGCAAAGATTCCTTCGTCCTAGCTGTGTTTTGTCATTGGCACAGTACAAATTGCAAATGTTTTAGGAGAGAGAGGGTGAAAGTGAGGCTAATCCGGGAAAGCATCCCTATAAAGTCAATGAGACTTGAGGCAAAGTAGACACCAGACCATGGCCCCTAGTGGCTATATGTGGCTTTGCAAGAGGTGTGCTTCAGTTTCCTCAGTGTCTTCTCTGGCCTATTTCAGTTGTTGAATGACCTGGTTCTCCAGCCAAGATAGGTAACAGAGTCCACCAGCCCTTTGCATGGCCTCAAAGCCTTTCACTTAAAGTCTGATAGAAAACAGCAAAACAACTAAATCTTCAGCCCAGCTGGTAGCCACCTTGTTTGCAAGCTAGGCCCAGCTTCAAGCCATCCCAATACCAGTCCCAGTTCCTGGGTTTCACTCCCAGGGCCTGTCACACTCTCTTTCTACCCCAGGTTACAGGCAGGCTGTAGTCCCTGTGTGCATTCAGGCTTCAGCTCAGGGCTCAGCCTCCCAGGTTTCTCTCAGTCCCCAGCCCAGGTGGAGGCAGGGGTGAGGCCAGGACCAGAGCCGGATTTACCTTTTGTTGGCCCAGCCATAGGTGCCAACTTCTCATGGCGCCGGTGGGTGCTCGCGCCCCCCCGCCCCCGCCTTGACTCCACCCCTGCCCTGCCCCCATTCCAACCCCTTCCCCAAAGTCCCCGCCCCAACTCCGCCCCCATTGGACCCCTCCCCAAATCCCGGCCCCGCCTCCTCCCCTGAACGTGCCACATTCCCCCTCCTGCCCCCTCCTGCCCAGTGCTTGCCGCGCGAAACAGCTGTTTCATGGCGGCAAGTGCTGGGAGCAAGGGGGGAAAAGCGGGCATGCGGTGTGCTCAGGAGAGGAGGCGGAGGTGAGCTGGGGCAGGGAGCTGCCGGTGGGTGCAGAGCACCCACCAATTTTCCCCCGTGGGTGCTCCAGCCCCGGAGCACCCCCGGAGTCAGTGCCTATGGACCCTGCACCAAACATATTTGTGGGCCCCCATGGGGGCAATGGAGCATGGTGCAGGGGGGGCGGCCCCTGGAGCGAGGGGCCGGCCAGGGGTATGGCATGACAGGGGCGGCCCCGCTCTGCCCAGCCCAGTGCGAGGACACTATTTACAAACTGGCAGTTGCTGCCAGCATGCCCTTTCCCCGCACTGGGTGGGCCATGCCGCGCCACACATCCCCACCGCCCAACACCAGAACACCCCACCCCACCAAATACCTATGTCCAGAGCCCCCTTGGACCCGCTATGCCCAGCGCCCCCCACCCCAGACCCTGCCACAAATGCACAGTGCCCTGCACACCACCAGCCCTGTCCAGTGCCCCCCTGCCCACAGCCCCGCCACAACTGCCCAGCACCCCACACAGAACCCCCACTCCGAAGCAGTACTGGTGATAGGACATGGAGCTGCACAGGGCGTGACAGCTGGGTGGCTGGGTGCCGAGGGGTGCTGTGGGAGAGCTATCCGTGGAGGCGAAAAGGTGGGATAGCTTGGTTTCGGGGGGGGGGGTGTCTGGGAAGAAGATGGGGGAGGCTGACAGGAATTGTTTGGGTGGAGGCTGCTGGGAGAAGCAGGGCAATAACTAAGGGAAGTTGGGGTCTGTGGGGGGCACAGAGAAGCTGGGGGTGGCTAGATTAATGGGGCAGTCCAGAGCACAGCTTGGAGAAGCTAGGGATAGTTGAGTTTGGGGGAGAGGGGAAGACAGGGAGCTCTGGAATCTGGGGGCAATGGGGACAGTGGGGGGAGGGGAGGAGAGGAAGGGTAGAACTGTGTGGATGGAGGGCAGCCAGCAGGGCCAGTCCTGGGCCCCCCCTACAGTCTGTCTCTGCCACCTCTGCTTGCTGCCGCTGCACTTGCCCTTCCCTCCCAGCCACTCTTTCCCTTGTGCAGGTCTAGCAGCAAGGGGAATGGGGAGGAGATTAGAGACACAAGGTGGGTTAGGTAAGCTCTTTTATTGGACCAGCTTCTGTTGGTGAGTAAGACAGGCTTTTGAGCTTCCACCGAGCTGAAGAAGAAAGCCTGTTTCTCTCTCACCAACAAAAGCTGGTCCAATAAAAGATCTTACCTCAGGCACCCACCTTGTCTCTATGGAAACACCGGTCAGATAAAGGTGGAAGGAAGGGTAGTCTATGTTCAGCACTGCACTGGGACACAGGAGGTCTAGGTTCAATCCATGGCTCTGTCACAGGCTTTCTGTGCATGTACCCGCTCTGTTTGGAAATGGGGATAAGACCTGCCACACCTCATGGGAGCGTTGTGAGATTTAACAAATCAGTGCTGAGGTGCTCAGCTACTGTGGAGCTGGGGGTCTATATAAATGGATAGGCCCATACTGGTGCAAATGGGAATCACGCAATTGCATCTGAAAGAGAAACGCTCCATTGTTATGTGGAAGAAGAAGAGAGTTTGAAGAAGACAAATCTGCTGTAGGAAAGACAAATGTTACCAAAAGGTTAAGCTAGTAATAATAATCCTTTGTACCATTGGGGTGCTTTTCATCTGAGCATCTTTTACAAACGTGAAGGCCCTATGCAATATTTAATTGATGTATATGCTAGTGCCACTTCACCCAGCAGTACAATTCACCCACCTATAAGGTAGAATAAGTCAGCAGTTTACCAACACCCAGCAACATCACATAATTTAAGACAGAAAATAAGAAAGAGAACAAAGTAGAGCAGCATATACATTCGAGTAGGATGAATGCAAGAAGGCTGAACATCATAACTAGAATTGCTAGGGCACCAAGACTAGCATTCCTACGCTTGTGAAAAGTGATCTGGGATCCTTAATTACAAGTGGTCAGAATGCTGAGTTTTCATCTCATTCACAAAATGGCACCTCCAGCACCAGAGTGCCCCCTTCCCCATACCACAATGCCAGGGTATTGGTTTGGTATTGGATTTGGAATAAAGAGTACCAATATCATTTCTACCCACTACAACTAGATAGGGTAGACTCTCCACTACCCCCATCCACTTCCACTTACATTTCCCCTTTACCTCTAGGGGTACCTCTGCCATTTGGCAGAGACTCTTCTCCCCATAAATGCATTCTGTCTCTGCTTTCTCCCACAGAAGCCCCCAGTGGGGCTTCACTAAATCCCCCCAGATCCCGAGGCAGCCTCCACAATCCCACTTGGCCCCTCGTTCCCACCTCTGTAGGGATGGTAGAAGTTTTCCTTTTTATCCTGCCCCAAGAGTCCCAGTCCATCTGCAGAATTCTGCAAATCCACATTCCATTTCAGGGCAGTCCTGTTTTATATGACCTGGCTTTCCCTATTGATAGCACACTATTCCCTGCTTCCCTCAGATAGTTCCTTTCATCTCCTCCCTTTGCTTCTAGGGGCTTTTCAATCTACCCCTTTTTCCAGGCACCTAGGAGGCTAGACCTCTCTTCTGGGAAAATCAGCTTCTAGGAATGCTTCAGAGAGTTTAATACCAGCCTCCAGGGTATTGGGCTGGTGCCTCCTCACCCAGACTCTGGCACTCTCTGAGAGAAATTGTTTCAGTATCACCAGGTCCATAATTTCCCCTCATAAGTCAAACATCTGGTCTCAGCCAGTGGTAGCCCAGTCTGTCAGCTTTTGTGCATATACCCATGGTCATACTCCTCCAGCCCAGCCAATGGCCTGAAAATTTCTGCTGGTTTTTCTTGGCAGAAAGCCCCTCTCAGTCTAAAGAGGCCACCTTCATAACATCATAGTCCTGTTCTTTGCTCAGGGCCGCGTCAGCCACCTGAGCGGCACCTGGAGGGCCCAGATTTCCTTACCCCATCCAGCTCCCATGGCTACCCTCTTAAAAGTTACTAGGAATTCATCTGGGCCATCCACTAGGCCCATATTGCATAGACTCACTCCCTGCTTATGACTCCTGATCTCCGCTCTGGGACTCACCAACTTCTGCACCAACTGTTGTTGCACCGGTGCCTACTCCCTAATGAATGCCTGCCGGCTCTTCTGCTGCTCTGCCTGCCACGCCAATAGGGACTGCTTTTCATTGTGGTGGGATTGCTGGAAGGTTTGCATTGTCTTTTGCAGCTCCAACCGCTGCAGAGCCTGCTCCATGTCCGGATGCCGAATCTTCACCAGCTTCCCCCCCATGAATTTTCACTCACCGTGTGTTCGGGGAAAATCAAGATCTTGGACAAGCTCCCACTTGTGACAGGACACATGCCCCTGCCTCATCCATCCTTGGCTAAACCAGGAATTGCTCCGACTCTCTTCTTTTGGTGTCCACTCTGTATAATTAATTCAAGTCTCCTCCAGCCACACCTGTACAGAGCAACACAACAGTCCTAATCCCTATGACCTTCAGCCCCTATTCATCAGGGCCCTGGGATGCAATGAAACGCTCTTCCTTGGAATCTCCTTCAATCCAATCTAATCTAATCCAGACCAGCCCTCCCCTTAATGCTGCCTTCCTGCCTTTTATCCAGCTCATCAGCTGTTGGGCCACTTAATTCCTTTACTCACCCAGTTTCCTTCTCTGAATAGTGAATTCCTCCCTATTTTCTCAATCAGCCCTCGCTGGGTAAACTAATTGAGGCTACAGCTATCAGTGTGCTGATCCATCCACTAGACCTCAGCAGTCTGTCACACCTTTACATCCTCTCCTCCTTCCTTTATCTTTCTATTTAGCTAATGCCTCCCCCTTAACAAAACCTCAACCAATAAATCATGGCATTAATATACAGTATGCTGTTTTCAACCTATTATTCTGTTCCCCCTGCTGATGTGTTCTGTCCCCTTCCCCTACCCTGTGTCCATCTTGTCTATTTAGACTGTAAGCTCCTTGTGGCAGGGACTGTCTGCAATTCTGTGTTTGCACACCAAGACATGTGGTTCCCTGGTGACTCACTTTTATGCCAAGACCATAAGGGCATAATTTTCAGTATAGTTATATTATTCCTTAAATATTACTCATACATACATCTCACACTGATTATGAGTATTGATAAGTTACATGCTTTCAGTAGAGACCTCACATATTACCCCTCATGGATAAATACCATGAAAGTGGTGTATTAGGTGTAGTGAGTTTTTCAGGTCTGAGACAAGAGTTGCTTCAGCTTGCTTGTGAAGTTCAGTGAACCCTTTGCCAGTTGGCACCAATGGGCCTTTGTGTTACACGTAGGTACTCCACAGTTGCCAACTTTCACGTGGTAAATAAGCACCCCGACTTTCACAATAAGCCAAAAAACAAGCTAATCCCATTTCAAAACAAGGCCAAAACAAGCCAATCCCTAAGAATCCCAACACTCTATGTGACTAGATCTCTCCAGCGTGCAGTCTTTGTGGTGGGCTCGCTTTGCACCCCTGACTCTCTCCCCTGCTTGCCCCTTGCCCCTGCTTGCCCCCCACTTGACCCTGCTTGCCGGGAGCCGATAAAATAAAAGAAGCAACAAGCTGCAACAAGCTACAAGCCAAAAACTAGCCAACAAGCAACTCACCAGCCAATTAAGCCAAAAACAAGCCCAATTTCTGCGTTCTTTTCCCGTGGGTTTGGCACGTCTGCCCCGTAATAAGCATGAACTATATTCTGGCTAGGTGCTCTCTGTTTTAGCATCTGTATAAATAGAACTAGATTAAAAATGCCAATGTTTCTTTACAAGAAATAATTTATTTTTAAATATACATAATATATTCCTAAAAATTTCCTGCAAAATGTTTGGGGAATTTCCATGAAAAACCCCAAACCAAAACATTTTCAATCCCTCCCTTCTACTTCTCTGCCTGTCTGGTGTCCATGGCAAAAAAAGGAGGAAAAAGGATGAGAAATTAGAAGTGGAGGATGAAAATACGAAATTTTTCAGATTTTGAAAAAATACCAAAAAAAATTGGTGGTTGAGGGGAAGATTGGTGTGTTTTTTCATTTAAAAAATCAAAAGAAATTAAAAATGTTGGAGGGAATTTGTATTTAGAATAAAAGGTCATTTTCTGTTAAAAATATTTGATGGACCTTTTGACCCCTTCTATTAAATCTAACTATACAACTAGTAAGTCTTTGTACTGGTATCCTTCCACAGGAAAGTTGTTTCAAACTTCACGTCATTTGATGCGATCTGGCTCAGTCCAAGGGCAAAAAATATCCCTCTTGAGAGGTTTTTTATCTGAGCTAGGAATAATAGCCTTCCTTGGCAAGAATAGTTTTGCAATGCCTAGGGAAAGGGATAAACTATTTATCTCTGACATTTATAAAGCACCCATCATTACAGTATCTGCACCAGAGGCAGGGAAAATCTCTCCCATCAGCTGGAATGCTGTATATAATTACTACAGTAAAATATTCCATGCATTTTTACCATCATTCTACGTATGAGCTTTCTTGGAGACATGAAAGAGGAGATTATCTCCTCAGGAGAAAAGAATACATGAGCTAAAGTGGTTGCTTTATTTAAAAGCCAGCCAGGCTTTATCTTTATTGCATTCACATTAGACTGAATGTAAATAAGTAAATAGTAAATAAACTGCCCTTGATTCTTATGAAAGAAAGGATGTATAAGCCATATAATGAAAATAACATGCAGGCAGCGTAGTGACAATGTCATTAATGCAATAGGAACAATACTTGACCTGTTTTACACTGGCTGCTCTCCAGACTGAAAGGGCCAAGAGGGACAGTGACATTCAATAACTTTATAAAGATGTGGTTGAACATTAGCCCCTTCTTTCTCAGATGTAGTCTTTTAGCTTTTTCTGGGCTTTAGGGTGACTGGAGTCAAAATGCTGACAGCACCTTATGAGATGGAACCCTTGGTCAGCTCTTGGTCTCACCAGAGCAGGTAAAACCATTGGAATTACAGTGGGGAAAAATCAGAGACCTCTTTAGGGACACTGATTAGAGCCTTCAGGCTGTTAAATCCCATCTGTTTCTCTCTCACTCAGGCACTGTGTTCCAGCCTCTCGGATCAGCAAGCCCAGCTCCGCATGTCTCCTTTGTACTGCTGGCTTGTCTGTTTATAACCTCTGGGGACCTTGAAGCAGTCAGGTATGATGTCCCTGTGCCATTATTAGCCATGGAGCCTTATGCTGTACTCACACAGCTAAAATGTTTGCACAGATGTCAGAGTTTGGAGCTGAAATTACCCGTTGTTTATCTCTTGGCCAAATTAGTCCCTGGTGGAATGTCAATGGAGTTACACCCAGGATTCATCTGGCCCACTCTCACTCTCTACTGGAAAATTGTGTTTTGTTTTGTTTTCCAGTAAGTACTCTTCATTATCTCTCTTCTTTGTCCTTCCTTGCTGTTCTAACTAGATAACATTAAAAGAGAGCCCCAGTATAGCCAGGGGTGTGGTTTGGTGGCTTCACAGATGGAGCTGGGGGAAGACAATCATCTGGTACTGGGAGACAAATAACTACTCCCACATCTTGTTGAGCCCCAGCCCTTCCAAGGGAAGCCAAGACAATGGAGGTATGAATAGATCATCTAGTGACAGGTGCTTGAAAAGCCTGTGATAACCGTGCTTTGAGCAACCACTGGTATGAGCTGTGGGAAGGGACTTGCATGTGAAGTTGTGCAGAACTGATCTGGTTGTTGGCTTATTTTGGCTGGTGTAATGTCTGAGCAGAGACATTCTCCTCCAATGAACCATCGCTTGTAGTGCTAAAGCAAATCTGCTTGTTCAGTAAGGAGCCACCTCTACACTAGGATCTCTGCAATGCGGGGGATATGGATAAACATGGTAGCCCTTGGTGTACTTCTGTCCTTCAGTGCTCATGAGACTGAGCCATGTCCCCAAATCATGATGGAGCCTTAAGCATTGCAGGGCTGCAGTCTGGACTGTTAAATGGGAGAATCCAAAAGCAATTCTTCTGAGCCCCATGTCTTAACTGGGGACCCAAGGCAAAGCATTAGTGTGGGTGGAAGCTTAACCCCACCTCCACAGCCAATGTCTGGATTATTAGACTATGCCTTAAATGGCTTTCAGTGGGTCCATCTCTGTCCTTGCATACCAGTCCTGCCCAAGCACATCAGTCAGTGCCAGTGCAGAATTTTTCCAGTCCAATAGGTGTTTCATGGACCCACAGGACCCTCATGGACCCTCCCTTGCTGGAGGAACTGAACACTCAGATTCCTGAATGGGAAATGGCTCAACGTTGGAATTTCCTCCATCTCTCTCCTTGTGTGCCCTGGAATGGGCAGGGGGAGTGCAGTTCAGGGGCTGAGTGAGCAGAGCCACCCCGGGGATGGAGTCCTACTTGCTCCAAATGGTCCTTGCTTGTGAAATGTGCACACTGTGCTCTGAACAGGGGCTTGTCTGTATCCTGTCCTCCCTGACAGGAACTGGAATGCACTTCACTCCACTCTGACTGCAATGATTTAAGGGCAGGACACCTGGGCTTATTCCCATCATGTCTCACCCACCACCCTTTGGAACAGGGATTTCCCTTTCTAGCCGTGGGCACAGCAGCCCTTCTCAGGGAGGGGAAGGAGTGACTCCTCCTGTGTGGAATCTTTAACATGACCAAGGCTCTCAGCGCACTCACTTCTGGCTACAGACGTTTAACAATTAACACCACCAAACAGAAATGTGCCTGCAATATTCATTTCACTGCCAAGCATGTGCTTGGGCGTAACAGCGGCATAGCCAATGCTCTCTTGATTGCCGGTCGAGAGATTCTGAGCACTAGTACTGGAGGCCAAGGATGTGCCAGAACAGAGGCTGGCAGTCCTATGGAATCTTGATTGCTAGAAGCAGTATCCATGGCCAAGGGAGCAATTGCACCACGCACCCTTTTAACATACACAACGGCATGGGAGGAGTATCAGGGGGGCTGAGGGTCTACCCACGGCCTGGCCTATACCAGACCCCAAATTTGGCAGTTCATGGTTTTGCTATAGCTAACCAGTTATCCAGGGTGGCCTTTTACTGCAGGTCATCCAGAGCCCTATTAGGAATTCATGATCCAAAGAATGCGAGAGGGTTGGGCCAACGTCAGAAAGCCAGTGACGTTGCAGCTCCTTAGGTAGGGTGGCTGGGCAGTGCCAGGCCCATGCTCAGAAGGGGCCCCAGCCCACTCTGCTTGCACTGTGCCCTGAGACCCCGCCAGCCCGCTGTCTCCCCACCCCACCCACCACTTGCTCTTCTCAGCCTGCCCACTGGCTGGCCGAGGGCTCCTCTCCACCCCCTAGCCCCACCCGCCGGCTTCTCTCTGCCTCCTGGTCCGACCCCAGTGCACCTCCGGCTTCGGGCAATCTCTACTTCCCACCACCTGTGGGGCCCCACCTGTCTCCCTGGAGCTGAGCCACCTGGGACTGGTGCAGCAGATGGAGCATACACTGGGACCAGCTCATGCCTCTTTTGCATGGGCTGATGCCCCATGGGTACACACCAGACATCATTGTTAGCCACCTAGGGGAGAATGACCTGAGAATATGCTCCGGGTTCCAGTTGATTTGGAAGTTCTAAGCGGGCTATTGGACTGCAGGTGGGCATGGTTTCTTGGCGTGGGGATAGTACAGTTGGAGATATCAGTTCACAGGGTTTGGCTGACAACCCATGGCAATCCACCCATGGAAAAGGTGGATAGGGCCTAATGGAAGCCAACTGGAAAGTATTGACATAGCTGGAGTCCTGAAGTGGCTCAGTTTAAAGCCCAGAGTATGGCTGAGCTTTATCAAGAGGACAGAGTGCACCTGTAGGTGCTGATTTGTTCCTAGATGATCTTGGTATTGGGTTGGACGAACTTCTGGGTAGTCCCTGTGAGATGGGGTGGAGGCAGCCAAGCTGATGCTGGCTCCTTCTCGTGGCCAGTGCCCAGCGCAGGAACTCACTGATTTAGCCTCCAGATCCAATAAGGTAACAAAGTGGGCATCCAGGGGGCATCTCCTTATGAGCTGGGGGCATTGTGTCTAACCCCCTGGTGGCAAATGTGAACCAGGGGCTGGGGGAACCATCCCGCCAATACACTTGAGAGTGGTGCTGGCTGGGGGTCGAGGGGGAGGGATGCTAGTGGAGACCCTCCTCATGTGATGATTGGCTCCCCTTGTGGTGGGAGTCCCCAAGAATAGGGAAAGGATCAATGGGGTGTGAGTGACTGTCCCCAGTGGGCCCCTGGATGTAATTTGACTTATAAAGTTGCGGCCTGGCTAAAACCAATATCACGTGTCCTTGCCTCCTTCCATGCAGTGAGCTCACCAATGAACAAACCCAATTTAGGAACACCAGACACAGATGTGTTCTTGTGTGAAAAGCGATTGCACTGTAGATGTTGTCACCTATGTCTGTAACTTTAGCATTAATGAGTGTAGTTAATTATCTCTGTGTCAGCAAGGCAAGGGCCCCATATTGATCTTTCAGCTATTGAGTGTCTTCATCTAAGCAGGCTGGTTGGTCCATGTTTGTATAATGTTTTGCACTTCCATAAATGCCTTTCAGTCAAGTCTCACAGTGCTTTGGAAAGACTAATGACTTAACACAATCTCCCTGTGAGGGAAAGTGGTATTATCACCCTTTTCGTTGCCACTTTTCTTGCATCATCAGCTGCGTAAAGCAGAAGTCAAACAGTGCCAATCATCCCTACCCAGGGCTCATTTTTCCAGGTCTTTTCTATTCCCCTTTTACAGATGGGAAAATTGAGGCATAGAGAAATTAAGCCACTTTCTCAAGGTTACAAAAGCTCATGACAGAGCCAGGAATAGAACCCAGCTCTCATGACACCCAATCTTGTGCTTTAGCTAAAAGCCCATCCAGCTCCTTGGTAGCTGCTAGTGAAATGGGCAGTTCACGTCTGTTTGTGGATAATGCTTAGCTTTACCTTACACCTCAGATAAATATGCATGAGGATGAACTCTTCTTGTTCTTTAAACTGAGCTTCTCTTTAGATCAGTGTCTGTTATTTATTGAATTCTCTACACGAAGTGGCCCCCAACTGTAGCAATTTCTTTCTAGTATAGCTTTAAAGGGAATTCAGTGCCAAAGGGAAGCTATCAGGCTGACATGCTCCATGGCAAAGTCCTCTCTGCTTCCGCAGAAAAGGTACTGATCCAGCATGGGCAAGCTTTTCTCCTTTTCTGAAGGGGAGCACCTCTGGGAGCCAAGAACATTTTAATTCTCTGTGCTCATTGAGCTCTAGGTCTCCCTGCTGAGGCTCCTCAGCAAGGTTACCAATTGTGGTAGGGGTCTTGGTGACCACCAGCTCATTGCACACAGGTCAGCAAACACACTTCAGGAGTGGGATTGGGCCTCAGAATGTAACAGTTTTTGGTCACTAGTGGTCTAGGGTGGATTCAAACCAGCTACTTAGAGATGAAAGGTTTTGTAATACAAGCCCCCAAAGCTATCCAGTTCCTGCTGCTGGGTAAATACCTCACAATAAACAATGTAACAGACAAATGTCAGGTCTGTCTCATCACAAATTGTTCATGAATAGAGCATGATTTTCTGAAACATATTTGTTACTCAAAATCATTCTTCCAAGACTCCTTTGTGAACACCTCTCCATCAGCCCTTGGGAGAATCCAGCATCTGAAATTCAGGTGGCTTTAATTGGATGTGCAAGTCACATGGTATATATCTCTTCCCTGAGTGGAAGAGTTTTTAACTTTCAGAATCAAATATCTGGAACCAATGTGTGTGATCACAAATTTGAAATTTGCTTTCCATGAGGATATCTGCAACTGTCACTTATGATCCACTGTTTCTGTAATCATTCTTGTTGGGAGACTAGTTTGCTAGAATATTTGTACATAGAGAATGCAAAAGGGACACAAACATAGCTGAAGTGAATTCATTAAAAATGTGAATAGTCACAGAAAACTGATTGCAGTGTTTGATCAGCGCTATTTATAGCCATGTCTATCTTTCTATGAGCAATTATGCTGCCTGTGTTGACTTTTTTCATCACCAAGGCGGCAAAGAAAGGCTCATGACAAGATATAGAAACCTTCACATGAATATATTAGGGCAGAGAGCAACTTGTAATACTGTATGTGAGCCCTCTCTCCTTCACCTAAACGTAGGTCTCCTGTTTAATTATAGAGCTAGAGCTGGAAAAGAACTATTAGGTCATCTAGTCCATCCCTATGCCAGGGCAGGAACTGAAACAGTACAACCTCTTAGTATTCTGAGTAATGCTATGCAATAGGCCAAAAAAGCCAGTGTCAAGTAATGCTAACTTCATAGCAATGCTGATAGACATCAGAGGCCTCCACAATAGCCCTATCCTGACTGAAACAGCAACCAGCAAGCGACAGATATACGTTTCACCCTTCTTGGGGCTCCCTGGCATCCTGCAGCTGTTGTCTCAGTCACACAGACGCTGTCAGGCTGAACACGTAGGTTAGGAACTCTGACTAAACAGAACCCTTTGGAAGGCAAAACTGCAAAGCTGCTGTACAGTAGGAGTAAGAGTGCTTAGTACATGCAGCCAGCCAGCCAGCCAGTCGGGATCTTGATAAACCCAAAAGAAGATACACCCTAAGACTTTAATCCTCTGTTCTAGTTGCATTTTCCAGACTGTTAGTCAAGCCACATGACTGATTTAGTGCCTCTCTCTAGCTACAGATATACACATACATCTGCGGACTCCAAAGAGTTAAAAATAAAGCCCACCCCTTTGTGGCTCATTTCATGTCCATTTAAAGGTGTGACATGCTTTTCATGCATCCTAATGCATTTCCATTCTAATGCTCCTCTGCCAGATCTGAGAAAGTGTCTTAGCAGTGGCATTTTAATCAAGACCTTTTTATGATTTTTTTAAAAACAATATGTACATGGGATAGCTTCCCTTCCAAAGGTTGTTTCTGCAGGAGTGTGTTTGCCATCCATTTGTCTTGTTTTAAACTGGGAAATAAACTGTGTTTGCCAGAACATTTCTGGTTCTCGCTGCTGCTATGTGTGTGGTGCCTGCTATCCAGTAAATTAGAGACACTGGCACACATTCAGGAGGTAATTATTTTATGTATCTCAGCTGATGGTATAGCAAGACAGGGTCTTTTTGCTGTTTTATACAACAATGTGAACTTTTTCCATTATGACAGGTTTCAGAGTGGTAGCCGTGTTAGTCTGTATCAGCAAAAACAATGAAGAGTCCTTGTGGCACTTTAGAGACTAACAAATGTATTCGGGCATAAGCTTTTGTGGGCTAGAACCCACTTCATCAGCTGCATGGAGTGGAAAATACAGAGGCAGGTATATATATACATAGTACATGAAAAGATGGGAGTAGCCTTACCAAGTGGGGGGTCAGTCTAACAAGACAATTCAATTAACAGTAGAATACCAAGGGAGGAAAAATCACTTTTGTAGTCGTAATGAGGGTGGCCCATTTCAAACAGTTGACAAGAAGGTGTGAGTAACAGTAGGGGGAAATTAGTATGGTAAAATTAGTTTTTGTAATGACCCATCCACTCCCAGTCTTTATTCAGGCCTAATTTGATGGTGTCCAGTTTGCAAATTAATTCCAGTTCTGCAGTTGCACGTTGGAGACTGTTTTTGAAGTTTTTTTGTTGAAGAATTGCCACTTTTAAGTCTGTTATTGAGTGACCAGGGAGGTTGAAGTGTTCTCCTACTGGTTTTTGAATGTTATAATTCCTGATGTCAGATTTGTGTCCATTTATTCTTCTGCGTAGAGACTGTCCAGTTTGGCCAATGTACATGGCAGAGGGGCATTGCTGGCACATGATGGCATATATGACATTGGTAGATGTGCAGGTGAACGAGCCCTTATGGTGTGGCTGATGTGGTTAGGTCCTATTATGGTGTCCCTTGAATAGATATGCAGACAGAGTTGGCACCAGGGTTTGTTGCAGGGTTTGGTTCCTGGGTTAGTGTTTTTGTTGTGTGGTGTGTAGTTGCTGGGGAGTATTTGCTGGTGAAGTTAAGAAATAGATTGACAGAGCCAGAAGGGTACCCAGAAGTCACCTACTACAAGACAGGCCCAACAAAGAAAGTAACAGAACGCCACTAGCTGTCACCTACAGCCCCCAACTAAAACTTCTCCAGCGCATCATCAAGGATCTACAACCTATCCTGAAGGACGATCCCTCACTCTCACAGACCTTGGGAGACAGGCCAGTCCTTGCTTACAGACAGCCCCCCAACCTGAAGCAAATACTCACCAGCAACCACACACCACACAACAAAAACACTCGTTAAACTGACCCCCCACTTGGTAAGACAACTCCCATCTTTTCATGTGCTATGTATATATATACCTGCTTCTGTATTTTCCACTCCATGCATCTGATGAAGTGGGTTCTAGCCCACGAAAGCTTATGCTCAAATAAATTTGTTAGTCTCTAAGGTGCCACAAGGACTTCTCATTGTTTTTCCATTATAGATTTTGCCCTTTTCCACCTTTCTCCAGTCACAGACCTCCTCCTTGTTCCTTTTTGGTGCTTTACCACAGTGAATATTTGTTCAGATAATTGCTGTCAGTTCGTGCAATCAATTATGTATCTTCCTCAGGCTGTGTGGTGGTAAATTATACTGGATATAACCAAAATGAACATGCAATACCCATGTATTGTGTAAAGAGTCTTTCAAACAACGTGTCTCCTGAGATGTGAGTTAGCAGAAGGAAGGGTTTGTCTTCACTGCAGTGTTAACTCTGGTGATCGGCAAAACAGGCATGTCAGGGGGAGTTGGTAAACCGAAAGGAATGTGTTTGCTTTTCTGTCCAGCCAGGTCATCGGGCAAAGACAATGAAAGTACATTTACATTTACAAACCTAACAAGTGGGGAAGGAGACAGCTGGGTGTCTACATACAGCAGGAGAGAGAAGCTTGGTCTGGGTTAACTTGTCATAGAATATATTGCAAAGGTGTACTGGTTTATAAAGTGGGGGGCTGGGGGCTGAACCTCAATTGACAAGCAATTGAATCAACTGATTGGATACAATATTACTGTGTTATAAAAGTGTACTGAGTGAGGTATTTTATGTAAACCTATGACACACTGGTGATAACGTCATAAAATATATTAACACTATATTAGGATCCTTGTTGATATTAGGCTTTACAGTCTGTGTCCGAACAAAAGGGAGAAACAGGTCTCCCCAGACAGGAGGAAAGGCAGCTATCTAGTTGTCTCCAATGACATTAAGCAAAGTGTAACCAGAAATAATGGAAGCCCTATTTACATACAGGGAGATGGAAAGCCCACAAGAAGGGGAAAACAGCATAAGGTCATCTTGCCTCTTGAAACAAGGTCATTGAACTTTGGAAGATATAAGCAAAGACAGAAACCCTCTTTGGCATCGATACCTAGGCAGACACAAGGGAAAGGAGCTCTTACAAGCTAAGAAAGATGGATCCTTCAACTAAGGGGGGGGGGGGGGTTTGAAGTCTCTGGAAACTGAAAATAGGTGAGAAGCCTGCTGAGGCAAAGATCTTTCACCTAGGAAGACAAGGGAAGCCAGACCCTTGTGCTTTTGTGGAAGCTGCTGACTGATTAACAGCCTTCTTTGCAATAACTTGGTGGATAGGCATCCCCTTTACCTACCCCATATCTCCTTGCAACATGAATTGTCTCTTATTGTCCAGTCTTTCTTATTTTCTCTTTTATTCCCCCTATTCATTCTGGTTATTTGCTCTTCTCGGCTGCTGGTTCCCTCTGTTACTAGAAGGCTACCAGCTGCTATTGGTGACTCCGTGGGGCTGGCACAGGGGCTCTCACAGCTGGGCTGTGTGTTTGCAAAAGCAGAGACAGTCTGGCAAGCTGAGCTGCTTCCTGAGCATGTACTCCATAGGCAGGAGCAGTTCCCGGGGCAGCCTCAGGAGGGAAGGTGCATTTCAAAGGCTTGCCTGCTGCTTTCCCCACCCTACAGCAGCACAGCACATTTGCAGGGGGGAACCATGGGTATAGTTTGGGGAGTGTTGGAGGGGGACATTCCCCCCCCCCCCCCCCCCCCCCCCCCCCCCCCCCCCCCCGCGCCCCGTCNACACACACGTGGCCCCGTTGGCCTGACTGGAGCTGCCCCACCAAATGAAGATGTCAAACTATGCCTATGGGAGGAACTGAAATGGATACAAGCCCATGAAGTTCTCCACACCCACATTGCTCCCTTCTTGTGTACCTGTCTCTTGTCCTCTCCTGGGCTGATCTGTCATCACCCCATCTGGGAAACACTGACTCAAATTAAAGTCATAGTAAACATGGGATGGATTCTCTGCCCTGTTCTGCTCCATCTGTGCCGCTCAGGCAGCACAAGGAGTGGAAATAACCCAGGCCTAGCAATCTGATTTCCTTCATAAGAACTAAGGGGTATGGAGGGCCCCAGCAGGAGGGTCTCCACACCACATATATCCCATGTAAGGGCTGCCTGACAGGGAACATGATTGGAGCAGTTGTACAAGGGAGCCTCTGAACTTCCAATGTGCCGCAGAAAGTTCTCTGTGCCAGCACCACATGGGCTGACCTGGAAAATCAGGATGGGGCATGCTGGAGTCAGGCCACTGGGCCCTTATGCAGATCTGTAGCCATAGCAACTCACACAAGTAGCACAGAGGAGCTGAGGCTGCTATGCCAGCCATAGAAGAATAGCAGCCATGGGGTGAGAGCCTACACAGCAGGTGCACACACTGGTCTTGGTTCTAAGGGGTGGTGGATATATCCCCTTTCCAACCTCTCCCCTGCCCCCTTCTCCCACACAGCACAAACATGCTGGCTTTAGGGAGGTGAAGCCGGGTTTGCCCCAAGTATTTTAGTAAACTGCACATTTAAAAAAAGTGCACTCAAACCAGCTTGTTTAGTGGATGTAACAGTCATTGGACCAGACCCTGATCTGGGTTACACTGGGATAAATGTGCACAAACTCCTGAGGAGCATCTCTGGATTTCCATCAGTGTAACCGAGAGCACAGTATGGTTCCTTATCTACAGACAGGAATCTGCTATGGAGATTCAACTCTGCTATATCCCAAAACAGCACTATTGCCCATAATCATCTGGCACACATACTGATCTGCTGTCTTGGTCCTTTGCCTGTGGCCAGTGACTTACCCCTAAAAACCTGATCCAACTATTCACAGCAAACCAGAACACACTCTTTTTCTGTCTCCTAACCAGACGTCTCGTTAAACCCTTGGACCACTTTTCTGTGATGTTGCTTAACTATGAGAGTAGTGTATTCAGACCCATCCAGCTCCTCCACTTCCCTCTGAATACACACCCTCCTCACCTCCTAGCAGACTAATCCTTGCTGCCAAGTTTGCCTGTTTCCCCCTGGGTTGTGATGCGATGTGACTCCCTGCTGTTTCCTGTCGAGTGAAACACACTTGATAAATTGGTCACCACAGCTATAAGATCATGGGCAGACTCAGCAGCTGTTGCCACTGCTGGATCTCTTGTGTTTGGTCACAATTATCATGCTCTAGAAAAGCAACCCTGAGTGGTCAGTGAACTTTTACCTCCCCAGCCTGTCCCCCTAGTCCTTCTGGCCTATGATCCTTTCATCTTTCTCATGCATGCCTCCACCTGAAAGTGTGCGGGCCAGACCCTCAGCTGGTAGAAATCAGCCCATCCCCACTGCAGTCAATGCAGCTTGGCTGATTTACACCAGCTGAGGCTCTGGCCCGGAGTGGCTGTGTCCTGCTCACTGCCTCTCCCGGAGGGAATGGCAGGCCAGCTCCAGCATGCTGGATCATGTTGCCACAGGCAGAGCTGCCAAGTTCCAGCTAAAGGTGAGAGATTTGCTTGGTGTGGGAAGGTGATTCTATTTGTGTCTCCCCTTTGTTCCTCTCCCCGGCCCCATTTTGGCTTCCTCTTTGCTTTTATCTCTTCCCCTTTACTAGCTCTGCCACACATTTAGTGTCTTCTCACTGGTGCTGTAAACAAACTCACAACAGCAGAGGCACCACTGGCCCCAAAGAGCTTGTGATACTGGGCCAGTTTCTGCCACCGTTCCTTGCACTGAGCAACACCTTGCTCCCCAGGTAGTCCCAGTGATATCAATAGGCCACTCGGGGAGTAAGGTGTCACTCACTGTGAGCAACAGCAGCAGAACCTCGCCTACCTAGGTGGACGTTATAATTCAGACACACAGGGCACCACTAAGGGAGAGGAGCAGAAGTTGGACTTGTATCTGATCCTACCCATCTTCCTCCTCCCTCATTCTGGACATGAGGACAATGCGACTGCTAACTCCTCTCTCCCCTCCTCACGCCAGTAATATGTGCTCTCCCCACGCTGCCTAACAGGCAGGGCCAGCGCATGGAGACAAGCGCCGTTCCAAGGAACGGTCCCATCTGTTAAGCAAAATGAAGAGCTCTCATCTCATCCGGGTGGGAAACGGGAGCAGACCCCAGCCTAGTTTAGCAACAATAAAATTAATTTATCTGGAATCCTTCACCAAAAGTCACTGACCTCTGACCAATGCAATCCAACAAAACTATCAGTAACCAGGATTACATCTGGGGGAAGGGGAAGGAAAGTGTTACTCAAGCTCTGGATGTTTCTACTAAAATTACGTGCAGTAAAATACTTAACAAGGCTGCTATTTAAATTGGTCAGCACTGGACTTCAGGGTTAGCACTGAGTTGAGCCGAATGGGTGCAGTTCCCACCACTCAGAACTGTTCTTTCAGGCTGGCTGGCTGCGTACATTCAGACCCATGAAGGCTAGATATTTATCTTGTTTTATGTGACATCCTACATTCTGCAGAAACTAAAGGGGCCACTAGAGAAGGGCTGTTACAACATAATGCTTCATAAAATCTCAGTCCAAGCTCTATGGTCATTTAGAGAGAGGGGGCAGGGCTTCTTCTTTGGTCTAAGCACAGGTGCAGAAGCCAAGAACTCCTTGGGACCTCATCACCACATCCATTGCCCCCAGGTGCACTTCTGGTGCTCAGCTGCCATATGAGCCCCCAAGTACTGATCCTGAATTTAATATTGACACCTTGTTTGGTCTTGGGCAAGTCACTTAACCTCTGTGTTTCACTCTACCCATCTGTAATGTGGAGGCAATAATACTACCTACACACATCATGAGCGTTGTGAAAATTAAAGTAGCTAATGTTTGCAGAGTACTTTAAAGATGCCAAGTACTAATTATTAAGAACAGTTATGCAATTAAGCAGCAGCAAACATATTCCTAAATATCAATTTGAAATGGCAGAAATTGAGCAGGCATTTCTGAATAGTAATTCTTTGCTATTTTTGTTGTTGGTTGTCTTTTTAAATAAGGATAAAATCCATATAACTTACGCTTATCTGAAATTTACGTTTGTTTCTTTCTAAACATAGTCTCTTCACCCCAGGATTGAGAGCCTGCACACAACTCCACTTACAGACCTGAGTGATATATCTTGTGCTTTGAGATCCTTGATTGGAAGGTGTATTGAAATTCACATTATTATGAGGCACTCAGGTACCACCACAGAAATGCCTATACATCAGTGGTATGGCAAGCTCTTTCACCTTGGTGAAAGGTAGTTTTAAAAAAATTCCTAGTGCTTTAAGTAAAGTATGGAGCATGAGCTGTAAGTTTGAATAGTCTGACGAGTGCTACCTTTAGACCAATGACAATTGCAAAGAAGAAAGCAATTTATACTGGGCTGTATTATCAGAGGAAGGCAGTACAAATATTTGGAAGTGGTATATTCTTATAGAGGGCAATGATTAGGCTAAATTTCCAGCGTGGCATGCAACATGAATGTGTTACCGTGCTTCCTGGAGGGGGGTCTAGTTCAAAGCAACTCAAATAATTTTAACTGTGCATAATGAAAGAGACATCCAGTGCTGTTCTGGCTAGATGAAAGAGGACTCTGTTGCAGTTTCTAAAGGAGAAAAGAAAATGCACGTTACACTTGTACAAAGAAAGAATACATTGCCAGCAGAGGAAAGTGAGGATTTCCCCATCTCTAGCAGCTGGTGCAGTGGCTTGTCTTAACTTTCACTTGGTTGGGGGCAATGCTGGTTTGGGAGATTAGCAGACAGCCAGTTGATGTGACATTAAGAGCCTATGGACATATACCTCCTCTCACTTCTACACACCTCTTAACTGCTCCTTTCACTACCTCTTTAGTCAGACTAGAGGGAACCTCACTGATTGCTGCATTGACTGGGAGTCCTACTGTGGGAAATGTGAGAGAGTAGGCTTGCTACTGAGATTTGGTGAATGGAATTCCATATATGGTAGTAGCTTCTGTGATTGGTGGTAGGTGCTTGAGGGTAGAATGTAGTCCCTTATAAAAGCATCCAGGTCCCCACATGAATGCAAACCTTTCTGGGTTTTAGCAGAGATAGGGTGAGGCTGGCTTGATATGTGAACCAAGTGTGCCTCTTGGATATTATCCAGGCTTACTTGGGTTTCAGCACAGCAGTAAGTGGTTGTCTGGACTATGTATAGCTTATGATATTGACCAGAATTTTATGGACTTCAGCAAAGAAAACCCTTGTATCCTTTGTCAAGTAATGCTTAACTTCTGACAGCAACTCTCTTCTACTATAGTAAGTCACCCTGATAAAACATCTACTTATAAAGTAATAACTGTGGCTATGAAGTCACTGAGCTGCATTTTGAGCTCAATCATACCTGTGTATATCCAAATAAATCCATTCATTTTGGTAGAGTTTCTCTGGATTTACACCCTTATAAGTGATCTTATGCCTTGTCTATATGAGAAAAGTTGCACCAGTTTACTAATCATTTTAAAATTAAACTAGTTAAACTGGTGCTAGCCAATAGCGTAAAATCTCTCAAACTGGTTTAACCCTTCCTGAAATCAGTTTAGCTTAATTTGGTAATATATTGACCCAAACTGAACTGATTTAAATGCAGGTTAAACTAAATTAGTTAAGTGAGGTTATGGCTACAATAGAGAGCTCTCCCGTTGATGTAATCCACCCCCAATGAGCAGCAGTAGCTGTGTCAGCAGGAGAACTTTTCCCGCCCACACAGTGCTGTCCACACCAATGCTTAGGTCAATGTGACTTATGTCCCTTGGGGGGTGGCTTATTCACACCCCTGACCGACATCAGTTATACCGACATAAGTGGTAGTGTAAACATGGCCTGAGTCTACATTAGTGGCTTGCACCAGTTAGTTAAAATGACACACATTTGCTTGTATTATTTGTATTACCGTAGTGCCTAGGAGCCCTAGTCATGGACCAGGACCCCATTGTGCAAAGCTCTGTACAAACACAGAACAAAAAGACAGTCCCTGCCCCAAGAAGCTTAGGCTATGCACACACTACAGCTTAAGTCGGTATAAGTTATGTCACTCAGGGGTGTGAATAAACCACCCCCCTGATCGACTAAGTTACATGGACTCAAGCACTGGGTGTGGACAGCGCTATGTTGGCAGGAGAGTTTCTCCCACCGACATAGCTATCACCGCTCACGGGGGCTGGAGGGATTAAGTCTATGGAGAACCCTCTCCCAGCGGCTTAAAAGTGTCTGCACTGTAGCAGCACAGGTTCAGCTGTGCCGCTGTAAGCTCTGTAGTGTAGCCATAGCCTTAGAGAAGGCCTTCGAATCTGGCCCTCTCTGTTAAAAGCTTCGCTACCATTGTTTTGCTGATAATTGTTATTCTGCCTTGTGCACCCTCTCTGCTTTGTTTTGGCTTTGTCTCTCTCTCCTTCAGTTAGTGGTCTTAGAAGTGCTTGGCCTTGGGAGAAGTGAATTCTCAAACCTGGTTTTGCTGTTTCCCTTCCTCTGGCTTTCCATTTGCCTCCCCTGACTGTAGCTGTGACGAGTGGGTTTTCTGACCCCTTCTCTTTCCACAATTCCCATATTTATAAGTCTGCCTATCCCCACGTTCACTACTGATACCCACTTCTCTGTGGCCTTCCCATGTTGAGCTTTCCCCACTTCAGTAAATGCAGAATTCTGCTAGCTGTCTCCTCAAATGTACGGAGTATGCCATGTCTCCCCTGGCTCCAGCAACTCCACTGGAACCCCATGCATTGCAGGATCCAGAGCCAACTGGCCTTTGTTTCTTTTGTTAAATGCTCCATGGACTTGCTCCTCATCTGATGGACTTTGTCTCTCTTTATTCCCAGGCTTCCTCATGTAGTTTTGGTCACCTCCTCGGTCCTGTCATACACTCTCCCCCATGTTGGTGTGCGAACCTTCCCCTTTGCAGGCTATGTCATTTGGAACAGTCTTCCTGTGTCACTCCAATTTGCTGACACTTCGTCTCATTTCAACATCTGTTCTCCTTTCACTAAACCTCAAAAAGGATGTATCTTCACTGCAGAAGTAGCAGGGGCTCTTGCCTGGGGTTTTTCCCTATCACCCAAGTTTGGTGGTGCTTTCAACCCAGGCTAGCTGGCACAGCTGGAGTTATAGGCTACAGTTCCCCTGCCACTTACTTTTTGTTGGTAACCCACCCACTTGGCAGTGAGGATACATGCTAAATCACTCAAGTGCTGAGTGTCCTTCAATGCCTTCCCACAATTCCCTCTAGGTGCCCAGGACGGACAAGTTCTCCCACAATTCATTGGGAAAGAATCAGAGTGACTCAGCTTAGTGCAGCACAGACAACCATGGGATGCGCCCCCAGAAGTCCTAGTGATACCGTAACAGGGTTTGAGGGGTGTAATCCAGACCAGTGAGGGGTTGTGTCACCACTTGCCCTGCAACCCTGGGTGCCTCACAATGCCTTGCTGCTGTAGGTCTCTGCCTAGGACGCTCACAGTCAGCAACAATCATGCAGGTTACACCATGAGTGTGTGCTGTGCAGCCATTCCTGGTTCAGCAGCTCTGACCCCAACAGCCTGTCTACAGCCTCACATTCCCACCCTGGCTTCCACCAGTCTTGGTTACAACCAGCAAGGTGACCCCAACACACTCCCCATCCTGAATTTCCCCAAACCAAGTGCCCTGAAATGTCCAGCCCTCTCCTGGACTACTCAGAGAAAAGAAAAAAAAAGCATATTACAGCTTATTAACATAATGGGGGTAAATACATCCTTCTCTTCAAATACAGTGTTGAGTTGGTTTATAGTAAAAATAAAACAAATGTATTGACAGTAGGATTTAGGTTAAGTGATGCCAAATAAAAGGAATAAACTTAGAAAGGGTAAGAGGAAAATAAAAGTGAAAACATGCATCTCAAAGTGTGAAAGGTCATCCAGCAAGGTGCAGGCTTTGTTCAAGATGGTTACTCTCACCAGTCATTCTGCTTCCCAGCCATTGTTAACTTTCTCTACTGTCTTAAGTGCTAATCCAGGGGTCGGCAACCTTTCAGAAGTGGGGTGCCGAGTCTTCATTTATTCACTCTGATTTAAGGTTTCGCGTGCCAGTCATACATTTTAACCTTTTTAGAAGGTCTCTTTCTCTAAGTCTATAATATATAACTAAACTATTGTTGTGTGTAAAATAAATAAAGTTTTTAAAATGTTTAAGAAGCTTAATTTAAAATTAAATTAAAATGCAGAGCCCCCAGGACCCAGGCAGTGTGAGTGCCACTGAAAATCAGCTCGCGTGCCGCCAGGTCACAATAAGCTTGCACTTACTATTTCTAAGCTCTCTGGTTTGTTGTACGAAAGGAGTTGCTGGCCAGGGTGGAAAATATTTTCAGCCCTCCCATGAGCAGTTGAGCACCCCCCTACCCCAAGCTGGCCAATTAGGAGCAGAGCACAAAAAAGAAGCCAAGCAGCACAGCAGTTCAGCACCCCCTGGAAGTTGGCCGCAGAGGGACTGCCCTGCTCGCCCACCCCTAGAACCAGCCCTGTGTCTGAGGTACTTTTTGCAGCAAAATACATTGCTTTCTGCTAAACTGCTTTGCACGGTACCTGCACCAGCTCCCTTGAGCCTTCCCCCAGGACAGCATTACTCTTTGCACAGTTGGTATAAGCCTAAAGGGATAAACAGCACACGAAATGAAAAACCCAGCAATTGCTGGATTAACAGGCCTTCTATTACCAGTGTGATTACCTAGGACTGAGACAGCTTGCTCTAGTTTTTGGCAGAGTTTAATCAGTGGATGCAGGTCCAGGCAGTTTATTTGTCTATCTACTGGCCTTATTTTGCCCATTTGTTGGTTTTTCCTGCTGCTTAATTTGCTTAGTGAACCAGACAGGAACTAAAAAATTTGTCTCTCTAAGAAACAGTATGCTTTTTCCCCTCTGTGGCTCACTCTCTCACCCAGCCATTATCCAAAGGGCTTGTTCAGCAGTCCCATTTCAGATCACCATCATTCCTGGTTTTGGCCTAGAGCCAGGCTGTAGCTTGAAAAGCTATGTTGACACATAATTTTCCACCTCTACTACATATAGTGCAGCTGCTATCCTCTCTTATCATTTAGGATTGCAAATAGGCACTTTGGCATATAGTATACATGATTATACTTACTCTTCCTAGAAATTACTTGTGAGAAAAGAGATCTGTTCTTACTTTTCTGTTATCTTCTCCTTTCTAATAATCATTTTATATCTTCCTTGCATCTGCTGACCTTCCAGATGCAAATAAAACTGTTTCCAGTCCATGTAGCTTTCTTGTCTCTCTTCCTTTTGTAATGGGAAGCAGTATTCTGTTTAGAATTGGGTAGGACAGGAATGGGTGTCGTGGCTCCTTGGTTTTGTTCCCAACTCTGCTGCTGGCTTGGTGTGCAAACCTAGCAAGGCACTTAACTTACTTGGGCTGTTGTTTTCCCACTTGTAAAATAGAATAGAAGGGTGTTGTAAAGCTGCTCTTATACTGCTAGAATAGAAGGGTGTTGTAAAGTGGATTAAAATCTTCAAATAAAAAGTGCTGTAAAAGTGCTAAGGATCATTAGAATTCTAATATTATAATTCTAATATCTCTTCATTTATGAAAGTGTCCCAGTATCATAATTTCTTATCCTGGAAACTATGTAGCTGGAGTTACTTAAAAGTTTGATACAATTAGCATGTGGAACTCACTGCCACAAGATATCATTGAGCTCAGCAGGATTAAAAAAAATTGGACATTTATATGGATAAATGAAAACATCCAGAATTACAGCAGTAAGACTGAGAGAACCAATATTGGAAGGGATTTGGACACTCATTGAAGCATCAACTCTAATGGAAGGGGTTCCAAAAGAAACTTCCTTTTGAGCATGGTGTTCCTAACTGCCAACTGTCGGGTTTCTTGACTCTTCCTCTGAAGCAACCGGTGCTGGTCACTGTAAGACAGGATACTAGACTAGACGGACCTTGGTCTGATCCAGTCTGGCAATTCCTATGTTCCTAAGGCTGATGACTATTGAAATATGGGAGACAAAGTGGGTGAGGTAATGTCTTTTATTGGACTAGTTTTTCTGTTGGTGAAAGACACAAGTTTTTGAGCCACACAGAGCTCTTCTTTAGTCAGTGCAACTCAAAAGCTTCTCTCTCTCACCAACAGACGTTGGTCCAATAAAAGATATTATCTCACTCAACTTTTTGTGTCTCTAATATACTGGGTGCAACAACAGTGCAAACAATATTGAAATCTAAGGCATATTCCCAATGCAGTGGGCAGGAAAGCAAAAACATTTAAACATTAGTTAAAGGAATACTGTCTATCTCAAGAAGTTCACCACACATCCTAAAGATCAGTACCTGAAAGCTGCTCTACCTTGCAAGTATGAAGGTCAAAATTTATCCACCCCCATAACGTTCTTCTTCTTTCACCGGAAACGTCTTGGGTGCCGTAGATACAAGCACACTGGGCTGTGTATCTAGGTTATTGCTGTCAAGTCACATGTGAACACGTTTCTGTAGGGTGCTCAAGAAGCCATTAAAAAGAAAATCTTAAAATAACGTCTCTTGTTTCTGCACTGATCAATTACTATATGGGAGAATATGACGTTTAGTGGCTTGTGCATGATTACTGCTGCCATCTACTGGGTGGAATATATTAGACTTGCTTGCTCATGTGTCTGCGGTCCCTGTCCATGCTGAGCTAACAAAACTGCTCTTTTAGTTCAGCCAACAGCTGCTTATGTTTCTAGGACAAAAGATTTTGTGTTCTCTTCTGAACTGCATGTTAGCTGATGATGATCTATCCTAGGTTTGACTAAGAAATCTATCAGTGTGATATCTACATGCAAGCAGTAAATTTGGAAAACCATAGGTGTATGGATAAAAGTGAGAGACTATTGGTCCTAGAGTGAAACCACAGTGGACAGTGGTGTATGAATCCTGATTTTCATACCACCAAGGAAAAACAACTTAAAGGTAAATAGTATATGGTGGGAAAGGATTCATTAAAGTAGCTAGCAAAAGTTCTGCATTATTTATATAGTGCTGACACTTTGCAGACAAATATGGAGATAAGGTACCTGTCCTGAAGAGCGTCCAGTCTAAACAGACAACATATAGATGAAGGATAGGAAATGGGAAGCAACATAATGGAAGTGACAGAACTGTGAGGTTTAGTGCACACTTGTTGTTCCTACCTTTTTGGGTCTGGTGACTTGTTTTAAATCATTCATTTTTGTTAATGACTTAGAGGGAAGGACTAGGATATATAGGCTTCCTGGAAGAAGTGTGTTTTCAGTAGAGTCCACTCAAGTCAACAGAGTTATACAAGAGGCACATTTGGCTTGCAAAATGTCAGCTGTAAGTCACCTGACAGCATCCCTGTACCTTACAGCCACCATCTCCTCCAAAATTGGTGGGAGTTTTCTCTTAGGGAAAAGAGTGATTAATGTTTGTAAAATAATGTATTCCATGAATGGCTTTCTCTGAGTCACGACTGCCAGGGAGATATTTGGTATTCTTTTGTTCATAAACTTGACATCTTTTCTAGCCACAAATGAAACAAAAATTGCCAGCTTGGGAGCCTGCCCTCTTACATTAAATCTGTTAGTAATCCTCATCCCCTAGCCTTCTGGATCCAAGGGAACGTCACAGAAGGTCACCGGCCTGCAACAAGCCATAATTCTCTCTCTCTCTCTCTCTCTCTCTCTCACTCTCAATTAAAATAGTCCATTCTCCCCTAAACCTATGGGAGGTTACTGCAAATGAAGTAACTTATTTCATTCTTTAATCACTAATTATTCTCTCAGTTACATCTGGGTTTGCCCAGTTGTAAAGATGCTGGAGGCCAAATTATGCCTTCAGATACAGCTGTGCAGCCTCATTATTTTCCAACAAACACACTCTGTTGCAAAAGATGTGACTGAGGACATAGCTGGAAGACAAATGGGATTGCACAGGTGCAGTTGGGGACATGAGTTGAAGACAATTGGAATTGCCCAGAAGTCACTGGGGGCATCACTGCATCATCTTTACTACTGGAGATGATGCATAAAAAAGAAACACCCAGCTTGATGCTCCATCCCAAACTGAATTTATTGGCCTAGAAGTGAGGGAGGAAACCTCCATTTTACTTGTAAACAGTGTAAATGTGATAGGGAAGCAGTAAAATGCCAATAAAACCTTCAAAGCCGTTTTATAGTCACTTTATAGAGCAGCTGAATGCCACTCTGCAGACTTGGACTCTATCCCGACCTCTGCCACTGTGTTCCTATGTGAAACTGTCACTTATACCAAACTTTTCACAGGTAGTCACTTCTGCATGTAATTAAAGGCTGTATCATAGTTAGGGCTCCCTGTCTGTCACGGAGGCCACAGAAGTTACAGATTCAGTGAATTTCTGCAACCTCTGTGACTTCTGCAGCGGCCAGTGCAGCTGGCCCCAGGGACCAACTGAGCAGTGATCCCGGGGGTGGTGGGAGCAGCTGCAGCTTGGTGGCCCCTGGCAGTGGTCCCGGGGGCAGCTGGAGCAGTGGGGGATGGGCGGCCCCAGGTGCAACTGGAGCAGCCGCTGTTCGGTGGCCCCTGGCAGCTGGTGCTGCTGGCCCCCCCGGCTACCCCCAGAGCAGCAGCCTCCCCAGGGCCCCCCCAGAGCAGCAGCTCCCCCTGAGCCCCCCAAGCTAAGATTTAGTCAGGGCTATTTATAGTAAAAGTCATGGACAGGTCATGGGCTGTGAATTTATGTTTATTGCCCATGACCTGTCCATGACATTCATTTGCTATGTGGCCTCAGGCAAGTTATTTCCCTTCTGAATATCAACAGGTGGCCCACCTATAAAATTGATAGAATAACCTGACAGAGGCATTGTGAGACTGAATTAATGTTTGTAAAGCTCTTTGAGATCTTCAGAGGAAATGTTCTTAGACCTTTCAGTTCTTCAGGGCAGGAGGCGCATCGTGCTGTATACTCTGTACAGGACTGAGCATGCTTTCAGCACTCTGATACTGCTACAACTCCTACTACATGTGCTATGTGAGGCCCTGATCCTGTGTCTGTTGAAATCAATAGCAAAACACCTCCTGAGTGCCAAGTGATTCAGAGACCATGCTCCTGACTGGTATCAAAACCTAGATTACTAATGTCACAGCTTCAGGGTAACTGTACCTGTATTCCCCCTCTGTCATCCTTCAAGGGCACCCACTTAAAGTTTCTGACTCTGAGCCATCGCCTCTCTGGGGCAGAGACCCTTGTGTCGCTCCCTTCTGACCAGGGGGTTTTAAGGCTGCACAGCTCCCTGCCTTACACTGTGATATCCCCAGCAAGCCAGTCTTCCTAATGGCCAGTGCGTGTGTTCCTCTCTCTTGACTCTGAGGACTACACACAGTGTATTGCCAGCAGTAACTACTGACTGCACCGCCCTTTCTAAGCAAGCACAGTTATTGTTAATGTAAAAGCATTTAAGAGAAAACCTAATAATATCAATAAACAGATTTAAACACACGCTGAACATACCTGGGGTCACCCAACTATCTTATGGGGCCCTATTGGGCCTACGTCTTTCCAACTGTTTCACAAGGGTTGGGGCCCCTTTGGACAGAAAGTCCTGTACATTTGGTGGATCAGAAAGCAGGCCCTGACTCAGTTTAAACCAGCCTTTTTATACCAAAAACCCTTTGTCTTTTCATCTCTGGAAAACCCAGCTTGACCAACCATGTGCAAGTGTCCCCGGGGTGTGGTGCCTGTCTGGAGGTGTTCACAACCTGGGTGAGTCATCTTAATCACCCCCCGCTGTTTTTTAGTTCCTGGAGGAGCTGTGGTAACTCTATGATCCTGGAGTTGCATAGAATTCCTGGTTTGCAATGATTCATAAGCTTAATACAATAAGGTCCCCAAGGATATTGCAGGAAGTTGCCATATCTGTCACAATTAACATGTAATGTATCTGTCTCCACAGCTGGCAGATGGTGTCAGGTAGAGGGAAGGAAACGGTGAGTGCTCCCTCCTCCAACTCCTCCTGAGGGTAAAGGATACAAGGGTCACAGATGGCAGCTAGTTTTCCTGCCTCCCCACAGCTGACACAATTGTCAGATCACTTTCCCCCCCCTCCCAGCTAACACTAACCTCAGCAAACCCTCCTCCAGTGCTGTTTTGCCAGTTAAAACCAAATCCCCTCTCTATGTGGCCACATAGGACTTCCAGAAAAAAATAACAGAGGAAGTCACAGCTTACAGAGATTTCTAGTGGATGCATAGGTACCATGGTGGTGGGTACACCAGGGGTGTTAAAAATAGGTCTTTGCCACAGCATCCAAACACTCACTAGAATCTCTATTAGCTATGATTCCTCATTAATTTTGCTATTAGTGCTGTGGTTAGAAAGATGTAGCAGGTGGGTGCCTTATTTTTGAGACAAAGACTGCAGCTTCTGTTCTCATCCTGGCTGGGATGGCGGAGGACAGGATGTATGGTGTTATGGGAAGGCTGTAAACCAGTGGTTCTCAACCTTTCTCAGCTCAGGACCCTTTTGTAAACCCTGTGCATCACGTCACAACACCCAGAGCAAGGAGCTGAGCCCAGCCAGCCTTATGGGACTGAAGCTGCCACCATAAGGCGAATGGGGGTGGGTGGGCTGTATAACACCCCTCCATGGCCTCCCACCCCCTTGCCTAGTTACTGAAACCCTTCTGTAAACCTCACCTACAAAACAATCCTGCCTCCCCTCAGAGGCAGGATGCTGGTGTTGCTGTCTTGATCAAGGAGTAGGAATCCAAAGGGGTCAGTAGGTGGCACATATTTGCTCTGTGTGCGTGTGCATGTAGACAGCCATACATTGGTGTAGCCAGTGAGTTGTGCCTGCTTATGCCAGCAGTGGATTGGGCCCTGGATGTGGATTGTTGCGTTTGCCCCTGCTTCTTTTTATGTCTTTTGTCCCTGTGTAGGCTGTAGGACCCATATACAAGTAGTAAAGGTCTCTTCCAAATCTCACAGTTGCCAGAATGCAGATTACTGGTGCATGAGTGGAGCATAGCAAGACCCTTAACTTGGGTAGGCCATGTACACTACAAAGTTTTTGCCACGGCAGATTACGTCAGCATATAGCTGCCACAGTTAGTATATTGCTTGTGCCTATGATACTTGGCTCCTTGCATTAGTGCAGTACATACTCACCAGGAGTGCTTGAGTCGATGCACAGTGCAGTGCACCATCAGTGGATATCCCAGTGTGCAACTTGCCACTGTTTAGCGCCCTGGTTTTTGGGTAGTTTTGGAAATGCATGGTGAGGCAGAAACAACTTGTATGGGGGTTACTGCGAGCACTGGGTCAACTTCCCATAATGCAATGTTCTCCATCCCATAATATATTCTCTATCCTATAATTTTCATGCCTATCTTCAATTTCCATGAACCCGTGCAGGACCTGTCGCTGTCTGCCATCTCTAACAGTAGCATGAGGTCTGCACAGCTCTGCACTATTGTCATGAGTTTTGCAAGTACAGGACACCCAATCCTTTGGTATTTGCAGAGCCCCAAGGAGAACCGTGGGGAACATGATGATTTCCTGGCAGTAATTTTGCTGTGGGACATAACAAGAACCAATTCAACGTGGGTGGTGGTGTTCACAGAGCAGCTTCAAACAGTGGAGCACCACTTCTGGGCCCAAGAAATGAGCACTGACTGGTGGGATCGCTTTGTAATGCAGGTTTGGGATGACGAGCAGTGACTGCAGAACTTTCAGATGTGCAAGGCCCCATTCCTGGATCTGTGTGGTGAGCTCGCCCCCAGCCCTCCAGTGCAGGGACACCAAAATGAGAGCTGCACTGACAGGGAGAAGTGAGTGGCGATTGCACTGTGGAAACTAGCTATGCCGGATTGCTACCAGTCAGTGGGGAGTCATTTTGGAGTGGGAAAACCCACTGTGGGGGCTGTTGTCATGCAAGTGCGCAGGGCCATTAATTGCCTCCTGCTGCGCAGGACTGTGACTCTCAGCAGTGTGCTGGACATAGTGGATGGATTTGCAGCTCTGGGATACTGTGGTGGAGCGACAGACGGCACACACATCCCTATTTTGGCCCCAGAGCACCATGCTACAGTGTACATCAACAGAAAGGGCTGCTTTTCCATGGTTATGCATGGGAATGCTTCACTGACATCAATGTTGGCTGGCATGGGAAGGTGCATGACGCTTGCTTCTTTATGAACACAGGGCTGTTCAGGAAGCTACAAGCAGGGACCTTATTTGCCAACTGGCAGATTACCATTGGCGATGTTGAAATGCCAATAGTGACCATGGAGGACCCAGCCTCCCCCTTCTCCTGGCTCATGATGCTGTACACTGGCCACCTCAACAGCACGTAAGAAAGACTCAGCTACCGGCTCAGCAGATGCAGAATGACAGCTGAATGTGCTTTTGGTAGATTGAAAAGGCGCTGGCGTTGTTTACGCAGCAGATTGGATCTCAGTGTGAAATATATCCCAATGGTTGAAGCTTCCTGATGTGTCCTGCATAATATTTGTGAAGAAAAAAAGGAAAACTTACCCCAGGGGTGGAGGTGGAGTAGCTGTTTGCTGAATTTGAACAGCCAGACACAAGGGCTATCAGAAGAGCTCAACATGGCACTATATGGCTTAGGGAGGCTTTGAAAGAGCACTTTAACCGTGAGCCACAGTAATGTGTTGTGGTGTGCTGTGCTCTACCTGGAGAGGCATTTGGGGGGGCTGTTAGGAATTGTGTGGTGCTTGGTGCATACCTGTGCATATATCAGTGACAGCACACCTATTAATGTTGGGGGATTTACTGCACATTTATAACAACTGCATTATTTGGCACTGATCCGATGGGCAGTGAGTAGTGTGACTAGACAGCAAATGTGAAAAACCGGGACAGGGGGTGGGGGGTAATAGGAGCCTATATAAGAAAAAGACCAAAAAATCGGGACTGTCCCTGTAAAAAAGGGACATCTGGTCACCCTAGCAGTGAGTAAACAAGAGCATTACTTTCACTGCCAGCAGGGATTATACACTATGTGTTGTAAACTAATAGAGATGAATCACTTTCAAAACAAAAGCATTTTATTCACTAACGAAAACAGCTCACCCCCCCCCCCCCCCCGGGAAGAACATAATAGTAAATATATTTTAACTTAAAAAAAATTTAGGAACCTTAATAAATAAACCAGAGGATGGAACATTGGCCATTGTAGCTACACATACATCAACTGTGGCTCTCACAGGTCAGTGTACATGAAGCTGTGGTTGTCCGTGCTTTTCCCCCCAGTGTGGAGTGGTAGGTGTAGGCATGCTGGCCTTGAGAGATTGTGGGGGTAGGGGATATAGAGATGCACTATGCTGCAGTTGTCCACAGACTGCAATGAGAGTCGAGCCTGGGTTTGTTGAACCGGAGGTCCATAAGAGTCTGCAGCCTCTGAGTTTGTTGTTGGAGAAGCCCTATTATGTTCTAGGACACCTCCCTCTCCTTTTCCTGAGCCTTTCTCCTGTGTGCTCTTTCCTTCTCCATACAGTCTGCGATATTCACAGTCCAGGCCTTCTGTCCAAGGTCGGATGCACACTGGCTTGCACAATCTTGCAGAACTGAGTCCTCTTTTTTCTTCTCCTTACCTGGGTGAGTCGTTCTGCTGGCATGGAGGGGGTACACCTCAAGGCCGCAGCTACACATAAAACACACCAAGGTACCATTATCAGGCTAGTAAAGAGGTGGGCAAACTGTCCTGCCCAGTTCTTGAGCTCCTGGCCGGGGAGGCTAGCACCCGGCCCCCTCCCCCGCTGCCCCCTCTCCCCCGCAGCCTCAACTCGCTGTGCCGCCAGCGCTCTGGCCCACCGCTCCTGCCGGGCAGCTTGGCGGCGTGGCTGGCTCCAGCTGGGCGGGGCAGCTGCGAGCTCCTGCTGCTCTGAGCGGCATGGTAAGGGGGCTGGGAGCGGGGGGGTTGGATAAGGGGCAGGGGACCTTGGGGAGCAGTCAGGGGACAGGGAGCAGTTGGATGGGGTGGAGGTTCTGGGGTGGGCGGTCAGGGGACAGGGGGGGTTGGATAGGCGTGGGAGTCCTGGGGGGCCTGTCAGGGGGCGGGAGTGTGGATAGGGGTCGGGGCAGTCAGGGCACAGGGAGCAGGGGGCGTTGGATAGGGGGTGTGGTCCCAAGGGGCGGTTAGTGGTGGGGAGTCCTGGGAGGGGGTGGACAGGGGACAAGGAGCAGTGGGGGTTGGATGGGTTGGGTGTTCAGAGGAGGGCAGTCAGGGGGCGGGAAGTGGGAGGGGGCAGATAGGGGGCGGGGGCCAGGCTGTTTGGGGAGGCACGGCCTTCCCTACCCAGCCCGCCATACAGTTTCACAACCCCGATGTGGCCCTCAGGCCAAAAAGTTTGCCCACCACTGGGCTAGTAGAAAGAGAAAGTGAAACTTAAGATTCAGAAATCCTCCCTTCCCTTGCTTCCTAAAGTGTTAAACAAAACAAGCTCATTGACACTTCTGTTTTGGAGTTCCTGATCCCTGGTGCCACTCTCAGCTCAAGCTGTGGTGAGTATGGTCCACCACGGGTGAAGGAAACGAGGAGGGCATTGCTCAGATGTATGAAACTATGAGTATAGGGCAATGTCGTTGAATACTGGCACCGTTTTCCACAGGTGGTGGGGTGGTGTTAGCTGGTATCTCACTCCTGAGAGTAACAAAGGCACAGAGAGCACAGCTGTTGCTGGCGTCCCAAAGCCACCTGGGCCTGTATGCTGCTAGCCTTTGTACTGCAGTGGTGCCTGCTGAAGTTATCACTGCCTGGCGTGGGAAAGAGCCCTACTGTGGAGGAAGAAATAAGGCTGTCACCCTTAGAGGAGATGGATTGCAGGGTACCTTCATCAAGAGCTCTCAGGATGATTCAAGGGACATCCCTGTGTCCATAAACAAACTGTTCCGCATGCCTTCCCCCCCTCCTCCTGCCCCCGCCTAACTCTAGAGGGGAATGAGAAGCAGATAGTACCGCTACCACTCTTAGTTGTACTGCTTCCTCTTCTAGCACAAGTCAATTAATGAAAAGTCAAAACCTGTGTTGTGCTAATTTGGGGGCACCATCCCTGGAATGGGAAATTTATTTACACATTTACCTGAGGTTCCTTCCCCTGCATCGGGCTCAGCTGTGCTCAGTGGCGGGATGAGCTGGACTACAGTGGAGTCAAAAACAGCTGGCTCACTACACAGCAGGTTTCCCCAGTTGCCTGTTCCTCCTCCTCCTCTTCCTCATCTACCTCCCCCTCTTTGCTGTTCACAGCAGGGGCCTGTGACTCAGGCTCCTTGGAGGTATTCATGGTGGTGTGCGGGGCCAAGGTGGGGTCTCTGCCAAGTATGGCATGCAGCTCGTTGTAGAAGCGGCAGGTCTGTGACTCGGCACCAGATCGGCTGTTGGCCTCCCGCCCTTCTGGTACGCCTGCCACAGTTCCTTGGCTTTCACATGGCACTGCTGCTGGTGTCGTAGCCCTTCTCTTGCATGCCCTGAGCAATCTGCTCCTAGATGTCCACATTTCTATGGCTGGTTCGGAGCTACGCTTGCACAGCCTCTTCTCCCCACAGGCCCAGGAGATCCAATATCTCCTGTCTACTCCAGGCAGTAGTGCCACTGTAGTGCTCCTGTAGTGCTTAAGTGAAGATATTCCTACGTCGATGGCAGAGCGTCTCCCGTTGGCACAGNCCCCTGAGCAATCTGCTCCTAGATGTCCACATTTCTATGTCTGGTTCGGAGCTACGCTTGCACAGCCTCTTCTCCCCACAGGCCCAATCCAATGTCTCCTGTCTACTCCAGGCAGTAGTGCCACTGTAGTGCTCCTGTAGTGCTTAAGTGAAGATATTCCTACGTCGATGGCAGAGCGTCTCCCGTTGGCACAGTTAATCCACCTCCATGACAGGCGGTAGCTATGTCGGCAGGATAAGCCTTCCCGTTGACATAATGCTGTCTACACGGGGGATTAGGTTGGTATAACTATGTCACTCCGGGATGTGGATCTTTCACACCCCTGAGCGACAGTTATACTGATATTGGTCTGTAGTGTAGACCCAGCTTCAGTGTCTCTATTCAGTCCCAGACGTGAAGAAGAGCTCTGTGTACGCTCAAAAGTCTCTCTCTCTCACCAACAGAAATTGGTCCAGGAAAAGATATTACCTCACCCACCTTGTGTCTCTAATATCCTGGGACCAACATGGCTACAACAACACTATTCTATCTAGAATCATTTTTATCAGAAATCTGCTTCAAAATATTTTGTGCCAGCAGAGGAGAAACAATCCATTGCTCAGCAAAAAAGAACCCCAGACAAGACAGTTGAATATAAATGTATTGGACAACTGAGATGCCTACTCCAATCTAAGAATAATAAATAATCCCTTTATACTTACATAGTACCTTTCACGCAGACGTATCCAAAAGAGCTTTGGGATATTTAAAGTCATTTATAGAAGAGAAACAATGAATTACTGACCAGTAAAGAAGAAACAGATACCTAGTTATGATACTTTCTGTAACATAATTTACATTATAAATATTGAGTGCCAAGTATTACTGCATAGTCTGCAACTCAATGTAGAAACAATTATGGGAGGAAAATGAAAAGCAGAAGTCTCCTCAGGACCTCAAGTGGGTAAATTTGAAAGTGTTCTGGTTCCAACAGCAGGTTTATGGTGGCGAGTTAAGCTGTCGCAAAAACAACATTTTATTTTCCAGTTGTATATTTTGCAAAGGATCCTTATGGGAAGATATAGAGCCTTTCTAGTTTTATTTGCTCTCAGGAGCAAATAAAATAAAGTTAAACAAGTAAGCTGGCACAGCATAATTCTGCTTCTCTACCTATTCTTTTATTCAGTGGATAAAAGGGACTTCATGGTTAAAAAAGTGCTCTTTTATATGATCTAATTCTGTGAGAGGGATGCTTGTCAGGCTAAGGCCAAAAATATGGGCTTTGTTAACGCAAATCACAAATACACATTTTAGAAGAAACATTTTCATGATGTAACAACAGAAAGAATGGTCTATGGTGAATGAAGGGCAAAGTGTACACAGCATGGGACATATGACTTGAAGGGAACTCTTGGGTCATTAAGTCCAGTCCTCATTAGCACATAAGTGTTAAATAGTAAATTATATCTTAAAATTCTTCTGTTTTTATTAATCTAAGATGGGCTTAATAGCAGAGGGAAGGAAATACTTTTAAATGTGATTTTTAACCTAATTGTGTCCCTTTGCAAATGGCATTTGAAACATACAGCCAGCATTCACTAACAATAAAATGTTCTAAATAATCGTGAAACATAATTTAAAAGGTTAGCAGTGAAAGGCCTGCAGTGCAAAGGAAATGTCTCCATTTCCCATCTAACCTCATGTTTGTAAAACTAATTCATTCCATTTACATTACATTCAGTTTTGGTACAGTATTTTCCGTAATGTGACAATACTGTGCACTTCTGAAGCTCTCAAAGCACTTTACAAACTTGTTTTTCCCCATGAGAATGTGCAATACCTAGGTAATAACATTCTGCTTCTGTAAATTCCCACTTTAGTTTGAATTGAATTCATTATAAAGTTGGAAGAGATGTATTATATTATCCAATCCATCCTTCTGCCACTATAGGATTATCCCCTATGGTTTATTTTCTATTGTTTTGACCAATCCATTTTAAAATGCTTCAAGCCCTGGAAAAGGGCAAATATAGTGCCCATCTATAAAAAGGGAAATAAAAACAACCCAGGAAACTACAGACCAGTTAGTTTAACTTCTGTGCCAGGGAAGATAATGGAGCAAGTAATTAAGGAAATCATCTGCAAACACTTGGAAGGTGGTAAGGTGATAGGGAATAGCCAGCATGGATTTGTAAAGAACAAATCATGTCAAACCAATCTGATAGCTTTCTTTGATAGGATAACGAGTCTTGTGGATAAGGGAGAAGCGGTGGATGTGGTATACCTAGACTTTAGTAAGGCATTTGATACGGTCTCGCATGATATTCTTATCGATAAACTAGGCAAATACAATTTAGATGGGGCTACTATAAGGTGGGTGCATAACTGGCTGGATAACCGTACTCAGAGAGTTGTTATTAATGGTTCCCAATCCTGCTGGAAAGGCATAACAAGTGGGGTTCCGCAGGGGTCTGTTTTGGGACCGGCTCTGTTCAATATCTTCATTAACGACTTAGATATTGGCATAGAAAGTACGCTTATTAAGTTTGCAGATGATACCAAACTGGGAGGGATTGCAACTGCTTTGGAGGACAGGGTCATAATTCAAAATGATCTGGACAAATTGGAGAAATGGTCTGAGGTAAACAGGATGAAGTTTAACAAAGACAAATGCAAAGTGCTCCACTTAGGAAGGAACAATCAGTTTCACACATACAGAATGGGAAGAGACTGTCTAGGAAGGAGTACGGCAGAAAGGGATCTAGGGGTTATAGTGGACCACAAGCTAAATATGAGTCAACAGTGTGATGCTGTTGCAAAAAAAGCAAACATGATTCTGGGATGCATTAACAGGTGTGTTGTGAGCAAGACACGAGAAGTCATTCTTCCACTCTACTCTGCGCTGGTTAGGCCTCAACTGGAATATTGTGTCCAGTTCTGGGCACCGCATTTCAAGAAAGATATGGAGAAATTGGAGAGGGTACAGAGAAGAGCAACAAGAATGATTAAAGGTCTAGAGAACATGACCTATGAAGGAAGGCTGAAATAATTGGGTTTGTTTAGTTTGGAAAAGAGAAGACTGAGAGGGGACATGATAGCAGTTGTCAGGTATCTAAAAGGGTGTCATAAGGAGGAGGGAGAAAGCTTGTTCATCTTAGCCTCTAAGGATAGAACAAGAAGCAATGGGCTTAAACTGCAGCAAGGGAGGTTTAGGTTGGACATTAGGAAAAAGTTCCTAACTGGGTGATTAAACACTGGAATAAACTGCCTAGGGAGGTTGTGGAATCTCCACCTCTGGAGATATTTAAGAGTAGGTTAGATAAATGTCTATCAGGGATGGTCTAGACAGTATTTGGACCTGCCATGAGGGCAGGGGACTGGACTCGATGACCTCTCAAGGTCCCTTCCAGCCCTAGAATCTATGAATAAGCAATGTGGCTAGGTTATTCCACAACTCAATAGGTCTTGAGGGCTTGAGCTGGGAAGGAAAAAAATATAGTGGTACTTTCCTCAAACTCCACCCCTAAACCAAGCTCTGCCTACCTCAGATACTAAAATGAGACACCACTCAGTAGATTGTGCAGATATTCAAAATAAGATCAGTTGTGCTCTGTTGGGTCCCTCAGGCTTTTTGCTTCTCCTCAATGGAGTTTTGATACTAGGCAGAGCCCAATTAAGGCGATGCCGGTATACTATACCAGTAATCATGCGCTTCTACTATGGATGCAGCTTGTATCAGCAAAACTGTGCTTTTGTGGGTATAGCATACACTACACCCCTCCCAAGTGAAATACAGGTCTGTCTTATCTTACGCTGGGGTTACGTTCCGCGGTTAGCGCGTAAAGCGAAAACCGCGTATAGTCGAAATCCCATTGACTTTAAGGGCGGGCGGAATCGCCCGCACTACAGACACAGTACATAAATTACCTTTTTTCTCTCTTTTTTGTTGTTGTTTTTTTGCCGACCGCGCAAAGCCGAAATCGCACATGTTAAATGCGCGTAAGATGAGACAGACNCTTTTTTCTCTCTTTTTTGTTGTTGTTGTGTTTTTGCCGACCGCGCAAAGCCGAAATCGCACATGTTAAATGCGCGTAAGATGAGACAGACCTGTAGGATATTCCACAAAAAGTCTAGTTTTGCTGGTATAACTGAATGTAAAACTAGGGGCTTTTGACAGCACCAGCTAAGTTAGTCACAGATTACACCGCTTACCAACATAGCTAAACTGGCAAAAGTTTGCAGTGTAGACCCGACCTACATTTTAGGCAAATGCTTTAGGGTCTCCGCTCCCAGCATCATGCAATAACATCACAATCTAAGAGCTTATTTAAAATGAAATTGTTTCTTGTCCCCAGGGTTGCAGAAAATGGCTTGAAAACAATTACACTGAGTTAATGATGTTTCTTTCCCTGAGTCTGCAGGCACCCAACAGCAGCACCCACTGAGCCAGAAAGGAAACTGCATAGCTCCACACTCAACCCCAGAGCAGGCTAGGTCCTCGCTGCTCTAAGGAGGTAGACAATGGGCTAGTTGAGGAGGACTTAGCTATCCCATTAGACTCTACAGGATTGGCTCCTGCTTTGTGGGGCTTACTAGATGCCCTCCTGTGCTCCAGTCCTCCCCTTTGGCCCCTACAGGGCAATTTTTTGGGAAAAATGGTACTTTCCCAAGTGCCACTCATTCACGGCACCAAACTGAGTTGTAGAGTGTGCAGCTCTTCATAATTTGATTGTCCCCCTCCTTTCTGACATGCTTTGAACAGCAGTGAAATAGTCAACAATGTTGACAATTAAAGGCAAGGCATGTCAGTTACTATCTCACAGAGGTCAATGGAGCATCTTAAACCTCCCAGAATGATTGTTTCAGGTTGCCTGCAGACTAGACATCACTGCATCCTTTACATGCTGTTCAAGTTGTAAAGGTTTTCATTGCAATCATGAGGGCTAGAGGGTTTCGTTATCATTATTATTCCAGTGAAAGCTGAAATTCTGGAGAAGAGGTTGGCAACATTTTTTTTTTAAAAAGCACTGGGTTGCTGATCTGGCCCACTTCCATCCCTGGGGCTAGCGTTAATTAAAGAGTATGTTAAAAGAGGGCTGATGGGGTGACACAGAGGAGGGAGGCTGTAGATTGTACCCCATGGCTCTGGAGGGAGAAGGGCAGGGCAGGGAGGAGCCAGGCTGCCAGTTGCACTTCGCTTTGGTCTCCTGGGTGCATTGATCCGGCTTTGAGCTCCAACCCCCTCCGCTATCAAGCGGTAGCAACTACTAGTGCCCCTGGCTGCCCCTTCAGGCTCAGGGGTTGCAGCCCCTGATCGGCAACGGGGGGGAACCGGCCCGGGACCGTCTGTCCAAGGGCAGTCCCGCCTGTGACGGGGGAGCGGGATGCGCTGCTCCAGCCCATACGGGGTCCAGTCCCCCCGACGCCCGCCGGGACAACAGTGGCTGCAGCCCCCCGCCCCCATCACAGCCCCAGCGGGAGGGAAGGCAGGACAGAGCCACGCCAGGCAGAGCGGGCGGGGCCAGAGGCAGGTTGCAGCGTCCCGCGGCGCCGCTCCACAGGGCTCCTTTGTGACGTAGATGAGAGAACGAGAGAGAGACGCTGCCTCCGCGATGATTGGCCAGAGCAGGGCAGGGGCGGGCGCAGAACGTCGCTGTTTGGGTTTAAACGTTCCAGCGGGAGGGGCGGGCCTAGGCGCTGTTTACGGGGGGAGGTGGCGGAGACGCCGAGCGGGGTCTCTCGAGCGGGCTCCTGGGAGCGGCCGCGGCCCGGCCCCGGCATGGTGCCCGCGCGGCCCCGCGTGAAGAGCGAGTACATGAAGCGCTTCAAGGAGCCCAAGTGGGAGTCGTGCGGCCCCTGCTACCAGGAGCTGCTGCGCTACCGCCTCAGCCGCCGCCTGCTGGAGCAGGCGCACCGGCCCTGGCTCTGGGACGGCTGGGAGCCCGGCAGCAGCAGCGGCAGCAGCGCCGGCTCTCCCTCGCCCCCCAGCACCAGCCCCCCGGCCGCGCAGCAGCAGGAGGAGGCGGCAGCGCCAAGCGCGCCCGGTCCCGGCGGCAGCAGTCGCGTTGGGGAGCCGGGAGCAGCGGGGAAGGCGAGCTGGGGCAAGCCCCTGCGCGCAGCGGGTAGGTAGTAGGCGGGGCCGGGGGCGGCGTGAGCCCGGCTCCGGAGGGGCTGGGCCGTGACTGCCCGTGGGCAGGTGCTCCGTGGTATGGGGCCTGGAGAGCCGGGGTGGGAGGTAGGCGTCAAACCTTCCTGCTCCCCCTCTCGGGTTGTTCCTGGGCGCGTCGGGCCGCCCCAGGGGCGCTGCCAGACTGTGTCGCTCCATCGGCCATAGCAGCCTCCAGCTAGCGGGTTTCTGATTAAAACCCCCCCTCGCTATCCCCGCTCTGGGTGGTGCAAGGGGAAGGCGCTTCCTGCCTTCCCCTGCTCCTGGCCTGACTGATGTAAGACACGGGCCTTCCTGCTCGCCCGCGGGTGGGGCAGAGGAGAATCTGCTACACTGTCCCCTTTGCTTCTCTCTTGTGGGGGCCTCCAGCCCTGGTGGTCCCCGCTGTCGCTCACAGCTTTGCGCAGCAGGAGAATCATGTGATTCTTGACAGCTTGGCTGATGCCCACAAGGCATCACTGAAACTGATGAGGATCCGGGTCCCTTGTCACCCAGAGCAGCAGGCGTTTTCAGTGCCCCACGCAAAAGGTGCAGGAGCAAACAAAAACCAAACAATCCCAACCCTCCTGTGAATTTGTGCCCATTAACGTGGTGATTTGGTTCCCAGAGCAGCTGCCCTGAAAGCCTGCCCTGTGAAGGTCTTGTTAATTTCACTCTTCTTAAAGCTGTTGCTGGCTGGGGCCTGTTGGGAGGACTGCCTGTAGGCTCAGACAGATAAAGCTGCTTTGGTTATGCTCAGTTCCCATTTGGAAGGCTTTTTAATGACCCATATTTTTCCTTGTAAGGTTTAAATTCTGCAGGAACTGACTATGTAGGTCTCCTCACTTGACATGACAACTTTCCTGCTTGCTGAGAGTGATACACAAATAGGTTTTTTTTTGTTTTGTTTTTTAAAGCCACCTGGCTCAAGCGATTTCTGTTTATTTGCAGCCTAGTAACTTAATGTTTGCTTGGAAGCTGAAGGTCTAGCAGTTGACTCCTCCTTTCATAATTCAATACCCTTTCATAAGGTTTCACCCTAGATTTCATAATACCCTTTACCTGAAGGAGGCTAACCACAGAGCATACTGTACTAATTTTCCACACCACCTTGCTGGCTTTTCCAGTTACTTCTGAGTTCAATTAAAGGTCTTGGCCCCATTATAATTCATAAGGAGCTTGGACCAAGCTACCTCCGTGCCTGCCACTTGGTTCCCAACCCTCCTCCAAGACCCCTGTGTTCATCAACTGGACGAACCCAGAGTGAGGCCACTGGTAGCTGGAGACAAAGTATTTTAGGTGCCAGTCCATTACTGTGGAACAGTTTGCCAAAGATCTGCTTGTATTCTAATCTTCCCACCTTCAGAGCCTGGTGCAGAATGCAGTGTTGAAGTTTATTCGTGATAACAGAAGTGGTGATTTGGGATGGAATGGGGGAAGTGCAAGTATACGTGACTGTACCCTAGGCTCTAGTCCGCTTGAGTCCTTTACTTTTCATTTTACCTTATTTTCAGTGCCTAGATACTACTGTGATGTATTTAGAAAACTCCAATTAGAAATGTGGAGAGAGTTTATTAAATTAGATATTTTTCTTTGAAATATAGAGAATAAATATTTTGGTTTGTGAAAACAATGAGGCTTGGTGTTGTGGCACTGTAAATAATTGTCTTAAAAAAAACCCTGTCTTTTTCCTTTGAGTCCTATCTGTAATGAAGTATAGACAATCCTCGAGTCTAGTTTATCCTAGCAATAAGAAGACTACTAAAAACAACAGCGTGGGATGTTAAATTGCATTGTATCATACATTTGTAGCTCGGGGAGTTATATAATTCCAGGTTAAGTGAATGTCTGGCATGTTTCATAAACACAATAACCTTGGAAATTGAAGCTCTCTGTGCACCATATGAGCAGCACCTGTGCACATCTTCCTGCTCTGCCCTGCTGATGTGTCTTGCATACCCCGGAGAGGCTACTTCTAGGGCAAGTGCAGCTGATTCTCATGCTCATTCATTCCTTATCTGTCAGGACTGCCAACACCCATGCTAGTTGTGATAACTTGCTATGTGGACCCTTGCCCATTATCAATTCTTGTCACCCAGCATTGTGTAGTAACTACTTTTGGTTATCACGGAACTAACTGTACTGTATTCTAGTCAGTCACACAAGTGCAAGTGTGATTCGGGCAAACACCATAGGCCCTAATCCTTGGGAGTTCCTGAGCACTTGAATCTCCCATTGCAGTGAATGGGTACCTGGCACCTGCAATACCTCAAAGTCAGACTCTGACACATCTACAGTATACTAACATAAGTAAATTAAGTAAAAATGTGAAACTCAAAATGGAGGATGTGATGTACAAAAGATAAGCAGTCATACCATGTATATAGATTTATTAGGGCATCTATACTGTTAAGTGCTTTGTGAGGCGAAACACTTTAACCACTGAAGTTCTGCGTATTCCTTTTAACACCTCTTTTCTTGCAGCACTTTTTGTAAAATGAAGGTGGTATTGAAGTACCAGGTACATTGATGACTGTAAATCATGAATTGTCATGACCCAGGCTAGTGGGAAACTGTAACTGCGGCATTTGTGGAGCCTCTTTAAAGAAACAAATTGTGGCAGTATCTCATCCTGACTCACAGCTACTTATGTAAATTGTTGCTATGGTATCAGTGTAGCTTTATAATTATAAGCAGGTTCTGTGGCAAAAAGCAGCAGCAGCAAGGAAGGCTACATGCCAGTTACTGGAGTTTTGAGAACGTTGTATCTTTAGAGTATGTTTACGCAGCACACCACTGATGGTGGTATGTAAGGTGTGTGTCGCTATGTGCTGTTGTGAAATCGGGCTGTGTTGTACCTACACATGGCAGTGAAAGGCTCTGGTATGGGGAGGCAGTTAGGGAAAAGCTCTGGTAGAGAGGAGCTGCTAGAGACTTTCCTTGTGGCAGGGTTGCTACTAGAGCCTTTCCCCACAGCAGGGGAGCAACAGAATATTACACTGCTAAAAATGGCAGTGTAGACAGTGAAGGCACTGGTTGGGCATGTAGAGAGCTGTGTGGGGTATGTACTGACAATATTCAGGCGTGTCTTTACTTCAGCATCTACACTGTTTATACCTGTGTTGGGGGCAAGAGGGGCATGTCGTGTTGCTGTAAGGAGTCTACAGTGAAGACACTTAGATTCAAGCCAGGAAGCCACAACTTCTGACATTGGTCTCTATAGAAGGTGTTCCATGAAGTTATCTATATAGCCACACTGGGTAGCAAATTGATAGACTGGAGGCTAGCTCTCTGGCCATTCCTCACGGATGGATTTCAGGTGATCTTGATAGACAGCTGCTCATCTTCATTGGGAGCCTTCTTGTACAGGACCCTATAGAGATCAATCCTCTTCTCTCCCCCCCCCCCTTTTTATCACTAGTGGATATCATGAGCTGCTATGGGTTCAAGTGCCAACAGTATGTTTACATGGTTATACATATCCTTCTCCAATTGGATCAGGCTTTACTGTTGCTCACTGTCCTAATGTGTAGCAGAAATAAGTACTTGGATGGAGACAGCTGGTTCACATTTCAACCTGTGTAATATTGCACTGATTCTAGTGAGCAGGGGAAACAGCAGAAACCATGCCTGGCTCCCTCTGTAGCCCCTCAGTCATGGAAGATAGCACAGTACAGTATCTCCATAACAGACTCCTACACAAGGATCCATTCTAGGTCCTCTCCTTGTCAACATGTATACTTATGACCTGCCAATAAGTACATATATGTAGATGACCTCTCTTGCTGATGTGGGTGACTATCTACATGCTATCCAAGGGTCGATTACCCAGGACATGAATGCTTTAGCTACTTACACTAAGGGAATCTAAGATGGTGGCAACAACTTTCCATCGCCAGACCAATCAACCCCTTCCAATCTGTGTTGAGGATTGTTCATTCCCTTTTCAGCCAGTTGTCACTCATTTAGGAGTCAATTGGACCATAGTCTAATATACCATTCCCATCTAGAACACTTAAAGAAAAGATCTCCTCCTGCACTGCCTTGATCCAGAAGCTAGCAGGAACCTCCTGGGGAGCAGAGGCAAATGTTCTACAAACATGGGTTCTAGCGCTGATATTTGTTCCAATGGAATACTTTGCAGCAATGTAGTGCCGAAGTTGGCATACACCTCGTTAATTTAGAACTGCACGCAGCCCCACATTAACATCTAATTTATGTTTTGGGGTGCTATATGAGCCAACATTTTGATGAGCTGCCATCACCTTAAAACTGCATGGAGGGCTTTTGACTGATGAAAACAACCTTTCACACACGAGGCTGACATGGTTCCAATAGGTGCAAATAAGCAACATACACGTCCCCCAAGATCTGCCTGCTTCCAGGGGAAAAAACACTACCACCTATGGTTCCTGCTGACTTGTCATGACTGACTGCACAACATCCATTTGTGGCAACTGTCCATGCACTCATGAGCCTTAGCAAGAGAGTCTGAAACATAACTTTTCAAATGAGGTTTTAGTGTCTCTGCATAATTGCAGAATAAGGTTTTTTTTTTTGGTTCTGTTTCTTTTTTTTGAAGGAAAAGTCCCTCTCCTCTCTGGTCATACTGTGAACTGTTATGCTGGGTATAATATACAGTAGTTCAGAACTCCTATTGGTCACTCTGTTGAAACCCTCCCCCCATTTCATTCTTTGCTTAATGCCTATAATTTTCAAAGCACAAGGAGAAGAATTTATGAAGAGGTAGTATCTACACTTTCCAGCCACTTGAAAAATTTCATTACAATTAGAAGTGCTGTGTGGGTAGCTAAATATCAGCATTTTCTTTACTTAGCTCTTCCAAGCTTTGTGACTGACATCCACCCACACACTGCAGTTATCTGATAGGGCCTTACCAGGAGATGTATACTGCATGATAACAAACAAGCACATTTCTTTTCTTTCTCTGTTTTGTTTAAGAGCTAAGACTGCAACTTTATTCATTAGGTTAGTTTTGTACTAAAAATCTTGTGCCTTTTTTTATATGGCTATTGAGATTTGTGCATTCCTTGTGGCTAGCACTACTTGTTCGAATTTAGGAATATTTGACTGCTGCAGCGACATTTATGGGGACTACTGCTTCCTCCTTCCTTGGTCCTTTTGTGTAGCAGTCTTTCCCAAAGAAATAAGTCCTATTTAGATTTCAGTGCTGGATGGTTAGTGCACGTTTTAAGACTTATCGCAATAGAAAGTTGTCACACAGGCTTATGTTCATTTGGAAGGGAACCACTTAACACAAGTTGTGGAGTGCCAAATAAAGATCCCGTCCACATGGCCTTTGTCAACTAACTTGAAAACTGTTTCTTTCCTTAACATGGTCTGCATCCACATTACAAGTTTTATAGAATCATAGAAATGTGGGGCTGGAAGGGATCAGTCATTTAGTCCAGCCCCTTGTGCTGAGGCAGGATCAAGCATACCTAGACTATTTCTGACAGATGTTTGTCTAACCTGTTCTTTAAAAACTCCAATGACTGGGATTCCACAACCTCCTTTAGAAGACTATTCCAGTGCTTAACTTCCCCTTCTAGTTATAACGATTTTCCTAATATCTAACCTAACTCTCCCTTGCTGCAGATTAAGCCCGTTACTACTTGTCCTATCTTCAATGGACATGGAGAACAATTAATCAACAGCTGTTAGCATATTTGAAGACTTATCAGGTCCGCACTCAGTTGTCTTCTCTCCAGACTAAACATGCCCAGGTTTTAAACATTTCCTCGTAGGTCAGGTTTTTCTAAAGCCTTTATCACTTTTGCTAATCGCCTCTGGACTCTCTCTCCAATTTTTCCATATCTATCTTAGTGTGGCCCCCCAGAACTGGACACAACACTCCAGCACCAAGCAGGACATCTACCTCCCATGTCTTACATACAACACTCCTGTTAGTACATCCCAGAATATTAACCTTCTTAACAAATGCATCACAGTGACTCATTCAGATACAGGTTAGGTGGTAGTATTGCTGAAAAGTTATTCCCCATATTAAAAAAACTGTCATAAACAGGGTTCTGGTGTGGAGGTGCTGATGGCACTGCAAAGGTCACTGATGGATATAGATTGGCATCTCACTTTTCATCCTCCTTAAAGAATCCCCTGTTGCCTCTTACACATATGGATGTGTCAACACGAGGACTTGTCCTGGTTTTATTAAGTGTAATTTTTACTGGTGCAGGTTCTTGCGCAGACAAGGCCTGTGCTGGAGAATTATTCAAATGCTATATAGCTGTAGCGTGACCAATCTAGAGTCAAGTGGCTTAAAGAGGTGTTGATCTGATGATAGTGCTGTGCTGGAGAAGAGGCAGGGAAGAATGACTGCTGTTGACTGGAATTGTACTCTACCGACTCTTCATCCTGTACTTGATGTGTATGGAGGATATTCTTTCTCTCACCCCTACCTTCTTGTAGCCTTCCATGCTGCCCTTTTGTTTGTGAAGCTTTGCAGGCAAGTGTATTAGTGAATTTCTTTTTGTAATGTTCTTAAACTTCCCCCTCTCCTGTTGACTTCCATAGTCCACTAGCTACTCCAGCCTTGAGCTAGATGAATTTCCCCCATTCCATATGGAGTTTAAAGGTGCTAAGAATTAGGAATAATGCGACACCATATCAGTTTGCATATACTATCCCACTTCCCAGGCAGTTCATCTCTATTGGCTACATAGCTTGTGTTCTCAGTTTCTGCAGTGGGCAGATGTCGTCTTTGAACAAGCTGGCAAGCTGTGGCGACAACCTATGGCCAAAACCACCAAGCCTAAAAATAATTGACTCTTTCCTCTTACATGACTTACTGCCTTTTCCTGTGCTAGCTAAGTACCCAAACTGCGCTAGAGTTTACGTGCTCAGTGAAATCATAAGCTTGCTTGTGCAAGTTGGGTCCAGTAGGAGCTCTATCTAAAGTATGGGTATCTCTTTACCTTCAACCATACACATGTTAAAACTACAAACAAACCAAAGCACTCCATTACATTTTCCACTCTTGATTAATTTTTTTATTGGCTTGCTCTCACCTCCTGATTGCAGGTAGGTCTCTCTCTGCATAGTGTTGGCATCTGGAGAAAGGGAGCAGAAGGCGAGCTCCCAGTCTGCTCTACAGCGCAAACCTGGCATGAGTTCATGAGTCTTGGGGTGGGGGATGCATGTGGTGCTGCCCACCAGGTGCCATTGTGGGGTTTAAAACTGGATGCTTGGGAGTAGGGGGTTAGCCTCGCATTTGGGCATAGAGACCACTAACAGGATGTACTTTGATCTACACTGTGATCGCTGTCTACTTGTATTTAAAGTAGAACTTGCAGAATAGTCTATTCTGAGGTCCTTCCATAATCTCCTCTTGTGCCCTGATATTTTTGTCATTAACGCTTTTAAAACTGTTTGGATTTTACTGTAAATTTCAAAGAAAAATTTCCCTTATGCATATTTGTTACATTTTTGCCCATCCAGACCAGTAACATAACTCAGGGCGGGGAGAAAGTGTGTGTTTGTAAGTAAAATCTTTTTTCATTTTCTGGGATGGAAACTGTCTTGTTCTCTTACAAGAAAGGGGGAAGCCTGGCATTTGAGCAAATTTTCTAACAGTTAATTGATCTGTGTACTAAGAGCCAGGGGTCTGTCATAGATAGAACCTTGAAAGGCCCTTCTTGAATGCATGTAGAACACTCCTTGGAACTGCGCTGAACAGGCTGGGGAAAAATCCTAGTGTCCACTTAGGACAAGTAGAAATGCTGTTTGGTAAAGTGTCACTTTCCCTTCCCACTGTGCATGGTCAACAGGTGGTGCTGCAGGCAGGCTGACTAACATCAGGGACAACAGCAATGAGTTGCTAGTCTGAGTGGGGATGTCTGGAAAGGCTGAGAGGAAGTGGAGTACAATAAACAGCTGTGGAGGTGGAAGAGCGATGCGAACACTAGAGCAGAGCTGCCAGTTAGAGCGATGTATGATGGAGAGTAGCTGATGTCGAAAGCGATGTCTTGGGAGCAGTGCACACAGTTGGGCATGCTGGAGGCTGGGGCTCAGTTTGAATGTTAGTGATCTGATGGAGGCGGGAGAATGAGCATAGGCTTTCTAACTAAACTCAGGTAATCTGAAGGCAAGCAATAGTCTAACTTTTTCTTGCAAAGGCAGGTTGTGAAATAAAACTTGATTTTTAGGAGCAAGATGGCTTCTCCAACACTGAAGTCCTGCAGTGCTGGACAGTTGAATTTGCTGGCCATCTTTCACTTGCATATTAAGTACACCAGTGTAAAACAACTTAAAAGAACATCATCAGCAAAAAGAGAACAAACCCTCAAAGACCTGTTTTTATTTTTATATATATATATAAAATAAAACAAAACCCTGTTGGCTTTTGGTGTTTTGAAAGGAATCTGCAGAGAGCAGTATTACAGGCTCTGGGCCAAGCATGGCACAGTGTGTTAAGTGGGACACTTAGACATAAGACTATTTTGGGGAGCGTGTTTTCCCATGAAAATATCAGCAGGATACAGTTGGCAAAAGTGTGTGTAATCAGGAAGCATGAAAGCTTTCACATGAGGAAGCCTAAATTCAAAGTCACTTTTGTAAGGGTAGATGCTCCTATAGCGTGAGGTCATATTTCACATACTCTGATGAAATCTGTCGCTATCTACAGTGTGCCTGGTAGAGTTTAAATGCCATATGTCAACATATTTGTTGGCTACGTGGAAAAAGTTGCAAGAAGATGATGGAATAGGTAGGCTAGGGAGTCTGTGGAAATGCTGTTGATAGACTGAGTACCATGAGGGCCATCAAGTGCTGCTAGGTGACTTTGGTCACACCCTTATATTGAGGGCACTTGTTTTAAGTATTTGATACTTGATGTCCAAAACTACAGAATGACTAGCATACTCCTTATGCCAGTCTGACACTAATGAGGGGAAGATGTTTTGTATAAACGAGACTTAATGGGGGTGTATCTGCAGTCATGCAACCGGGGGCTGTTCCTCTTTATCTTTCAATACAACTTTAGGAAGAGATTTTTTTAACTGTCGTTCAGGCATGTATATGTATGGGGTCTTTGTTGCTAAACGTTTTAAAGCCGAACTGATTTCTTATTTTCCCTTTAGAGAAAGAAACAGAGGGAGACAACCAAGAAAAAGTTGCAGAACAGACATTGGTAAAAGAAACTGACAAATCAACCAGCCGTACAGGACAACATCCAAGTCGAAGTGCCTTGTCCAGTCGGAACGATCGAAGATCAGCTAAAAGTCCTCAAAGGACAGATGCAGCAAAGGAGCATAAACATCCATTTGCTTTATATGGCTGGGGAGAAAAACATACAGATACAGGGAGCCAGAAAACTCACAACGTCTGTGCTTCTGCTTCAGTGCATGAAGTAAGCAAACATTCAAATAAATATATATATAATTTTTTTTTTGTTTAGTTTCCCCCCACATCTATAGGGAAAGATAAATAACATTCACTACCCTCTTATTAACCTTCCTTAACCTGCATCCAGGACTTTGGGGCATTAATGTCTTGAAAAGTTTTCCTAGCTTAGTCCTGCTATGCTATTTTGTCACTCTGTATTAGTCAGAAGGAATGATACTTTGGGAGTGGTGGACTGGGAGGCATTAGGTTTGAAATACCTAAATTCTCTAGAGCTCCAGGCCTGAATCCTGCAGGACTCGGCCTTAACTTTTCCAAGTTTAGGAAAATTGAGTTCCATGTAGTGTGTTCTTTCACTTAGGGCAGAGAACAACTACTGTTTATGCACGCAAAGCTAAGGCTTAAACAGCAAAAATCAGCCACTTCCTAAAAATTTTTGGGTGCCCACTTTGACACCCTGCAGGCCTGACTTTCAGGTAGCGCTAAGTACCTGCCTTCTGAAACTCAGGCTGTTGAGGTGACAAACACTGCATCTAAAAACATGGGCACCCAAAATGACTGATCACTTTTGGAAAATCCTGCCATAAGTACATCAGAATGGCTCTTCTAATAGATGCCTTTCCTTTCATTGGCTTTCACCCTTTGCCCCAGTGTATAAATGCATACGTTCTTTATATAAATTTCAATTCAAACTCGAAGGTTGAAGTCATACCAGTGGTTTGAGTGCATGGTACCTTTCAAGAATGTTAGAATTTAAAATACTCCAGGAAATTCAGTTAAGGTTGCACTCTTCAAACGAGGAACGCAACCTACCTTAATTCTACCCTGAAGAAAATCAAATTCACAATCAAGCCTTTATTTCAGTGATGACCACAAGAACTAAAAGGCCTTGGTCTTAACTGTAGTGGTTGTGCCACTTTGTCATACACTACATAATTTATAAACTACTTCCTAGTCAAATAGTATAGTGAACGTACATTCCAACCCTCCCCTCCCATCTTCATTAAGGGCCTGCTCCTGTGAGATGCTGAAGATTGGGTCCTGTTATCTATGTAGATGCCAATTATCTGATTGTCATTGGACATGGTTATGTCTCATTATAGAGCTTGGGTGGGGATTTTGAGGTGGGGAGAGCAACTGCTTATGAAGAATCAGAAAATCTCCTGTCTGAAGACTCCAAATGAACTTGGACCAATACTTTGGTCCCATCACTAATTTTTCAAGCACACATTACTTCTGTAGCTTCTACTGTAAGAAAACCAGTGACTAAGTCTATAGCTGGTTTTGGTTGGATCTAAGAATACTGCTGTAGTTCTCACACAACTGAGGCTGTCTACATAGCCCCCTAGTGTAGACGCAACGTATGCTGACAAGAGTGTTTCTGCTGGTGTAGGAACACCCTCACCCAAATGATAGCTATGCCAACAGAAACACTCCTCTGTCAGTACAGCTGTGTCTATACCAGGGCTTTTGTCTGCATAGCTGGTCAATCAGGGGTGTGGTTTTTTCACACCCCTGATATAGATGTGCTGATAGAAGTTTTAATTGTAGACTAAGGCCATGTCCCCTAATTTCTAAACTGCCAATCGCTTTCAAAAGGTTCCAGACTAAATGACCCCTTGGTGCAGCCTCTGATTAATGCATAGTTCTTTCTTTTTTCCAGTAGTGCTGAAATAAGACAAAGTGGATGAAATAAATGTACCCCCCGCAGTCTGAACTCCATGAAAGAAAGTCTATCAGAAGTGGGAAGTTAGCAGCAAGTGTCCCAAAGCAGGCAGACAGGTAGATGAACTCAAGCCTAGAAATGACATAAGTGGTTCAGCTATTGATGAGTGAATTCCTCTGCATCTATCCCTTGGAAGCTGAGTAATGTTATGAAGTTGTAAATGTTGAGCCTGATAGTGTTGCTGGCAAGTAAAACGTTATGTCTGAATAACAACTCATTACTCCAAAATGGTGAACGTTCTGACTGTTGTAACGCACTATCTTACAGAATGGCTGACCTTGACCTTGTTTGGACCTGAGCCATTTATTCCTTGTTAACCCAAAACTCCTGCTCAAGTCAACGGGTGTTTTTGATGCACAAAGACTAGGTCTCGTCATTGGAATATGTCAAGGCCTGATGTCCCGTGACAGTGGACCAAGGGTATGGCTATGCTGCATAGCAAACCTGGGTCTGTGGGACCCATTCTTTCCAAGCTCACATGCAAATTTCCACACTGCATTGCTATGTGAGTCTCACAGGCATGCTGATGCATCCCCACTGCACTATGCAGACCGTGTTACAGCAGAGTCAAACATTGAGATTTCTGGGGCATATTCCAGGTTTCTCAGCACCCTGGGTAGCTACGGACACTTTAGGGCTTGGTTCATCATGTATTGTGGGAGAATATCTCTGCCCCATCCTGTGGAACTTGACTGGAGCCTGCCAATGCATCCAGGCAAGCCGTTTGAGTCTGCATGCTCCTAGCATCCAGAGTCATCAACTTGGATCCAGCACTGGAGGAATACCTTCTCCAGCTCACATTCTCTCCTGTTTTGGGAATTGGGCAGAGCATCTGAGAGATACTGATGGATGTTTTGGCAGCAGTAATTATCCTATTGACAGCATCTCTTGAAAGGGGGTCACAGACATGGCAGCTGCAACTGACTGAAGCTGCTCATGCCTATTGTCATAGTCACAAGTTCCCCATATGTAGGCTGATCCTTCTGGAGCAGGACCAGAAGCATGGATTGGTGGGATCACATCATGCAGACCTGGGATGACTCGCATTGGTTCCAGAACTCTTTTCATGAAGAAGCAGATATTTCTGAAGGCTTATGATCAAACATCTGCAAGTGGGTAGTGGTTTGTGCAGCTGCATAATCGCTCTACATATAGGGCCTTTATGTACAGAGTGACTGTTTCCTCACAGTCATGTTGCCTTTTAATTAGGTGTAACTATTGGCCACTTAGGTCTGCTGGGATATGGTATCACTTTAAAAAGCAACAGACTCCTGTGGCACCTTTAAGACTAACAGATGTTCTGTTCACTTTGTTCTCGAATACATGTGTTCCAGAAGCATTATTCCAGCAGGTTTTTGGGATGCGGGGGAGGCATGACCAATGCCACTGAAAATAGGTGCAAACGTATATTGCATAGCAGCCTGCATGAGCCCCCCAAATCAACTTTTTGGAAGTCCACATATTAATTGTTCTTAATATAGAAAAAGACTTGCTTGTTTTTTCCCCTCTATAGCATGTTCCTTAGTCTATCCTGTAGAATGTAGAACCTTATTAGGCTAATCTTGGGATACTCATGGATGCTGGCCAAATTATGGAGATGCTGGTTGTGAGTCCGTAGTTAAGGTTGAGTTCTGTCTTCCTCTTACACTGAGGTTCTATCTTTCTTTGCTTTATGAAAAATGCAGTATATCCTCTCTGAACCGAGAGCACTTAGAGTACACCATGACATTCTTTTAAAATGTACAAGCAAATCAGTTAATTTTAAAACTCAAGCTAACAGTGGGTCCTAAGAAAGTTTTGCTGTAGTCTTTCCTCTTTCCTGAATGATGATAGGAATGGAATAACACTCTTAACTTTCCATATAGTTAAAGCTCGTGGAGATCTTGTGCATAATTACATTTGAAGAAATTAGGCTGTAATTAAGCTACATTAATTATTGTATCTAACTGTTATGATTCTACAGGGTCAGTTCAACAGCTATGGGGACTCTGAAGTGGAGCTGTTCACACTGGCTGCAACTCAAGCTAACCATCAGCCTTGCTCTACAGCTTACTTGCATGCAACCATTCAATTGACTGATTAGTATGAGGGAGACTTGACGCATCCTCCTTCTAGGTTCTCCAACTGCCTACTAGCTTGGGTGTCAGTGCTTGAAAGGTTCCCTATGGCTCTGAGCACTGTTGGGATAATTGAGGAAGGAGTACAGGCCCAGATGTTGGGACTCGGGGGCTGGCTCCCATTTCTCTCTTACTTACTTTTTGGTCTCCAAACACTGCCCTTTAAACCAATATGTCAGTTGCAAACTAAGGATCAATTTTGTGTAAGTACAGTATGCTTTGAATGTTAAGGACTGCTGTGGTGTACTGGTGAATCTGTTCTTAGCTTAAAATAAAAATAAGCTTGTTAATTCATTTTCAAATCAATCGAAATATCTTATGATTGCATTCTTTTGGGTTTTGGTGTTCATGTATGAAGTTTTTAATTTTTAAAAACCAAAAATTCCAAGAGGAAGGAAAAATTAAGTGTTAGAGATGTACTCAACTGTAACTCTGTTTTAAGGGTAAGATAAAATTAGAGGGATGTTGTAATTTTTAAAATTCACAGTTAGGGTTACACTTGACAGATTGCATTTGTTAAGGTATAGAAATGTAAACTCAAGACTCCCAAGCAACTTCAACTCTACCTTGGAGTGAAATCATGATGGGAGGAAAAACAGTGGGGGCAGAAATACCAAATGTTTGTAAAGTTCAGTTTCATCTAATCTGAGACCACAAACACTAAAATGCCTCCCTTTTGTGACTAGTGGCAGCAACATGTATATCCCAGGGTGTTCTAGAATATCTTTGGAATCCTATAGTCCTGTGGAATCAAATTGTTCCCTTTGACTTGGGGAGTGAAGGTTGAGGGTCAATTTTTAAATAACCTTTGTTTTCTTGACTAAAAATTAGACCTCTTACTCTTTCCACAAAATTGACTGTAATTCTAAATTCTTGATAGATTCATGAGTCTGCACTACGAGCAAAGAACAGAAGGCAAGTGGAGAAAAGGAAATTGTCTCAAAAGCGAGTGCGCTCTGCAGATGTGGATCGAACCTGGAGAGTAAAGCCTTCCCCGCCAGATAATCCCTGGATGACTGAGTACATGAGATGCTACTCAGCAAGAGCTCGGTGAATCAAAACTTGCTTGGACATCTTTCTAAATTAAAAAATATTTATATTAAATCAGGACATTGGTGCAAACTACTTATGCAAGGTTTTTATAGGGGGTTTCCAGCAGTCTGTTATAATCGTTTGTATTTTGGCTACCTACCTCATCAGTAGAGCGTAGAGCTGGAGCCATAACATTTGAAGATGTTTTTAAATATAGTTCCTTAAACTTTTAAATATTTCTCCTTTTCTGAAGTCTTTTAAAGAGGCATTTCAATGGACCTTTTGAGATGATAATTTCATAATACTGAAAGTCTAAGTAAATTTTTACAAAATCTTTTTTAGAATTGGTTCCTTTCACAAACTTTCAACTGCCCCTTTAAAAAAAAAAAAAAAGGGGGGGGGACTTAACTCAAATCATGTGATCATGGTGGTGTTGGAAACCTTTCCTAGGGTGTGGTGTATGTGCCATTGCATTATTTAAAGTACTTGATTCAACACCTTCAAAATACCATGTAGATTACAGTATCCAACCTGAAAGCCAGTGGCTCTGGTACACAATAATCTGAGACACCATGAATACCGGCCTAATGAAGACAGCTGTTAGGTGTTGTCTGCTATATATTGGAGATTTTTTTAAAAAACTTTGTAATATTTCTCTAAACTTTCAGTAATTAGTGAATCATGCAGATATTCTTCAATTGAGTTTCATTGCTGTTTTAAAATGTCAGTGGAATAGATTAATATGATCCAGTTGTTGTGGCAATTTATTTTCCAAGTGAGAAGTCACAGGATTAATTTGCGATTACTGTGACTATTACACCAAATGACTGATATAGACAATCATCTGATGGCTGTTGGTCAATAGACAGTTGCTTGCTGTACCACTCTTGACCTGACAACATCATACTGAGCTAGTAAAAACACCCATTTTGTGCTTAATCATTTTGATACCAGCCTCTCAATGAAGACTGTATATATTTCAAAATATACTTTGACCAGACACCAGCTGATTCATTAGTGAAGTCGTTTATTTTTAATGTTTGTATCTGGAGAGTAGAGAGAGTGTATTTCACTGGTATGCATTCCATTTGGTTTAGTATGGTTAATAATACTTAGAGGTTTTAAATTTGTAGAACAATTTTTTGATAAACATTTGCAAATGAAGTTTTCATGGGGTCATATCTGTCCTGGAGGCATGTTCATAACTCCCTGTCAAGGGGAAAGAGAACGAACCCCTTAGTAACTGGAGACTAATGAAATCTCTGGCTATTTTTACTTGGTTGGCTGTTTTTTGTACAACGTAGGACTGCCAGTAATTGATGTTGGATCCTCAATTTGTTTCTTTACTCAGTTGTTCTAAATGGAATTCTTTTAGTTTTGTAGTAAATGTGAGCTTAAACAGATCCTTGCAGTAGTTGTGTGCTTTTTGAGATCTCTTTGCAGTGCGGTGGTGGTAATGTAATAGTTCTGAGGTTCATTCTTTTACAGGCTGCTTTGGGATCACTGACATCTTTTGACATCGTTTGATCACACTTAACATTTCAGATTTTTTAAACAAAACTTTTAAAATCTATTATGAGAAATGTTATGCCCCTATTATTGGAAGTGTAGTAACAGTGTGTTTAATGCATTTGACCAGTCTGCTTAACTTCATTGTAGTGAAATGCAGAAAATAAACAGCAATAAGTAAACTAGAATCCAAAAATCTAAGCTTAGTAGTAATATAGGAGGAGTTGGTGTGACTCAGTCTTAGAATAGTCAGGCTTTCCTCAATGAAAGCCTGGCTGAAACTAGCCAAATTGACTGAGCAAGCATGGCTTTCATATTTAAGTTTCAAGGAATACTATTAGGTTAAATAATATTTTGAAAGTTGTATGTCACTGAGGCCAGAGATGATTAAAACTGACTTATTAAATCCTTCTGTATTTTAATAAAACTAAGACATGGCCTCATTTTCTGGTTTTAAAAACTTTTCACTTACAATACAATTACAAAAAAAAAAATCAAAACATCTAATAGATTTTATACAACTTTCTACAAGCCTAGCCTTCTAAAACTAGTCACTAGAGTTTTTTAATAGACCATTTGCTTTTCAGAACTAATTTCTGTCTACAGTTGAAAATATTCTATAATTTTATTTGTGGCTAGTAAGTGACTAAAATATGCTTCTTAGTAGATCTCCCTTCTTCCAGATCAATGCCCAGTATTGAGGACATCCTAGTCCATTGCATGTCAATTTTTTTTAACTTAACTGAGATCTTTCCACTGTCTGGGACCTAATTTACTTTCCCTCAAGATACATCTGCTGTAAACATGGTCTAGTTCTAAATGTCCTCTTCTGTTCTCAGGGTTAGTTTCTCTCCCCTAGACAGCAGCACAAAAGCTCCATATGTTAGCAACTATATTGGATAAACAAAAGTAGTGGTGCCTGTTTTCTCCACTGACTTCACTAAAAACTGCTTTTACTCAGAACATTGGGTGCTTCTCTGGCTTTGCTGGAATATTTTGAAGTACCTAATATTTAGTCTTTCTGTTCCATACTTTCAGTGCAGATATCAAATCAGCCAAACTACTGCCATGGTCTTCTAGTATTTAAAGATTCAGTAGGTTTGTTTAAATATCCTATATAAGGTTTATGCCCTACCTAAGCTACAGCATCAGTTTCTCTGACCCCTTTTTTTTAAGGGGTTGTTCTGTTTTCACCCTCTGGCCAAGTTTTGACAGGAACAGCTGTTGACTAACTAACTTGCTAAAAGGCAGTAGTGTCACAAAATCAGGTCATACATCTGTCAGTTGGATGGTTCTGCAGTACCAGGCTGTGGCTAAAAACAGCATTGAATTATGTGCATGGACTGACTTTTTTGGTAACTCAGGTAAAGCCTGAGTTGAGAGGCAGGTTTTTCTGAAGACTTTTTTTTTTTTTACATTGGGAAAGCTGCTGATCCTTCTGACTCTTCAAGATAATCATTTGAAAATAAACACATCAGTCACAACACTTGGGGCCATATTTTTAAAGGGTCCTAATCTTGACCACTTGGAGTTTGCCATCAATTGTGGGTGCAAATTGTAGTGTTGACATCGAAGAGCTTGTCTACACTTGTGGCAGTGTGTAGAGTATGTGTGGCTTCATGTTGCAGTGACAGGCAGGCTGCATCCACTCACTGATGTGTACCAAGACACGGTAACGAAAGGCTTTGATGGGGGAAGCAGCAGGGAAAGGCTCTGGCAGCAAGAAGTTGCCGGAGCCTTTCACTGAGCTGGGGAAAGGCTCTGGAACGGGGAGCTGCCTAGAGCCCTTCCCACTGCTGGAGCCCTTCACAGCAGCAGGGAGATAGCGGGACACTACATGGTTTAAAAACCACAGTGTAGAGGTGGGAGGCTGGCTTGGGCCTGTAGAGAGAAGCGTAGGGCACTTTACTTGCCTAAGTTGTGCTTCACTGTCTGCGCTACTTGCCCCCGTAAGCGTAGACTTACCCTAACTTGTGGTCATGGCTGATCAGAGTCCCAAAGACAGTTTCTTAAAGCATGGGTTTTGCAGCTAAACAGCTTTTAAACTAAACTTGGTAATGTGATATTGGAGCAGAGTCTTGATGAAAAGCAAGAAACTCCTATTAAATACCTATAATGGTTTAGCTAGCTACAGCTACTTTGCTTTAGAGATGGATTCACTGAAGCAGACTGCCTCTTTGACGATGGGAAACTTAAAAACATCTAGCTAGACTAAATGTCACAACCCTCTCAGTTTAGAGGAGACAGAAGCTTATCTTGCACTGAGTTGATTTTAAAGAAAGTAAATCTACCAGCTTAATGAACCCTCATTTTAAAGACAAGGCTTGTTTTATACTTCGGTAAATATTTCATAGTATTTTTTGCTAAGTCTTCTCTAAAACTCTGAAGGATGTCCCTTCATTCACTAGATACTTAACAGCACTCTACATTAAGTGAAACTTGATAGATTTCACTAATATAATGCTGCAGTTTGTCAACTTCACAAGTTCTATGAAGACTAGTTTGGTGTACTTTGTGTACAGTGTTACAATGAAAACTGTAAAAGAATGCCTTTGTACAATAGAGTAGCATGCTTGTGTTCAATCATGCTGTCACATCTTTCTTGCATCATGTAATTATCTAAATTTCAGTGTAACATATCAAAGTTTAAGATGCTGAAAGGGATATTGTCTAGATATAGAGCCAAATTTGACTTGTCTCGTATTCCTAGTAACTTGTTTTGATCCACTTTAATTGAGGCAGCAGATTTACACCACCCAATTTTTCATTCTGGGGGAAGTACATCAGTCTTTAAATATATAAATTTTTTAATGTAATGCACTGGCACTGAAAGTCTTTTTGAGTTGGACATATGGTTATAGTGACCAAAAGTTGTTAATCTGAGGATCTATGTGCAATGAGTTGTTGGTTTCAGTCCATTCCTAGATCACTCAGCAGCAAAGCCATAATGGAGCCTGAGACTCAACTCTACAGTTGGCTCCTCTTAAAAATAGGAGTAGAAGGGGGGGGGAAGCTGCCTGATGCTGTCTTGTTAGCTTTTGTGAGCACTGAATTCACTTTAAGAACTATGGGGAAAATACCATCTAAGCTTGAAGCAATATGTGACTTTTTTAGAATGTTTTTAAACAGTATTTTGTTTTTAGAGCTTCTGTATTTGTATTTAACACAATGTAGGGTCAACTTGTACATGTGAATAAAATTGAGTGACTGTTAACTGGCTTAGACTCTGACTTAAACAGTGGTACAGACAGAAGGTGGGGGTATAGCTTTGTGAATGTAACCACCTCTTCACTAACCACGTACCTATTGACTTTGCAGGCCTTAAAGTGAAAAAAGCCATCACGTGGCTATGTAAAAATACAGTAACCTTGGCTTCAACCCTATCTAGCCATCACCCTGTATGCCCTGAGATACCACATTAGGAATAGGTACTAGTATGGAAAAAGAAATTGGTGCTTTTCCATCTTCTACTGGCCACTTTCCAGTATTCCTTTGGAGAACTCTTAATAGTCTACTTCCCCCCCCCCCTCCTTGCTATTGTTCCCACAGTAGTTTGTGTAGTGTAACATGATCCCTAATACCATTTCCTCTTCTGCTTAACAGAGGACAACATTGGCTTCATTGCTCTGTACTGTTAAGTGCAGATGGGGGGGGGTCCCTCTGACAAGGGCAAGAAGAAATTCCATCAGTTATTTTGCCTAGGTAAATAGTTCAACTGGCCCCCATAGCTGTTGGTGCAAAGTGGCATTGAGAGCTCCGGAAAGGAGCGATGCACTAACCTGCCCAGCCTTAATGCAGTGGTGTGCTTACTCAGGCCTGATGCTGCTACCCTCATGCTGAGAAGGGCCACTCCACAAGTAGTCAGAGGTGCTTATCTGTAATAGTTTGTAGCAGAATCAGGGCCACAGATTGTCACTTTCCAAGAAGTTACAGAAGTTTATGCAGGTGTCACACTAAAGTTCTGGCAACTTGGGGAATTGCAAAATCAAAGGAAAGGCTAGAGGAAGTGTTCCAAGAGCTTAGCAAGCGACTTCTTTTCTAGACCTAGCTGGAAACTACATTAGATAAGATGACCAAATGCCAACAATGAGTATTTAAAGTTCCCTAGGGTTGTGAGCTACCTGCCTTAATGTGACAGTCTTAATCTGTACCTCTGTGCATCAGCTCCTGGAAACCATTGGCTTCTAGCAGTACGAGTACTACCTGTGAGGCCTCTGCAGGCCTTGCTATAACATACATCAACCCACAGGCCTTCTCAGTGTTCCCTATAGTATCCAGCCCCTTATACACTGAACATTCATGGGAAGACTTCTTGCCCTGAGGATGTTCTTACTTCACAGTATCATACTCCTAAAAGCTGCTTTCTTAAGCAAGTGTTGATTCTACTTATGGAAACGTTAATAATGACTTGGCCACAATGCTATCTTAAGATGCAAGGGGAGAATGGAGGATCCTATTGTCTACTGCCATTTGCACTAGTGTAGGGGTCCTTCATCTCAGGTGCACCAATGGTACATGAAGCAGGGGTGGAATATCTGGTAGCAGTGTCTTTGGGATGGTTTTTGGGGTGCCCAGGACAGTGAGTCACTTATCCCCCTGCCTCCAGCAAGAGATTTGCTTGTGCTTAACTGNTCCTTGCTATTGTTCCCACAGTAGTTTGTGTAGTGTAACATGATCCCTAATACCATTTCCTCTTCTGCTTAACAGAGGACAACATTGGCTTCATTGCTCTGTACTGTTAAGTGCAGATGGGGGGGGGTCCCTCTGACAAGGGCAAGAAGAAATTCCATCAGTTATTTTGCCTAGGTAAATAGTTCAACTGGCCCCCATAGCTGTTGGTGCAAAGTGGCATTGAGAGCTCCGGAAAGGAGCGATGCACTAACCTGCCCAGCCTTAATGCAGTGGTGTGCTTACTCAGGCCTGATGCTGCTACCCTCATGCTGAGAAGGGCCACTCCACAAGTAGTCAGAGGTGCTTATCTGTAATAGTTTGTAGCAGAATCAGGGCCACAGATTGTCACTTTCCAAGAAGTTACAGAAGTTTATGCAGGTGTCACACTAAAGTTCTGGCAACCTGGGGAATTGCAAAATTAAAGGAAAGGCTAGAGGAAGTGTTCCAAGAGCTTAGCAAGCAACTTCTTTTCTAGATCTAGCTGGAAACTACATTAGATAAGATGACCAAATGCCAACAATGAGTATTTAAAGTTCCCTAGGGTTGTGAGCTACCTGCCTTAATGTGACAGTCTTAATCTGTACCTCTGTGCATCAGCTCCTGGAAACCATTGGCTTCTAGCAGTACGAGCACTACCTGTGAGGCCTCTGCAGGCCTTGCTATAACATACATCAACCCACAGGCCTTCTCAGTGTTCCCTATAGTATCCAGCCCCTTATACACTGAACATTCATGGGAAGACTTCTTGCCCTGAGGATGTTCTTACTTCACAGTATCATACTCCTAAAAGCTGCTTTCTTAAGCAAGTGTTGATTCTACTTATGGAAACGTTAATAATGACTTGGCCACAATGCTATCTTAAGATGCAAGGGGAGAATGGAGGATCCTATTGTCTACTGCCATTTGCACTAGTGTAGGGGTCCTTCATCTCAGGTGCACCAATGGTACATGAAGCAGGGGTGGAATATCTGGTAGCAGTGTCTTTGGGATGGTTTTTGGGGTGCCCAGGACAGTGAGTCACTTATCCCCCTGCCTCCAGCAAGAGATTTGCTTGTGCTTAACCACTCTTAGCCTCTCCTCTCCCCCCCACCCCACCCCCCCACCCACTCTGGGCTATGCAGCTTTTACTTTGTCTTGCAGGTTAACAGATGTACCCTAGTCCCCTTTGACACATCCCTCTCTAGCATTCACTGAATACTGCCAGTAAATACCCAATATCCTGTCCCCAAAGAAACTGTATACACCCAGCCTGTTAGTCAATTCAGGATCAGCACTTAGCTAACACATTTGTAGCAAAAAAACCATTTATTCTCAATGATCAAGATTTAAGACAGGCTAATGGAAACAAGTTACACAGAAAACATGATTCCTGAAGACTACACTTGGACTAACCATCTACCTAAAGCAGCTTTTCTCATCCCAAATGTCTGTCATAACATTTCCAAGCAAGGCTCTTTTGGATTCCATTTTCATGAAGGTAAACCGTCATCTTCCTCCACAGGACAAATAGGCATCTTTTTGCCCTTCCCTTAAATTCCCCAAAGTTCATGGTCTGCCCTCAGAGATTGAACTGGAGATTATCCTTCTTTGGTATCTTGACTTTGTATGTAAATAGGGTTTCCATTGTGCTGGCTTACAAATCTTAATTTACAAATGAACTGAGACAGGTGACACAACCCATACAGCAACTCTGCCTTGATTCAGAAGACTTAGATGCCATGTCTGCACTAGCAAGCTTACACCAGTACAGCTACAGTTGTGCTGCTGTAAGACTGCTCATGTAGCCACACTATGCTGATGGGAGAGAGCTCTCCAGTCAACATAATAAAACCACCTAAACAAACAATGAGTTAAGCCAGTTCTGCACTGTAATAGAGGTACAAGACACAAGACAACTCACTACAGAACACCTATACTCTTCAGAAAATGTTCTTTATTCAAGATTAGATACAAGCATCAAACATAATGGCATAGTGCAGCAATGCACTCAAAAGGTAGGACAGAGGGTTTTATAAAATACTTAAACCTTTACAAACTTTAACAATCAAACCTCCATGAACAATGAATTATAGACTTCAGATGCCTGATGTGGTAGGAAAGCTTTGCTAAGCCATTTTGCTTTGGTAAGTCAATTAGGGTAAGAACTTCTCCACACATGGAATGCATGCACTATGTATATGGAAGGTAAGGGGACTATTTAGGTAAATACAACATTTGTCAATCTGGTTTGTTACATGTATGATTAAAATTTTAGAGCCAAACTTGAACTATTAGTTTGGGGATGTTCCTAGCATGACACTTAACATCTTCAAATCTATCACTGTGGAATAGTAGATAATCTAACCTACACACTGTGGAGAGCTACCCTCTGTCATGATTATATTTTCCCCAAAGCTTGCTACATTAAGTTTAAAAACACCTTATTACTTTACCTCTAGTAAATGAAATATGCATTACAGTACAAATCGTAACATATATGTCATGCACTTTAACCTTGTTAATGTGCACTGTCTGAATGCACTTTATTTTTAGAAACACTTTAAGATGTTAAGATCAAGTATATACACTAAGGCTTACTGTAATAAAGCTACTTATTCTGCATGAAGGGAATCTGGAAGCTTAAGATAACTGATTACAGAAAAAAATTGTGCTTAACTTTTTTTAGTTCCAGAAAATTGACCAAACTCTTCAAAAAGTACTCATATAAACAAAAGGCTTCTCTATCTGTTTTGTACGTAAACGGTAGGAGGGAGGAAGAGATACTGTTTTTATCAATCACTCCAACTCTAAAGCTGCACCAGTTATTTCTCAGACTGTTTGGAACGAACAAAAAAAACACAAAAAAAATCACATTTGTAACACTGAAGATAATGACATTGTAATGGAGAAAAGTAAAGAGCTGCAGAGAAGGAAAATTAATGAGGTTTAGCACCCAAGGAGAAGAAAGCCACCTGAGACCACAGTGCAAGTAGCACTGGGGTTAGAGAACCTTGGAATTAAGCAAACCTTCCTCTTATCAGCACCCTTAACTTGGTGGGTAATAGGAAAACTAGCTGATTTAAAGGCCCTACCCACTTTGGTCACAACAACAGTGGCAGGAGAGAGACCACAGCTTGTGCTGCTATATCTCAGAACTGGGAAGGTCAGGCACCCTTCCCCTTTCCTCACCATCTACCAAAATGTTGAGCAGGAGGTGTAAAGGTGAAAACCAGACAGTCATTTCCCAGCATTCATTCCTATTTGGGGCTCTGGAAAGCAGGACACAATTCTCCCAACTTTGAGAAGCTGGTATGAAGGCAACATATCCCACTGGACTACCCCCAGCAGAGTTTGGGATCAAAGGACAGGCAACTGCAGGATCTAAAACTAAAAGCTATCAGCAGGGTCTTCCAAATCTGATGTGTAAACTCCCTCTGTTTTGAATCACCAGTTATATTCTCTCTTTTCTGGGAGGAGAAACAGAGGGGCCATGGTAGAAAGCACTTCCAGATGATATGTACTTGGAAGACAACCAAGAAATTGGGATCAAGGTACTTATTTACATATTATGGTTCTTTGGAGTTATTTTAGGCTTTGAAATGCAGTATTAGGCAGTTTCAAAAAAAAAAGAGCAAATATACTAGGAGAGGAACATTCCTTGGGAGCATTTCTGGTCAGCTAGGTAACAGACATCCATGCTATATATAATACTCCTGGGGGAATTCTGCATCACTGCGTGTGTGCATATTTTCATGTACCATGCATATTTTTAAAATGTTTTGGTAGAAAATAGCTTCTGCTGAAAAGTTGCTGCAGTTTTGCCCACCAGAAGGCAATGTGGTGCTAGAGCACAGCAGCTGCTCCTGGCAAGCCCCAGCCAGGATAGGGAAGAGAAAGCCTGCCTTCTTCACAGTGCCTGTTGGACCAGGTCAGGAGATATAGGGAGACAGACAGCATGGGGCTGCTGGGGGGTCAGATAGGGGCTCATAAGGGCTAGTGGGGGAGGACAGACTGGGGCAGGGGCTGAATGGGAGTAGAGGCACAGGGACATGAGGGAGGGGGGTGCAGAGCTACAGGGGGGAAGGGGAATGGAGCATGGGGGCACAGAGACACATGGGGATGGGGCAGATGTGCCTGACTGAATGGTAGAGGCTAGGAGTCATTCAGGGTCTGCGTAGACAATCCCTAACAATCCCCCTCCACCCAACCAGTTCCATACTTTTCCTACCTATACCCAAACATCCCTTTAAGTTCACATTCAGGCTCCTTCCCAGCAGTTTACTTCCCTCTCCCTCAGCTCCTCCATTACCCCCGACTCCCCCAAGCCTGTGCACTGCTTTGGAGGGGGGGGGGGGGGGGGAGGAGAGAATATAGTTCAGTATTGTCATTTAAATGAATTACTCAGAGTTCTGTATTAAATATGCCTAGTAAGGAATCTATTTGTCAAAAAACATTTCCTAACTCTTTTTTGTAGTCTGTATTGTTACAGACATACTTACTCACAGGTATTTTGAAATAAATTACCAAAATAATTGAAGCTGGTGAGATTATAGTGTATTATTTTGACAAATAAAATATGCAGAATTTTTTTTTTTTGGGTGCAGAATTCCCCCAGGAGTAATACAATGAGTGTCTTTTCTACATGTCATTACGTCTAATGCTGCATGTTGACCATTTTGATTGAGAAAGGGATATCATACGAAGCTACTTGGATTAATGGCCTGCAAGACTTCAAAGATAGATTTTCCTGTATAAAGCATGGTAAAGTGATTCTATTTAAGCCTCTTGCTTTTACATTCAGTTTAGATACAGACCCACACCCTTTTGGAAAAAAATTTAAACTGAACCAAGCCTCACCATGGACTATTTTTAAACGTAGGATTAGAATTCCATTGAGGGGCTCCAGTATCTATCTCAAGCACCCTAGATGTGCTCTTGTGCTGCCAATATCCTCTGGAATTATAGCACTATAATTCAGTTTTGTTTTAATATTGAAACATTTATATTCTACTTGTGTTCTTTATCAAGTGAGGATTCAGGTATCCCTCAATAATGCACTTTTTGCCCATGAAATTGTAATAAATGTCTAAGAAATAATTTTCTATGTTGCTAGGTTTCTCGGGCCAAATCCTGTTCAGTTACACCCGTATAACCTTAAGCTCAATGGAGTTATTCTGGACTTACATTCATGAGAAACCTTTCTACCCCCTCCTTATTACATTCCTTTCAGAAATGCCACTTAAGGACCTGTGGAGTGGGGGCAATACAAAAGCTATGTAGATTTCCCACCACTCCTGGGGAGTGATGTAGATACCTAGGCTTCATGTTGTCATTGGACTCTCTCCCACCGCCTTAGTATAGTTCTAATGGAGCCATGACAACAGGATTTCCTGTGCTGGCTGTTTTGCCCCACAATAAAGAGGTCAGGAGGGAGGTTCCAACATCCTAAACAACTCTGAACTGAAGTTAATATGACAGGCTGAATACCTGATAGTTTCCAGGGGCAGAGAGAAAATGCATGTAGCCCACCTATATTCCATTTCCTCATGTATATAAATCCTCAACACTATGAAATACCCTCATCGGGATCTGACAACAGGGAGGATGGTACCTTATTCCAGGCCAGACAGGAGACTTGTATTAAGAGACCCTCCAATTAGGACCATCAAGCCCTATGTTTAAATTCCTATAATACCATTATAGTTTTTCAGAATATTTAAAATAAATTTTAATGAAAATTCCACATTCAGCATAGTTGGTTGCACTTCCTAGGTACTGTATGTTTGAAACACTTGGCCTCACTGAACAGGTATTTTCACTGAACAGACTTTTTATAGCAGATTGCTTTATTAGTAGCTAAAGCATTTTTGAGAAGTGCAGTCTAACGATTAAGCAATACCTTATAGAAACTGCTCTCTCAGACAGACACACAAGAAATCATTGTGGTGATCTTTCATGGCCTCATCACACAGCAGTAGAATTGTTAAACAGAAGATACACAGTTTTGCCAAAACAAATCTCATTGGCCCCCACTTCTATACAACAGAAGTAGAAAAGGAAAAGAAAAGAACCAGAGAACACAGATAAGAAACTTCCAAGATCAGACAGTAGTCATTTCAGAGACTTAGCAGCAGCATTTTTAACCTACAAAGTAGGAAAAAAATACAGTTGAGAGAAATGTATTTAAGAATTGTCAGAAAACAGGACAGATGCACTTCAATAAAAACGTCCATTCCAAATTTGACAGATTAGTAAACGTAGGTAATGTCCTCACCGTACTTCAAGAATGGATCATGTAAACACCTCGTAGAATGTAGCAAACGTAGTGAAGTAGGAAAAATCACTGACAGTGCCAGTGGCTTTGTATTTCAGGTCATAAACATAACCTAGTGTGCAATTAACACAAACATGATGATAAAGCCTAACTCAGTTAACAAGTTTTAGTTAATATGATTAAAAAAATAAAATATAATTGCTTTTAGTGCAACATTTATTATATCAAACATAAGTATATCATGCTTTGGAAATTTACTGTTACATTATATACAGTATACAGCAATACTTTAAAGATGAGTGACAAAAATATGTAACGGAAAATGTTTACATACAGGTGAGTCTTAGTATTGTCCACTGAATTGTTAGGTTTGTTTTGCAACCTGCTATGTCATATGAACATTCTTGCCTACCACCATACAGTACTGTTTTTCCAGCAGTGTTTTTTCTGTTCACATACAGTAGTAAAGATGTTTTTTAAAAACTGCATAGCCTTCAAGCTGCGTCAGTTGTTGCTACAAACACCAATTGCATGGACATCTGAAAAATACAAACACAAATTATTGCTGTGAAGATTTTATGAAATTTAATCTAAGTTTAGGAATAAAAAGGCTCAAATCCTGCAATTGGATCCATGGACATGCACCCTTGCGGAGCCCCATTGAAGTTCCTGGGACTTCAGATGGATGCATTCTTCAAGCCATTTGGGTACATATCACCTCAGGATGGGATGCAGAGATAAAGTTTCTTGACACCTTAGATGCATCTTGGAGCAGCTAGTCCTGGAACCAACAAGTGGAGAGGCCATTCTTGATTTAGGACTAAGTAGAGCACAGGATCTGGTGCAAGAGGTGAATATAGCTGGACCGCCTGGTAATAGTGACCATAATATAATTAAATGTAACATCCTGGCGGCAGGGAAAACACCACAGCAGCCAAACACTCTAGCATTTAATTTCAGAAAGGGGAACTACACAAAAATGAGGTTAGTTAAACAGAAATAAAAAAGGTACAGCACCAAAAGTGAAAACCCTGCAGGTTGCAGGGAAACCTTTCAAAGACACCATAATAGAGGCTCAACTTAAACGTATACCCAAATTAAAAAACATAGTAAGAAAACCAAAAAAGTGCCACCATGGCTAAACAAAGTAAAAGAAGCAGTGGGAGGCAAAAAGGCATCCTTTAAAAAGTAGAAGGTAAATTCTAGTGAGGAAACTAGAAAGGAGTATAAACTCTGGCAAAGGAAGTGTAAAAATATAATTAGGAAGGCCAAAAAAAGAATTTGAAGAACAGCTAGCCACAGACTCAAAAAGTAATAGCAACATTTTTTTTTTTTTTTTTTTTTTAAAAGTATATCAGAAGCAGGAAGCCTGCTAAACAACCAGTAGGGCCACTGGACGATCGAGTTGCTAAAGGAGAACTAAAGGACAATAAGGCCATTGCGGAGAAACTAAATGAATTATTTGCATCAGTGAGGGAGATTCCCAAATCTGAGCCATTCTTTTTAGGTGACAAATCTGAGAAATTGTCCCAGATTGAGGTGTCATTAGAGGAGGTTTTGCAACAAATTGATAAACAGTAAGAAGTCACCAGGACCAGATGGTATTCACCAAAGAGTTCTGAGGAACTCAAATGTGAAATTGTGGAACTACTAACTATAGTCTGTAACCTATCATTTAAATTTGCTTCTGTACCAAATGACTGGAGGATAGCTAATGTGACACCAATTTTTAAAAAGGGCTCCAGAGGTGATCCCTGCAATTGCAGGCCAGTAAGCCTGACTTCAGTACCGGGCAAACTGGTTGAAACTATAGTAAAAACAAAATTGTCAGACACAGAAGAACAGAATTTGTTGGGGGAAGAGTCAACATGGTTTTTGTAAAGGGAAATTATGGCTCAATCTACTAGAATTCTTTCAAGGGGTCAACAAGCATGTGGACAAGGGTGATCCAGTGGATATAGTGTGCTTAGATTTTCAGAAAGCTGTTGACAAGGTCCCTCACCAAAGGCTCTTCAAAGTAAGCAGTCATGGGATAAGAGGGAAGGTCCTCTCATGGACTGGTAAATTGGTTAAAAAGATAGGAAACAAAGGGTAGGAATAAATGGCAGTTTTCAGGCACACTGCGAAGAGCTACAAAAGGATCTCTCAAAACTGGGTGACTGGGCAACAAAATGGCAGATGAAATTCAATGTTGATAAATGCAAAGTAATGCACCTTGGAAAACATAATCCCAACTATACATATAAAATGATGGGGTCTAAATTAGCGGTTACTACTCAAGGAAGATTTGGGAGTCATTGTGGATAGTTCTCTGAAAAACATCCAATCAATGTGCAGCAGCAGTCAAAAACGCAAACAGAATGTTGGGAATCATTAAGAAAGGGATAGATAATGAGAGAAAATATATTGCCTCTATAAATCCATGGTACGCCCACATCTTGAATACTGTGTGCAGATGTGGTCATCCCATCTCAAAAAAAGATATATTGAAATTGGAAAAAGTTCAGAAAAGGGCACCAAAAATGGTTAGGGGTATGGAACGGCTTCCATAGGAGGAGAAATTAATAAGACTGACTTTTCAGCTTGGAAAAGAGACGACTAAGGGGAGATACGATTGAGGTCTATAAAATCATGACTGGTGTGGAGAAAGTAAGTAAGTGTTATTTACTCCTTCACATAACACAAGAACTAGGGGGTCACCAAATGAAATTAATAGGCAGCAGGTTTAAAACGAACAAAAAGGAAGTATTTCTTCACACAGCGCACAACCTGTGGAACTCTTTGCCAGAGGATGTTGTGAAGGCCAAGACTATAACAAGGTTAAAAAAAATAATTAGATAAATTCATGGAGGATAGGTCCATCAATGGCTATTTTACAGGATGGTCAGGGATGGTGTCCCTAGCCTCGGTTTGCCAGAAGCTGGGAACGGGCAACAGGATGGAGCACTTGATGATTATTTGTTCTGGTCATTCCCTCTGGGGCACCTGGCATTGGCCACTGTTGGAAGACAGGATACTGGGCTAGATGGACCCTTGGTTTGACCAAGTATGGCCGTTCTTATGTTGGATGGACAGCTAGATGAAAAAAGCCCTCAAGAAAACTCTAGATAGTTGAAGGAAACTGGAGAGTAGGAGAAGTGCTCCTGAGGAAGTTAAGCAAACAAACCAGCTTGCTGAGCTCCCTAAAGAAGAGCATCTGCTTTCCACCCATCTTTAAGCCCCTGTGCGCTACTGGAAGGAGGAGAGGAAACAGGCTGGTCTATCAATAGCTCTCCCTCTCCAGCCTGGCACATCTCCAGAGTTGGGAAGCATCAACCCTGATTCTGAGAAGGGCAGGCCAAACACAGCTCATTGCCTCCCTTTTTGCTTTCAAGAGCCATGCGAAGAGCAGGCAGGAAACAAACAGTCAGGCATTCTTGCAGGGGGGAAATCAGCTACTGATCTTCAGTGGAACATGCCCCTCATTTCCAGTCTGCTTGAGAACTCCTGAAAGGAGAGCAAGGGATGTTTCATTCCAGCCTCCCTTTCTGTCTCCCAGAGACATGTGTCAGACTGGCTCTCCCCCATATGCTGCAAATGACCTTAGACAACAGCTTGAAGAGGTAACTCTGTCTTAATCCAGCAAAAGGGAAGAAGCATTTGCTGCATTTCTGCTCAAGTCATAAGAAGGGATGCAAGACACCGAAAAGTATTCTTCCTACAAGGAAGAGGAGAATGTTTGGAACCACATATTGTATTTTAACTCATTTTAAAGACCAAGTTTGATCTTTAACATTTACTTTCAAAAAACTGGATTATGAAAAAGCCTTTGATAGATATGGAAATGTACCCTATGTTTTTTTGAATTCTGATTTCTAGAAGTATTTTCTTATGACACCATGGAACTGGTTTGCACTTATGTACAGTACAGATGTCTATTAAAAAATTAGAACACATTTCATGGCAGCAGAATAGCCCAAAGGGCAGGGCTTTTGATTGAGAAATTCTATGGAATAAAAATAACATTTCATATTCAACAAAGAGGTGACACATGGAACCTACCTCTACTTGAAAAGGTCAATGGCAGCACAAATGAACTTTGCATATTACTTTATTCTATTGTTAAACAGCTTTGCAACCCAAGAACCCCTCAACACTAACTGGCAAGGAGGTTACAAAAATATCCTGATCATGATACATAGGTTCTGGTTCACCAAAGAATGTTATGTGAGGTCTTAAATGAAACCTAGGCTCATACTGGTCATTGTTATGAAATGTATGTACAGACACCATGAAGAGCTATGTATGGGTACTGAAAATAAGTTTTTAGATTCTGTATCATAGCAGAGGTGGAAAAACAGGTTTCCTGTCAGACAAAACATGTTTAGCCACCTGCCTCTGTTGCCATGTAAATTAAGCATTTTAAGTTAACACAATGGATGCACATTTACATACGAAGTCAACAGAGAGATGTGCAAGTCAACAGAGAAGAGAGGAAAAAGGTGATGCGGGTATACTGTCTCTAAGTACAGACAATGAATGTTGGGGATATAAGTAGAAGGCAAGGAAGACACCCACTTGCACTGCCCATTTACTTCCTAGGTGCAGGATATTTACATTCAGGAAAACAGGATCACAACCAGCCTTGGTTAAAGAAGCTGCAAACAGCTCTGGTTTAGATAAAACTTCATTAGACAGAAGTTTAACCTAATAGTTAAGTTTAGTACCTAGAAAGCATGTAATTTTGTTTTTTTATGTAGCCCTTTATCCATTTTCATTATTCACCGTCTCTTGAATCTTTGATAATAAACCTATTGTTGTTTTCACTATAACTATATCTCAGTACTGAGGTATTAAGCAAGGTGTTGATCCTGAGCTGCATCATATAAGCTGGTGTGTACACTGTTCCCTTGGGGACCACAGACCTGGTATTTCTGTGAGTGTTCACTAGATAAGGAGCTGGACACTACAGGAACGCTTCAAAAGAACTCGGGGACTGGAGTACACCTATTATTAACTTGCAAAATAAAGGAACATAAGAATGGCCATATGGCTCAGACCAATGGTGCACCTAGTCCAGAATCCTGTCTTTAGATAGTGGCTGGTGCCAGATGCTTCAGAGGGAATGAAACAGAACATCAAGTGATACATCCCGTCATCCAGTCCCAGCTTCTGGCAGTCAGAAATTTAGGGACACCCAGAGCATGGGGTTCCATCCCCGACCTTCTTGGCTAATAGCCATGGATGGACCTATACTCCATGAACTTAACTAATTATTTTTTGAACCCAGTTATATTTCTAGCCTTCACAACATCCCCTGGCAATGAGTTCAACAGACTGACTATGCGCTGTGTAAAGAAGCACTTTCTTATGTTTGTTTTAAACCTGCTGCCTATCAATTTCATTGGGTGACATCTGGTTCTTGTGTTACATGAAGGGGTAAAAAAATACTTCCTTATTCATTTTCACTACACCATTCATAATTTTACAGACCTCTATCATATTCCTCCCTTGGTCATCTCTTGTCTAAGGTGAACAGTCCCAGTCTTTTTAATCTCTTCTTATATGGAAGCTGTTGCTTACCTCTAATAAGTTTTGTTGCACTTGTCTGTACTTTTTCCAATCCCAATATATCTTTTTGAGATGGGGTAACCAGAATGGCAGACAGTATTCAAGCTGTGGGCGTACCATGAATTTATACAGTGGCATTACGATATTTATGGTCTTATCTATCCCATTCCTAACATCTCTCTTTTGTGACTGCCACTGCACTTTGAGCAGATTTTTCAGAGAACTATGTGGAAAGGGCTGGCATTGCCCAGAGGAGTGTGCATGGGTGACTAACAGGCTGGTGGTGTCAGGGAGCTGACATCCAGCTAAGTGCAAGCAAGTCTCCCTCATACTGGAGGCAAGGGGGGAGGGGAGAGACCCCACCTTGCTACCCCAAAAAAACATCAAACAGGTTAGCCATGAAAAAGTCCACCACCACCAAATATGAAGGCTCTGTATGGAGGCATCAATATAATAAACTAATGAGGTAGAGCAACCTACCAAAGATGCTTATTCTCAATTTCTATGACTTACCTTTTGTTTCTAGAACAAGTGTTCAGTTTGTTTTGTTGTGGTTTTTTTAACAGCCACATTCTTGAGCACTTTGAGCCTGTGCTCTACGTGGGGATCTCAGCTGTCTCAAGGCAGCATCTCCATACTGAATTCCTGAGCCCATCCTTTCTGGATCCAGTTCACCTGATGAGAAAAAAAATGGCCTTATAAGTTGTCCTCATTTGTAGATAACAGATTACAAGTAATAACAGCTAACACTAGATAAAGTTATTAGCATTTATGTTTTCCTATCCCAGTTATAAAGAACTGGATCACTGTTTTATCATTCAGATAATTCCATCTCATTTCCCACAGTAGTTTCAAATTGTCCAGCCCTTGAACAGAACTGAAGCAGTGCATCTTACAAGTGAGTTAGGGCTTGTCTACATGGGGAAAAAGCCCATAGTGGCTAGTGTGTACTAGTTCCCTACGTGAACACTTACACTGTGCACTAAAAGTGCCTTTGTGCATAGTAGCTTTCTCTGCCTGTCCGAAGTGCAGTCTCTCTCTACACTGCAGGGTTTTTTTGGCAGTGGGCATACACGCACAGCCCAGCTAATATGGGTATAAACAGCAGTGCAGATGGTGAGGCACGGATTAAGCCAGTAGAGTAGACACACCTGAAGAGTGTGACTATGTACCCAGAGTACATTCCCTACATGTTCTCTACTGGCCCAAGCTCTGCCTCCCATCTACACTGCTACTTTTAGCAGTGTAGCCTTTCCCTCTGCAGTAAAAAGCTCTGGCAGCAGGGAAAGGCTTCCAGCTCCTGCTGTTGGAGCCCTTCTCCTCTGCAGGGAAAGATTCCGGCAGCAGGAAAAGGCTCTGGTGGGGTGGGGGAGGACGCAGCAGGGAAAGGGTTAATCTTTCACAATGGCAAGGAAAGGCTTTGGTGTGGTGGAGGCAGCAAGGAAAGGCTCTGGCAGCAGGGCGCAGCTGAAGCCTTTTCTCGTGGCCTGCCCTCTCCCAGAGGCTTTCACTAACTTGGGTAGCTATGCACTGCAGTGTGGACGCAGTGTGCCTTCCCCGGTGGCATTTAGCTACATGTACACTACGTGCCACTGAAAGTGGTGTGTAATGTAGATGTAGCCTTAGTGTGCAGTAGAGTGTGTGTCCACATGGGGAGATTTGTGCAAAATAGCTAATGCACTTTAAATTCACACTCTAGCTTACTGTGCACTAACTTCCCTGTGAAGACAAGCCCTTTGACTGCAGCAAGAGGTCTTTTCCCTTATAGAGGTAGTTAAAGTCCAAAATAACTAATGTTGGCTTTATAGTTCCAATTTCATTCTGAAAAAAACAAAACAAAAAAACCAAACCCAATTTTAGAGACTAGTTTTCAAACAAAGAAGCATCAGGATATTTTCAAACAAAGAAGGATCAAAAGTACCATAGCAAACCAGGGATAGATAGATCAGTTTGATACACTAGCCATGAGCTCTCTGTTTTGCTCCATTTTCATTTAAAATATGAATAAAAAATGGAGTTTTGGCCTTGATTGAGTTAAAAAGGTACAGAGGAATTTACACCAAAGAGTTCCTGAACATTCAAAATATGTCCTTGGAATTCAAAACATGGAAACTGGCTCCCTACTAGACTGAGCTTCCTGATTTTGCCAATTTTAAAAAGTTATTTTATGGAGGCACCGAGTAGACTAGAAAGTGGATTTGCTGCAATGACTATTACCACAATCAAGTCTCACTTGTACTGTGAGGCACCTTGTGTATTCTGGAGCCTGCAAAAATATAAATGAGTAAGTTGACCTCAGCCAGAAGCCATGCAGGTCAATTAGAGCACTTCTAACAAGGGAAGGTCTGATATGCTTAGTATATGATCTATTTAAATCACCTTGATATTATTATTCCCTACCTATATAAAAGCAGGTGCAAAAGTGATCTGAAGAGTCATGTCTGCTATGATAGTAATGCAGCATAGAAAGCTGCTAAAACTTAAATCTTCCTAATTCAGAGGCTCTGTAGTTGTGAAGACAAAGAAGGCCACAGAGCATGCAGCCTGCAACCAGAAAGCTGAATATTAAGTCTAACATTAAGAAACTATGGGGGTACACCCTCCTTTTGATTAATGCAATTAAATTCAATGTTCATTCCCGTTATCATATATGGGGAGGTAAGAGGTGGATAAACAGAAAGGGACTTTTTTTACAACAAAAGAATGTATACATTTAATCTATTTATACATGTAATCTATTACAAGTAACTGTATCCATAGCTTTACTGATGCACTGTGACTAAACTTTTACTATAAGGAAATTCCAAAGCTGAGAGATACTGGAGTTTTCACTGTGGGACAGGAAGTGAAAATACATTCTAACTTAATCATAATCTTTATTTCAATTTACCTGATTCAATTTTATTAAGTATTTTTCTTGCACACTGTACAAAGGCCTCTTCAACATTCTCCCCGGTTAGTGCACTTGTTTCCAAAAACATCAGCTCTGCATTTGATGCCAGAAAAATAAAATCTCAGGTCATTAAAACTTTGAAATGCTCTGTTGCAGTACTTGAAACAAGAAAAAAGTTTGTCAGAACAGTAAGAATTTCTCTTAAACAGAAGCTGTTTTTAAGTGAGACTCTGAAGCAGTTTAGCCTCCCCTACCCTCTCCAAAAAATAATTAGGTCCTGAAGGTAGGAGTCCTAGAACATACTGAATATTGACAGTCATGATTACATGCAACTGAAAAACTGTTTTTGGTTTGAGATTTAAACATTCTCCCTCAAGCGCTGGAAACTCAACGGCAACAGCATTGTGCTTGTGCACGGGAACCAGAATATGAAGCCAACTGCACAGGCCCATCTAGTTCTACTGTTCAAAGCAAGTGGAGTTTAAAAATCAGCCAGTATTTATGGTAAGACATTAGATTTATCAAAAGGTTTTATGGATTCTTTAACTGATTGTGTTCTATGTCCCTTTAACGCACCATGCTGTTATTCAGCACAAGTGTTTTCCAGTGAATAATTTAAAAGAATGCCCTAAAAAGCTGCAAGCATGCTGACAGAGAGGAAACAGTGTTGTGAGCACCAAACTATGAAGCAGTTCCAAGACAAACCTAAAATACACTTATTTTGAGCAATTTTTTAAACCTCTAAAGGAAGAGAATTAAATCAGTGGCTAATATTTCCCAAATAGGCCACAAATAACATTATATTCACCAAATATCTATTTGATCATAGACAAATTAAAAATGTTGTTCTAGACTACAAAAGGCTGCATATTGGCTCTATGGCATGAGCAGCTAGTTCTTGGATGAAAATTCAGCTTAACACTTTATCCGGAAATCAAATATGATAGCAAGGCAATTATTTGGAAGTTTACTGCATCTCTATCCAGTCCTCTGAAGTGACCTTCACCTGGTAACATCCTCCCCTCACCTTTCAGTTATAAAATTCAAGATTTTTTGTGTGAGAGAGCGAGTGCGAGAGAGCGAACACGCCATTCAGAAAATCCAGTCCTCAACAAAATGTCTACTTAGGAAAGATTAGTTTTAAAGGTGGAAGGAGAGTGGCTAGCAGATTATGTGGGAATGGGGAGGAGGCAAGGGCAGGGAAACAGTGCCATTCTTCTCAGTAGTAGACCAAGATGCCTTCTCTCATTATCCAAACCAAGGGCATATTTGCATTTTGGATAGACAATACCAACTTGACTTGTTCCAGTGGCTAAAGGACCGTCACTTTATAGGCTTTGCTGGGCTGCCTTTGTCCCTCCTGATCTTCACAAGAAGCTTATGTTGCCTGTCTACCTACCATTCATGTTACATTTCAAAGAGCAGCAAGCTTAACTTCCCTTGACAAGGTTAATCAATGCTGCTCCACAGTGGCTTAAAGCAAGTACTGTACTATATATTATCACCAGTTAACAGAGCAAGTTACCTGTTTTCCTCTTTGTGAGAAAAAGACATAACATTTGAAGTCACTCCCCACACTCAGATCCTCATATAATGTTGCATTGCCTGCAATTTTTGGATCATAGCAAAATCATGTAGGAGACTGAAGAACAATTTTAAGATCAGGTCTTGGGGTTTTTTAGAACTCTGTTCTGTCTTCCTTCTCTTTCTCCCCTTAAATTGCAGAAAGAATCAGCTGGCCTATAACTTTCATATTTTTCCCCAGATAATGCTCTTCCAGATCCATGCAGGGAGGGGAACCTCTATGCCTGGATCTCACCCCTCCCACATGGAAGCTGCCTTTGTGGCACCATCCCACCCCAAGAATCTGCAAAAGAATCTCCATGGGAGAGAGATCCTCATAGGGGGAAAAGAGTGAGAGCTAGAAGATCCTATTCATCTTCTCCCCAGCCCTATGGAGATATATCCTGGAGCTGTGTTGCCTGTATTTCTGCCATATTTTCTTTGTGGATCTTCTCTATGGTTAGGAACCCTCCTTTAAGAGGGCCCTGAGAGTAGTTATGTGTAGGGGGAATCCTTGGTAGTGTGACTTCAATGAAGCTGTGCTATTAGGGAACAGGAAGTAGGGGATGAAGCACCTGAGGCACACAGCCTTACATGGATGGTTCTAACCTCCCCTGGATTCCTGGGAAAATGGGGGCTTTGTGGGCCATCTTTTTGGCCTTTTCTGTTGTCGGGGAAGGAAGCCAGTGAACTCTCTCGGGAAACTACATGATGGGAGCCTCCGTGAATAAAATTTCCTCCCTCCTCCCCCTTTACTTCAGCGAAGCCCTCTGTATTTAATACTAAATTAAGGGGAAGGGGCATTACACTGATAACAGTATTAGAATTTTAACAAGGTTTGTAAGTGGGCAAACATTAGTTCCTTAGACACAAGAGCTGAATAATTTGAAGTAAAAAAAAACAAAACACATCTTCAAAACTAGATTAGACAGACTACCTACCATTTTCTTGTGCAAACCTGGATGTTTCTAAAAAAGTAACTTCACGATCTGCATCGAGATCCTTTTTGTTCCCACACAGTATGATAACAATATTTTGACTTGCTAACATCCTTGCATCCGTCAACCAATTAGTAAGTGCGTTGTAGGTTTCTCGGCTGCGTAACACAAAAACAACATTTCTATAATATACAATTAATAATATTTCTATAAACTTCTGGACCAGGATGGCCTAGAGGATAGAACTCAAGAGACCTGGGTTCTATTCCTGTCTCTGCCACTGGCATGCTGGGTGACCTTGGACGAGTTACTTCCTCAGTTTCCCCATTTTCACAATGGGGATAAAACTGATCTCCTTTGTAAAGCATGTTGAGATCTACAGATGAAGAGCATTACAAGAGGTTATTTACTGTCAGAGTTCTTTGAGATAGACTCTGCATATTCACACTCGTGAGATGTGTCAATGGTGCAGCTCTAATAGTGGATTCTTTTGATAGAACCTGTTGGAGCACTCACTCACACCCTCCTACTCTTCTTTTCACTGTTCCACAACTTTGAGTCAGACTATAGAAGAGGGCATGATGTTCTGCCCACCTCACTTCCTTCTACCTCCCCTCCCTCCCTCCTTGCAGTCCAGAATTACAGTTAGAACTCCAAGGAAGAGGGGAACTTTATAACTGAAAGAATGTTTAAAAATTTGTCCTTTGGCAGAAAGGCTGTTCCTACCCAAGAGTCCAGAATCACTAAGAGGATCCTTTGAGTGGAAAGCAAAAGTGACAGTCTCTTATCATGAGTCCCAGTCTTCCAAGAAGGCAGCAGGTTGTGGGGATATAGCGCTGGAAAGCTTACTTTTGAGGATGCTTTGATTAGCCAATTGTCTAAGGACAGGTATGCATGAATCTCTTACCTCTTTAAATGCACTGTCAACTGCAGACAGGCACTTCGGGACAATAAACATACCACATGAGAGGATGATGTACTGGAAATGGTTCTTCCTCCCCACTACAAAATGAAGATATTTTCTGTGCATTTTAAACATGCATCCTTGAGACTGAGTGCTCCAAACCAATCTTGAAGGGCAAGGGAAGGTATTATAGATGCTAGGGTTAACATCCAGAATAGAAACTTTCTGACAAAGTTTCCTGAGGTCCAGTATAGATCTCTGTCTCTGGGATCAGTAAATATCTTGAGTAAAAACCTCTCTCTCTGAACTCCTTTGGCACTTCTTCTATGGCCCTCATCTCCAAAAGAGAGAGAACCTCTATTCATAGCAGGCTTTCATAAATAAGGACGACTCCTGAATAATCCATTGTATATAGATTCTTATACTACACTCATCACCGTAGTATCTAAGTGCTTTCTGGTAGTGCATTAAGCAATGTGACTACACACCTGTCACGTGTTGTTTGTTCTCACATCCTGTCACCAGAGGGAAAGCGCGTGAAGTGGAATGTCTTGTTTCGGTATGGGTGGTTTAAAAAAAAAAAAAGTCTACCTCTTGCTACGTGAATAGGGAAGGAGGGGGTGAAGTATTTGAATTGGCTTGCACATCCGCTTCGTATTGTTTCCAAATGCCCACCTTGGACTGGGATAACCAGACAACATTTTAAAAATTATATAGGTGGTATCCAAATGAGGTGCTGGGGGGAGAGGAGGGAGATATGGTTCCATATTGGTTCATAGTTCTTGATCCTCAGATCAAGTCTGTGGCCTCAGGTCTGACCCAGAAAAAGTCATTGGGTCTTCCCAATCTTTATTTGTGGCTTATAGTATCCTCCTTATCAACATCAAAGGAGGACCTGTTGATGTTGGTATTGTAGCTTTTGATTAACACAGGAGGAACTAGATGAAAATGGGTATTTTTGGTCTGTTACCTAAAGATTTACCTCAGGTTTCCTTTGGGAGGTTGGTATATTCCCAACATAGCAGTAGACCTAGTATCCTTCGTCTTAGTGGAGAATAAGCTATCCCCCTTCAAATGGGAGGTTCTTTACTCTTACTTTTGTCTCTGAAGGCAGACTGAGACAAGTGTGACATTTAAGAAACTGCTGAGGCTACTGCTCTTCCAAATGCATCAGAGGAATTGAATGCTGCAGTCAGTGTTTTGCCGCTAACTGTCCCTCTGATATCAGTGCATTAGCCAGCTCTCTCTCCTCTTCTGGAAGAGATCTTTAAATACCACCATCTTTTCCTAAAGATGCAACTAGTACCTTGCCATTATATACTCTGATGCCAAGCGTTGCCAGTTACATCTATTATCTTTCCCTCTGTCTGCTGGTGTAAAGTCAACTTGATTAGCCTTTGAGCTCTGAACTGCAGCCTCAACTAGGAGAGCGTTGGGAGAGGGGTGAATGTGAAAATAAAGTTTTGTTAAGGAACCTGATAATAGTTTATCTCCCATCTTGGGCACAGCCTGTATTGATGCAGGCTTGGACCATATGTTTTTGGCTGGCTCTAAAAGCTCATTCAATAGCAGCAACGTAGTCGTCTTCTTGGAACCAAGGATATCAAATTTAGGCTGCAGAGTTTCTTCCACTGCCACAGGAGGAATTTTAAGAGTTGTTGCCATTCTTCCTATTAATTTGTAAAACAAGACTGTATCCTCTGAAAGAGGCAATGCTAATGCCATGTTCTCAGCTGGAGAGATCTGGTCCACCAGCTCTGGATTCATCTCTTTATAACATTCCAGCACTACCAGAGTATATCTGGAATAATAATGGAGACTGGTCCTTCTCTCTAGAAGCTGACAGATCCTGGATCTTTGGAGCCAATAAGAGATCTTCCTTAGTTTTTTCATATAGCGAGACTGCTGAGTGTCAGGGTAATGCTCAGGAGGATGACACGAGGGCCATCTAGCCCAGGGAGGTATACAATAATCTGGCCAATAGTTCATTCTAGGCTCTATTTCATATCACCTGTCGGGGTATGGTGCTTGCTTAAATGATGGGTGCTTAGCAGAATACCCTTGCTTGTGGGTATTGCTGTTGAAATAAAAAGTGGTGTAGCTTGTTCCAATTCTAATTTGTTCATATCTTGCACACAAAGTTACTGCTTTGAGTAACCTAGTTGTTTTGTATACTACAATCATATCAGCATTTATTTTTGTGGAAGTTTTTAACCAGGGTTTATAATTCAGCAATAAGAGCTCACTTTGGAATGAAGTTTAGCACAAGAGCTTTAGACTAGAGGTTTTTTTTTGGTGAACTGATGTGTACACCAGTAAACTGCTAGTGAAGTATAATGACATAACTATGAAACATTCTGTATATGTTCTCAGGTTTATGGTAATATAAAATTCCTCTAACTAAACATTTTGAGTAGCTATCTAGCTTAGTGTTTTTTTTGTTTTGTTTTTTAAAAGCACCATATTAAGCAAGAACACCACCTCTAAAGAATTTTCAAGGATATATAAAAATCAGTTACAGTCTAATCAGACTGGTGTTCTACAAGAAGCTGGTTATAGAACATCAGATGGGAGAAGACAGTTGATCCTAAAAAGTCAGTGCATATAAATCTGATTAACCATTGTTGAGAACTGGGTTTCACTACCAGCTAAGAAATCTCAGAGAACCCTAAAATAAAAAATTAAGGCAGAACCATTAACAGAAGTAATTCTAGTACTACATCTAGAGCTGTAGCTTCCAAATCTGGGGGGATCCAGTCAACCACCTCACTTTCTCCAGAGAGCAAGGGAGGAACTGCCATACCAGCACACAGATAAGTCAGGTTTTCAGAAAAGAATTTGCTTCCTCAGTCAAGAGGCTAAATTCTGCTCTTCACTTGTGACACCCTGGGCTTGGTAAACTAGTGTCAGATTGTTACACTCTTTCTACCTTATAGTAATGCTGCTTTAGAGCAGAGTGGAACTTCACTGTTTAGACCCTGATCATCCCACTAGATCTTCTCCACACTAATTCCAGCTGAATTCATTTTACTGGAACACAGGTGACCAGAACTGTACACAGTACTCCTATTAGCAATGCCTTGTACAATGGTATTAATACTTCTCTCTCTACTGGAAATGCCTTGCCTGATATACCTTAGGAGCACATTTGCCTTTTTTCACAGCCGCAACACATTAAAGCATCCTGTGACTGACCAACAAACCAGGTCTCTCTCCTCCTCTGTCGCTTCCAACTGATAAGCCCCCAGGTATTGATTTTAAAGAAAAACATTTTGAACCATTAATAGTATCTAGTATCAAATGAATTATAGACTTAAGTAAAAAAGAAAAAGCCAGAAATGGTTAATTTTTATTACCTGGTAATGTCATAGACAAGCAAAGCACCCGCTGCACCTCTGTAGTAACTTCTTGTTACAGACCTGAAAGGAAATTTTAAGTTATACAATTATGCTCCCATAATGCCTTTGTCATCTCAAGTCTGGGTTACCATGTGTTCCACATGGGGCTATGCTTTCAAAGACTTTAAGGTCAGAAGGGACCATTATGATCATCTAGTCTGACCTCCTGCACAACGCAGGCCACAGAATCTCACCCACCCATTCCTGTAACAAACCCCTAACCCAGGGGTCGGCAACCTTTCAGAAGTGGTGTGCCGAGTCTTCATTTATTCACTCTGATTTAAGGTTTCGCGTGCCGGTAATACCTTCTAAAAACGTTAAAATGTCTCTTTCTATAAGTCTATAATATATAACTAAACTATTGTTGTATGTAAAGTAAATAAGGTTTTTAAAATGTTTAAGCAGCTTAATTTAAAAATTAAATTAAAATGCAGAGCCCCCCCAGGACCGGTGGCCAGGACCTGGGCAGTGTGAGTGCCACTGAAAATCAGCTCGTGTGCCGCCTTTGGCACGCGTGCCATAGGTTGCCTACCCCTGGGCTACACCATTCCTGGAGGTTTTGGAATGTCTAGTATTTTGGGGATGCGTAAATGGCCACCTCAGGTTATGGCCAACTTTTTAACACTGTGTTCCCAGTAAGCTACAGTGAGGAGAAACCACACAAGAGGACAGGAACCAGGAGAGAGATTTCGGCCCTGGCTCCAGTTCTGCCTGAAAGCATTTTCCCTTGACAACGGTGTTGATGTGGCAGCTTGTACAGCATCACCCACACAAAGTGCCTTTCACTGCTTCGATTTTGTATTAAAATATATGTGGTTCTGGAGCTCACCATAATTTAATTATTCTGTTTCTCTTCAGGCTTTTCTGCAAGAGCAGCAGCAAAAGCCTGATTAGCAGAAGCAGGGCAAAACACGTGTCTGCACATTGCGTTCTCTTTGGCAGGTCAACTTGTAGAATTTCTTCACTCTGGCAGCTTCTGGCATTTGTTCATTTTAGCCTCATCTTGAATCACTTGAGGTAGTGATTTTTAAAGCATTAGGGCCAAATTCTGCCCCCCATTGAACAACCTCAGTGAAACCTNAGACGGCGAACCACGGCCAGTGGGAGCCGCGATTGGCCGAACCTGCCGACGCGGCAGGTAAAAAAGTGGCCCGGCCCGCCAGGGTGCTTACCTTGGCGAGCCGCGTGCCAGAGGTTGCTGGCCCCTGCCCTATTGCTTTCCAGTGTAGGCACAGCCCCACTAGACTCACGCTCTGGGAGTCTGCCAAAAATATTCCACGATCCCATGGGCTATCCTTCTTTGTCTTCTGGACAGTGAAGTTCCCCCACGCTGCACCACAAACAGGCTAGAGCGGCCACATTTTGGGAGGTGCTAAAAAATCAGGGATATGGGTGGTTGGATTTGGGCCCTCATAATTCAGTGTAGACACTGGCGCCCCAAGTTGGGACCCCGGGTTCAACAATTCCTAACTTGGAGTTACAAATGAGTAAAGATGCTCAAACCCTAGGTTAACTATCCCAGGGTCTGCTAACTTGAGTTCCACTAACCCTGGGTATGTCTACACTGCAATGTAAGTCCATTGTGTTTCAGACATGACATTTTTTAAAAATTCGCAACTTCACCAGATAAACCGAGTCACCCAGTGTAGGTCAGTTGTAGTTTAACTTTAAGCAACTAAAAATAATTTCTAATTGGAGTTTTGATCAACCATTTCAGTTAAAGAATATTGAAGTAGACAACTTATCATTCAGTACTTTTAGATAGAGGTCCATTCAAATATTTGTATCAAAGCCTTCAGTATCTACATTTTAACTGGGATCCTGGAATATACTAGATAATAAATATCTGTTTGAATAATTTGATTGGAGAGAGGCAACGCCCTTCACTTGTCAAAACCAAAACACCAATGTACCTTTAACAATATATTGTACCCATACCAGCAAGTCTGGGGCATAGATCAGTTTCTCTAGAAGTGTATTTGGCAGACTATGAATGTATTTGACAAATGTACTAGGACTATTTTGGTAACAGACTACACTGATATTGGGATTTATTTTCTTGTATATTTTGTTTGGCATAGAGTTTCTTGGCACTTCCTTGTTCCAGCCAGAAGTTTTCCACACAAATCTGAGTACTCAAAATTTGATAACACGATATTTGAATTTGGTTAGCAAACTTAACGCATGTATTCTTCTATTTACATACCTTAACCATTATATAAACTTACACTACACAACCAACCGCATGAGTGGTGTTTCACTATATGAAAAACAGAAGGCCAGAACCTCAGCTGATGCAAGTCAGCATCATTCTCCTGAAGTCAATGGAGCTACGTCAGTTTACACAAGCTGAGGATGGAACAGAGTTAGCCATGACATAAGCAGATACAAGTCCAATGACTCAGACATTAACTGCATCCATTTACACCAGGGCTGAATTTGGTCCATAATATCTACATCTCCAATTTAGTATTAAATATGCTTTAATAAAGTAAATGAAAAAGATACCTGAATCTCTCTTGTCCTGCTGTGTCCCATATCTGTAATTTTACATATTTACCCCCTACATTTATTATCTTTGAACCAAATTCCACTCCTATAGTATGATTTGAGTCATCTTTGACTAAAACAGAAAGAAAAACAGATTTAGTGTTTATTTTGAGAACATTTCAGGTTTATGATTAAATATTTTTACATAACTTAGAAACATTTCAATATATATTCATTGTGAAGGTAAGAGTATAAACAATGAAAGTGCCATTAAAAACAGATCTCTACCACTTACTGTAAATGCTAGATAAGTCACTTTCTGTGAAGCATATGCTCCCAATTTAGGCAGGAGCAAAACTCTTCAAGTGGAACCATAAAGTTACAGCCTGCTTGTCAAAAGACCGGATGAATTGTTCATAATCCAACATATCTCCTGTGCCATCAATACATTTCTCCCCCCCAATTTTTGAATATCCTGACCAATTCAAAATATCACTGCAGGAAAGGTTCGCTTTTAAATAAAGACACTTCATAATACTGAATCCATTAGCAATTTTGGAAGTAATTTTATTATAGTCTCTGTAAGACCATGTTTAAGGCTCTACATTTTTAAAAACAGACCAATTCAATACAATAGCAGAACACAAAGGACTCAGTCTTGTCCACAAATATGCAGTCTCTATTTCTCCTGTAAAGCTTGTTCTTGCGCACACATACGGAGCTCATATTTCAAAATGGGCAGCAACGCACACCTGCTTAAGCACAGGAGCATGCTCCAGTGCATAACTATGGGACCATGTGAGTGTTGCATGGGTCTCCCAGAAGGTTAAATGATTTATTAACTAGCCAACATAAACAGTACATAATGCACACTTTGTGTATCAGAATCCCAGTTCATTTTTGATTAAATATCATGATAATGAATGCATGACTCGAAGTGATAAATGTAAGATAAACCAGTAAAACATTAGGCACCACTACCAAAGTCAACAAAGTATCTGCCAACTATTTAACATGAAAGGAAGGGTTGTCTATCAGCAGGGCCCTACCAAATTCACGGTCCATTTTGGTCAATTTCGCGGTCATCGGATTTTAAAAATAATAAATTTCATGGTTTCAGCTATTTAAATCTAAAATTTCAGTGTTGTAATTGTACGGGTCCTTACCGAAAAGGATGTGTGGGGTGGTCGCAAGATTATTGGGGGGGGGGGGAGGGGGGGGGGAGGGGTTNCCAACAGTTGCTGCTCTCTGGCTGGCCAGCTCTAAAGGCAGCGCAGAAGAAAGAGTGGCCATAGTGCAATCCCCCTAAAATAACCTTGCAAACCCCCTGCAACTCCCTTTTGGGTCAGGACCCCCAATTTGAGAAACTCTGGTCTCTCCTGTGAAATCTGCATAGTATAGGGTAAAAGCAAACAAAAACCCAGATGGGGGAAGACCAGATTTCACAATTTGTGATGCATTTTTCATGGCAGTGAATTTGGTAGGGCCCTATCTATCAGTCATAGCAAGACACTAGGCATTGAGAGACTACCCGAGTGTCCTTGGGATACTCAACTTCTTTCTGCCTCAGCTGCCCATCTAGATAAATAGCAATAAAACCTTCCCATCTTTGTGAAATGCTTTGAGAGCATTATGCACTACCATGCCTTATAGTTGCACAGGAGTGCCTCTGTAGTTAAAGTTTGAATCATGACATCTGTTTAAAGATGGACCTTTCTAAGTTTTCTAAAATCAACAGTCTTAGTCGGATTTCTCTTTCATCAGCAGGTAGGATTAATAACACAAATTTAGAGTCATTTTAGCCCAGAGTTCCAGAAATATAAGCCTCCACCCCCAAAAGAGCCATTTCTTAAAAAATTTTTAGGTGGGTGGTTTGTTTTTGTGTGCCCAGAGCTACAGATCAAACTGTTGATGCGATGGGAGTCAAAGGCAGTGCATGACATCCACTAAATCTTTGGGGATTTAGTGACAATAGTTTTTAATAAAATATTTATTTTTTTACAGTGCGCATGTGCCAATACAGAAAAACAGCAAGAGTTTCCATTGCTGTCATCCATATCCTTTAAACTCATCTCTTATAAGTACTCTAAAAATCAAACAGATTACTCTGAAATTTGGTGTGCCTCATGGGGGCACATGATAGTGTTAGTGATCCAATTTGCAGTCATTTGACCAAGGGGTTCCCAAGTTACAGCGCCCCCACAAAATGGTTTATTCTGCTGCCTTGTACTGTTACACAGAGGTACTACGAATGGATGAATCACAGACCTACCTCTTGATGGCTGTGAACTCACCATTCAATTAACATAATTAATCATAACCCCCCCACTTAAGACAAAAGGAGTTTTGAACTGAGTGGTGGGAGGTTGCTGCAATTTGAGGCTTGGGCCTGGTCTACACTACAGAGTTAGGTCAACATAAGCCGCCTTGCGTTGACCTAACAATGTAAGTGCCTACACTAAAATTTTGCTCCCACAATGTATCTGCCTCATTGTATCGACTTAACTCGACCTCCATGAGAGGCACAGAGTCAGTGTTGATGTAGTTAGGTCAACACAGTGCCACGGTAGACACTGCATCGCTTACATCGACTGTTACTGGCTTTTAGAAGCCATTGCACAATGCCCCACACTGACAGTAAAAGTGCTCTTGGTCAGGACATGCCTGCCGACACAAGGAGCAAAGTGAGGACGCGCACACAAACGATGCAATTATTGCAGTGGCTGTATGCCGACATAAATTAAGTCGACTTAATTTTGTAGTGTAGACATGTCCTTGGTCTACAGTAACAACTTATGTTGGTATAACTACTTTGCTCAGGGGTGTGTAAAAGGAAAAACAGGTATATAAAATCCATACCCCTGAACGATGCAAGATTATACTGACCTAACTCCAAATGTAGAGTACTATGTCAACAGAAGCGCTTCTCCTACCAGCTCTGCCAGTGCACCCCAACCCCCTGCAAACACATACGCTATTTTTTCTGAGGAGTTGGCTAAGTATGAGAATATATGCCAGGATCTGGAACTTCCTGAATCGTATAATGCCAAGAGCCAATGTGAATAATGAGGCATTGCCTGAAGAGGGTATGGAAAACCTGTTCTTTTTTGTCCTTTAATAGTCTTAGATGGAATCCTGTGAATGAGAGAGAGAACGGGCTGTAAAAGGAAGTGAAGAGCTCAGCAACTGTGGAGTTGGCAGAGTAAAGGTATGTGTGTTAAGGGGGTGTATGGGAGCATTGCTGAAAGAGAGAAGAGTTAAGGTTATATGGGCAACCTTAACTCTGCATTTGTGATTTTCTGAAGTCTTCGTTTTGATCAACTCAATGTTCTGCAAAGGAATGACATGCCACCAAGCAATGTTAACTCTGTATTAAAGCAGTTTTTTGCCATCAAATATAAACAAGTACAAAATAGATAGAGGTGTACTCTAACAAGTGTTGTCCCAGTCCACTCTGGCATCAGAAACATGCTAGCTTACTTTGCTTAAACACTCACTACTAGCATGCCCTAGTATGGTTTACTTGGACAGTGGGGACAAGAATTATTAATGAGCATCATAGTATAGATCACCTCCCTCTGTAGTCTACAACAGTTTTAAAACATGGTTCTGAACACAGTTCCCAGACAAAATCCCTGTCTACACTGGTTAAAGAAGTGTTGCTAGTACAAAGTACTTTTAAACAATGTTGTGGCTAGCAAAAAACGGATGCCAGTGTGGACAGAGCTTTAAAACTACTGTACGGTGAAACATCAGACATATCACTATGCCCAGATATAAATACTTACATTTCTTCTCAATAAACTGATGAAGTAAACAGGACTTGCCAGTTCCAGCATTTCCAATAACCAAGAATTTAAAGAGGAAATCTGAAGAATGAAAACAAAAAAAGACCTAAGAGCCAACTAGGAGACATTTACTTCTGTTTTAGTATCTGGTTTTTTGCCTTGTCAGCAGACCAAGTAAATAAGTGTAAGGAGAAAACACTTCTTCAGTCAGCCACCTGCCACTAGCTGTTATTCTAAAGAGGAGGAATAGATAGGAAACTTAGGAAAATGGCCATAAAGATAAGGAATAAGGTAGCAATAAAGGGGTTAAAAAAAGAGCACTATGTTTACGGAGCTATAGGGATAGATAATTAAAAAGCAGAGAAGTTGGATTAAAAAGGGCAATTTAAAGAAAAATACAAAGGCATAGTAAGATAGGTGGCCTTTTAGTATTCCAAAAGGGTATATTCTTAGTTTTCACAGTATCCCCACTTCTCACAAGGAGAGCCCTAAACACTATTTAAAAGTCATTTCAAGTTGCTCAGACATTACAACACAGTTCTTATACAGGGGATGTTTCTGCAAAGTCAAAATGAAAGTCATATACTGAAAGTTCTAGGAATTGATTCCTACCATAAAAATGTAGAAGTTATATTACTTAGAAGTAATAACATTTCCATGCCTCTTGGCTGTTAAGAGCCCAAGAGTTGATTTATTTTAAACACATGAAAACTGATCCGCTTCACGTAACAGTTCTTACATCAAGAGAACACAGAAAAAGTCAATCTTAAGACAGTCAAGAGAAAATGAAGCATTGCTATTTGTAGTATCAAGAACTAACAAGAAGTTCACCATGATGCTGAACAAAATCAAAACACCATTGAAGATATACTGATACACGAAGTAGTTAGAGTTCAGGAAACACTATGGCATAAGCAAATCAATAAACTGTTGGAGTCAAGTAAGATACGTAAGCCAATTTGTAAGGAATAAATAAGATTTTTAGTATTATAACACCTACTACAAAGATAAATTAAGAAAAACTTAGTTTTTAAACACATACTTCACTTTAAAAACAAAACAAAACAAACATATTACAGGGCACCTCCAGAAACTCTTGTCACCCTTTAGCCACAGCTTGATGTTCTGCAGATAGTTGCTATAGTTGGAACAAAACATTATCCGGTCAGCTCCTCCTTATCTTTATGAGGAGTCTGTGTGTTCTTGTACCATCTCTTAGGAGTGTGTACGTAGTTAATGTGTGTTTTTGTGCCATCCTCTCACGTCATGCACGTGCTTTCTTGGCATTAACAAATACCTATTTTGTTGTGTTTCTGCCAAGACCAGGCCTACTCTGGATCACAGCCTTTGGTTCACACTATTAGTTGTGCCTAGGGCTCCAGCAAGGCCTACAGTGAGTAGAAAAAGACAGCAAAAGACTGAAGTGTGACATTTGTTTTACTTATGTAATAAAAAGTTGAAAAGCAAAATATGATGCAGAATCAAACATTTTTATTGAATGTATATATGTGTAGGATGAAGGGACTGGGGTTAGGCAACGGACATAAAAGGCTAATGTCTATGGAGACAGTGATAATCTTCTGTTTTAAAAACAAAAAAACCCCACCAAACAGTGACAATGCTAGTGTTCTCACATGCAAAAATCCCCATCTTTTAGAACCCAGGATTTCTGATGCACCTTTGTTGGCATTTTATTTGTCACCGGCAAGTTACACCAGAACTCCAAATTAAGAACAGATAGGTTCCCCCTCCCCACTGCTCATTTGGCTTTTATTTATATAGTTCCTAAAACTTGTCTAAAAATCTTCTGAAATGCAGAAAATTGCACCATTTTACAATTTGCTGGGGGATGACCTCCAACCCCCCTCCTTCAAATCTTTGACTCACCACAGCATCCAGCCTTTTGTTTGCCTACCTAAAATTCTGTTGGTAAACAGGGTGGGATTTTCAAAGCACTTGAGGGAGTGAGGTATCCAACTCCAATTTATTTTCAGTGGAAGTTGGGCAACTAACTCCCTTAGGTGCTCTTGAAAACCTCCACTCACACTGAAAATGTATTCATGGTTAAGATCAGGGCAAGTTTTCAATCTAGTGCCAAAACAGAAACGTGATTAAGAAATAAATTATCTTGCTTTAGCTGTTTGCATCCAGATTTTTGGAAACAAAAAAATCACTGTTTTTGTAAAAATGGTATTAGGAGCAATTTCATATGATATGAGAGTCACAGAATACTATACTCTTGATACCATTAAGACATTTTCCCATTTTTAACAGCAGATCACCTGCAAATTACAATGTTCCAGTCTATTACTGCAAATTCAAGCATCTCTTGGTAGGGTCCATACATTTTTACCTAGTGGCAGAAGCAACACTGCATAATCAATCTCAGCAATACACTGGATATTACTATAAATATAGACTGCTTCCTAAGATGGCCTTTAGATTATTTCAAGTTGTACTGGATCTGTTACCTACATGTGAATCACCAAGGTTACTGGAACTGCTCTGATTTTGTGAGAGGAGCTAACACCACCTCCTTAGCAAAACAGCTACCTTTCATTTTCCAAAATTCTATCAGCAGCAAAGTTAATTGGAGGAAGAGGAGAACATCTCAATATAAATTCTTATTTGCAGTAGGTAGAGTCCAAGAACCAAACTGAAAAATGTGGGATCACTTCTAAATGGCAAAGTTGTGTTGGCAAGCTGTCAGACGGGGGGAGGGAAAAAAAAAAATCACATCTCTGCCCGTCAAATGGCCCATGTAGATGCCACTATATGGCAAAAATAGCTCCTTTGCTTGTGTACCTTATGTAATCCGGGGAATTGGATTAACTATACCAACAAGATTTATTTTGCTGGTATTACTCTCCACTAAGGGAGTCTGTCAATAAAGCTTTACCAGCACAACTGTTTTGGCAAAGCCTTTGTAGTGGAGACTAGTCCTGAATGTTTCCAGATACCATGGGACATCATGGTTAAATCAATGTGGGTACTTTGTAGAGCAGGGATTGGCAACCTTTGGCACCCTGGCGGGCCGGGCCGGTTTGTTTACCCGCCACGTCCGCAGGTTTGGCTGATCGCAGCTCCCAGTGGCCGCGGTTCACCGCTCCAGGCCAATGGGGGCGGCGGGAAGTGGCGGCCAGCACATCCCTCGGCCGGCGCCGCTTCCCGCAGCCCATGGGCACTTTCGATGGACCTGGCTCTTTGTAAGAGTGAATCCAGCAGCATCATACATGGGACTGCCTGCAGCGTACTTCTTATTTCCAATCAAAATGCATCATAACGAAGATCTCAACCTAAGCAATATCAGACTATAACCAAGGCCTTGCGTATGTCATGTTAAGCTAGATCTAAAAGTCTGCAGAAAGGCACTCTTTTTTGTGGCACTGGCGAAGCTAAATTCTACAGCAGCTTCATTTAAAATTAAAAACTGATTTTTTGATAATACAGAAAAATATAGTCAGTACAGTAATCTGTGTGCTATTTTGATAGGAAATTCAGATTATATGCTATCCCCCATATTTTCATTTTACTGTGTCATAGACCTTTGTACCAACAACGCACAAGGTAAAGCAGAATCTGAAGGTTTTGACAGCTAGACAGGGAACAGAACTTTTGAAGGCTCAAAGCATAGGAACCAGTTTGGGATCATTAGATAGACATGTGAGCTGGATGTCTGTTAACTATATCATTGCTGATTGTTGTAACTGTTGTATGCAGTGTAAGTGGTAGTCCTATCAGTCCCAGGATATTAGAGACACAAGGAGGGTGAGGTAGGACCAACTTCTGTTGATGAGAGAGAAGTTTTTGAGCTCAAAGAAAAGTTGTGGGGGTCTCAAAAGTTTGTCTCTTTTCAACAGTAGTTGGTCCAATAAGAGATATTACCTCACCCACCTTGTCTTTCTAATACCTCTTAAAACTGATGTTTCAGGCTATCTACAGATTCAGAAAAACACTGCTTTGTTTAGCATTTTAAGGTTTCTTTCATGATCTTTTTTTTTTTAAATTAAACCTTTATTCTGTAGATTAACTTGTGACAAGTGGAGAGTTCCAAAGCAAGTACTGCAGCCACAAAAATTCATAAGACCCCAAAAGTAATACTGTGTATTTTGTTGGCAGCCAAAAGTACTTGTGAGAGCTAGTTCTCCCAATTCCATTTCTAGTCAGGTATTTGCTTTATATTATACCAGTCCAAAAGTCCATTAGATGCTTGCAAAAAGAGGCTATTTGCTATGGAACGACATCAACCCACCTAGAATTAGTGACTTAAGACAAAGGTGTGGCTAGTTCATAAACTAGAAGAGACTGATAAAAAGAGATATGCATTAATATAGGCAAACAAGATAACAAAATCAAGTATTAGCTGTAAATGCAGAGGTCAGCATTCCCAAATGACTCCATTCGGATCTTTCATCCCTATGGTTATGAAGATGTGCTTTCCCTAGAGTGCTGTTTTAGTGCGAAAAGCACTATGCATATCTGTGGAAGAAGGAATCCAGACCCAAGTCCCAATGTCTTTGTACTTTAAGGGGTCTCATGCACAGCTGTCTTATTTCCCACAGCAGCGTTGATTCAAAACACCGTGGAGCAGAGGTTGCAGTATCTAGGATAGCCTTATTTCAAGCACTGGTGGCCAGCCAAGTCAGTATACACAGGCCTGGTCTACATGACAAAGTTAGGTGGACACAAGCTGCCTTGTATTGACCTAGTTGTACACATGTCTAAACTTAAATTTGTCTCCCACTAATGTACGTACCCCTGTTACAGCAACATCACCTCACCATCCCCAGCTGGTGTTGAGCCATAGTCAATGTACTGAGGTCAACGCAGAGCAATGCATCCGATGAAGTGAGCTGTAGCCCACGAAAGCTTATGCTACAATAAATTTGTTAGTCTCTAAGGTGCCACAAGTACTCCTGTTCCTTTTTGCAGAGCAAGTGTAGACATCATGTTATTTATATCAATCATTGCTGTCCTCCAGCAGCTGTCACATAACACCCGACACTGACCGTTCTGGTCACTATTGTGACCTGTGGGCAGTGGAATTCACAAAGACCAGAAGGCCCCTCCTCCCTTTTAAAGCCCCACGAAGTTTTGAAATGCCTTTTCCTGATTGTTCAGCTTGGTGAGCACACTTAGCAGCTTTCCATGTGTGCGCGCGCAACTACCTAGCTGATCATGCTGGCTACACACTACAGACGCACTCCAGCTTGGAGAAGACATGAAATACTGGACCTGTGAGGAGAAGAGGCTGTGCAAGCACACCTATGGTTTGCAGGAGAAGGGGTATGACAGGAACCAGCAGCAGGAACTGCTTCAGGCATATCAGAAGGCCTGGGAGGCCAATCAATCAATCTAGTGCCAAATCCCGCACCTGCTGTTTTTACAAAGAGTGGCATGCCATATTTGGCAGAGACCCCACCATTACCCTGAATGCCTCCATGGAAATGTCTGAGGAGACCAAGCCAGAGGCCCCTGGAAACGTCTGAGACCACCAAGCCAGAGGCCCCTGGTGTGAACAATGAGGACGAGGAGAAGGCTTGGAGGACGTACAACTAGTGCATCCAGCTATGCCATTAGCCAGGACCTGTTTGAGACTTCACTGCAATCCCAGCAGTCAAGCACAGGCAAGTCCAATGCAGTGGAAGGAATCTCAGGTAAGTGTGAATTGTATTTACCCTTACAATGATGTATTGAAGGCATCCTCAATTTAACAGGACAACTATGAACTGCACTTTCCCCTTTCTAGGACAGGAGAAGAGCCCTAACACCCTCAGCCATAGTGGTGAGCCAGACCAAGCGGCAACAAGATGCCCATGCTGTGCACAGGCCCCTTGATTGCCTTAACGTTGCCCTGTAACATGTGCTTACATAGACAAGATATCACTGTTCTCTTGTCCTCTTTCCCCATTCCCTCCCGCCTATAGTTTGCTATATTTAAATATTTTATCTTTGATTTTAAGCTTTTTGGAGATAGGTTCCGTACAAACTTATAGAAAGACATGATCCTAGCACAAGATGACTAATCCTAATTAGAACCTCTGAGCATTGCCATAAAAGTAACACTGACCTCCTGCTAAAATAATGGATCTCTGATGTTCCTTCTGAACCCATTTAAAATACAACAGTATTAAGTGTCTACTTAAGATTCAAGGCCTGAATTTCACCACCCAGTCAAATAACTCACCAGTTCTTAACAGTGAAAAACCGTATTAAACCAGGCATTCTAATTTTAGGCACCTTGTACTGAGCACCAAAGGGAAGGGCCATGGTGAAATTCAGGAAGCTGAAAACACAAGTAATGTATTTTGTTTGTTTGACAAATGTAAAAGAAAAAGTCTGGCTGAAGGATAGGCACCAAAAGCCTGCTGCAGTCCAGGACCTCAAAGGATCTGCCAAACTGAGTCAGGCCATGGGTTCATCAAATCTCCTGTTCTGTCGCCAGCTGTGGCCAACTCTTGGTAAGGCAGAAGGATGCAAATCTCTCACACACACACACGGATGATAATACACCGAGGCACCCGCGCAGCGCTGCGCCCGGAGAGGAAGCTGCTCCTGCTGCTGCATCCCACACGCTGGGACCGGGGAGTCGATGGCCCCTGAGCCACACGCGCTACCGCATAACCACCAGCGCTCTCAGACCCGTCCCGCAGCCGCTGACACGCCCTGCCCCTCGGGGAGCTGAGCGTCCCCAACTCCCTGCCGGGCCGAACCGCCGCACAGGGCACGGGCAGCGCCCGCGGGCCGGCTGCAAGGGGGCCCGGACCCCGCACGGGAGAGCAGGGAGCGGGGGAACGAGCCCTCCGGGACCCTGCACGCCTGGGGGATCGGAAAGGGAGACCCGCACGCCCCGCAAGCGCAGAGCCGCCCAGCCCCGCCGGCCCCGGCCCGGCTCCTACCGTAGGTCTCGGACATGGCTGTCTGCGACATTTTGGAAGCGTCGCGCCTCCACCTCCTCCCGCGCCTTCGGCTGGTGCTGAGCGAGCGGCTGGGGGCGCCTCAGGCCGCCAGGTACAAAGGGCGGGGGGGGGGGGGCGAGTCCCAACAGCAGCCGTCGCTACAAACCCCCCAACCCGAGAAGCTTCCCCAGCAGTAGCAACTGGCTTGGAACGGCACGCACTTCTGCGCATGCGTGCGCACGCAGCTCTTCACCCCCAACCTCTCGGGGCGTGGTCTCCCCTCCACACATGCGCATTGTCTGCCCTTCTCCGCCCTCCTCCCCACCCCCAACGGCGCTTACCAAAACAAAGCGCACGTGCGCGGCTTTAGAACTAGCCGCGGAGCCGTTGGGAGGAGACACGGGGCAAGCTGAGCAGGTGATGTGGGCGTGGCTGCCCTTACGCAGGCAGGTGACTGAGGGCGCGAGGGAGGGGCAGGACGCGGCTGGTGCAGGGCCAGTAACTGTATGGGAGGCACGTTAGGAGGGTGGGTGGCGTCACTTCGTCAGCCCTGGTGCGCGATAGGTGGGACTCTTCCGTCCGCAGCGCAGCTTCTAGTGCGCTGGCCTGGGCCGCCACCTGGGACTGCAGGAGTGGGATGGCTGGGGCGGGTGGCTCGTGGGCCCTGAGGTGCATCGGGGCTAGTAGCTGTGCCTCTTTACCCGGCCTAAGGCCAGGCTGGCTACCAGTATCCGGAGAGCTGCCGGCAATTTGATTCTAGTGGAAGCCACCCACCCTTGGGTGCTTGTGTCTTCCTGTGACACACTCACTTAAAATGAGTTTCCTGACAGTTGTTTGATTAATAGAGCTGCTGACCTGAAAGGCCTCGTATTCAACCTGGCCCCCACGCGGAGGGGATTGTGATGATTTTTGTAAATGGTTAGTGTGACGGGTTAGTTCACAGAAACCCCCTTGGGAGCTGCCAGCCGATGTGCAAAGGCTACCTCTGTTTCTATTCTCCCCTGCCAGCTACAGGTAGTTCCAGCACAATGGCCTTGCTGATAGCCAGACACACCTATCTGCTTCAGACACAGACCAGAGTCTGAACCACCTATCCCAAAGCTGCAGGTTTACCTGAGAACAGCTCACAGAAGTCTGCTTGCCTTTAACACTCAGATGCCCAATTCCCAATGGGGTCTAAACCCAGATAAATCCGTTTTACCCTGTATAAGCTTTATACAGAGTAAACTCATAAATTGTTCGCCCTCTATAACACTGATAGAGAGATATGCACAGCTGTTTGCTCCCCCAGGTATTAATACATACTCTGAGTTAATTAATAAGTAGAAAGTGATTTTATTAAATACAGATAGTAGGATTTAAGTGATTTCAAGTAGTAACAGACAGAACAAAAGAAGTTACCAAGCAAAATAAAATAAAATACGCAAATCTATGTCTAATTGCACTAAATACAGATAAGATCCTCACCAGTTCCAAAATGTTCCCTTTTACAGGCTAATCTTCTTTTAGCCTGGGTCCAGCAATCACTCACACCCCCTGTAGTTTTCAGTTTCCTTCAAGTGTCCTGTGGGGGTGGAGAGGCTCCTTCTTTAGCCAGCTGAAGACAAAATGGAGGGGTCTCCCACAGGTTTAAATAGACTGTCTCTTGTGGGTGGAGACCCCCTCCTCTCCCTCTGTAGAATCCTGTCACAGAATGGAGATTCGAAAATCACATGGGCAGGTCACATGCCCATGCATGACTCAGGACTGCAGGTAGCAGCCATTACCCACATGCTGCCTTGAACGTCCTCAGGTAGACTTCTGATGTGGATTGGAATCTTCCAAGCTCTTTTGTCTGTTAAGTGCCCCCTGACTGAACACCTAATTTGCACATTCCTTTCCCAAGACGTCATCAAATGTTCTAACTGAGGCCCCTTAGGAATCAAGCAATCACACAGCCAATGTTCATAACTTTGAACACACAAATGGTGCCTGCATACAACTAGGGTGAACATAACTAGTAGATCATAACCTTTACATAGATATGTACCTGGCACAGGCAGCACAAAACATATTCCAGTTATGTCATATTCCCACAAAGCCTTATGGGAGGTACCGTCACAGTTAGATTTGTGAGTTCTTGGTGATCCTCAATAATCAGTCTCCACCCCCATACTCGCCTATTATGGGGTTCTTACACTTTGCTCTGAAGCAGCTGGTACTGGCCATTGTCAGAGATAAGATGAACCTTGAGTCTTATCCAGTATGGCAATTTCTGTGTTCCTAAACTACAGCATTTTATTTTTAAATGTATTTATAGGTCATTTATATATTATATTGCAGCTTCCAAGATCTACAAAAATGTATAACGTAATTAACATAAATGCAGGAGACAGGATGGCTCAGAGATTGGTTACAGGTGCTATAGCCTTTCACTTCTAGGTGGCTGGCTCAAATTCAGCACCACTCAGTATTGAATGGAAGTTATTACTATCTGCTGGCTGTCCAGTAGCCTCTTGGAAATGAGGGAAGAGGTATCAATGTAAAGCCAAGTAATAGGTGCTTAGCACCCATCTGCAGCCAAGCTCCCCCCCGCCAGTGCCTTGTGCCTGCCGGCGGCCCTGCTGATCAACTGCTTCCCCTCCCGCCCACCACGGATCAGCTGTTCCATGGCATGCAGGAGGTGCTGGGGGAGGAGCAGGGCTGGGACACCCTCGGGGGAGGGGGCAGAACTGGGTGGGAATGGGCGGAGCAGGGGTATAACGGGGTTGGGGGAAGGGGTGGAGTGAGGGCAGGGCCTGGAGCAGAGTGGGGGCAGGAAGAGGCAGGGCTAGGGTGACCATACATCCCATTTTGGCCAGGATAGTCCCCTTTTTTAAGTCCTGTTCCGGCTGTCCTGACTTTTTTGGCACAAGTTGGCATTTATCCCATTTGCTCTTGCCGACTTGGTTAGTTGGCAAGAGCAAATGGGACAAATGCCCTTTTTTTGTCAAAAAAGTGTGGTGTGGTGCAGAGGAACGTGCGGGGGTGGGGAGAGGAGGCGAGCGGAGATGGCAGTCTCACTCGGGGGGAGGCAGGGCTGGGGGATAGGCAGCGTTCCAGCATGTGAGGGGCTGTCAGGGTTCCAGCGACCCGCAACAGCTTTGCGAGGGGGAGTGACTAGGGATGTCCCATTTTCCCTTTGGGAAATAGGGTCACCCTTGGCAGGGCAGAGATGGATGCTTGGGGGAAGGGGTGGAGTTGGGGCAGGGCCTGGGGCTGAGCGGGGGTTGAACACCCCCGGGGAAAGTTGGAAGCCGACACCGCCTGCGTATGGTCTAGGGCCCTAGTCCTGCAACAAGCCCCAGACTGGTGAACATCTGCATCTACCAGCCCCATTGACTTCAGTGGTGTTCCAAAATGATGTTTTGTCAAAGTTGCAGACTGAAACTTTATTAATACATTTAAATACTGAGGTCTGGAAGTTGTCTGGTTTATTTACATGGCTTTTTGCCATACTCTGATATATGGTGTCATTTTTATGAATCAACTAATAAGGTCTAGATTCTGTAAGTCAGTACTTTTTGTTTTTAAAACATTGTTTCAGTGGGCTGTGATGGTTTTAATATAATAATCTTATGCTGAGTTATTATATGGTGCATTCATAAATATTCAGTACATTGAGTAGTTTCAGGTAGGACACCTATTTTTGTCATTTTAAAACACCTCTTTAAAACAGATAAACAACAGAAAAAACTGACTGAATAGCTAACTGATTATATAGGGTAAAACAGTGAAACTGATTACACACATTTAAAATACACAAAGTAAACAAACGGGGGTGGGGGGCGGGGAAAGTCAAATAAAATTTTCCTCCATTTCCATTCAGGTATTGTAATCTTAAGTGTTACTTGTAACAATAGTAAGTTTTATTTTTATATACACACACACACACACACACATACACAGGAGTTTGAAAAATGTATTGCATTTCCCTTTAATGAGTCAATATTAGTATCCTCTTTCCATTGTCAATAGTGTCCCCTGGTGGTTGATAAATTCTGTGATCCCTTTGTTGAACCACCTGGAGAATGTGCTTCAGGGCTAGATGGAAAAGCAGGTTGCCATGAATAGGTAACAGTGGAGAGGGACATGAATAATAACTCAAATGTTCAAATTAGAAAAGTGTGCTTTAGAAAGGAGTTTTCAATAATGGATGAAAGATAGCATTAATGTATGAGGTAATCCTTATGAAAAAGTCCTATAGAACTTAATCTTATAATAATCCTATATAATTGAATAGGAAGTGATAACTTTTCTAAAGATTTTTTTTAAAAATGTATATACAGTTCAATAGACAATTGCATTCTTGGTTTGTATAAGATAATTTTAAAACCACCTGTGGAAAGGATCCATATTTTTAGAGCAACTTCTATAGAAATCTATTACATTTCCATAGAATCTTACTGTTTTCATATTTTTAAAATTATGTAGGGCTTTTCCAAAAGAGAGAAAAGGTAGAATTTTAAGATTGTGCTTGGAAATAGATAATTATTGAATACTGATTCAAATAATTTTTGTGGGTGTACATGATACCAGTCAGTACATTTTGCTTTGTTGGACAGTTAGTAATAAAGGCCTGATCCTGGAACCTGTGGGAGTTTTGAATATGCGAAGAGTGGGGTAATTACTCCTAAGGTCATTTGGTCAAGAAAATCCCCCCAGATTTGCCATTTTGTAGAGGCCAGTGGTATTTTAATCAGGGCATTTAATGAGCTTTAGAAAAATGTAATGTTTTTGTGCTGAGATTTAAACAATTTTCATATATAAAGAAATGGAGCCGATTCTTAATAGGGTGCAACTCTGATTAGCCAAACATTAATTATCTGATAATCTCTGTTATCCAAAACAGGGTCATATCCCATGACATCATGTAATTAAATTGAAAATTCCCTTGATTACCTAAAAACCTCAATTATTCAAACTTATTCAATATCCCCCATGTTACTAGAAGTTGTACTGTATTTATAAGGGTACATAAGAAACTTTGCACACCTCTCCCCCACGCCCCCCATGCAGCGGTGCTTTCCCGTGGGCTCCGCGGAAGCGGCGACATCCCCCTCGCTCAGCTCCTAGGCGGAGGCATGGCGAGGCAGCTCTCCGCACTGCCTCTGCCTGCAGGCACCGCCCCCACAGCTCCCATTGGCCGCTGTTCCCGGCCAATGGGAGCTGCGAAGCCAGCACTCTAGGCGAAGGCAGCGTGCAGAGCTGCCTGGCCACGCCTTCGCCTAGGAGCTGAGCGAGGGATGGTGTCGCCGCTTCCGGCGAGCCCCCCGGGTAAGCTGAGAGCCTGTCTCACCCCGTCCCATTTCACAACCCCTTGCCCCCACCCACACCCAAACTCTGCTGCTGCTGCTGGGTGGGGAAGGTGCAGAGCCAGGTAGGGAGCCTGCCGGCCCTGTCAAACCCCGCCCCAGCACCAGCAGGCGTCCTGGGCCATGCGCCACTGCCCACCCGCCCCAGCACCCAAGCTGTCCTCTCTCAGCACCCACGGTGCCCTTGGGCAGCCCTCACCCCCAAGTTTTAGTTGAGGGTATTTTTAGTAAAAGTCGGACAGGTCTCGGGCTGTACATTTTTGTTTACTGCCCGCAACCTGTCCGTGACATTTACTAAAAATACCCGTGACTAAAACATAGCCTTAGCCATGATACACACCATTTAAGAGGGTCTAAAATGCAACATTTAAGAAGTCCTCTGGTATGTTTCTGCTGTGCAGGGGCTGGGGCAGGAGTCAGGAAGCTCTCACAGAGGTCTGCTTGTCTGTGTGCCATGGACCAGAGCTTCACATGAGCCAACTGTACTGCAGCATGAGAGTAAGGTTGGGCGAAGGGGCCAGGGTCAGTGAATCCCCCAGTATAAATGCTATTGATTTCTTTTTTCCTCCCCAAAAAGGAAAAGGTTACAATGTCCATCAAACAAGAAGAAGAAAGAATTCACTTGGTCAGAGATATGTGGTTTTACACCAGTATCAGAGCACAGAGATACAGCAGTGGCATTTTCACTAAAATAGAAATTAGTCCCATTTGACCTTTCTTGATTCTTTAATTATGTATAGCTTGCTAGGAGAGTGTGACAATGCAGAGATTAATGATTGGTAGAGAAATAGTAGCAGCTAATGGCCCCAAAAGATTACTTAACGTGTTTATGGTAATAAAGTGATTAAAAATGTAAAACTCTATATAAAGTGCTGAATATAATTATTGAACAGAAAGAGGGTAGGTGGAGGTGGTTTTGATGAAGGCAAAGAGATGGGAGGGCTCTGAGTTACTACAGAGAATTTTTTCCCAGGTATCTGCCTGATGGGTCCTGCCCACATGTGCAGGGTCTGATCACCATATTTGAGATTGGGAAGGCATTTTCTCCCCTGGTCAGATTGGCAGAGACCCTGGGGGGTTTTCGCCTTCCTCTGCAGCATGGGGCACGGGTCATTTCCAGCTTTAAACTAGTGTAAATGGCGAATTCTGTGTATCTTCAAGTCTTTAAACCATGATTTGAGGACTTCAGTAACTCAGCCAGAGATTGTGTGTCTATTACAGGAGTGGATGGATGAGGTTCTGTGGCCTGCAATGTGCAGGAGATCAGACTAGATCACGATGGTCCCTTCTGAACTTAAAGTCTATGAGTCTAAGAATGAAGAAAAGGGTGAGTTGGGTTAGGATTGAGGTATTTGAGTAGTTTTGCTTTTAAGATGAAATAAGAACAGGAAGTAAAACTTAAAAATCAAGAAAAAAAATTCACATAAACTGGGAAGTACATAGCTGACAGTTCTGCTGTTTGAAAATGTAGACTACTGTTTCTTAATACAAGCCATTATTTTTTAGTAATCATCAAATAAAGTTGCATAGAACTAACCTCACCAGCCTCTAACTTGAGTGGGATAATGAGAAATTATAGGCCCACTAAAAATGAGCCCATTTAAAAAAATGCCCTCTGATTTTGTGCCTGCAGCAGCCAGTTGCACCTGCTAGTAAATGCAGGCTCAAATGAGATAGCAGGTAAACATGCAAATATCAGGTTGTGCCAGTACATCAGCTCAACAGACATTTAAATCCTATCATTTATACCCACAATTAACCTCAGCATAATTTTGTGCCTGCAGTTGATTATGGGTGCAAAATGAGAGGTTAGACATGAGGTGCGTTTAGAAATTTTAGCCACAGTCATTTACAATTACAACAAATTTCAACTAACCAGTATACCAGAAATGTGAGTGTATGGTGCCTTATGAATGGAGATGGGCCTGAATCAAAACCTCAGAGTCAAACCCTGGGTCTGGATTCAGATGTGAGATTGCAGCTGGAACCTCTCTCTCTAATATTCCAAAGCTAAATATCTTGAATATTGGGAAAGTACCAATTTGGATATGGATTTAAAAAAACCCACGTTTTGGATTGATCAGATCTTGATGTTTTGCTTCTGCCCATTACAGGGATACAAAGTTGAAATTGAATCTGAAGTTCAGATCTGATTTTGTTTAGACCTGCATCTACTTCAGACTCCATGGCTTCCTGCTAGTCTTGGAATGCAGTAGGGAAGGACTGGTGCTCAGAAGAAAGCACACAGAGCAAATCTCGGGTTAACCTGAAGGTGGCACTAAAAGGCCACATGTGAAAGGCACTGAAATCAATCTGTGTGTGTGTGTCTTCCTTTGATAATTCTGAGCTGTATTGCTTATAGCTCTTAGGTGCTCAGGGAATGGGGAGAAAAATACAAGGAGTCTCCCTCCCTCATGATACTTTCCTGGTTCATGGGCACTTGACATAGAAGGACAGAGGGAATCTATGGCAGAATCTATGGCAGATGGAAGCCATTGCCTTCAACTGGCATTGAACCAGTGACGAAAAGAGTCCAAATTAAATATACATGTATAGTTATGGCTGAAATGTTCAAAGGAACCTAAAGGAGTTAGGCACCCCACCCTACTAGCACTGAATGTCATTGGGAGTTGGGCCCCAACTCCTTTAGGTTCCTTTGAAAATTCCTGCCTACACGGTTGCAGTGTTTCCCTCAGCCAGCCCTCACTGAAGACTACATGCTGCCACTGATCCACATACACAGTTCCCATCGACGGCTAACTGCAGTTGTGTCTGAAGATTGAAGGTAGTATATGGCACTTAAATACTATGAACCAAATCTGTGGCTGCTGCCAAGGAGTATTTGATGCAGCTGAGGAAGAGGAATGGTTTTAATCTACCTTTGAGCACCCTCGGTCATGCAGTAGATCTGCACTGGGATCTTCTCCCAAAATAAGTGAGAACAGCTCATGAGCCATTTTGTTCTACAGAGGTTCTTATATGGTGCTCATTACCAGCCATGGAACCATTATGGTAGATAGTGCTTGTCAATGTAAAGGGACACCCTGGTTACACACCCTTTCCTCTAGTCATGCCTTCTGCACCAACTGCAGGGAGGAGAGAGAGCACAGGAGCCACTGCAGTGGCTCTGTGTCATCTGAGGAAACTGCCTATGCAGGGAGAATCCCCCCAGTGGTTGGATAAGTTAGCTTCAGGGTAGTTTTGTGCCAGTAGAATGGTGCAAAGTTGCCCTAATGCAGCCCAGGATCTGGCCTCATCTTTTGATGTGCGCTAGAACATTATATAACATTTTACATTATTTGTTGTGATGAAACTGTTTGTCATGGGGTTTTATAGGGCACGAATGTGCAGACAATCCCTGTATCACAAACAGAAATGTACAGTATAAGAGAGAGGCTCAGAAGGAAAATGGAGTATACGTCCAGCTTTCAAAAGTGACTGGTGATTTTGGGTGGCTTAAATTTTTAGGCACCCACTCTGAGATACATTAAAGGGCCTGAATATCAGAAAAGTGCCAAGCACCCTCTTCCTGAAAATCCTTTAAGGTATCTCAGGCCGGGCACCCAAAAACAGAGGCACCCATGACCACTAGTCACTTTTGAAAATTTGTGTCATATTATGAAGAACACTTAAATATATGCAGTGACTATGGTGAGTACAGCTTTGTGGGAGCATCAGCATGTATTTGTCAACTTAGCCTGATGGTGTCGCTTAACTAAGTCTTATGCTGGTGACATGTAGAAATATTGGGACATAACAAGCTGCATTTATTCATTTTAAACAATAGAAAATGGCTGAAGTGCTTGCTATTTTTTATCATGACATCCTTGAAACACAAGGCTTCCTAATAGATTACTAGGGAACACTCAGAGCCTATATAGTTCAACCTCTGGAACATGAAGCTCTTTCTTCTGTTCTAAGGAACTCAGAGCCAGGTCATGTGACAGATGTCTGATCAACTGGATCACGTTTTTGGAACAAATATCCTCAAAGATGTGATGAAATAGTCTTGATTACATTCCACAACTATCTGAGCATTTATTGATTTGAATGTATGAAGTGTGGTTGTAGCTGTTTCAGTCCCAGGATATTCAAAAGACAAGGTGGGTGAGGAAGTATCTTTTGTTGGACCAGCTTCTGTTAGTGAGAGACAAGCTTTCAAGCCACACTGACTGCAGATGATGCTACTGAATCTCACTGTAATTTTCTTTCTGCTTAGGAAGCAATGATTATGTTTTTCATATTCAGTTGAAGGCAAATTGTTTTGGGGTTTCAAGGCCTGCTGCTGGCAGTTCATCATCCCAGATAAAATCAAAATCTTAACATGCAATTTTTTTGCACAAGTTCAGGGTTTAGGGCTATGTTTTTAAAGGTATTTAGGTGCCTAAAGAGGCAGATAGGCAGTGCCTATCTGAACCTCTAGATGCCAAATTCCTTTAAAAATCTGGCCCTTAATGTCACTCTAGACTTTAGAATTTGCTTTCTCAAGTGAATCTATACCGACCAAGGAGCTTCTGATTTGTCTATTTTTCCGTACAAATAAATCTGATTAAAGAGAAACATAGTACAGTTTAAATCTATAGTTCTCAAACTGTGGCCCCTGGGCTACAGGTGGCCTGCAGAGCACTAGCTGATCACCCGCAGAGCACTAGCTGGTCACATGGTGCTGGCTCTCTTCTTTGTTTTCAGCTGCTGTATCTCACTAAAAGAAGCTAAAAGACATTAAAACTTTTTGAATATTATTTTTCCATTTGAGTAATTGCTATTGGTGCCACAGGGATGTTATGTGATGATGAATAGGAGGGTGGAGGCTCCATGAAACAATCTCTTTATTAGGATGTGGTCCACCCTTTGACAAAGTTTGAGAAGTCTTGCCTTAAATGGATTATCATTTCACTTCTCTATGTGAAATGGTGTCAGTCCCGTTCCCGTCATACAGGAGTCAGTATAACAAAAAATGCTATCTCAAACAGCATGGGCACCTTTGCTGGCAATCTCAGCAGACAGCCAAAGGACTGAATGGACATAAAGGCTGAACTGCTCTGAACAGCAGAGTTGATCCTTCATCATGACTGATGTTATGTCTACACTACGTGATTACTCCGATTTTACAGAATTCTATTTTTGGCAACAGATAGTATAAAGTCGAGTGCATGCGGCCACACTAAGCACATTAATTCGGTGGTGTGCGTCCATGTACCGAGGCTAGCGTCGACTTCCGGAGTGTTGCACTGTGGGTAGCTATCCCATAGTTCCCGCAGTCTCCCCCTCCCATTGGAATTATGGGTTGAGATCCCAATGGGGCAAAAAACATTGTCGTGGGTGGTTCTGGGTACATGTCGTCAGGCCCCCCTCTCCCTCCCTCCTTCCCTCCGTGAAAGCAATGGAAGACAACCGTTTCGCCCCTTTTTTCCTGCGTGAACTGTGCAGACGCCATACCACGGCAAGCATGGCGCCCGCTCAGCTCAAGACAGCAGTCATGAACATTGTAAACACCTCGCACATTATCGTGCAGTTTATGCTGAACCAGAACCTGAAAAACCAGGCAAGGAGGAGGAGGAGGCGGCGATGGCAGCGCGGCGACGAGAGTGATGAGGACATGGACACAGAATTCTCTCAAACCGCGGGCCCCGGCGCTTTGGAGATCATGGTGCTAATGGGGCAGGTTCTAGCCGTGGAACGCCGATTCTGGGCACGGGAAACAAGCACAGACTGGTGGGACCACATAGTGTTGCAGGTGTGGGACGATTCCCAGTGGCTGTGAAACTTTCGCATGCGTAAGGGCACTTTCATGGAACTTTGTGACTTGCTTTCCCCTGCCCTGAAGCGCCAGAATACCAAGATGAGAGCAGCCCTCACAGTTGAGAAGCGAGTGGCGATAGCCCTGTGGAAGCTTGCAACGCCAGACAGCTACCGGTCAGTCGGTAATCAATTTGGAGTGGGCAAATCTACTGTGGGGGCTGCTGTGATGCAAGTAGCCAAAGCAATCGCTGAGCTGCTGCTACCAAAGGTAGTGACTCTGGGAAATGTGCAGGTCATAGTGGATGGCTTTGCTGCAATGGGATTCCCTAACTGTGGTGGGGCGATAGATGGAACCCATATCCCTATCTTGGCACCGGAGCACCAGGGCAGCCAGTACATAAACCGCAAGGGGTACTTTTCAATGGTGCTGCAAGCACTGGTGGATCACAAGGGACGTTTCACCAACATCAACGTGGGATGGCCGGGAAGGGTTCATGACGCTCGCGTCTTCAGGAACACTAGTCTGTTTAAACGGCTGCAGCAAGGGATTTACTTCCCAGACCGGAAAATAACCGTTGGGGATGTTGAGATGCCTATAGTTATCCTTGGGGACCCAGCCTACCCCTTAATGCCATGGCTCATGAAGCCATACACAGGCAGCCTGGACAGTAGTCAGGAGCTGTTCAACTACAGGCTGAGCAAGTGCAGAATGGTGGTAGAATGTGCCTTTGGACGTTTAAAGGGTCGCTGGCGCACGTTACTGACTCGCTCAGACCTCAGCCAAACCAATATTCCCATTGTTATTGCTGCTTGCTGTGTGCTCCACAATCTCTGTGAGAGTAAGGGGGAGACGTTTATGGTGGGGTGGGAGGCTGAGGCAAATCGCCTGGCCGCTGATTACGCGCAGCCAGACACCAGGGCGATTAGAAGAGCACACCAGGAAGCGCTGTGCATCAGAAAAGCTTTGAAAACCAGTTTCATGACTGGCCAGGCTACTGTGTGAAAGTTCTGTTTGTTTCTCCTTGATGAAAACCCGCCCCCTTGATTGACTCATTCCCTGTAAGCAACCCACCCTCCCCCCTTCGATCACAGCTTGCTTTCAAAGGAAATAAAGTCACTATCATTTAAAAATCATGTATTCTTTATTAATTGATTATAAACATAGGGAGAGAACTGACAAGGTAGCCCGGGTGGGATTTGGGAGGAGGGGAAGAGGGAAGGAAAAGGCCACTTCAAAAGTTGTTGAATGCCAGCCTTTTGCTTGGGCTGTCCACTGGGGTGGAGTGGCAGGGTGCACGGAGCCTCCCCCCCCCTCCCCCCCGCGTTCTTACACGTCTGGGTGAGGAGGCTATGGAACTTGAGGAGGTGAGAGGGCGGTTATACAGGGGCTGCAGCAGCACTCTGTGATTCTGCTGCCATTCCTGAAGCTCCACCAGATGCCGGAGCATGTCTGTTTGATCACGCAGCAGCCCCAGCGTTGCATCCCGCCACCTGGCCTCACGTGCGTCCCTCCTGGCCTCACGTGCGTCCCTCCTGGCCTCACGTGCATCCCTCCTGGCCTCACGTGCGTCCCTCCTGGCCTCACATTCACTGGCAGCTTTCCTGTACTTTGATACCCTGTCCTTCCACTCATTCAGATGAGCTTTTTCATCGCAGGTCGACTGCATGATGTCAGAGAACATGTAGTCTTGCGTGCCTTTTTTTCGCCGCCTTATCTGAGATAGCCTTTGGGACGGAGGAGGGAGGCTTGAAAAATTTGCAGCTGCGGGACGGAGGGGAAAAAAGGGAGAGAAGTATTTAAAAAGATAAATTTTACAGAACAATGCTTATACTCTTTCACGGTGAACAACACTATTCACATTAAATAGCACATGTGATTTCGGTACAAGGTCGCATTTTGCATCTTAATATTGAGTGCCTGTGGCTTTGGTGTTAGAGATCACAGACGNTTCTCTGAAAATATCTGCTTAATGTACAGTGGCAGTCAAAAAAGCTAACACAGTGGTTCTCAAACTTTTGTATTGGTGACCCCTTTCACACAGCAAGCCTCTGAGTGTGACCCCCCCCCTTATAAATTAAAAATACTTATTTATATTTAACACTATTATAAATGATGGAGGTGAAGCAGGGTTTGGGAGTGGAGGCTGACAGCTCGCGATCCTCCCTGTAATAACCTTGTGACCCCCTGAGGGGTCACGACTCTCAGTTTGAGAACCCTTGAGCCAACAGAATGTTAGGAACCATTAGGAATGAGAGAGATAATAAAACAAACAATATCATAATTCTTCTGTATAAATCCATGGTACGTAAGGTGGGATATGCTAGAGGTCCATAAAATCATGAATGGGGTGGAAAAAGTGAACAAGGAAGTTATCCTGACTTATTTACCCCTTCATATAACACAATAACTAAGGGTCACCCAATGAAATTAATAGGCAGCAGGTTTAAATCAAACAAAAGGAAGTATTTCGTCACACAACACACAGTCAACCTTTGGAACTTGTTGCCAGGGGATATTGTGAAGGCCAAAATTATAACTGGGTTCAGAAAAGGATTAGATAAATTCATAGATAAATCCATCAATGGTCACAGATGCCGACTTCGTGGGTGCACAGGGGCTCAAGCACCCATGGAGAAAAAATAGTGGGTGCTCAGCACCCACAAGCCTGGCAGGGGCTGCTGCTATGGTGGCGCTGGGGTTAGCTGCCAGTTAGCTGCTCAGAGGCTGGCCCTAGCTCCAAGCAGCACTTCAGCGGTTCGTCCACTGATCAGCTGTTGAGCGGGGCTGCCCCGCCCTCTCCCCTTCACTGCTCTTAAGGCAGGAGGGGGCAGAAAGGAGCCAGCAGCTGGCAGGAGGCACTCGGGGCAGGGGTTTTAGGGGAGGGGGCAGAGTGGAGCGGGAAGAGCTGGAGTGGGGACAAGGCCCTGGGGCGGAGTGTGGGTGGGGACTCAGGGAGGGGGCAGGGCCGGTGTGGGGCACCCACCGGCAAAATGAAAAGTCAGCGCCTATGTCAACGGCTGTTAGCCAAGATGGTCAGGATGAAACCCAATCTCTGGGTGTCCCTAAACCTACAACTGCCAGAAGCATCTGGCACTGGCCATTTTCAGAGAGAAGATACAAGGCTAGATGGTCTATTGGTCTGNATGAAAAGTCAGCGCCTATGTCAACGGCTGTTAGCCAAGATGATCAGGATGAAACCCAATCTCTGGGTGTCCCTAAACCTACAACTGCCAAAAGCATCTGGCACTGGCCATTTTCAGAGAGAAGATACAAGGCTAGATGGTCTATTGGTCTGACCCAGTATGGCTGTTCTTGTTCTTATGTCTTGCAGTAGGCAGTTTGGAAACCTTTAATCTTTCTCCTCCTTTTAATAAGACATGTATATGCCAGCAAAGAAGCCCAGACTATTCTGTGTAAGGTCATGTCAATGTCAGTCAATGGCACTAGGAAGAAGCTGAATAATAAAGGAGAAAATCCTGCTGGTCCCAGTGCATAAACTGTGTATATTCTCTGAGGAGTGGGTTACCAGAATGAAGAACAGGAAAAAAAATATATGATGCCCTTTTATATATGTCACCTCCCATATTTGGGAACGTTGACTTCTTGATATAGATTAATTGATGGGTCATTGCCTAAGATTTGCATTGCACTGACTGCACAGTAAATTTTAGCTCTTGGATCGGGATTAAGTTCTACAGCAGCTGAGCCATGCAATCCCTTTTAAACTCCAGAAATCAGATTTAGATCTGTATAAAGTCCTTACATATAAAGCTAATGTCAACTTCATAAGTCTTAATGGAAAATCCTATAATGTCATAAATCCAATGGGTTTCCTTCCCAAAGTGGTTGCAGGAGTTATTTCTGTGAAACCTGAGATTAATATAATACCCCTATCTATGCATTTATAACGCAGCTGTTATGGCAGAATCTGAATACCATGCACATAAATGAGATTCACGTTGATTCAGCTAAGAAGGGACTATAATTTTCACCCCTGCTTCTGTGTATTCCATGCAGGCTAATTCAGATGGTTTTCTCTCAGGAGGATGTTGCTGGGGCTATTCTGAGGTTCTGTTACTGGAGACAGGGTTGTGCAAAGGGTGTTACAAAATGCAGGCTCAGTCTTATTTCTGATGGTAGACAGCTCCACAGACTAAGGCCTTTAACAGAACATTCATGGCACTTCCAAATACAAGCATACGAGTAAGGGCTTCATTTTGATCTTACGTACTCCACTCTGTCTTGAGAGGCTGTTTATGAAACCAGCTGCTGAGGCACTTGTCAAGATTAGAATTCAGCTCCAAATGTAAAGACATCCTACAGCATAAAGCTACTCAGGGGATGTGAGGAATCTCAAAAAGTTTCTAATAACCTAGTCAGTGGATGTAGACAGCTTCTCCCTACTGGACTGGAAACAAGTAAAGGAAACCAGTAAAGCACTTTGTGTGGGGGCACTATGTAGGGGCTGCTGGGGTTCAGGATGCACTCCAAGCCGGCAGGCAAGCTGAGGGGCAGAAGCACATCCATCCTTGGTTTTGCAGCAGGACCGTACACTTCTAGCCTGGGGTAGTATCGATTTTTTTTTTATTTTTTTTTTTGGCACAGCTCCACTCAATTTTTCAGTGACTATTTTCATCATTCCAAGCATCAGTTTTTGCAAAATACAGGACATTTCAATGTATCAGTCAAATGTGCTCATATGACCTCCATTACCATAGTCTCTGAGCACTTCACCATCTTTAATGCATTTAGAACTCTCCAGTGAGGTAGGGAAGTGCTATTATTCCCATTTTACAGATGGGGAACTGAGGCACAGAGAGATTAAGATATGTCATCACTGCAGAGTTAATCTGGGCTTTTACCCAGTCCTCCTCCCACCATCTACACACAAAACTCCTTTCCCTGGATTTATATGTGCTTTGAACCTGGGCTTGCTTGTCCAGTTGAGGGTATAGGTTAGAGCCCAGATTTCACTTTTACTCAGGCTCTAACACACCTACTTCGCAGTGAGAGTGCAAGCTGAAATATGAGTTACAAGACTTAGGTTCTGATAGTCCTCCACTGCCTTCCCACAATTCCCTGGGGCTGTATTCTCCTGGCCATCTACTTACTCCGTTCCTCTGCACTAAAAATCACCTACCAGTTTATATGCACCTGGTCAGAATTTATACCCCTCATTCCACATGGCCTGCTCCATTTCTACATAGCACTTGAAGGGCACCTGACTGAATAGAAATGCCATCCCAGCATGCTGCTAGCTGACTGGAGGCTGACACCAGGGTTCTCAGGGACATCTGGTTTGTTGAATGTTTTAAAATAAAATAAATATGAAATATTTACCATTGTCTTGCTGGGCTGGGGCTGTTTCTGAGCAGGAAAATGTAGGGAGACGGAATAATGGCATACCAAGCAGGGCCGGCTCTAGGCACCAGCAAACCACGCATGTGCTTGGGGTGGCACAATTTCAGGGCGGCACTCCAGAGACTTCGGCAGTTGTGCGCTCCCATAGGTGGTTTTTTTTTTTTTTTTGCTTGGGGCAGCAAAAAACCTAGAGCCGGCCCTGATACCAAGGAGATCAAAGGTTCAAGTTTTGGCCTTGCTGTTATGCAGAATTTTAAAGGGGAGAAACTTTTTTCCTCCCTTGGAAAAAATAATCTTTCGTTGCCTTTGCAGGACCTTCTACCTCAGCTGGAGCAAGGCACCCACCCAAGCCTGTTTGGGCGAGGAGGACCCTGAACACTGGCCAAAAAGAAAAGGCTCAGGGACAACCTGCTGCAGGACATACATAGGGACTTTCCACAAAGGTTGGAGCAGCTCCTGGACATGCAGAGGGAGGGCAAGGAGTGGGTGGTGGCGGAGTACATCAAGCATGACAGAGCGATGAGGGAGTAGGAGCTCCAGCAGCAGAGGGAACTGTTTGAGCAGCTGCTTATCATGATGGCCACAGATGATCACGATGGCCAAATACAGGAAGCCTGTGATAGAACAGGGAATTGAACCCATTTCTCCCTAGTCTCAGGCAGATTTAAACATCAGAAGCACTAAAGAGACACAAAATAGCCTTTTCCATTTAACATGCTCCAGTTATTTTTTGTGTATAAAATAAATCATACCGTTTATTTTAGTGCAAAATATTTTAAAACGGTTTATCCATTATTAACATCCAGCAGCATTCAAGTCAAACTGAGGCAGCACTTACATTTTTACATGATTAGATTATTGTTTTACCAAATGCTGCAAAAAATTCCTTCCTTGGCTGAACATATCACATTTCAACCTGGAAGGGTTTTGCTTTACCAAGCTATAATACCCCGGAAATCGGGTGTTTTTCAAGGAAATCCCAGCACACTAAGCTATGTCATTGCTAATGCACGATTAAAATAATATTAAGGTCTGGAAAATTGAGAGGGTTGAAATGTCCTTAATAGCGTTGGATGAATAATTCATACAATGAATTTCCTCTTTTTCTTGCATCAAGATTTGAACCATAGAATCTCACCCAGACAGAAGGCAGGGGAAATGGATACAACATACAAAAAAAGTGATCAGGAGAATGACAGGCACATCGTTTTAACTTCCCCCCCACAATTCAGCCTACTCATTTTCCCTCACAGTAGTTCCCTACCTCAGTTCCAGTGATATTGTATCCTTCCCTTCACATATATGTGCAATTCTTTCATGCATAAATACATGAAATTAACTAATAGGTGTCAGCTAGTTTCTTGAAGGCATCATGGAAGAAGTAGGCCTTCAGGAGGGATTTATGGGCTGGAGCCTGCTCCATTTAAGTCAGTGACAACATTTCCAATGACTGTAGTGGGAGTAGGATGGAGTCCTTAATGAGTGGTGTAGTGGTTTTGCAGACCAGATCAGAAAAGATGCTCTGTGTGTCAGGGAGAATATGTGAAGATGGGTGTGAAAGAAGTTATCAAATAGATTAAGGTTTAGAACCCCATCTCACTGTGCCTAGGTACTGTAGCTAGAGTATATATAGGTAGATTAATCTATCACTCATCCTATCTGTATGTGAGCCAATCACTGAGATAGTGATAGGTCAAAGGTGGATCTTACTTTCTGAGTCTTGGTCCAAAACCTCAGAGGAGATTTCAGTCACAGTACCCGTGAACCCAGAAAGTAGAGCCCTTCTGTTTTGAATACAGCTCTGAACCAAGGCCATACATATGGGATGTCAAGACAGGATTTGAATCTCAGCTGTCACAAATCCATAGGACTTTGGATTCAAGTTTCTGATTTTGTCCCATCTATAATAAGAACCACAATTCTTTTATGTATAGTTTTTGTTTAATTGTACTAGACTTCTCTATAATCGCATATGCAACAGCAGGGTTTCCTAATGCTCCCGGTCCCTGGCTCCCAAGGATGAGTGGAGGTTAGACTCTGTCTGAAAAGCATTCTTGTCTAAAATGTCATGATAACACATTGCAATAGATTCAGCCCCGGATTATCCCATCTTCTAGTGATGTAATCCTGGGCACAGAGCCATCTGAGGCAAAAAGTCCACTGGGGGAAGTTGCAGAGACATAATTTTTCCACTGAGGGCTCTGGAAGTAGGAGGTGGTGGTTAAAGAGGAAGCGTGGCAAGAAGATGCACTCGTAAGCGCATCCCCTGGTATCATCCTCTGCCAGTAGAATTCCGCAGATGTCCAGACCACAGTTTAAAATCTTATCTCAGGTGGAATCCCTGAGGGAGAGATGCAGTGAACATACCATTTACCCTCTCCCCTGTGAGTGAATGCCCCCAGGACAAGGTGGACCCTGCTTGTGCAAAGAGGTTCAATATACTTTATCTAGCACAGTGAGGCTCCTCTCTCAGTTGGGACCTCAAGGCACTGTCACGATATAAGTAACGGATAATAATAATAATTTCTACCCTCCATTCAGGGTTGTGATTCATCAACAAGACATTACTCTAAAATCAGGAAGAAAAATGCCCAGTGTCCAAGGAGAGTGATCGGTATCTCTCAGAAGGAGTGGACTGTTATGGTGTCCTGGCTTTCACACTCAGCAATGTTCATACAATCTCATACAGATCCAATGGACTACAATTTGCTCTCAGTCACACCAGTCTATATCAGTAAGCATAATTCCATTGACTCCAGTGGAGTTACTCTGAACTCAGACCCATGTAGCTGAGAGCAGGATTTGATCCATTTTCCTAACTGAGGGAGTTTTCCAAGGGAATCCTAGCTCTCCTTTCTGGTGTTTGCTCATCCATTCTGATGTTTACTACTGCCTCACACCAAAAAGACCAACTAGCTTTTCCAGTTGGGTAAACTCTGTGGGGCACAGAGCTGGGCCCACATAGTTGGATGAAACCCAGCAAAAGCATGTGACCAGGCTGCGGGATTCGATGTTTACTTTTCGACATCCCCTGGCTCCAACTTTTTCCTTTTTTAAATTTTGTTGTCTGAATATTTAAACTTGTTCCCAACAAGATATTACTTTTGGTTGGCAGCCATTTTCCCACAACATGGCAACATTTTGCTGAAGGGCCTCCTGAAACTTGTTCTTTACCTCTTTAAAAATCAAAAGAAGGCGTATTCACATCAGTGCTGATAGGGGCAAGTATCCCTAAAACACAAAACAGGGCTAGTTATTATGAAGTAATGTCTGCACCCTGACACACTATTGTGTAATTTAGGGTTAGGACAAATATGCCATTGACCTTTACTCTGACATCAGTTTATTTATCCTTATTGGGTAAACAGAGTGCAAGTCATTGGCTAAATCTCAACCTTGGCAGACAGCAGCCTTTGTTAGTGTTGTAAAAGTCGTTCCTTGCTTTATTTTATGGGGAGGAAGGGAGATTATGTTATCTTTGTTATTATGGCTTTCAGGGATGCCCAGTTGGAAGGTCTATTTTCTCCTCCCAGGGCACATGCAGCTCCTGTACTCTGGGCCAAATTTTGCCCTTGGATCTGCACAAATTCTGGAGCACGTTGCACATCTGACAGGAGTGACAGCAGCTGGCTCTGTGCTTAAAGCATGAACCACCAGATCCTTATCTGAACTTGTATGAACTGGGGGGGAAAAAAGAGCTAAAGTTTGGTCTAGGTCTAGGCGATAGATGAAGGTTCAAACAAGTTCCAACACAGGTATCTACAGGGGATTCAGAACATCATTGACGATGCTCCTAGTAGAAGCAGAGATCGACTCTTAGAACAGGGTCTGCCCCCATAATATCCTTGTTAACATCTGAAATATATGGTAACGAGGCCTTTATTTTTTAGCTACACTGAACATAAAGTAAACTGGTACTTATAATAAAATGAAAGCAACAATGACTTTTAATAATACAGCTTCTTGATTTCATTAGCTGGTGTTAGGAGGGTGTTTCCTTTTTATTTTCTTGGCTCAGCTCATCTAAATTATTTTTAACTCTGAAGGGCTAGATTCCAATCCCAACGGGGGAGATTTGCAGTTACAAGCCATGCCACTGAGGTTGGGATCTGGTCCAGATTTGTGATCTACTTTTTCTTATGTGCAGGATAAGGGAACAGTGTCTAGATTATCAGAAGGAACCTGTCTCTTGCCAGCCCTCTTATTTGCCGGAAAGATGGGCCTGAGTAAAAATCCCGAACTCAAACACCACTGAACTTGGAGGAAGTCTGGATCTGAATTCAAACTCTGTAGATATCTTTTCCTGGGTAGTGGAGCAAATAGAATTTCTGGATCCAAACACCCCTGATTTGGGGGGAAGTTTAGGTCCAGATCAGACCCATCTCTAATTTTGACCTGTAAGCCTGTCCCCCAGACATTGTTGCATTGTTGGCCTTCTATTTAGCTATAGAGGCATTTCCCCAATCAACCTTTGTTGGGCATTTTGAATTGGGCATCTTTTCATTGACTTTAATTGGAGTTGGACTGGGCCCTTAGAAAACATGTTTCCCATTTGCTTCCTTGTGCCTTCAATCTTGTTTATGGCGAAGTTAAAAAGAGAATTGGTTCTGTTTTACTGAAAATCCCAAATCCTGGATTTGTTTGGAAAACTGGAATCTTCTCTGTTTTCTTCCTCCAGTGCTGAAATGTTCAGTAACGTATGCAAAGCTTCCCCTAGCAATGCTAACATTTAATCTTGAAACCTTGCCAGACCTGTGGTTGATATGCAGCCACAGGCTAGAAAATCCTTTCCTGGAGCAAGTCCAAGTGCTTTGATCTTCAAGCAGAAGAATTAGCAAATATTGAGTAATAAGTAAAGGAAAAAATATTTTCCAGCCTGATGTGGAGATATTGTCAGAAATGAACTGTGACACACGGAGTTGCAGATGCCACATGAAATAGTCAATAGACAGGGAGGCTGAATTATTCATGGAGAAGGAAATTGGCTGCTCACCTTTGGGAATGGAATCTAAATGAAACCTAAGGTATTAAAAAGAAATAAGTGGGGTGGTTTCAGCCCTCCCCTAAGGGGGCAATAATGTCAACATCATGTCTTGATCTCATTTGGAAATGCCCTTTCACTCTCTCTGATAGTATATTGCTGCTGTGCCATTACTGCCATTTTGCCACTGTGCAGCAGTTATTTGCAGCTTCTGGGAGCCTAAAGGTGTGCAGAATTGCCAGGGGGAAGGTCCATGGGATGTTCCTCTTTGGTATTCTACAGTGAGGACAAATGGCTACTAGGCGGCTGGCAGCCATAGATTTTCAGTGTCAGTGTGCTCTGCAGAGCTTTATTTCATTGTCTTTTCATTGTCTTGAGATTTTAAATGCAATTCTGAACAGACGCCCTTGGCTCCGTGGGTGTGTTTTGAGCTCGTGAGGATTCCAGGACTCATCTAGAGTTGGAGGCTGAATTGCAGGACTTCCTTCACCTTCAGGGGATGAGTTGTTCTAAAATAATCTGAGATTTTCTCTCTTCTTCCTTTTCTGTGGCTCCTATCTTTCCTTCTTCATCCCAACCCAAGCAGATACTTCTTTATCCCCTCCACAGATCCCTTGAACTAATCTCTAACACTGCTTCCTTCCCTTCCTCTTCTTTTTCCCCTCCCTCCAGGTCACTTTCTGACTGATTCTCTCCATCCACTAACTTGAATGCTCCCTCATTGCAAATGGATATTTGGGCATCTAGCTATCGGCTTACATGTGCTTTATCCTATTTGCTCATGCAACTGCAGTAACTACATGTGGCTATGCATTTTCATAAACATTTTTGTTCACAGGCCTCCACACTCCAAACCAGATCCCGGTCTCTGTTCTGCTCCCTTTGTGGAACTCCAGTGGCAAAAAGAAGCTGAAACTGGCCTTCCCACCCCAGCTGTTTATTTCTCTGGCATGGGGGAATCCCCAGTGGCTGTAGAGTTGACATAACCAGCTCTGGCACGTTGGAATGGGAAGGGGTGTGTCCGGCACATATTATGCCACCTCTGTGCCACCTGTAACTGGTTAATCCAACTTTAGGGATACTTTATGCCTCCAGAGTGGCAGAAAACAGCCTCAGGGGGGTCAGGATCTGTGGTGTTCTTGTGCAGCAAAGTTAAGCACTGGGGTTCCATAAAAGGTTTTCCACTTAGTTTGCAGGGATGAAGCACAGACAGAGACAAAAATGTGAAGACTTAGTTTACTGCACCATGCAGAGTGTGTAATTAGAGAAAACCTCATGTTGCAAGATTTGCCAGCCCTTTAAACTTTAACATGAATATTCGTGCTCTTAAAAAAAAAAAAAAAAAAGCAAACTTAAGAAAACATTAATAGATGTAGTCATGCACAGTGTGCAGGGCTTATCTTGCTTAGGATAACTGATTGCAGCGCAACCTCATTTATCCAAAGAGACAGAGACGTGTCAGCAACATCAACAGCATTCAGATAAAAAGGGCTTAGGACAATCAGGGGAGTTAATGGGTAAGTGCTTCATTCAAGGGGACCAAACATGATTCAGATATAAAAATGGTTGGGTTAAAGAAGGGTTGGATTATGGATAAACAGGGTGTTATCATACAAGTTTTAGAGCAAAACTCCAAAATATTATTTAAAAAAGGTACTCATTTTTTAAAAGTGTCTGATTATAATAAAAATAGTTAATACATATGCAGGAAGTTGCTTCTCTGACAGGAATTGATTTTGGCTGAGTCTTAGATGAGGCAGCATGGCCTAGTGGATAGGTCACAGGACAGGGAATTAGGAGACCTGTGTTCTCTTCCTGATTATGTCACTGAACTGCTGTGTGAACTTGAAAATATATATGTGCTTCAGTTTCCCTGTCTGTAAAATGGGATCAATGATACTTCCTTTGTTAAAGCACTTTGAAATCTATGATTGAAAACAGTATACAACAGGAAATATTAACATTGGCAAAATTATTAGCTGGAAGAAGGCTTCAGACTAGGTGGGACACTCACACTGCACCCTCTGAAAAGATGTTGCATGGGCTGCACAACCTGGGAGCTGCAAGAAGCACATTATTTCCAGGAGCTCCCAGGGAGTGCAGCAAATGCACTATCCTTTCAGTATGTGCTTCCCACCTAGCCCAATAGATAGGGCCCTAACAAATTCACGGTCATGAAAAACGCGTGCTGAATTGTGAAATCTGGTCTCCCACTGTGAAATCTGGTCTTTTGTGTGCTTTTACCCTATACTAATTTCATGGGGGAGACCAGAGTTTCTCAAATTGGGAGTCCTGACCCAAAAGGGAATTGCAGGGGGTCACACGGTTATTTTAGGGGGGTTGTGATATTGCCAATCTTACTTCTGTGCTGCCTTCAGAGCTGGTCGGCTGTGGAGCAGTGGCTGTTGGCCAGTCACCCAGCTCTGAAGGCAGCACCCCGCCAGCAGCAGCGCAGAACTAAGGGTGGCAATACCATACCATGCCATCCTTCTGCGCTGCTGCTGGCGATGGCTCTGCCTTCAAAGCTGGGCTCCCGCCCAGCAGCCACAGTTCTCCAGCTGTCCAGCTCTGAAGGCAACACCGCCAGCAGCAGTGCAGAAGTATGGTTAGCAGTACCGCAACCCCCTCCTACAGTAATTATGTGACTCCCCACAACTCCATTTTGGGTCAGGACCCCTACAGTTACAACACCATGAAATTTCAGATTTAAATAGCTGAAATCAGGAAATTTACAATTTTTAAAATCCTATGACCATGAAATTGACCAAAACGGACCGTGAATTTGGTAGGGCCCTACCAATAGGGCAGTAAACCCAACTCTGCCTCCAATAACAGATGACACCTTAATGGCTCTCTCAAGCCTGTGGAGCATTCATGCACTGTGTTTGTGCAAGACAAAGGCTGGTACCTGTGCCCCCGCAATGTAGTTTTTTGCACCTGCTGTGGTGCACTCTTGAGTCTCTGCTCCCTCTTCCATGTTCCACAAGCGTATGCAGGGTTGGTCCCACACTCCCAGATTTTTGCACAACGTGCTGATAAAATTACATATATTTCTCCTTAGTATTACAACAGTCACCTGCCCATTGCCTCTCAAGTAACCTCTCTTTCTGGCCAGAACTGATGTGAGCATTCCTGTAAAATACACCATAATCTACACTGAGCAGACATGTTTTGTTCCAGCTTCAAGCACGAAAATCTACTTCAACGTAGGAGTGAATCCCTCCTTTTCTGACCTACTTCTCATTACTGATGTTATAATTGCTAACCTCAGTAATGTGGATGTCTTAGAACTCCAGGGTGTGGGAATGTGTTTTATGAGCCAACTCACGCCTTCTGCAGGAGAAAACTGTGCAAGGGCCAGAAAACGCCATATGTTTCAGCTTGTGGAGTTTGTACAAAGCATCCTGCCATGGAGCGGGGGCAGAGCCCATAGTGATGGGTGTGTGTTGCGGGGGTGGGGGGGAGAGGGAGGCATGACCCTCCCAAATAATGGAAGTCTACGGATCCACAGCAAAATCCTGCAGCTCTAGATATGTATGCAGAAGGCCAAGAAATTAATAGGGTATCCTAGTGCATCTGCACTTCTCCCCAGGGTACTTGTCTCCCATGGCAGCTCTCTGGGAAACTCGCTCCCACTCCATACCTGCGCCAACACTTGCCTTTCAAAGCAGGCTTGATTTTGTGGAATGGGATTCTGCATAAGAGAATTCTGATAGGGAAATCCAGATGAGTCCAGAGGGGGCTGATGCCCTGGAGAACAGCCCTCCCATTGGCCAACTGTCTCAGGGCCTCTGAAGAGCCTCAGCTGTCCAGAGTTTGACCTAAAGGTTTCTGTAGAGTTGGAGGGAAGGGGGAGGATTCTCCATTGGCTTATTCCTTCTCCCACTGATACAATGTAAGACTTTTTAGCCTGTTTTCCTCACCACCATACTTGTAAAGGGAGTGCATGAGGTGACCCTCAGTTTGTAAAGTGCTGTGGGCATTAGCAATGCGCTGCAAGAGATTTTTAACAATAAACAATGAGATGAGATAAGGATGATGTCAGGGGCTGGACTGAGGCTGCCATGGCATGTGGTATAAGGTAAATATAAAAATCCCCAAACCGAACCAAAATAAAATAGAAAAATACAAAACACACAAAAACAAAACAAATAAAACCCCCACACTGAAATCTGTGGAGTTGATTGAGCTTCATCTCTAAATTGTCACTAGGTGGCTGTATTTCAGAAATTAACTGCACTGCTATGAGATAGCAATGGTATTGCACAGTCATATTCCTAAGGGGTAAAGGTCATGAGGGATACTATTCCATAAAGGGTCAGCAGCTTCAGAGATTTAAGGTAGACAGTACAAAGGACTATGAACCACTTTTGCAAGATCAGTTCTTCAAGTAAAGGCATGTAAAATCTGCAGGCTCCTATCTGTCCTTGTGGGTTGCTTAAGAGACCTCTTTACAGGAACTGTCTTTAAGCTTTGCAGGAACTGATTTTGTATTGCTTTTTGAAATGGAATTGTCCTGTTTGGAAGTAATTTAGGTCTTGTTTGCACAGGAAAGGTTTTTTTAGTATAATCCAATGTGTGAATTTAAACTATAGTTATTCCAGTATAACTGCCTGTGTGGACACTTTTATTACTTTGAATACCTTTTCCAGCTTAGCTTATGTCACTTGGGAAGAAGTTTAAACTAAATCAAAGCCATTCTTATATGTGAATAAGTGTGTCCACATGGGGGGTTATACCGGTATAACAGGTACATCTTCCCCATGTAGACAAGACCTTAGGGACAAATGATAGCATAGATTTCTAATTCAGAGCATGGGGAATGGAATAGGAGGGGCATACAGCAGGGAAAGACTCAATAGGAGAAATCGCCTCATTGAGTATTTGCTGATTGTCAGATGGAATATCCCTAGAAAGAAAATGTTTGTGATTTCCTCTCCTGCTCTTTCCTCTGTCTCTCTCACACATATACCCTCTCTCTCCCTCTCAATTCTCTAGTTTGAAAATGAAATGTAGTTAGTCCTGGAGCTCAAGTAGTTGAAATCTGTGCTGAAGATTCAGGGTTCAAACCTGGTAACAATGCATTGTAGAGGGGTTGTTACAATTGTACGTCGTGAACGGGCCATGTGAAACTTTTGCTCTCTGATATTTAGATGTCTTAAAACTACCACTGATCTCCATCATTCTGCATTTAAAACACTACATTTCTGCCAGCAATGTTGTCTTTCCAAAGCAACTACTCTCACAGCAAAAATAATGAGATAGAGCACTTGTTGGCCTGGTGAAATTCTTGCCCAGGTAACCTCAAATTAACCAATATGGAATCTACTCACTGCTGCAAAATTTCAAGTTTCTGGTTCTATGTGATTAGGTGTATAACAGCAAATGCCAACCAAGTCTCATTGCCTGAACAGACTACTCAGGTTGTTAATCAGGAGTGCCGGATTTGGGTGCGGCCGATCCTATACTATTAAAGATGATGTCATTCTTTACTGAAATATCTGTTTTCCCCATGGCAAAGAAGGATTTGCCATCCCAGATCAGACCATTGGTCCACCAAATTTGGTATTCTGCCTCCGGCAATGGACAATATCCAGTGCTGCTGAGGGAAACCAAATCCCCTACCCCACAATTCAAGTAGCCAATTATGCTATGCTGTACATTAACAAAGAATTCCTTCTGGTCCCCTGTAGGTGATCAATGTATGCCCTAATGAATGAGATTTGATTACCCTTATTGTGATTTACATAACTTCAAATGTTGTTAATGGCCAGAATATATCTCATTTTGTTTTCTCCAAATCCATCCAAAATTTGGGGACCTGATTCAAACTGTGCTACTCCAGTTTTACACCAATGTAACTCCATGGATATTACTGGAATTTCAGTAAGAGTTTCTACAAAGCTTTATCAAATTTCTGTCAGAAGGTCAGATTAGAAAGGATTTTCTAATTAAGTACATTCAAGCCACCACACTCAGGTAAAGACAAGACACTAGATCAATGCATATGGTAATATTTAATGACAGACTGTATGACGCTATATACACTGAAAATGCAAACAAGCATATAAATAACTTCATGCTGTTTTTCATGTATGTAGCTTGCTACCTCTCCTTGTGCTAGGATCCTGTCAGCTCTCCTAAGTGAAGTAGGGTTAGACTGGATCAGTACTTAAAGACCTACAGTAAACACTGCATGACGTTGTATTGATTATCTTGTAGGTGGTACTTTTCTCTCTGAACTAGTCCCCCAGATTGTTGAGGGCCACTTTGCTGTTGGAATCACATAAAACTGAGATCTTCCCCATCTGATCATTAAAGAGCCAATGACATTATTGGTAAAAGTAGGGATATTACCCCTGGAGTGGTAACTAAATGCCAGCCTGAGTAACTACTTTCTGCCTACCAAAAGTTTCTCCCGCTGAAGCAATGGGAAGTGATATTCTACATATCCTGGCTGTAAGCTCTTGTGTGGTATTTCTGTTGCTGTCAAATAACTACTACATTTCATGGCTGTAGTGGCTGCCTATTGATGCTGAGTGTTGTGCTTCCTGTGGCTAGTATGTACTTGTTTTATACTGGTAATTGTAAAGTGCTTTGGGATAAAAGACACTATGGGCCAAACCCTGTAGTTCTTCATCAGGCAAAACACATGGGGGCCTTGGGTATATCTACACTGCAATAAAACACTCGCGGCCTGCCCGGGTTAGCTGATTTGGGCTTGGGGTGAGGGTCTATAAAACTGCAGTGAAGATGTTCAAGCTCTGGCTGGAGCCTGGGTTCTGAGCCCCCGTGAGGGGGAGGATCCCAGAGCCTGGCCTCCAACCCGAGCCCAAATGTCTACACTGCAATTTTATAGCCCCACAGCCAGAGCCCCACGAGCCCAAGTCAGCTGATCTGGGCCAGCCAGGAGTGTTTTATTGTAGTGTAGACATACCCTTACAATGCTCTGGCAGTATAAACAGGTCTTAAAACTCACTTTAAAGGCCCCTTTAGACTACCAAAATGGTGTAAAAGGATGTTAGTGTAAATAAGAATCTGGCCTCTGGGAGTTTTGCCTGGGTAAGAACGTCAGGATTTGGCCCTCTGTACATAAATGCTCACACTCATCATGTTCTTCTTCCCAAGACAGAAAAGAAATGCCCTACTTATGAATACTCCCTAACATGAACTATAAGAAGACTCACAGCAAGTGCTGTACACAGACAGCAAGAGAAATATATAGTACTTTATATCACTCAGTAAAAATGGACTGCCCAAGCAACGGAGATGTGATTTTTTGCAGTACGCACAGCAGCAAATGACCAAACAGGAGCGTAGCAAATGCAAGTGACATTTCAAGGTGAAATCCTTTAGGGAAACAAGATAGTAAAAAATGAATGCTCCAGTATCTTGTGAATGTAGCTGGCTGATAAAAATATTCGCTCTTGAGTAATGCAATCATTCTAAAAAAAGGATTAGTCCTTGGAAAGGCGGGGGAGGGTTAGAAAGCTCAGGTGAAGGTAAGATGAAGAACAGCATCATTTAGGCATCTACTATGTTTCCAGGGACAGCATTTCCTGCATTCTTAGTACGATTTACTGAAACTACATAGGCATTAATCATATGTCACTGGGCAATGTGGCATACTGCCCAGCAAATGATACAATAGAATATAGTGGGAAGGAACCAGACTTTTTTTATAATCATAAATGCCCAGATCAGGCCTGATTCTGATCTTTCACTGGTTTTACATTGGTATAACTCCATTAACTGCCATGGAGTTACTCCTGATTTACACCATTAGGCCTTGGAGTGGACTGGAAGAGTGAATATGCAGTCTTAACACTAAGGCTGTGTGAAAGATTTGCATAGAATCCTGAATACACCTGAAATCGGAGTGCGGTTCAGCTTCTTTTGCTATCTACATACCTCAGCTCAGATTTGGGAAAGGAACCTACCACTCCCCATCTCATGGCTCAGAGACTGTCTGTATTTCCTTAGATGTCTTCAGGGGAGCCATCTGCCATCTGCGCTGCCACCTCCTGTGTCTGGGTTTCTATGCCCCAAGGCATTTAGGAAGTGATGGGTGGTTGCTTTGGGGTAAGATCATTGCCAGGTAAGAATCATTGCCCCCCCAAATCCTAAAGGGTTTATGGCTGAGGGCAGGATGTGCTTTCCCCATCCCCCAGTAGGGCAGTGGGAGAAGGGAAACTCCCTCTCCCACTGCTAGCCTCAGGCTTTACTGTGCTTGCAACACCAGACACCCTATATTACCTAGGATGGTAGCTAAGGAGCCCTGAGCGATCCTTAGTGACTGCATACTAGGGAAGATGAGCAACATAAACTGCAGCTACATAGTTTCTTTTACAGCTTCACCATTTAGATCCTTGCAAAGCAATTGTGCAGCTCAGGGCTGATGGAAAACAAGGATTTATTTCAGTTTCATAAATGGGAAGGGGCAGGGGAACGTCCACATCCCCAGCGATCTGAGGCTGCCTAATCATCCTGAAGCTGTAGATTGCTTGATGCTTTCAGCCAGTAACTACTGAGCAGTTCATTGACATCGTTTTTTCTGGACAGACAATTGTCAGCACTATAAAATAGGCTGGCCTGTCATGGGGGCCACTTCAAAAGGCAGTGGTTGAAGGGTATTGACACTGATGCTGGTGCAATGTATCTGTTCCCGGAATATAAACTCCGTGGCCTGCTCCCCCTCCTGTATATGCTGGTTTTACACTGGTGTCACTCCATTGACTTCAGTGGAATTACTCTTTATTTATACCAGTGTTGAAAGCAGGCAAATCAGGCCCTCTGCTTTTGTAGTGTGCCCCCTGTCCTGAATTTTCCAGAGAAATCCTGTGAAGTCATTGTTTGCTAACACATTACTAATTGCTGGTTGGCAAGACAAAGTACTGCTTGTGTTCCAAGTGCAATGTGCAGACTCCTCTGCAATTACCCGTGACGTCTAACTCCCTTAATCAGGCAAAACATATTTTCTTTCTAATAGTGTGATGTGATGGTTAGTGCCACTGAGGCAAGACTTAAGGAAGTAGTGGGCTGTTGACCTTTAGCCCAGAAAGCTATCACTGAGCGCTATGCATAATGCCAAGTGAAAGACTTTGGGCCATTCTAATCACTGTGAGAATAAGATAAATACATTTTGCACTAGAGACATGCATTTAAGGTAATATGTGAGAGGAGAGAAAGCTGGAATAGGGCAGCCACTCATGAACAGCAATCCCAAGCACTGAGGAAACCTTTCTATTGCACCCAGATATTACCTCACCCACCTTATCTCTCTAATATCTGACGTATCCACATTTCAGCCCTGAGCCTGACAAGACGTATGCATCTGCCAACTTTACACACTTTGGGCTTGATTTGCGGATGTGCTGAGTACTCAACTCCAGTTAACTTCAAGGGGAGCTGCAGGTTCTCAGCACCTCAGAAAATCAAGCCATATGAGTAGTTTCATTGAAATGAATGGGAATACTCCCAGTGCATAAAGTTAAGCATGCTGCATAAATCATTGCAGGATTACAGCCGGATATAGCACCTATCACCATATTTAGGCGCTGTAGTTTTAGCTACTTGTAACTGTTGACCCTGCAGCCACAATTTTCACTGATGCCAAAGTTGGATCAGTAAAGTCTCTGAACCAAAGTGCAGCAAAAAGCATGATATGACATCACAAGTGAACTTTGTGCTGTTGGTATCAGATTTTAGCAACAACCCATAGCATAAACAATGCACTATATCCACAGCATGCTCAAAGGAGGAAGAGTCTCACTGTCCCACAAAAATAATAGGCATTATCTTGATTTTTAAACAATAGTTGTGTGAATCTCATATAAAATTTAACACGTATGCAGTGCTGGGGAGGAGCTGGTGGTCCTGGTACGTGTTGGTACCAGTGACATAGGGAAAGGTAGGAGAGAGGTCCTGGAGGCTACATTTAGGTTGTTAGGTAAGAGATTGAAGTCCAGGACCTCCATGGTAGCATTCTCTAAAATGCTTTCAGTTCCACGCCCAGGGCTAGTTAGACAGGTAGAACTGCAGGGTCTCAATGAGTGGATGAGACAATGGTGTAGGGAGGAGGGTTTTAGATTTATTAGGAACTGGGGTGCCTTTGATATGGAAGCTTATTATGACTAAAATTGTTAGGCATGTTTGTTGATAAGTAGTTTATTGAAGTTAGGTGAAGTGATGATCCAGTAGGGGTCAGTATAATCTATGTGTTTTGTAAAAGTTAGTTATAAAAAGACTAGATAATAGAGTGTACTTTGGAGCAGTTCTCTGAAGCTATCCTGAGAAATTTTTCCCTAACACCAGCCTCTCCAGCAGGAAGCAACTGGCTATTGCTGACCTGCTGCAAATTGCTCAATACCATCTCAGATTCTAGGTAATTATTTGGGATGGTCTAAACCTATTGCTTATGTCTGTGTGTGTTTAAATCTAATAAGTTGTAGTTTTAGGTAAGAGCATGTTTACTTGTATTAATCTTTCATCAGACAGAATAGCTGTGTTCCCATTGATTTATTCCTGACCCCACCTAGAGTGAAACAGTTAAGTTACCACTGCTTTGGGTTCTGAAAACCCTGGGTAACAGTCTTCATCCAAGAGTTGTGAAGGACTGAGGTGTTGTGAATGGTGACTGAGGAAGTGCAGGGAGGAGAGAGTTTGGGGGAAAAGATCAGCAACTCAGTTTTGGCCATGTTGAGTTTCAGTTGGTGACTTGACATCCACTATGAGATGGCAGATGGCAGAGAGAGAGGCTGAGGTGTTGGACGGGCTGATTGGCTGTAACTTGCTGTAAGCTAGTAGATCAACAGCTTCACAGATCCAGGAGCATTATCAGAAAAGTTAGAAGAAAGACAGACTAGGGGCCTCTTCCTATTCCCATTGAGGTCAAAGGCAAAACTCCCATTGATATCTCTGGAAACAGGGACAAGTTCTAACTCAAGGGTCGGCTGCAAGAATATTTCAATACACGAGGAAAAAAAAACAGTTCCTGGTTTAAAAATAATAAAGGGCCCTGGCTGGAACACTTGCCTCTCTTCTCCATTTCCTCCCACAGGTCCCATCTGCTGAAATGAATGCACTGGGAGTTCATATTAGAGCCACTCCTCACTGATTAAGTGCAACGTGCTAGCTGGTATCAGGCAGTGGGAATCACTGCTCGCCTGATGACTTCAGCATACAGGAGGAGGAGCGGGGCTGAGAGTGAGAGGAAACAACAGCAAATGCTGCCTGAATACTAAGTCAGAGCAATGAACATGCAGTTGCTCTGATGCAGACGCTTTCACTGCCCTGGGCAAAATGGAAAAGGGATACCTCTTCCCATCCGGTGATGGAATCTAGAGTCACTAAACAGTCTGCTGCCCTAGGCCTGTTCTGCCTGCATGGTGGAAATGGCTCTGAATGCACATTACTTTTGACTGCAGAGATAGTATTTTCCTTTCTGTTTTTAATCTGAGGAACAAAGGAAACGATTGCATGGTCTAATGTCTGAAATAATAGCCCCTAACACAACAGGCATATGCAGTTACTGCAGCAATGTCTTGAATGCATTTAGTTTCTTGCTAATACCTTCCCATGTATAAAAATATTTCACGTAATGATTAACCAGGAGCCCCCTTGTCCACTAGGTCTTTTCATGCAATCAAACTAAAAAAGAACCCCTTCCCTACACAGTTTTCCAAGAGTTTTCCATGTTATATTTCTTTTAAAAAAAATGGTTTCTCAAAGAAATAACAACACAACATTAGAGACAATGGGAAAAATTCTAACCCCAGACGCACATGTGCCTTGATTTTGCTGAAGGTGCAAATGCCCAGTATAACCCGGTCCAGTGTTACCAGTAGGAAGAATACAACTTCATCTCAAACACAATAACAAAGCATTGGAGGGAGCAAATCAACTTGGGGCTTTTCTACACATACAGTACTGCAGCAGTGCAGCTGCACCGATGCCGCTGCGCCACTGTACTGCTTAGTGGAGATGCTACCTACGCTGCGCCGGGATAGGTAGGGTTACCATATGTTCGGGTTTTTCTGGACATTGCCTCTTTTTTGAGGCTCCATCCTCTGTCCCGGCAGATTTTTCAAATAACAGGCAATGTCCGGGATCTTTGCAGAGCAGACATTGCAGCTGAGAAAGAGCCCTGATTGGTCCGCTTCCTGATTGGTCCCTCCGCTGCATCTGCAGCTTATTGGTCCATTCCCTTCCAGCCACAGCTGTAGGATCCTGCCCACCCAGGCCTCAACTTCCAGCACTGGAGAGGGAGTCCCGCAGGGAGGCACTGACTGACAGCTGTGGCTGCATCCTGGGCTTGTGCCAGCTGCCCTGTCACCATGACAGACCTGTCCCGCCCACCTCCAGTGAGTACCCCCACTGCAGGTACCCCCTCCAACTTCCCCAGTTGTACCCCCTCCAGCTCTCCCTTCCCTTGCATCCTCCCTGCAGCTCCCCCCCTTGCGTCAGTGTCCTCTTTTTAGGAATCTGACATATGGTAACCCTAGGCATAGGTACTCAACCTCCCTGAGAGGTGATAGCTATGTTGACAGAATTAGCCCTCCCATCAACATAGCGCTGTGTACACAGGAGATTAGGTCGGTATAACTATGTTGTTCAGGGGTATGGATTTTCCACACCCCTGAGCGATGTAGTTATACCAACATAAGTTCCTAGTGTAGACCAAGTTTGGTCATGTTGTAAGCAGCAATCATTTTCTCAGCTAGTTTGTGGTAGGTTCTTGTATTCTGTACTGTTTTTTTGGTGAGTGTCAAAGGTTTCAGGGTCCTGAGAACAGTGTGTGTATATTTCTCTCTCTCTCTCTCTCTCTCTCTCTCTCTTTTTTTTTTTTTTTTGGTCATATCGATCCGGGAATCCGGTTAAGATCAGGAACCTTGTGCAGTAAGGGTGAAATTCATCAGTGTGAAGAGGACCAGCACAAAGCTTAAGCAGGACTTAAGAGGTACACAAGCCCTGTAATGGCCCTCTGCACAGGATGGATCTCATCCCAGGTGATTCAGTAGAGGTGACTATAATCATTCTGAAATCCACGCCTCTGTCATTGTATCCTGCTTTCTCAGAAGGAATCGGTATTTTTACATTCATTCATCCTTGACTGGGTGATGGTGGATGTTATAGATTTTCACATTGTGGCTACTCTGTGTGTTGCTATTAACAGCATGATATTTACAGATATCTTGATGCTATTACCACTTAGCGTTTGCACTTTTCACACTGGCTCTTCTGTGTATTGCTACCAAACAGCATGATGTTTACCAATCTGCTCTGATACAGTGGCCACTATTATCAACTCCGCATTTGCCACCCTGCAGAGATTGTAGAGCAGGTTTCCTTCTATTCTCAGTACAGGAATATCCAGCACCATAGTTACTGCTAGTACCTTGGTAAGTGAATGTTGAGTTTTTAAGGTGCCCACTGTATATATCTTCAAGCCTTCAGTTTATTAGTCATGTATATGTAAGGCGATTGTGGTTTTCTCCCCACCTGTCAAGGAGGGAGACCACGCCCCCTCACTGCGATGCTCCTAGAGTAACTCGGTTCAGGGGGAATTAGCCAACAGTTAATAGGCCCTAGCCTTCAGTCCAGGCTGGGTATCAATTGGGTCTGGTAGCCCCGACACTCAGCCAGAGCAGGGCAGCACACAGTTAATGGGTCTGGCCCACAGTCGGGCCAGGTGGTGGCAAATCTATAGCCCAGAGCCTTCAATCAGGATGGGGCCATACTCAGTTAATGGCTCTAGCTTGCAATCAGGCCTCACAGGAGTAAATCTATCTGCCTGGAGCCCTCACTCAGGGCAGGAAAGCAATCAGGTAAGGGGGCTCTGGCCTGCTGTCAGGCAGAGCAGCCCAGTAGTCTAGGGGGTATTAGCTCTCTGATGGAACAGCCAGCTAAACCATCTGGCGTCCTAGGTCAGGCAGGTGTCAGACCAATGCAGGCTAGGGAGGGAGGCTACCACCCCTGACGGTGGAGTGGGAGGGGGACACAGGCCCACCCGCTCCACTGCATCCCAGCCCAGGGCGCTAACAGTGGCAGAGTGGTCTGCCACTGGGTCAGCGGGGAAAGCCAGGTGCAACACGCTGGCCAGCTTGCAATCAGTAACACAGCCAAACCCTACTCGGCTTCCCTGGGCTCCTTCCTACACTCCCAGTCTGGGGATACCTGGATTCCGGGGTTGTCATCGGTCTCGCTGGGGTAAACGGCAAGTGGCAGCCCCATCAGGTCCTCGGTGTCCCTGGTGTCTGGCAGCTCTGGCAGTCCCTCCGGGGCTCTGGCACTGTAGCAACCTCTATCAGGTCCGTGCTCCAGCAGAGCAGGGGGAGGCATCCTGCTCCTCTGGCACCTCTGCCCCAACTGAGCCAGAGGGCCGGCCTTTTATAGTTCCTGTTCCTGTCCCGCCCCTCTGCTTCCAGCGGGGTGGCCACAGGTATCCGGTTCTGCCCACCAGGGGGTGGTTGCAGTTTTCTCCCCGTCTTTCAGGGAGGGAGACCACGCCCCCATGCTACAGTATATCGTGATTGATACAGATATAAATATAGACATAGGCAGAGTGTGTATGTATGTGTGTTTATATATATATAAAGTGTTTAATGGAACAACCAAGACATGCATATAACAACCGTAAGTAACCACATGATCTTATTATTGTAACCCTTATCCTCCATTCCCCCTAGTCCCATGTTTCTATTACATGTTGCATCTTGTCTAACATTTGAGGCTGTAAACTTTTCAAGGCAGGGGATCATGTTCTTTTTATCAGTATAACAAGCACTTAGCATATTTTGAGATACTGTATGAATAAGACAAATAACAACTCAGACAATGTAAGACTTTGGGATTCTCAAAGACCTTTTTTCCTAAGTGAATTAGGTGCTGGGGAAAACAGCTACACTTGCAGCCGGGGACTGGAGATTGTAGTCAGAAAAGGCATGGGTGATGGCAATGCAAACTTCCCTACACTGCCTCAGCCAGACTGCGTGGGACCACTTCTAGTGACGGTTCAGATTTCAGACTCATTTAATCCTTGAGCTCTCTGCTGAGATTACTAAAAATGATGGTGATGGTGGCTTTTTCTGATGTGGACTCTTATCTTCTAGGAACTGGACAGGTAAGCAATTAATTTCACAAAGGTCAACAAACAGATTTTTTTTTCTTTTGAGTGATTCGTGATGGTTAATTGTACAAAAATGTGGACAGTTAGCATAGGGCATCCTCTATGCAGCAGAGATCGGAGTCCAGTGAACCTTACTTGGGTCAGAATTCCACGATTCAAATAGTATCAAACTGTGAACAAGCCTGTGTATGTGTGTGCGCGTTAGCAGCAAAAGCAAGCCTCAGCGTGTGAGCGCCTGTGCGAATCAGCCTGTGGGAGCGGGCCCAACTGAGTATCTTGGAAATGACATAATCAGCATATGGTCACTTAAAAAGCAACATCACTTAAAAAGCCATATGTTCCTTTGCTAATGGCAATGCTAAGTCCACTGTATGAAAAGGCAGCTGAGACAGCTCTTGAGGCATTAGGGGTTACGGCTTGCACTGCTGATTCATGCTGGATGAGCCACTGTCCTCCAAATATATGACTCTTTAACCAAATGTTCCTTTTTATGCATCACCTAGCTGCTAAGGGAAATATGTGAGTGATTTGTGAGCTCTCTCTACTTTGCACAATCTGTCATTAGATTTCTGGAGCTGGCCCTGCAGTAGCGATATCCGCAGTTTCCTACAGATCCCTCCTCCTGGCATTGTTTGTTGTGTGCTCACCGCAAGACACATGAGGACCCCCCATTCACGGCTTGATTGAAAACATTTGGTGTCAGTACATTAAAGCAAAGGAAGTGGTTCTCTCCTCCCTGACCGTATTCTCAGGCAGCCAGGAGGGAAGAAATCCAACAGATATGGTCCAGTGAGATAATGCTTTGCTTGCATTACAACCCCAGGCAAAGCACAAAATGAGTTATTAGGCCTGGTCTACACATGCATTTTGTACTAACTATGTGGTGGTATAACCAAAATAGTTATACCACTACAACCCCCTTGTGTGGATGCAGTAGTACCAGGACAAAGATGTTCTCTACCGATTTTGTTTATTCTCCTAAATTTATAGGAATAAGATAGCGGATAGAGAACTGGACTGGGACGAAGGAGAACTTGGTCTTGTCCATGGCTTTGCCACTGGCCTGCTGGGTTACCTGGGACAAATCACTTTGGGCTGGATGCACCAAAGAAGCTAGGTGTTGTGATGTTCAGCAAACCAATGTAGTTAAAGTGGTATAAGATCTGTGTGTAGACCAACCCTTACTCTCTACTAACCCCCCGTGCAAAGAGGGAGATGTTCCTTTCACTTGGAATGACTTTGGAATGCAAGTGTAATCCTGTTGAGTTCAATGAAGCTATTCCTGAGTTAGGCTCACATTCAGCAAAGCACTAGTCACATCAAACTCAATGGGACTTATGCCTCAGTGTGATATAATGTTTAAAGTTAAGCATATGTTTAAGCGCGTTGCTGCATAGGAATAGACTGCTAAATCAGGACCTAGAGCACTTAAGCACCTGCTTAAATTGAAGCACATGCTTAAGTACTTTGCCGAACTGGGGCCTTGTACCAGCATAAGTGAAAGAGGAGAATCAAGGCCTACAATCACAGAGGGTGGGGATAAAAACATGGATTTAAAAAAGGTTTTGCAGAGAACAACTGAAAATTTCCAAGACATTTGAGAAATTGTCAGGGGAAGCTGAAGAAGCAGCAGCAGCGGAAACATTTCATTCCAGAAGGAAACGTTTACACTCTGGGTCCATTCTTATTCCTACTGAAATCAAAGGCAAACTCCCCATGTACTTCAGTGGGAATAGGATTAGGCCCAATCTGTAAAGCTTTGTAAAAGACATTTTCTGTTGCCAAAAATAGTTATTTGTTTACAAATTGGTGTTACTGGAGCAAAGATGGTCACTCTGGGTGCAGGTTGGAGATAGCTTGGGGACAGGTCTGAGATGGGCCACAGATCCATGTTTGCATAGATCCAGAGGCCCAAAACCCCTACAAAACTGGCACACAGTGGCAACCCATAGATCCAGGGTTGGGGTGTATGTGTGATTTTCATCTTTCCATCTGTCCTGCACTCCACTCACAAATAGCCTGAATGATCAGACTATAGTAGATGTAGTACATTTCCTACATTTGATGCTTACTCCAAACTCTTATTAAAGTCTATAGGATTTTTTGAGTTTTGGGATGAATTTTGCTCTATGAAAATAAACTTTCTATCAAAGATTTCTTCTTCTCTTTTATTTTTTAAAAAAGCTAGGAAATGAACTACATGAAGCTATGTTAACACAAGAGTTAAGGTTACACAGTTATTTCTATTTCATTTGCAACCCTTTTGGGAAACAAAGTTGCAACACAGTTGTTTCCCTACTGAGTAATAACACAATTTGATTTTGTCAGTGTTATAACCACATTAAGGGAACTGTGCTAGACTCTTATCTTTTCAGAGTTGTAGCTCAGTTCTTAACATGCCTACACAGGCAAAACCAAGTCACGAGCTCCCTTCCATGATAAAACACCCATAGAAAGGGGTTTGGGAATTTCTGCAAGGCTTTTCTTTTAGTGGCTGTGAGGATTAATGTTCACTTTTGGCAAAGCAGGAAGGAAAGGTTAATTGCCCACTAGTTTGACTCCCTGTACAAAATTGGATCTTGCAGCTTTCTTTACCGTTTGGAAATGAATTCTTGCCCACATTACCTAACTTTTTTTTAGTTCATAAGTGGAACATTTTTCATGAAACTTACATGCAATTTTTCCAGATATTAGAGCCTGGAATCCCTCTGCTTACTCACAAATGTATAGACTACTTTGTGCTGCCTCTTTGTCTTCCTTCTCTTTCAACTTGTGGATTTGTGATCATGCCCAGGTCAGGGTTACCTTTTCCCATTCTCCATGTTTTTTAATCTTCATTCCTCCCCTTTCATTATAGGCTTTTTAAAATTTGGGAGGCTTTCTTGCGATAAGAAGGATAAAGAGATAAAATGGACTTTAAGATTATTATTTAACTGTCACAGTTATAGGGCTGGCTGCATTTGTGTCCCTTTCGAGTCTCTCTGAGAGCACCCCTCCGGAGTCAGGCGAACAGAATGTTGGGAATCATTAAGAAAAGGATAAATAATAAGACAGAAAATATCACCTCTATATAAATCCATGGTACACCCACATCTTGAATACGGCGTGCAGATATGGTCGCCCCATCTCAAAAAAGATGTATTGGAACTGGAAAAGGTTCAGAAAAGGGCAACAAAAATGATTAGGGGTATGGAACAGCTTCTGTATGAGGAGAGATTAATAAGACTGGGACTTTTCAGCTTGGAAAAGAGACGACTAAGGGGGGATATGATACAAGTTTATAAAATCATGACTGGTGTGGAGAAAGTAAATAAGGAAGCATTATTTACTACTTCTCAGAACACTAGAACTAGGGGTCACCAAACAAAATTAATAGGCAGAAGATTTAAAACAAACAAAAGGAAGTATTTCTTCCCACAATGCACAGTCAACCTGTGGAACTGTTTGCCAGAAGATGTTTTGAAAGCCAAGACTGTAACAGGGTTGAAAAAAGAACTAGAGAAATTCATGGAGAATAGGTCCATCAATGGCTATTAGCCAGGATGGACAGGGATGGTGACCCTAGCCTCTGTTTGCCAGAAGCTGGGAATGGGCGACAGGGGATGGATCAGTTGATGATTATCTGCTCTGTTCATTCCCTCTGGGGCACCTGGCATTGGCCACTGTCGGAAGACAGGATACTGGGCTAGATGGACCTTTGGTCTGACCCAGTATGGCCGTTCTTATGTTCTCATGCCTTTACCTCTTCTGAGGTGGAATTTTGCAATTCTTCCCTTAGAGTAGGCCCTAGGCTACAGAACCCTGTTTCCCAAATGTGTTTACCCAACAGGTATTACTGGGGTTATGTCTACATTGTGAAGCCTATGCCAACATAGCTATGATGGCATAGCCCCCTCCNAGTTTATAAAATCATGACTGGTGTGGAGAAAGTAAATAAGGAAGCATTATTTACTACTTCTCAGAACACTAGAACTAGGGGTCACCAAACAAAATTAATAGGCAGAAGATTTAAAACAAACAAAAGGAAGTATTTCTTCCCACAATGCACAGTCAACCTGTGGAACTGTTTGCCAGAAGATGTTTTGAAAGCCAAGACTGTAACAGGGTTGAAAAAAGAACTAGAGAAATTCATGGAGAATAGGTCCATCAATGGCTATTAGCCAGGATGGACAGGGATGGTGACCCTAGCCTCTGTTTGCCAGAAGCTGGGAATGGGCGACAGGGGATGGATCAGTTGATGATTATCTGCTCTGTTCATTCCCTCTGGGGCACCTGGCATTGGCCACTGTCGGAAGACAGGATACTGGGCTAGATGGACCTTTGGTCTGACCCAGTATGGCCGTTCTTATGTTCTCATGCCTTTACCTCTTCTGAGGTGGAATTTTGCAATTCTTCCCTTAGAGTAGGCCCTAGGCTACAGAACCCTGTTTCCCAAATGTGTTTACCCAACAGGTATTACTGGGGTTATGTCTACATTGTGAAGCCTATGCCAACATAGCTATGATGGCATAGCCCCCTCCTGGCTTGGATTACACGACACACTTACTTCAGTATTATTATGTCACTCAGGGTGAAATCCACACTTCTCTCGCTGACGTAGGTAATGCCTCTCGTGGAGGCGGAGTTATTAAACTGATGGGAGAGCTCTCTCCCATTGGCTTAGATCATCTTCACCAGACGCGCTACAGCGGTGTGGCTTCACTGGGACAGCTGTGCCGATGTAAATTTGTAGTGTAGACCTGCCCACGGTAGACACAGCTTACACAGTCAGAAGTTTTTCTTTCATTGTAGGAATACCAGAACCCTAACTGAGGTTAGCTTAGCTATGGTGACAGAAGCACTCTTCCATGGACATCACTGTGTCTACACTGGGGGTTTTGTCAGCATAGCTACTTCAGTCAAGGGTGTGACTTTTTCACACCCCTGGCCAACATAGCTATGCTGATATAGCTTTAAAGTGTAAGCATATTACCAGAGTTCGTCACCTGTGATTCTTTGTGTTAGGCAGGGGCGGCTCCAGGCACCAGCGCAGCAAGCACGTGCCTGGGGCAGCAAGCTGCGGGGGACGGCCTGCCGGTCACTGTGAGGGCGGCAGGCAGGTGGCTTTCGGCGGCATGCCTGCGGGAGGTCCGCCGGTCCCGTGGCTTCGGCAGCAATTCGGTGGCGGGGACACTGATGGCGCGGCACCGGTAGACCTCCTGCAGGCATGCCGCCGAATCTGCATGACCAGCAGACCGCGCGCAGGCGCGCCGCCGAAAGCCGCCTGCCTGCCGTGCTTGGGGCGGCAAATAACATAGAGCCGCCCCTGGTGTTAGGAGTCTGTGACCAGTGGCGTGCAGTGATCAGACAGCTGTCTTAAACCAAAGTATTGCTTGTCTAACAATTGGAACAAAGATTTGAGAGAAAGGCATGCATGTAGATTTTTGCTCTAAAATCCTATCTTACCTAAAGCTTTACCATGCTCTGATGGTGACCTCGGTAGACCTCATTTCACCTGACACCCCAAATGGGTCCTGTGTCTCAGCCTCATTCCTTTGAACAACTACTGCCTCTCTTGAGAGAGGGTCCCTTTTTATGCTACCAGAGTTCACTTATTCTTCTGTGTTCTCAGGCCTTCCCTGTCCTTGTCCAAACCAGTTTTGTAGGTTGGCTGGAGAGGAGGCACAATAATCAAAGCTAATAGTTCTGGCATTGTCCCTTAACAACTCCTAAGAGTTTGCTGAGAGGTGGCTCATCTTAAGCCATTCTTTTCCTTTGTGCCTGTTTTTCCACACAGACTCCTGTTGAGCTAACCCAATATAGTCAGACAGAAAACACCCCAATAACCAGGCCAACATGCAGTATTCATACATTACCACAGGGCAGCTCCAAATCCACCACATTACCATGCCATCGGGGCTTGCCATTTGCTCCTCCCTGCGTTTAGCCCTGTGTGCTTAGCATCAGGCACTGGCCACTGTGCATGACCAGTTCTGGTTTGAAAACCTGCCAGATGAATGAGAATTTTTGCAGGATCAAAAAATGAGTGAAAAAGAAAAATTAAAGCAAGAGTTGATATGTGGGCAATTCAGCCTGACGATTTGATCCCCATTCCTTTGACTGTACTAACTTAGTTTTAATTATATTAATGCTTAGTTGTCATTTTTTCCTCATTCCCTTGGAATTACTGAGGAATTGTAATTCAGGTGAACCTTAGTGGATATAAATGGACTGTTGTCTAATCTTCACTAACTGGGCTCCTGTTAGCCAAAAGTTATGTCTGACTAGGCCAGAGTTTTATCTGGGGTTAATTAAAGCTTTGGTACTGCAGAGCTCCTCAGCTCTGCTAGAACTGAGCTTCAGTCCAATGAGCTCCACGGGGCCATTCAGACATGCAGAACTCCTAAGATCCATAGGAAGGAAGTTTTGTGCAGCTCTGTCCTACAGAAATGCTAGGCTCTGCAACAGCAGGTGCATGGAGATCCAAAGCTCCATAAAAGTGAAGCTGCAGACCCAGCAGCTCTTGGGCAATCTGGCCAATTCTCTATAATCAGCCCTGCGCCCTGAGCACAGATTTCATCTCCTGCTGGGCCCACTCTCCTTATTATCCAAAGGTTTCAGATGTTCCCAGAAAACTTCAAATAATTTTAACTGTACTTTAAATAATCTCCCTTTAGCTCTGAAAAGAGAACTGATAGCACAAGAGGATTCACCCATACGCAGATCTGCTAACTTTTCATTTTAAAAAGAGTTTATTTCCAAACTCTGATTAAATCCTAATGATCCAAAATTCTACAGCTTACAGTTCTGCAGCCCTGCAAATTTCTATTTGCCCTTACCCAGGTCAAACAGTTGGTGTGTTTTTTGACTGGTAAGTAAAATATATATATTTAATGATCATTATCAATCATCAGAGTTAAGGGCAGATGCATAGGTTTTGTGCCTGTGCTAGTCCATTTTGAATGACCGCTTTGCAAAGATGCAGGAGTGTAACTACAGTGTTTTGGGCCATCACTGACAAACAATGCAGCGTTTTTCATAACTGCAACAACCATCACTTAGTGTTTTTGCATCTGTTTTTTTTAGTCAGGATAATCAATATACACCGAAAAGGTGCACAAGAGAACTGCTGAACAGCAGAATTCCTGGGTTGACACAATGTTCACAGGAAGAGAGGAGCAGGGGGAGTTGAACTAAATTAACAAACAGTGCCTGCCAAGTTTGTTTTCAAGTCAAATAAAGAGTAAATATATCAAACCATTAATCCTCAGGGCCTCTCCCAGTAGAAGAAGAATCAGTGGTGAATCAGTCCTTTCCCATTCTTCTGGGGCTAGGAGAAAACATGAGCGATTTCAGGAGTGCAAAAATCAATGCACATGGGCCTAATATGCTTTTCCTTTCTCATTTTCTCTACATGAAATAGCAAGAGACATTTCAGGCCCTCAACTTTCTTTGGGCCCAATTAGTCAGTGGTAATTTACTTGCAGCCATTGCTGTCATTTCCATTTTGGGCACTCTCACAAATAAACTCAGTTGTTGTTTTTTTAAGTGATTATTTGCATTACCCTGGTCTGAAGTGTTCATAATTCTTGCTTAATGACAAAATGATCAGCTGTGAATCAAACACAAAGCCCTGATTGAGCCTGAGCTTGGCAATATCCTCAGCGAACAGCTGAGTCATAAAATGTAATCATGTAGCATAAAACGCACAGAAGATGGGAAAGACTGCGGTCCACCATATCCAATCCTGGCAATCAAAGGAAACTGATTAAATCAGGTTATGTCCTAATGATGCTAACAGATGATCCCTGCTCAGTGCTGCAGAGGGAAGCAAAAATCTCCAAAGGTGGCTGTCAATATGAGGTGAGGGGAAATTGCTTCCAGTCCCAAATTTGATGATCATTTTAATCCTGGGTTATGGCCGGCTCCTGCAGATACAAAGGACAATTGTAACAAGTGCTCAGTGCTGGACTTGCAGATGGGAAATTAAAGATGAATTACATTGCCGCCAAAGAAGCTCTATTTTATCTGGCTGTGTTCCCAGGGTTCAGGGTAATTTCCTGATCCTCAGAAACTGGTATAGTAGCACATCAGTGTGTTTTGAGGGTGGTCATGTTAGGCTCCCTTCCCTTTTCAAATTGCTCTTCCTCATTAGGTACTTATATGGCCCCCATACCTATAGTATCTGAACACCTCACAGTCTTTACTGTACTTATCCTCATAACATCCCAAGAGGTAGGGAAGGATGATCATCCCTATTGTACAGATGGGGAACAAAGGCACACAGAGAGATTAGTAACTTGCCTAAGAGCATACCAGAGCAAGGACTTGAACCCAAGTCTTTGACATACTAAGCTAGTGCCCAAACAATTGGATCATCCTTCATCTCTAGAAACTGTTGTTAGAATGCTAACAAGCAGAGACAAGGTAAGGGGAAAAGAGAAAAAATGTATTCTTAAATTCTATATCGGGGTAGGCAACCTATGGCATGCGTGCCGAAGGCGGCACGCGAGCTGATTTTCAGTGGCACTCACACTGCCCGGGTCCTGGCCACCGGTCCGGGGGGCTCTGCATTTTAATTTAATTTTAAATGAAACTTCTTAAACATTTTAAAAACCTTATTTGCTTTACATACAACAATAGTTTAGTTATATATTATAGACTTATAGAAAGAGACCTTCTAAAAAGGTTAAAATGTATTACTGGCACGCGAAACCTTAAATCAGAGTGAATAAATGAAGACTCGGCACACCACTTCTGAAAGGTCGCCGACCCCTGTTCTATATAAAACCGATGTACCATGTGTGCACAAGGCACAAAGGGGATTATTAAACAGGGGATAAGGAGCACGCATACTAACATGTCATCTATACAGGGAAGCAAGAAAAACATATATGTAAAAGGAAATACTTCTGGAATAGCTTTTATTAACCAAAAGCACCAACAGTCTTTGTCTAGACTGAGTTACTTCTATGTGAAGTCCTTAGTAGCAGCCGCTGATGGAGATTTAGATCATCCTGGAGACATTCTCTGGGTTCCCTGTTCATATTCTAGGAAATTGGGATTAGGTTATTTGGGATATCCGACATTAACTGTATTACTCCTTCCTCTACCCTAAGGGCCATCAGGAGCTAAAGAGAACCCTATAAAATGGAAGCTGAAGAGAAAATAACTGAGGTTATCAGGGAGCAAACTAACTCAGAATACTCAAAAGAGGGAGCTCCCCATGCACCTCTAAGATGATCCGTTACTAGTTTTTGCTGTACCATGAGCAGGGCCTTTTGTTTTGCTTGTTTAAGGTTATTTATTTTCTCCAATTTTTAAATATAAACTCCTGACAACAAGCACTTGAGAGAAATCTCTTTCTGTGAAACACATTTGCTGTTGGACTGTGTCGGCCAATTCTGTTATTTTATAAGCAGCTACTCCCATCTGAGCTACCCCTTACTCCCTATATTTTTAGAGGATTGAAACCTAGATCTGAATTTTGAAGCCCAGTCCATCTCTAATATGAATGTTACTGGAAGTGCCACTGTACAAGTGGGTTTGTTGTTACACTGTGAAGGTCTGACCGTGCACATGGTTTGTATCAACACGTGCAAGGTCATCGCAAAGGTTATCTTGTTCAAATTGTAGTCCTTTGTTTGTCCATGTGGCCAGGTATGGTGCAAACAGCTGCAGTGTCCGTACAGTCTTTCCATTGCCCTGCCAGTGACCTCAACCCTGACCTACCAGACTATGTGAAGATGAGAGGTTATTTAGGCTCCATATGAGTAAAGCTTTGAAGAGGGCTATGAATTAAAGCTGACACTTTACTTTAAACACCTAGCCACAAATTACTTGTGAAAAATCAGGTGGCCAACCAGAGATCCAGCATGTCTTTATCAGGCAATTCACAGTGTTCAGTAAAGCTTTCCTGCTCACTGGGAGCTTGCACGTACCCTTTCCAAGACTGAGAAAAACTGCATTTTTTAGGGACCAAAACTGGAAATTCTCCAGCGGGGTGTGGAGGTTGGGGAGAAGAGATCTCTTACCACACAGAAATGTGCACTATGTACAATGTCGAGTGGCAATATAGGACTAAAGTCTGCTGCAACAACCCCTAAATTCCACAGCAATGTTCATTTATTCTATTGCCACGAAATATCCCCTTATATCCTCCCCACCACAAACTCACAAGATTCATAAGCAAAGTTTTAAAAAGAAAAACAGTCACACATGTCAGTAATTCAACAAAATTATATTTAATATTATGTTCAGTACCCTCTGTTAAAGATGGGAATAATGAGTGAGAGGCAGAACTGGTCTATATTTATTCCTGCTCTCTGCCTTCTTCAGCATGTGTTATGAACATTTAGTTACTGCTGGCTAAAGTATCAGTGTCCCTCTTCATCTGATTCACTAGTCAAATACTGTACATCAGAGAGGGACAAAGATAAAGCCACCCTTTTGATCTACTTCTGATACTAGTTTGTAACTTTGTGACTCAGGTTTATCTCTACTCTATATACACTGTAGGTCAGGGGTAACTCCACTGAAGTCAGTGGTTTTACACAGGTGCAAATCTGGTTTGAGGCCAGAATCAGGCTCTGTGTGTGTGTGTGTGTGTGTGTGTGTTCTATCTAATATTGGAAAAAATTATTCACTGCATAAATTATTTAATTAACTTTGCCTTTATTTGTCTAATAAATTATTCAACAAATAGTATTTGAATAGCTTTAGAGCTGGTACAATACTGCAAAACATTATTTGTTCAAATAACATATTCAATGAATAACATCACTGAATCAAATAAATAATGTATTTGACAATTAGTAGTCATCCAGAGCTAGTTCTAATTGATCCAGTTAGAAAATGCAAAGGGGGTGTATATACTGACTCATAAGCTATTGATCCATTCTGCTCTCGTTTGTTCTCTTGGGGTACATCTAGACTACAGCACTATATCAACCGAGCTCAACTCGAGTTACTTAGTTTGATGCAAGCTAATGCAAAGCAGCACCTCGATACGCTGAACTCACACACACATGTTGAGCTGGATTGCTCTTACCCCCTACTAGTACTGGACTAGTTAGCTGCAATGACTTCTGGGCGTGCAGCCCATGGTTCCTGGCACTGCTCCAAACTGCAGCACATGGTAGAGGGCTGTAAGAGTGAGTCAGTGGAATAGAAATGAAGCCTGATTCTTCACTTCCTTTCCCCTGGTGCAGTTATTTATGCCAGTTCAAAGTGGGTGTAAAATAATACCCACCCAGAATGGGAGCATTTTCCATTCACTTTGAACTCACTGTGCGCAGGTGTGAATGACAATCCAAGGTGCAAAGCAGCGGAGAATCGGGCCCATTGTTCTTTATTAAAATAAAAGGAAGGGAAAATGAGAAATCACACTGCCTCACTGGCAGGTATGCGGACAATTTATTGTAGAAGTGTGGGGAATCTTATTTCCTCCAGGAATTGGTTTAAGGAACAGGAATAAACGAAACTCACATTTTGTGGTAGTAGATATTTTACGACAGAAATTAGGGAGACATGGTTATATCACTGTTATTATTACAAGCCTGATGTTTTTTTCCTTTCACCACCTCCAATACTTTCTTCATATGAAAACCCCTCCTTCCCATCTAACATTTTTCAGGTGCAGTCTCTTTAACGATAACCTGGGCTATATATTTTTAAACTAGATTTTTATTGTAGTTTAACCATACTGTCACCTATATAATGCAAAATTGTCTAAAAATCAATACATGCCATGCCACGCATTCACTTTGAATAGCCTCTTACTCCTCAAATAGTTCCATTGATTTGGGACCACTTGCAAACTACATACTGATTAGCAAGGGTATTGGAATATGGCCAATGTTGGATAAAGAATTGTACGTTTAGCTATTGTGGCACAAAATAAAAGACCAAATACTGCAAGTACTTATGCCCATGAGCAACTTGAAATGAACATATGCATGAGTAACTTTACTCATGTGAGTAGTTCCGTTGATTTCTAAGAGATTACTCATGTGAGGAAGAATTACTCATAAGGATTTGCAGGACTGGGTCCTGTATATCTTCACTTTTCTATAACAAATGGACTTTAGCAACAGGCAAGTGCACAACAAAAAGCCCAAACAAAGAAAGTCACACAGACATGGTTTGACTTCTTCCCCAGTGAATAAGATTTGCTAGTTTTCTTCATCAGTGGCCGGGGCCAGGGAGGAGAGAGAGAAGCAAATTTTAACAACTCTATTGAAAATGAATATATTCTGCTGGACCTGGTCCTGCCACCCGAACACTTGCCACAATCCAAAATCCGTTGAAGTCATGGGAGTCTTTCCATCAGTGTCAATACAAGAATTATTGGCGGGAATAATATTGAAGGGGTATCATTGGAATATAATGTGGGAGAAGAAATGTCAATGTGTATGAACTGATGAGGAAAGCAGCATGTAGAGCTGGTCAGAAACTTTCTGGCAGAGCCGGCCTTATGGGTGGGTGACCGCCCAGGGTGCTGTGGTCAGGGGGGTGCCCTCTGAGTGCCACAAACTGTCGGGACTGGGCTGCTGGACCGGGGGTGAGTGAGGGCAAGCCCAGGGCTGGAGCCCCTGGCCAGCAGGGCGGGCAGGGGGCAGGCGATGCCTCCCAGAGCTGCCAGCCTGGTGGGGAGGCTCAGGCAGCAGGGCTCACCCCTGTGGAACCAACGGGCCAGCCCCTGGTTCCCCCCTTCCTGCGGGCATGGGTAGTGTGTGCACACCTGCTCTCCTACTGTTAGGTGGTCAGGGGTTGTATGGCCGGAGGAGCCACCAGACACAGAAAGTCTTCCCTGTGTAGCCAAGCCAGGCTCCGGGGCCAGGAGCTGGCCCTTGCGCCCTGCGCCCCACACTGCTGTTCTCAAACACAAAGAAAGGGCACCAAAATACAAGTTCACCCAGGGTGCCATTTTCCCTAGGGCTGGCCCTGCTTTCTGGCAGAACATTGTTCCATCAGAAAATGCCAATTAGTTGAAAGCAAAATATTTTGTGGAAACGTGTTGCCATGGATGCAAATTCGTGTCTAAACAAAAATAGGGGGAAAAAAGAGTTTCTGTAAAAGAAGTCAAAATTGGAAAGGGCATCCCAAAACAATTGGTGGGGGGGGGGGGGGGGCGGGGGGGGGGGGGGGGACTGAGGAGGGGAAGGAGATTTTGATTCACAGGAAATTTTGGAAGATTTTGTTTTCGTTCTGCAAAACTACCCTGAAGCAAAAAATCAGGTTCCTGCACAGCACTAGTAGCATCTTAAACTTTGCCTCATCGGCTTGATTTAAAAAAAAATAGATTTATTACTGTTTACATTTTATTTTGTTTACATTTTGAGCTGGAGATGTTGCAACCTACTCAGAGCTGTTGAGAGCATACCAGAAGCACTACAGACTATACTGAAAGACCTTTTGACAGATATAAACAAATGGAAAACCTGAGTTTACTTCCCAGTACGCAGTTCCTAAAACCAATGCACAGTAGAAAATAAGGTCGGATTTGTGACCTTGCTAAGGGCCAATTTGAGGGACTCAAGAGATTATAAACTGGGAGAAGTTAAGGGGGAGTTTGAACAAACCAGGAGCTAAGAGTGAGCAGGGCCAAAAACAAAAACTTGGAATGAGTGGAGCAGAATGTGATTGAGGCAGGAGACAGAGACTCACGCTACAAGAGAACCAAATGCTAAAGTGGCTGATTGCACAACTCACAGAAAAATTGGAAGATGCTGGGAAAAGAAGCCAGAAGCATCATCTCAGATCACTGGAGTCCCTGCAGGAGGAGAGGAAAATGAGATGATATTTATACATTTGTGTAGAATTTGTTAAAAGCTGTGCTGGAACAGTCTTTGACTAGAAAATGTTGGATGTGAGATAAAAAATTTCAGTCCAGCCTTAAGCAGGCCTCCATTCTTGTGGGTGCAAATAATCATGGGCACAAATAGCCCTGGGGAGGGTTAAATTTCACCAGTAAATGACTAATCTGTTTTAGAATCTGACAAAGCTATTTCCTTAATATAGCTAGAGCTGGACACAATTTAAAAAAATGGTATTTTTTTTTAAATGTCAAGTTGTTCCTGTTTAGCAGGCTTTGAAACTGATCATTTTTCATATTTTCAAAAAATATCAATTGAATTTTGATAATGGTGTTGATAACATTTTGGGTAAAGTCATGGATAAAAATGTGGAAAAAATTGTGAAAAAAACAATTTAAAAAAAAAATCAACAGTTGTTTGCCAGTTTTCCACAAAGGGCTGTTTTCCAATGAGCTTTCTGTTTGAAAAATTTCAATCGGGTCAAATGATAACATTCATTTTATTCACTAAGCAGTTCTGCTCTGAGGAATTACTGAGTAAAAATGGTTCTGTCTTAATTAACATATTTGCTCACAGGGGCAAATTTTGATCTCAGTTACACCAGTGTAAATCCAGAGTAACTCATCAGTATTCCAGATTTACACTGGCCATGCAGACTCTAGAGGTGATGTCATGTGTGTGGAGAGCGTAAAGTTGCATGTTGGTGAGTGGGAGTCTAAAGCTGAAGGAGTCCAAGCATTCCATCAATTGTACATGAGCAACTTCCATCGATTTCATATATACAACAGCATACAACTGACAGGATAATCAGGCCCAAAGAGCCTATGCTGGTGTTTATTTACATAGGGAAGGAACCAGAAGAAGGTGTAAGACTCACCTGTGAATTTGGTCCTATGGGCATTATTTTGATCTTACTTACATTAGTTTTAAAGTGATGTAATTTCAACAGGCCAGATTTTAATAGAGCAACAGCCATTTACACCAGGTGAGGATCTAGCCCATTTTCATTATGTAAATAAAGACATATCAGCATGATTAAACTCTGATTCTGATCTGAAGTCCTTGCAGTTATTTTAGATATACACTACTATAAGTGAGCTGAAACCTGGTCTCAAGGCTAATAATTAGAATATTTATCAATTTATACTGCACTTACCACTTCTGTAACTAAGCCCCTCAGACTACATTTAAAGCAAGCTATAATGCTTGAATCAGCACAACAGAAGACTCCATAAAATCAATCCACATTAAAGTTCCCTCTCCTGATGGTGACTAATTAAATGAATTAATCAAAAGCCTGATTAAACAAAATTACACTGAAATGAAATTATCTCAGTCAGTGAGAATGCAGAAATGCCATTTTTCAGTAGTCTCTTTCAGTAGTATGACAGTGTGGATTTTGTCTGTGTGTGTGTGTGCACAGAATATTTTTTCTTTCTCTTTCCTCAGAAAATTGATTACTTAATTACTAATTTCATATTATATTATTAGTAATAATAATACATTTGGCCTTAGGGTTTATATATCCCAAGATAAGATTTCTACCAAGTTTATTAGCTGAATAGACAAGCATCCAATTGTCTTGGCCTCTGCACCACACTGGCCATAACAGCCTAGCATGAATATTTTGAAACCATAACCATCAATGGTGAGCCTGAACCAAAACTCTGGATCTGAACATCTCTGAGGTTTGGGAAGTTTGAATATGGATCTGAACTTTGTGGCTTCAGCCCAACTCTAGTAAACATTCCCTCCTACGTGAGATCTGTAAGGCCGTTATTCACCCCGCTGCCATAGCAACCAATAGCAGTGTTGATGTTGTGGCAGCTTGGGCTAGCTGCCTGAGTCCAAGCCTGCCTGAACCCCTGGATCCGAGCTCAGGTGGCTAGCCCAAGCTGCTACCAGGGCCACAGAGTCCACACTGTTGTTTTTAGCATGCTAGCTTGAGCTGAGCTAGCTCAAGTCTGTCTACTCGTGCCGGGAATCATACCTCCCAGCTGCAGGGTAGACATGTCCTAGCATGGGCCAGATTGCTCTGATGTTTTCAGAGGGAACGGCAGGCAAGACGAAAGCATCCAGAGGGCTGGATTTGGCCCAGGAGCTATATGATTGCCTTGAGCGACTGTGTGTAGCCAGTGGAGCATCTCCCGGTGAAGAGGAACTCACTTGTGGTGGAGGTTCCTGTGCAGCCCCCACCCTCACAGTGGGAGGGAAGGAGAGGATGTTTGGGGTGAACCACAGGCTGGGCCTGGGCAAGGGAGGGAGCGTGGCAGAAAGAAGGTCTGCTACATCTGACCCTTCCATGGTGTAAATTCCCTAAGGAGTTCTGAGGGTCAAAATTGGGCTTAAGTGGGACATATGTGATTCATAGACCTAGTGCTGACTGGCTGCGCAATGATCCATTTCACCCCTGGAGCAAAGCTGTAAGTAAGAAGGTGCTATTTTTCCATAGTCTCTTTGCAGAGTAGACCCACACTTTGCAGGGGAGGCTCTGCCCTGTGCAGTGACAGGAACCTACCGGTCCTTATTTCCCTTCCTCTTTTCTCCCCTCCTCCTGCTCAACAGTCCCAAGGCACAATTCCAATCTAGCATTCAGGGCTGGCTAGCATGCTGCCAACCAAACCACAGATCTGGCATGTTCTGCCAGCTCCGAAGTATGGTCAGACCCCAACTTGTTAGCATCCATGTTGCCTGCCATCGGGGGAAGGGGAGGGGGTTGGCTGGACTCCTCTCTTAGAGTAGGTCGCATGCTGCTCCCTGAGGAGGAGAAAGTAGATACCATGGAGTAATAAGTTAACCTGGAAAAATCCCTTGTTTGTTCAGCTAGAACTGCGCTTTATTTACAATAGTTTCTGTAACGATTTCACCACCTATTCATCAGCAGCTAAACCTGTTGGCCATTTCAGTGAAGGTCCAGTCTCCCAGTTGCCCAGTGCCTGTCTGTGTGGAAGGAATACTTCTCCCAGGAGATGCGCCACGTCATTCATTACTGTGAACCACTCTTGCTGATAAATATATTAGGGATCCACACGTCTTCTCTACAGGCTATGTAGCAAGTAGTTGGCTCCAGCCCTGTAGAAGGCAGATGCCTTTAACCCTCCTGGACAATGGCCCTGTGAGAGAAAATGGAGAGTCTGATGTGTTTGTACAGTGTGTTGGGTAAAGGATAAAGACTGTGTTGAAATAAAGCTGTCAAGTTACTGAAAACAAATTGTACTGCTGCTGCTCCTTTCCCTCCCTGCTGTTACTATGGTTTCTTTGCTTTCAGTGAGGGAGGGCAGGACATTTCCCACTGTTCAGAGTTTTACAAGTTTTTCAACAATGTCTCCATTATGGCAGATACACAAACACAGAGCCCAATGCTGCTCCCCTTGAAGTCAGCTGCAAAACTCTCCATTGACTTCAATGGGAGCAGGAGCAGGCTCCTATTTTCCCACACATTATTGCACATTGGTTGGACAAAGCAGCAAGGTGCTAGCATTTGTATCAATCTAATTCATCTATCATCTCAGGTTTGTACACAGCATCTATCCCTGGGGTGTCAGCTGCTTTCCCATTTTGTCACCTGGCTGTTACATGGGAAAACAATATCTCATGCCTTGGAGATACAAAAGATACATGGAGATACATTCCTTGAAAGCCATGGCTCATGTATCGCACACACGTGTCTTTAACAGGATCGTTGGCTTGCTTGAGTACATCCCATCTGCATCAGTAATGGAAGCAGAAACTATTCTGGGGGCAGAGTAGTTAGAAATTAGAGAGGAGGACAGTCATTTTGCTAAATTTAGAATCCACAAGTTCTAGATCTAGAACAAGAGTTGACATTTTGGAAGGCTGAGTTCTGTTAGGTTCTGTCAAAATAGGATTTTTTGAGCGTCAGCATGAAATTAATAATAATGAATAATCATTAATAATTTGTTATTAGTACCCCTTGTAGCCCCAGAAGAAGACTAAGAATTTCTTTTAATCCAGACCGTCTAGTCCAGATTCTGCTCTCTATTTCAGATCCAGAAGACGCCATTAACTTCTAAAAACCCATCCTGGTTTAGTGGTCAAGTGAAGACATCAATTAGAAATAAAAAAGCAATATTTAACAAATAAAAAAAGGGGAAATAGACAACAATCAAAATAAACTAGAAGTTATGAAATGCAGAAAATTGATAAGGAAAGCTAAAGACATCAGGGAAAAATCCATAGCAGAAGGGCTAAGAAATTAAGAAAGAGTTTTTTAAGTATATTAGAGACAAAAGAAATCAGCAATACCATAGCCCCATCATTAGAGGGAGATGGTAAAATTGTTAATGATGGTGCAGAAAAGGCAGAAGTGTTCAATAAATATTTCTTTTATGTATTTGAAAGAAGCAGGATGATATACTCATATCATAACAGGATGATGAAGTATGTGCCAGATCTTTATCCCTAGTAGAAAATATCTACTAGAGATAAACACTTAAATCATCAGGCCCAGATAACTTGCACCCCAGAGTTCAAAAGAGCTGCCTGAGGAGATCTCTGGCCTGCTGATGTTAATTTTTAATAAATCTTGGAATACCAGGGAAAGTTCAGAAGACTGAAAGAGTGCTAATGTTATGCCAATATTCTAAAGGACAAGTAACTATAGACTGGTTAGTCTGACACCAGCCAAGGCAAAATAATGGAAAAGCTGATAGGGAATTCAATTGATAAAGAATTAAAGGATAGGAATATAATTAATGCCAGTCAAAATGGTTTTATAGAAAACAGGTCTTGTCAAACAAACTTGATTTAATTCTTTGATGTGATTATGTTTGTTCGCTAAAGCAGTGGCTCTCAACCTTTCCAGACTACTGTACCCCTTACAAGAGTCTGATTTGTCTTGTGTACCCCCAAGTTTCACCTCACTTAAAAACTTACAAAATCAGGCATACAAATACAAAAGTGTCACAACACACTACTGCTGAAAAATTGCTTACTTTCTGATTTTTACCATATAATTTTAAAATAAATCAATTGGAATATAAATATTGTACTTACATTTCAGTGTATAGTATACAGAGCAGTATAAACAAATCATTGTCTGTGAAATGTTAGTTTGTACTGACTTGGCTAGTGCTTTTTATAAGAACATAAGAACATAAGAAAGGCCGTACCGGGTCAGACCAAAGGTCCATCTAGCCCAGTATCTGTCTACCGACAGTGGCCAATGCCAGGTGCCCCAGAGGGAGTGAACCTAACAGGCAATGATCAAGTGATCTCTCTCCTGCCATCCATTACCTTAGCAGAGTAACCTGTTGTAAAACTAGGCAAATGTCTAGGTGAGCTGAGTAACCCCTCGAAGACCTCTACATACCCCCAAGGGTACACGTACCCCTCGTTGAGAATCACTCTGCTAAGGTAACTGCATAGATGTAATAGCCTTTTGTAAGGTGTTTTACTTAATACTTCATGAGATTCTGGTTAAAAAATTAACACTACAATATCTATAAAGCACATGTTAAATGGCTTAAGAGCTGGCTAACTCTCTGATCTCAAAATTAAGTTGTCAATAGGAAATCATCATCAAATGGGTTGGAGGGGGGGGCAGTTTCTGGTGGGGTTCCACAGTGAGAGGCACTAGGCCTGATGCTATTCAGCATGGTCATCAATGATCTGGTAGTAAATATAAAATCACTGCTGATAAAATTTTTGCAGATGACATGAAGATTGATGGAGTGGTAAATAATGGTGCAGACAGGGCAATCATACAGAGAGATCTGGATACTTGGTAACTTGGGCCCATTCAAACACAATGTGTTTTAACACAGGCAAATGCAGTGTTATACATCTAGGAACAAGGAAATCAGGCCATACCAAGAGAATGGGGGACTGTATCCTGGAAAGCGGTGACTCTGAAAAGGATCTGAAAGTGGATAAGCAACTAGAGCTCTCAATGTGATGCTGTAGCAAAAAGGGCTAATGTGATCCTTGGATGTATAAATAAGGGAGCAGTGAGTAGCAGTAGGGGGGGTGACTTCATCTCTATATATGGCATTGGTGAGACCAATTCTGGAATGCTGCATCTATCATAGAATCATAGAATCTCAGGGTTGGAAGGGACCTCAGGAGGTCATCTAGTCCAACCCCCTGCTCAAAGCAGGACCAAACCCAACTAAATCAGCCCAGCCAGGGCTTTGTCAAGCCTGGACATCTAGTTCAGGTGTCCACATTTTAAAAAGGATGTTGAAAAATTAGAGAGGGGGCAGAAAAGATCCACCAAAAATGATCTGAGAGCTGAAGAAAAATGCCATACCGGGAGAGACAAAGCCAAGAGCAAAATGTGTTAGCTTATCAGAAAGAAAACTGAGAGGTGACTTGATTGCAGTGAGTAAGTATCTTCACGGGAAGAAAATACCGGGTAGTAAAGGGCTCTTTAATATAGCAGAGAAAGGCCTAACACGAACCTATGGCTGGAAGCTGAAACCAGACACATTTAAATTAGAAATTAGGCACAAATTGTTAACAGTGAGGGTGATTAACTGTGGAATCACAACTAGTGTAACTGAAGGTTGAATCTGGTCCTAAATCGTTTGCATACTCCAGCTTCCACTTAGTTGGAAATACATTTTTTTTTAAATTAACCTTTCCTTGAAAATAATGCTTTAAATGAAGGGAGAAATGGCATAAAAAACCCCATAACCCGTTAAAGTCAGTTGGTCCTTTCCTCAGTCTCTCTCTGTCTAGGTGTTTAGAATATGTCATTAGTGTCGTATTGAATTCTCCCAGCCCTAAAAGAAATATGGAAAGAAAGCAGTAATTATTCTGGGATGTAACGTGTACTGCAAAATCTCCCCTTATCTCAGGGTACAATGAAAGATCCACCTTTGCAGACAACCTTCCCATCACAAAGGAGGGGAAGCAGAAGAAAGAGGAATCACACACATACACACACACAGCAATTAAATCAAACAGCACAGAGCTAATAATGCAGCATTCCAGGAGAGAAGGAGCTTCTGCAATCCTTCCTTCTTTAATGATTGCCTTATTCCATCTGCTAAAAGGAGCAGAAGGTTTAGCTTGTTGTCTGAGCCATTTCTTATGTTGGACTGAGAGAAGGCTGAGAGTCCATTGCGAAATATAGCAGAATCCTAATGGACCATATTCTGATCCCCTTACTCCTGTGTGTGGCTGCAATGAACAGTCCCATTGATTTCAGTGGGGCTATACAAAGAATAAAGTTAGACTAAATGTGATTGAGGGTGTCAGAACCTAGTCCTAAATTTATATTCACTGATCAGCTCTCCCTGTGATTTGGCACATTTTAAATGCCTACCTAGATCATAGGATGCTGCCAGGGCTGCACAGAGGTTTGTGGGGGCCAAGGGCAAAATCTGAAATGGAGGCCCCCCTTTCTAAAAAATTACCATGGGGTATGTGATGTGGGGGCAGGGTAGGGAATGGAGAACACAAGCCCACCCAGCACTCATCCCGCAGCAGCAGCGCCTGTCCCGCAGGGCTGGGTGCGATTCCCTGCTCCAGCCCATTGGCTCTCAGCACAGTGTCATGTGACCAAAACCGGATAATGAAAGGGCAGCTGGGCCAATTCTGAGCAGCCCTGTGACCCTGTGCATCAGGTCGCAATACCACTGACTTAAATTTGGTCCAGCTGTCCCCCCCATCATGACCCTCCTCATTCATCACACATCCCCAGCCCACCCACTTTAAATGGTGCTCTGCAAGAATTGTTCCATGGATCAAGTGGGGGGTCCAGGGCAAACTGCCCCCTTTTGTCCCCCTCCCGGGCAACCCTGGAGGGAGGCTGTCAAAGTACAGTAGCCTTCACCAAGAGCTTTGTGAAGCAACAGTGGCAGCACATATGTTCATAGGTCAAGCAGCCCTGACAGATCCTTAGCATGTTAAACATAGCCTGAGAGAGAGATTGACAAGTGAAAAATATTTGAGTAGGGTCAGGGACAAGTAATCCCTTCAAGTGACAGTGAGTGCAGGAGCTGGAATGCCAAAGGAATTGGGAAGCAATTCAAACTCTAATTTGATGGGCAAAGGGCAAACAATCCATTCCTTTGTAGTCTTGACCTGATTCTTGCTTCCACTTTGGTTAAGGTCACAGAAGCTTTTCTTTTCTTTTTCTTTTTTTTAATTTGCTTATGAAACTTCCATCTTGCTGAAATTTTCCACACTTGCTGTCTGGCTGAAAGTGAACTCCCCCTCCCTCCCCCGCCAAGTTTAAGCAAAAAGGGTTCTGTTTTTTGAGTAAACGGAGTGTGTAAACAAATATTATTGTTGAGCACCATGTGCTAGGTGCTGTATAAACGTGCATCCCGATTATAGAAACAGGCTTGTAACATTTTCTGGACGACTTTACAGCCTGGAGATAGAAAGTTGAAATTTAGCAGTGAAATACCATTTTTAAAGGCTATTTTTTCCCCACTCCCTCATCCCCCTGATTTGCACTTCTTGTGTACTGAAGGTGTGCAGGGGTTAGGGAGGGCTCCATCCATGATCATGTAATTGAAGAGCGGGCCCATTTCAGCCAGTCTCACTCCAGTTTCCATAGTTTCTAAAGCCAGAAGGGACCAGTGTGATCATCTAGTTTCACTTCCTGCATGTCACAGGTTACTTTCACCCAGTGATTCCTGCACTGAGCCCAAAAATTGTGGTTGTGTACTGCATATCTTCTGGAAGGACATTCGTTTTTTATGTAAAAGACTCAAAGGATGGAGAATTTACCCCACCCCTTGATAATCCGTACCATTGCTCAATTACCCTCAGTGTTAAAATTAGTCTTCTTTCCAGTTTGAACTTTGCTGACTTCAACTTCCAGCCAGTACATTTTTGTTATGCACTTGTTAGCTAGATTAAAGCTCTCCATTGAAATCCATGGAGTGACACTGGGGTAAAACTGGAGTAATGCAGCAGTTAATCAGGCCCTGTAGTGCAAGCAAAGGATGAGTGTGTCATATTAACTGTGTCATTTCCTGACATCTGAGTGCTCAACTGTGTAACCTCAATGTTCCTGTAATGTAGTATTTTGGATGGAACCAGTATTACAGCAATGCTATAGTTAAAGGTAGAATGGCACTTCCATTTTATAACTTTTAGTCTCTGTTGAGGAGCTTGACATAATTGGGAATGACTGCAAATCTGTTGTTATAATTAGAATTCGGTCTTTAGCCCTAGGCCTTTCCCCTTCAGGGGGGGTTGATTGGAAGCCAGGGAGGCCTTACATCTCAGCGTGTTATTTCCTGGAGACTCTTTCATCCCTGCTGCTAGGTGTGCACAGAATGACTCTGCAGGTTAAGAGTGAAGCTGTACAGGCTCTGCAGAGTCGGAGCAAATAAGTGATTTGCACTGAGTTGAAGTCATGGCAAAGAGAGACCAAAACAACATTTCCATTGGAAACTGAGAGGCTGTGATTTTCCCTCCCAATGTAGCATCCAGTGTCTGCTATAGAAGAATACCATGGTGCGGCCATTCTGCTTTGAAAAGGGATGGAGACAGAAGAAAGAACTCTGGGTAGTTAAAGGATTTCCTAAAGGATCATGTAATAGGGACAAAAGATGAGAAGCAGAGGGAAGGGAGCAGAGCAGAAGGTATTAGAAAAACACGAGATTATAGTATCTTTGGAAACAACCCTTTTCCATGCACAAAGCACACTCCTTTATTGAGACCCTTTGTCTTAGCCTTCCAAGCTTCTTAGAAAAATTGGGCCACATTTTCAGGTGGTGTAAATTAACACAGCTCCATTGACTACATTGGAGCTATGCTGATTAATTCCAGCTGTGGGTCTAGCCCTTATTAGATTTTATTTACAAAGATGGGTGTAAATTGACAGCGCTAGCATATCAATGGACATAAACAGAAGAGTAATGATGAAGTTAGCGGATTAACGGTACAGGCTGCATTTTCTACATGTGCACACTCCAATTGTACCCGCCTCTGGACTTAGCAAGTGGAAACATCCAAGTGTACACTTTGCCCAAGCTAATACCTGCATGCACCTGCAAAAGCCATTTGTCCCCATGAGTTTGGGATGTACAAATTCTATCATGTGTGTCCAAGTGTCAAACTCCTGAAGTGTTTGCTTGTGTGTTTGCAGCACAGGCTCATGTATGTGCGCACAAAAATTTGTACACACACATCGGCCAGAGGCTGAAAAACTACCTGAAAAGATCCACAGTTCTTAAAACCCTTACACATGAGCCTAGTCCCACTGGAGGTAGAGAGCAGAAGAGAAGGCCAAATTAATACCACATAATGTCTCATTATATCCCCACCTTTCTCTTCCCTCCTCTTGTTTCTACTTCATGTTAAGGGACAGTGACTGAGCTCTCTCCAGATACTTTTTCAATGTCCACCCCACACAACTGTCCTCTCCTCCCCGCCCCGCCCCACCCACACATAGATATTCTGAGCTATTGACAGATAAAGTTAGAAAGCTTTCCCGCTAGGCTTCTGGCTATGAAGAATACTGGAAATGTTAAAGGAGTAAGTGTATGTCATAATGGTAAGGTTGTAACTTGAAGAGGGGAAAGCAAAAGGAATTCAGTGGCTAGGAGGCTGCAACTAACCTGAGCAGGTGCCGCCTGAAAACTGGAATAGTTAGAGCTGCCTTTGTAGCTCTTGTGTTATCTGCATCGTAGCCCAGTTCTCTCACTTAGAGGTAGGACACAATGGGCCCAATTCTGATCTCACTTACACTGATGTAACTTTGGATTATCTCAGCTGATGTAAATCATTGACTGTAATGGGGCTATGCTGAGTTTCACCAGCTGAGGATCTAGCCTAATAGGCCAGATCCAGGCCCAACTCCGGCAGTGGTGCAAAGGGGTTGTAAAGTTGTCTTAAGCAAGCAGCTGAGGCTTTATGCCACCCTCTTGCGGCCGCTCAGAATAAGGGGTATGTGCCAGGAACAGGCCAGAGGCAGGAGGAACACAGAAGCACATTACATTGAGCCCTGGCTGCCGTAACTGTCCTTAGGGGGCTGTTCCCAGCCGGCGTGACTCAGAGCAGTTTTGAGGGACTGAACTAGCCCCCAGCTGCCCAGGTTAGTGAGCTAAACCCCGCCCACTTTTTTGTGAGGGTAAGATCTGCAGGCAGAGGATCCCTTCTATGCACTAGTCATGGGCGTACAGTATTGGACTCATCAGGCTTGGCTCCTTTCTCCCTCACACTGGTGCACATCAACAATAACTCCACTGGGGTCAGCGACGTTACAGCAGTTTAAGAGAGTGGAATCAGTCCCATTGACTTCAGTAGGAGTCACTGGCATTGTCTGGCAAGAGAATAGGGCCCACTGACTTGAGCCGCTTATTATTATTTATATCACAGTCACAGCTAGAGGTCCCTTCGGAGATTGGGGCCCCATTGCGCTAGGTGCTGTACAAGAAGGTCTCAGGAGCAGTCCCCTGGCCCAAAGAGCTCACAATCTAAAGAGATAAGATAGACAAAATGGAGGGAGGGCATAGTATTATCCTGGTTTACCGAGGGGGAACTGAGGCACAGAACGTTAAGTGGCATCCCCAAGATCACGCCGGCAGTCTGTGGCAGAGCTGGGAACTGACTCCCAGGCCACAAGACCATCAGCCCTGTGAAGTGGAGTCACACTGCTGTTGCTGAAAGCAGAATTTGTGCAGCAGCCTGTGGTTCCTGGGGAGCACTGGAAGGGAAACCTTTGCCCAAGCAGTTTTACAGTGGTTCAGATTTCTGGGGGATAAATAAGAGCCTGTCTCTCTAGTTTAATTGGCTGCAATAGGTTTGCTTGACTGCAACACCTCAATGGGAAAGAGGGATTTTTAGGATTTAAAAAGATGCTAAAAAGACTGTTGAATAAGAGAAACCTGAGGGAGAAATTGCTGCTGGAAGGAAGGAGCTAATGTGAGCTTGGTGTTGACAGCAGAACTGAATGCTGTTTCTTCATCGCTAGACTAGAACAGTTTTAGCTTTGTAATCAGTAATGAGGCCAAGGCATTACTTTTAGTTAGCGCCATAAGAGGTACATGAAGGGCTAGGTGTGCCTTTAAGGTACATCCCTGTGTTCAGGAACCGGCGGAGGAATTCTGGCTGACTCAGTAAGAATTCCTTTTGGGATTCCCAGGGGAATCACACTGCAGTGGGAGCTCTGCTGCCCTTTAACGGGGTGCAGTGTGTGCTTCCCCCGTGCCATGCGAGCTCCGCTAGTTGAAGCACAGAGAGGTAAAAGCAGGCCACAACCTCGCCCCTTTGGGACAGCCAGAGCTACTGGTAGAAACAGAGAGAAATGGCTACACTCCCAGCCACATTATGGCCAGTCCCTGAATGGGGGGCACAAGGAGGGGGAAGGTTACTGGGCAGAGTCAGCCATAATTTGGCTCAAAGTCAAATAATCTGCTTTGCTTCAGTGAAGAAATAGCGTTTGATTTGCAACTGGAAGCGCTTTCAATGGCAGGACAAATTATATTATATCCTGAAAAGGACTGAAATTCAAAACTACAGGAGAAACAAAAACCCGGGGGGGGGGGGGGGGGGGGGGGGAAGAGTAGAAACCGATGAGCGTGACAGAACCAGAGTAGGAATGTCTTCCTTACCACATGCACACACACATTGTTCCACTCCGGCGACTGCCCGCTTTATTTATAAATAATCTGTAACTGTGAAATCCCCAGCCAAAAGAGAACAAGGCATTAAAGCTGATGATCTGATCACCAGCTTGAGACCCAGAAACTCCTGGGTCCTAGTTTTGGCTCTACCATTATCATCGCTACCTCCGTTTCCCATCTATAAATTGAGGATGATGAGCCCATAAGCTCTGTGGGGCAGGGACTGTCATTTACTCTATGTTTGTACAACACCTAGCACAATGGGGCTCTAGGTCCTATTGCAATACCCATATTTACATGATAAATGACAGCAAATGATTGCCTAACTCACAGGGATGTAGTGAGGATTAATGAGTTGATTTATGTAAACAGCGCTACTGAGTGATGTTTTGCACCTAGTGTTTGCATATTTTGTAACTACTAGGGACCTGCCACTTCTTTAGAAAAGCAAACAGTGAACCAACAGTGTTAATGACTGATCATAGTAGTTTAGGGACCCTAATAGCTTTAGGGAATCATTATGTGATGACAATGCTCTCATTAAAGGGATTAACTGTAATTAGGGCACTAACTTTATTAATGAAACTGCTAGGTGCATTTTATCAGTTCACTGCGTTTGAGTCGGAATTTCAAAAACCGTCAGCATGGGCCTGGGGGGTATGTCTACACTGCCGTCAGTGGTGTGGTTGTCACATGTGTGGACATACCTGAGCTAGCTTTAATCTAGGTATGGTGAGTACCAATAGCAGTGAAAGCAGCATGGACAGTGGCTGCTGGATTACCTACCCAGGCTTCTGGTCAGGTGGGCAGGGCTAGCTTGTGCCACCGCTTGTTGGCCACAGCTTCACTGCTATTGTTACTTGAGCTCACTTTGATCAGGTACCTCAGGTATGTCTACATGTGCTGCAGTCACACTTCCCAATTGCAGTGTAGACGTACCCGAACTCTGCTCCCACTGAAACCAATGAGAGTTTTACCACCAACTTTAATGGGAGCAAAGTACTTTTGAAAATCCCATCCTTAATCTGTATGTCCTTTTGGTTTTATAATGGGAGTTACAAGGACAAATACTCACTCATCATGCTCCTTCAGGTTCTGCTCTTATCTGCTCCCACAAGCTAAGAACAGTCAGCTCTTTGGATAGGAGAACTCCAACGAATACAAAGGTGGTGTAGAAAGTGAAGTCAGTGTTTCTGTAGGTGGAAGTACTGAGACAGTACGGAATCAAAGCATCAGCATGGCTTTGAGACACTATGCTTAGGGAGATGACTAATTGTGGCTTTAAAGATCTCAGGGTATGTGTGTCCTGCCCTGATTCCAGTTTGAGTAATTACAGGCTGCCTGCCTAAGTTTCTTCTGCAATTTCAATTGGATACACTATTCTTCTTTACTTCCTGTCCTAATCTATTATGTAGTGCTGCTGTACACTGTTAAAGAGTAGCTGTATTTAATCTCAGAGATGGCTGCATTTCATTAGTGAGTGACATTAAGCCATGTGCATATATATAACCCTTTCTTCAAATCATTTCTTCCACATTTAAAAGGTCAAACATATCACTTTTGTTATCGGTTAGGAGGGATAGCTGGGGGTTGAGTCACTGTTCGGAAGCTTGCAACGCAGGGTGTACTATAGATTAAGTATTGTCTGCAGTGTGCCAGGAATTTCAGCCTATAGACTTTATATAATGCAGCTTTTCCAGCACAATGGATACTTAAGACAAATAATTATTATTACAGACAGGAGGGAATGATTTCTGTTCCCTGTGTGGAGAGAGAAGACTGGCATTAAAAATTCAGGGTGAAGTGGCAATGGTTTCTGAACTTCGAGTGTACACTCAGAATTACATCTGTCCTAATTTACAGCCCCTGCAATGCCACTGAATTCAGTAAGTTTAAATCAGGGTCAAATTTAGCCTGACTGTCCTCCTATGAAGGCTGGCTTGAAAACAGAGCTGGTCCTTCTTTTCACTCTCTTTCTCATAATATAGGAACTCGATGAAATTAACAGCTGGTAACTGGAGAACCTCAAAAAGGAAATACCGTTTCACACACCATGTCGTCATTGTCAGCCTTCGGAATGCCCTGCTGCAGGAGATCATCGAGTCAAACGCTGTAGCTAGGTAGCGTTTCAAGGGCAATAAAATTATGCATGCTATGATAGGGGAAAGGAAAGCTCATGTTCCAGAACGGAAATTGAGCATCACCAGGGGTCAGGAAGGAATTCCTTCCCCCAGGCATAGCATTCCACAATCGGCAAGGTGCTTTGGGAGGGCTACCTATTTCTGAAATATTCAGGTATCCTTCAGCCAAAGGAGAATAGCGGGCTTGATGGTCCAATAACCTGACATGTTATGGCAAATCTTGCATTACATGTTGCACAAGATTGGGGAGATGGGGCAGGGGAGACTCAGAAGTGCCTACACGCACTAAATCACAGAGGCACTTTTGAAAATCCCATCCCTTGTCTTGTGCTGGGCTCCGACTTCACAAAAACAGGCTGAGCGGAATGAACAGTTTTCACAGCTGTTCACATACCTAACATTTAAGATTTTGATGAAAATATGGAGATTTGCTACTCTCAGCAGACTATCCCACCTTCAGATAATGATACTTAGCAAGCAACACTATCCCCATTGTACCAAGGGAGCCAAGACAGGTCAAATATCTTTTCTAACTGCATGTAAATGGTAGAAGTGGGACTAGAACTTATGCCTTCTCACTCCTAGCCACTGCCATACCTCCCTCCCCCATCCTCTGTCTAAAATAAAAAGCAGCTTTTAGACCATTTAACTTACACAAACGTGGTTTGAGGTGCGCGATATGCTGTGCCATCACTGCAGTGCATGCCAGGGTGCATGTAACTTTGTATGCAATGTAGCTTGTTTTAAGACTCAAGTTGAAACGGGTAATTACTTGAGGAAGGTAGCAATAATTGGCTTTGCTAGCAGGCACAAGCAGAAATGATTGCCTGGAGCTCCACTTTAAAGGAAAAAAGCAAAGAGCAGTCAGCAAGAGGAAGAGGTGGTCCCTGCCAGCAGACTTTCCCATAAAGAAGAGGTGTCGGCGTTTGGCAGGTTAATTGAATGTTTACAGGAACGAGCTGACACAAAAATACATTTTCCTTTGTATGGCTCGGAGAAGCTGACCTTTGAACACAACATATGAAGCAATGGCAGTATGGGAGAGTGGGCAGGAAACCACCATATGTATGGGGTAAGCTACAGTCAAGAGGCTTAATCTCATTTCCACTGAGTTTGCCTATAGTCAGTTCTCAAGAGGCTGAGGTGCCAGCTGAGAAATGCTCTTATGTTCCTGCTGTTAATTGCAAGATTGGTGGCCTTGTACCTAATGAAATCCTGGTGGACAGCTGAAACTTAATTAGTCACCAGTCTCCCCTATAATACCAAAACCTGTACTGTGCCGGGTTAGATCACAGAAACCCCCTTGGGAGCTGCCAACTGATGTGCCAAGACTACTTCTGCCCCTGCTTTCCCTGCCCCGTCAGCTTAGGACTTCAGTGCCCTGCCTGGATTGAGCCAGACTCGCTAGCCTGCTGCAAACCCAGACCCAGGGTCTGAATCACATCCCCTAAAAGCTGTAGGCTTGATTGAAAGCAGCTTACAGAAGTGTTCTCATCTTTAACACTCAGATGCCCAACTTCCAATGGGGTCTAAACCCAAATAAATCCATTTTACCCTGTATAATGCTTATACAGCGTAAACTCATAAATTGTTCGCTCTCTATAACACTGATAGAGAGATATGCACAGCTGTTTGCCCCCCCCCTCCTCAGGTATTAATGCATACTCTGAGTTAATTAATAAGTAAAAAGTGATTTTATTAAATACAGAAATTAGGATTTAAGTGATTCCAAGTAGTAACGGACAGAACAAAGTGAATTACCAAGTAAAATGAAATAAAACACGCAAATCTAAGTCTAATACAGTAATACAACCAAGTACGGATAAAAACCTCACCAGTAAGCTTCCTTTTACAGACTAGTCTCCTTCTAGTCTGGGTCCAGCAATCACTCACACCCCCTGTGGTTATTGTCCTTTGTTCCAGTTTCTTTCAGATATCCATGGGTTGGAGAGGCTCTCTCTTTAGCCAGCGGAAGACTAAAATAGAGGGGTCTCCCACAGGCTTAAATAGACTATCTCTTGTGGGTGGAGACCCCCTCCTCTCTCCTATGCAAAGTCCAGCTCCAAGATGGAGTGCTGGAGTCACCTGGGCAAGTCACATGTCCATGCATGACTCACAGTTTTTACAGGCAGAAGCCATTGCCCACATGGTATCTTGAATGTCTCCAGGAAGACTTCTTATGTGGATTGGAGCATTCCAAAATGCATTGTTCCTTAAGTGCTTCTTGATTGGGCACTTAACTTTGCAAATTCCTTTCTCCAGGAACTGACCAAATGCTCTACTAAGGTTATTTAGAAATCAAGCCAGTACACGGCCAATATTCATAACTTTGAATGCAAAAATGATACATGTGTACAAATAGGATGAATAGATTCAGTAAACCATAACCTTTACAGAGATATGTTACATGGCACATGTAGCATAAAACATACTCCAGTTATATCATATTCCCATAAAGCATTATGGGAAACATCGTCACCCTGTTTAGATGATATTGCTGGACCACTTTTGGCGCAGTTAGTTCTGGACTTGTATTTGGTAGAGCAGGAACCTGAGGAGATCAGCAGGAAGGTGGTGGGGCTGTGCTGTTTGCATCAAACCTGAAGTGCAGATAGTCTGCTCTCAGCTGGATTAAATGCAGCACTATGCATTCATCTTGTGTGTGAGCTCCAGGATAGGGATATGTTAAGACTAGTTCTGGTGCATTGATTGCCCCCTCCATTGCAGTCTCTGCATGAGCTGATGAAGTTCGCCTCATCAGTTCCTATATTCACTGGAGGCACCAAGGCTGATGGTGCTTAATGACTTTAACATCTGCATGGATGATGAATCCTTAGATTCAGTTCAAGGTTTCATGCCCACCATGGTGATCTATGATTATACTATGTGGTTACTGGTTCATTCAAACAGCTACACACACTATTGATTGGAGTTATAGGAGGTCAAGCAGTTGGAAGTTAGGCCAATTTCCTGGACTGACCACTGTCTCCTGTATTTTGAGACTGGAGTCCGAGCTACCGTGTTGGGAGGAGGGAGCTGTTTTAATGGCCTGCCCTCAAGGTCAATGGAAACTACAGAAGGCCCTGAGGGAAGACACCATTCCTCAACAGATCATTCTATGAAGGATTCAGTAAGATGTCCTAGCAAATCTTTTACAACTGCTACAGTTCCTATGAAAGCCTTTTAAAACTTGTCTGTGACTAGGAGTTTGCAACTCTTTTTTTCAGATGTGGATATTGTAGGCTCAAGACTTGCTTACTTGAAAGACTGCCTCCCTCTCCACATGATATTGTCAACTCTTCAGAGAGGCAATTGAGATGAAACCCTCTCAGTATAAAAAGAGAGGAGATGCCTGCAGGGCATTCTCCATGAAGGACCCTTTGCTTTGAAACATACTCCCCACCCCACTCTGAAATAGCCTGCATCTCTTCACCTCCAGTGCATGCTGTAAGGCCCATCCTATTACCCAGGCTTTGGGGGATGGAGGGACATGATAACGCTGGCATTTGTGGCGTAGCAGTAGTGTTCGGGGTTTTGCTTTCATTCTTGGTTAATTATTTTCTGGCTTTGGGGTATGGAGCAGCTGCTGATTCCATTTTTCCTTGCACGTGTTTGTATTAATGTATGGGAAATATGCCTTGAGATCAGGACAGGTGCCTTTTTATATATTTGTTTTAAATCAAACTGAACATTGAGGACTCCTCACACAACACATTCTCTTCCAGTCTGTCTCCATTACATCCTTCCTGCAATATCTATTTTTGACAGATTCATGAGGCTGGGCTTTGTTATCATATCAAACAGTAAGGTCCTTTGACTTCCAGTTTATTTTGATTCCAAAGTGCCTTTCAATTCCATCCACAGCTGCCTTTCATTATTAGGTTAGCACAGAGCAAAACAACTAGACATGTTAAGAAAAAGGCTTGAAGTGCTGGTGGAACTGTCCTTCCTCCATGTCCCTCTGGTCACATCTGTTCCCTCCGGGAGGGAAGCAAAATTTTGCATTTGAAGCTCATCATGCTCTCAAGATTTAGGATGATGCTCTTTCCCTATCTCTCTCACTCTCTTCCTCTCCCCTCTCCCGGCCCCTTCATCTTGTTTCTTATGGTTTAAGAGATGTTGCACAATCCTGGTTCTGGCAATCAGATAAGATGCCCTGAATTCTGCATTTTACCCCAGCTCTTTCAAACCCAGCGTGTCCATGCTAAACTGGCAGTCCGTGCAATACTGAATGCTTATGCGAAGAATCCATTTGCCTCGGAGGCAGGTTATGTTTTGCCAGCACACTTTTGTTTTAAATTTTACGCAGAGGAACTGTATTGTCAGTCAATTAATCGTTACAAAGCTACTGTGGCTTTGGATCAAGAGGCTGGGGGCTTTCCATTTCTGGGAAGGGGATTTACTGCAGACTATCACATGAGGATACTGTGACAATCTGGTTGAGGCATATGAAGAGCAATCCTATTAGCTTTGATCCCTATTGACAATTCAGCCTATCTTCCTTCTTATACTAATGCTTTGGAAGCGGACTGATCACCGTCCAGGTCTATCAGACCATGAAACTAGATTAGCAAACTGGTGCCTTCATGGCCCAATGATAGAGCAGCTGAACAGCTGAAGTAGATATAGAGAGAGGGAGGGAAGGTAGGGTATGTAAATACATGGTAAATTACTCACTTTGTAGAATACAACTAGAGAAGACTGAAGCTGAATGCTAACTCTGCCTCCACTGTATCAAAGGACGCAGTCAATACTGTGGTCTATAGAATCCCTGAATGAATAAAATCTGTAAATTTACCTTGACAGCTAGAAGCTGAACCAGCCTCTCTTATTAATATGGGCTACAGGCACAAGGGCATGCAAATATTAACGTGTACATTCTTTCCAGTCAGGTATGTACCATACGTGCTTTCAAATATCTGGGGCTCTTTAATAGAGTTTAGAAATTCTGTGGAAACTGAGTAAGAGAAAAGAGAATGCTGCTGGGTGATGGGTTACGTGTCCTGTTACATCCAGGCCACTGTGATTCCATCCTGGTCTGAATGACCATTTGTTATTTATATTAAAAGAGTGCCCAGAGTCCCCAGACGGAAGCAGGGCTTCTTTGTGCTAGGTGCTGTACACATGTAACGTGAAATACAGGTTCTGCCACAAAGAGTTTATAATCAAAATACTCCAGTCAACCCTGAAAGTTGTTACAATCTGAGAGCTGGGGGGTGGCCTATGTGAAATGAATTTGGTGGCCTCAGCCCACTTCTCAGTGGACAGATGCCATAAAACATCTTTGCAATTAATAGTGATTTATATCTTAATTGGCAGGCTCAGCAGAGAAGCCAAGGACTGAATGAACCTGGAGATTGAACTATTATCCACCCATTGAGTTGGTCCCTTTATGCATAGAGTTAAGTCTAGAGCAGTGACCTACTGTATAGTACTCAAACAATATTTGACTAATAATGCCTTATTAGCCAAATATTATTTGATCAGCTATACAGTTAGTAAAATAAAACAAAAATCATTGAATCAAATATTCAATTATTAAATGAAAGCATTAACACCTCCCCTGATTGAGACGTGTTGATGGGACAGTGCCTAGAAGGCTGATGTCAGTGGGTGTCTTGCATGGGAATCAAGTGCAGAATATGCACAAGGGCTCAATACTAGAACCTGGAGAGCAGAATTTTGCCCTGACTGTGCTTCCCAGATACTGCTTACTGTACATGTGCCATAGCGCTCTTACTACCCACCCTGGGGATTATCTCGATCCATTTTTTTACCTGGCCTAGCCTAGCTATTGTTGAAATATGTTTTTTCCCCTATGAACTAAGCTGGACATGCCACCCACCAGTTGAAAGAGCAGATGTCAAAGGTAGCTTTGGTTTTTTCAAATTGTCAACTGGTATGACTGACAGATCACGGGGATTTCTTACTGTCAAGGCAGTTTGTTTATTTCACAACTCACCTGAGCATGAGTTTCCTTCTGTTTAGTTTCCTATACCAAACCAATCTCCATGGCAGTAGCAAGTGGTGCTTAGCAAGTGAAATTTGGTTTCCTCATTCTGTTTCTTTCCTACCGTTACTGTGAGCCAAGAGTAACAGCTCTTAGATCAATGCAGAGGAGGGGGAAAGGTACAACAATAAAAATACACAGAACTAGCTATCAGTCAGGACAATGGCATGTAGAGATGTGACTCGATATACTGTGCAGACTAACCAGAACTAGCACATTAGTGATTACACACGACCAGGTGACAACCAACCCTGGCTAGTAGTTAGGTACAGCTTCCAGGTCTGTATATGTATGTCATTGTTGTGACCCAAGAACCCCTTAATGCCAACTGGCAAGGGGGTTACAGGAATGTCCTGATCCTGACATGCACATTCTGGTTCAAAGAATGTTTTGTGACATCTTAAATGAAAGCTGTGTCACACTGGTCATTAATATGGTTGTGAAATGTATGCACAGATACTATGTAAGGAGTTATGTATATTACTGCAAATATGTTCTTAGTCTGTAGCAAAGTACGAATCACCAGCAGAGGTGAAAAACAACATTATTTTCTGTCAGATATGAGTCACCTCTCTCTCTCTGTCAGGATGTAAGATAAGCATTGTAAGCTAACACGATGGACGCCCATATACTGACAGTCAAAATGTTAACAAAAGAGATGTGAAGTTAATGGGGAAGCAGCACACAAGCCATGTGTGGTTATCCTGTCTCTGAGTACAGACAATGAACTTTGGGAATATATGTAGGAGGCAAAGAAGGCCCCCTGACATCCTGCACTTGGGAAGTAAATGAACCGCCATTTACATTCATGAAAATGGGATCGCAACCAGCCTTGGTTGGTAATGCTGCTGAAAACTTTGGGTGGGCCTAACCTCTTGTCTAAAGAAGTCTTAACTTATTAGTTAAGTTTGGTCTCTAGAAAGCATTTAATGATTTAGTTTTCTATGTAATCATTTGTTTCCAATATCCGTACTCTTACATCTTGAATCTTGGATAATAAACATAGTTTTCACTATAAATATATTTCAGTGCTGTGGTATTAAACAAAGTGCTGAGTTGAATCATACCAGCTTGTGTGTCCATGGTTCCTCTAGGGTCAGCAGACNATTTTCTGTCAGATATGAGTCACCTCTCTCTCTCTGTCAGGATGTAAGATAAGCATTGTAAGCTAACACGATGGACGCCCATATACTGACAGTCAAAATGTTAACAAAAGAGATGTGAAGTTAATGGGGAAGCAGCACACAAGCCATGTNCCTCTCTCTCTCTGCCAGGATGTAAGATTAGCATTGTAAGCTAACACGATGGACGCCCATATACTGACACAGTCAAAATGTTAACAAAAGAGATGTGAAGTTAATGGGGAAGCAGCACACAAGCCATGTGTGGTTATCCTGTCTCTGAGTACAGACAATGAACTTTGGGAATATATGTAGGAGGCAAAGAAGGCCCCCTGACATCCTGCACTTGGGAAGTAAATGAACCGCCATTTACATTCATGAAAATGGGATCGCAACCAGCCTTGGTTGGTAATGCTGCTGAAAACTTTGGGTGGGCCTAACCTCTTGTCTAAAGAAGTCTTAACTTATTAGTTAAGTTTGGTCTCTAGAAAGCATTTAATGATTTAGTTTTCTATGTAACCATTTGTTTCCAATATCCGTACTCTTACATCTTGGATAATAAACATAGTTTTCACTATAAATATATTTCAGTGCTGTGGTATTAAGCAAAGTGCTGAGTTGAATCATACCAGCTTGTGTGTCCATGGTTCCTCTAGGGTCAGCAGACCTGGCATTTCTGTCAAGGTTCAGTGGCTAAGGGGCTAACGGACTGGGCACTTCAGGAGAGCTCTTCAAAAGGACTCAGGGACTGGCTGCACCTATTGTTAAGCTGCAAGGTGAAGACAGGGCTGGCATAGACCAGAGGAGAACGCTGGAGTGGCAAAAGGCTGGTGGTGTTTGGGAGTTGGCATCCAGCTACCACAAGCAAGCTACCATACCACCGTTATGCTGGAAGGAGGGGGTAACACGGTGACTCACAGTCCTGGGGACCCTGAGAACTGTCTCAGTGGCACAGATAATCGTATTATCATTATTAGTCTATTTATCCTTTTTGCTTCTTTTTCTACATGCGTGGAGTAGGATGGGGTAGGCAGGGGAGACTCCTAATCAAATATTACATTAGAAAGAGGCCTAAAGCACTACCCTGGCTGCAATCCCCACCTAGGAACTTTGGGAACTTCTCATTCTAAGCTGGATCTGAGTTTTCCAGTGTGGGTTTAGCCCTAAAATGGATCTGAACCAGAATCTTAAAGCTGAACCCCACAGAATTCTGGGAATATTCAGAGTCTAATCCAAATCTGTATTTCCAGGCTAGGGCCTATCTCAACTGATGATTTACATGGATATAGTACTCTTTAACCTGAAGGAGCTGCTTATAAGAAGTATTTTACACTGTATATAAAGAGATCTTTTTATACCATTGAAATTCAGTGATTTCTGGGGTGCAGCATAGCACCAGCAACACCGCACAGCAGTTTTGAGGAGGAAAAAGTGAAGAACATCTGCAATTGAAACACAGGGGGACATTTAGGAATAGTGTAAATACCCCAGTTGGAGTTTGGCCGGGATATCCAGGTTAACACCCCCATCTCGCACAAGCTCGTTCTGTAGTATATTACTGAGTATAGCGTTTATATTGTTTAGATGTCAAATAATTTGCTGGGTCCTTCATGCATGAAACATACAGCAAGTCAGCTGCCTCAACATCTGGTAGAAGCTCCCTGGTGATTTACCTGCACACTGCTGGCTGTAGAGCACCACGTGATCCACGTGTTTAACAGGAGGACCTTTTTGTTAACTCAAACGAGGCCATGAAGGTACTGGTAAGTCTGGACACTTCCTCACACATTTGAAACTTTAAGGGCCAGATTCTCAGCTGATGTAAATCAGCATAGCACCATAGACTAGTGTGTAGCTATGTTGATTTACACCCATTTTGGATCTGGCCCCAAACGTGTAAAGTCTTAGAAAACTGACATTTTACTCTGACTTTTTAAAAAGTACTTAAAAAGAGCACAGGGTACTTTGCCTTTAAAAATTATTGTCCACCCTCTCCTGTCTTTTCTTTGGAGTTGTGTGCTCCAGGTCACTCTGTACATAGCCCGGACAGGAAGAAGCCAATACTTAATCCAATTATTTTACTGTCTGTCTGATACTTATGGCTGCAGGAGAGAGCTACAGAAACCACAGCTGCTGCAAACAAGAGAAGTGCTTAAGGTGTGGAAGAAGGGTCAGGAAAAAAATCTTCCACCCATCCTGCTTTCCACTCAAGAATCCAGGCTTGGAGCAGAGTGGCTGCACTTGCTGAAACTTCAGAAGGCCCTTCTGTTCCTGCAGGAGTCAATGACTTGGGAAGTGGCAGATCCATTGGCCCCACCCCCACTCCTTTCCGGCTCCCCAAATCATGGCTCATTCCCCTCAGCACAGCAGAACTGCATCAAATCTGCTGAATCTGGGGCCTCCGGTCGACAAGAAGGGTGGTCCAAGACTTTCCCCTTTGTAATAACAGCACCTTCTGAACCAGCAGATCGTCTCCCAGGAGACTTTTGAATCCTATATGTTTACTGACAGAAACTAGAACTGCCGAGCCAGTGGAGGTATGAAAAAGCAAGATGGCTTCTATTCTGTCTTCTGCACATCAACAAAACAGGCAACTTGCAGCCTCTTTAGGGCTGCTGCTGCATTAATTGAAGAGAAAGACACAGCTCCACTTTTTTCCTGATTCATCAGGTTAAAGTCACAGGGCTGGTAGTTAGAAAAGTCATCTACTGACCTGCAGACAGGGCAAATGTGATTGGGAGTTCCTGGCTCAAATTCAGCCCCTAGCTTAAGCAGGCAGAACTCTGATGGGTTTCAGTGGGAGTTGTTCCTGTTTACACCATGGCTGAATTTGGTGCTTGGTTAAAGAAAAAACATGAAACAACACAGTGATCATTTTGCAGCATTTAACCTCACTCTAAATGACCCACTCAGCTTAAATGTATCAGCCAAATCACTGGTATAGGTGCTGGGGAGCTGGATGCAGCTCTATTGATTTACAATACTGGTGAATATCATCCAGGACACAACGTGCGCTGTATGTTGCAATGAGGCTAGTGGTGCTGAAAGAGGGTAATGTTTGTAATCAGAATTTTCCTTTGCAAACATTGAATCATTTTGTTGTGAAAGCCGGACACAGAGATGAATGACTCACTGTTGGCAGCATATATGGTATCAGTAGGCTCTTTTTACTGGAACAGGGGGCTGAGGTTTGATATCATCTCTGTGCTCCCAGAATGCTAATGAGTAAGAGCACACTGTGGCCTCTATTGATCTGTGATTTACTCCTTCTTCTTCCAGCCTTTCACCAGTCTCTGCGCAAAAAAATACACAAGTTGAAGGAAATCACATTGTTCATTGTTCTAAACCTCTCTCTTGCTGGACGTATTTTTCTAAGCTTGGATTTTTTTTATTGGGCTAACATTTTACAGCAATAGAAGGTGAAACCTCATGAAAAATGGGCTAAAGTTGGGTGCCTGGAAGAGTCAAGGCCAGGGCTGTAAATGATAAACCATGGGCTCAATGGTTTTAGACCAGATCCAGTTGATGTGGGGTGAAAGTCATTTACCTCCCAATGCCTATTCAGTGCTCTGTGGGGAATGAGTGTTGATCTCCATTCTATTCCTAGATGGCAAATGCCACATCACCAAAGGCAACATCACACTGATCTTTAATTGGAGGAAACCTCAGCAGAAAGGCCAAAGACTGAATGAGTGTCTAAATTGATCTATCTTCTCCTGGTGAGAGGTCTTTGCAGATCACAGTTGAGACACAGTGGTAGGAAGAACCTTGCACTGCTGCTGTGGTAGAGAACGTCAGTCTCCACAGTTATCACTCTCGATCTTGAAGAGTCAGTCGAAAGAGTCCCGTTGACTTCAACGGGCTTTAGATCAGGCCATTAATAAGCACTGAATTCACTTTGAAACAACTGATGAAGTTTTAAAAGAAAGCTAACCACTACTTACACGCACAGCTCATAAACAGATAATGTGACCCACACAGTATGCAGTGCATCAATACCTGAATCAAAGACGGGCTGCCTCAAATGAGTATGCGCGCGCACACACACATATACCTATCTCATAGAGCTGGAAGGGACCCCGAAGGGTCATTGAGTCCAGCCCCCTGCCTTCACTAGCAGGACCAATTTTGCCCTAGATCCCTCAGTGGTCCCCTCAAGGATTGAACTCACAACCCTGGGTTTAGCAGGCCAATGCTCAAACCACTGAGCTATCCCTCTCCATACTAATGATGCAGCAGGTTTGTGGTTGTAGATTAGACTAAATTAAATCCCCATCTATGTCTCCCTTTATAGATCTCGAAAGACCAGGCGGTACAAAGTTAGTTCCTGTCCCGATTAAGCTATTTTTCACTTCATAAAATGACTCAGTCAAAAAAAGCAATCACAGCTCCTAGACAAAAGCTTTCTAAAAACAACCTCCTCCCCATAAATATCTCCTATGTAATATGCGAGTATAGGCTAACCTATTTAATGTAGGGTTTATATTTAGAATTTAGTGCTGCTAAAGGAAAGGTTAATGCTGAGTGAACAGTGTGATTTCAAAAGTGACTAGCAAAGGGAATGTGAACATTGAATTAAACACACCAATCAGGCTACAGGGGGCACTCAGAAGAGCAATAAATGTAAACAAACTTTAAAAAAAATTCTGAATAGTTCCTGCAAAAAGTCTTCTTGCTGGCTGCAAGATTGCTATTGATAGCCCAGAACGCATTATACTGAAGTATCACAGATACATTCTATAAGATTTTCCAGTAACAGACAATGATAACCTTGCTATAGGTTTAATTAAACATTTTTGAGAAATAGAGAATTATGTCTCTGTTACAAAATTGTATAGGATGGTTCACAAAAACTATAGAAGGGATCAAATTTTGTTAGTCTATCAGCCCAATTTTTTGTTGGTATAAGCTGTCACAGATCTGTTACCTTCAGTAGCGCTGCACCAATTGCTACCAGGAGAAGATTTGGCACTACAGGTTTGCTGAGCTTTTGTTGAATTACACAAGCAAACTTTATGCTGGCATTTCCTCTCTCTCTCTCACTCACTCACTCTCACACTTTTAATAGGATCAGCAGACATTATACTGGGGGGAGATTGAAGGGAGAGATACCTCAGAGGGAATCCCTGCCCCGCTATAAGAAGTTAGTCTCTGGAAAAAGCTGTTCAAGAAGCAATCAGTTTCAGGTGCTGGTTATAGGCTCCCCTTTTAAGTTAATGGGGAAATGTTTGTGTTTCTTTAAGCAGTTAGTTACCACCAGCTTCCTTAATCCAGGTACCTTGTTATCTTAATTAAAAATGAAAATCAGCTTTGATCACATACAATTTCATTGCATAATCTGTTTCAATGCACTATTGTTTAGCTCACTTAGTTTGCTATGATGAAAAGGATTTGTATTTCACACTGGGTAGGAAGTCCTATTTAAATGTTTCCTGGTTTTGATCTCCTCACAGGGAATTAATTTATGTTCCTGCTAACAAAACAAAACAAACAAAACCAACCCCCTCGCCCCCCTGCTACTCGATTGAGTTATTTGAACTGCCATAGCATGAGCCACTGGCCCAGTGGGTTAGGCCCTCAGGTTTTGATTCACAGTTGCTACATTCCTGTGTTTGGCACATGAACAGTGAGGGGGACACATGTAGTTTTATGCCATCTTTTGCACCCCCTGTCTTGTGAGCCTTGCTTGGCCAGTTAAAGCGTGGGCTCCAACCTGGGGGCTGCTACCCCAATGGGGCTCACAACCACGCTCCTTTTCCTTAGGGCTAGATGGCCTCAAAGTTTTGGTTGTAGCATAGGGTCACACTACAGAATAGGTTGAGAACCACTAAGTGAGAGCATCCTCTGGACCCCTAGGAGCTGCAGAAAGCCGAGAATAGCCACACAGCACACTTCACTCCAGCCCCTTTCTTGCCCCTTCTCACCTCTGGCATGTCCCCTTCACTCAGGGCAGTGATGAGGATGGCATAGAGCCATCCCACTAGCTGTGTGCTGGAGAGGGAACTCCCTTACATAGGTGGTATTCCCTGCAGGGGATTACATCCTTTTACACCACCAGAGTGGGCATGACGTGATCTTAATGCTACTGCTAACTGGTCTCTTATTGCTCCCAAATCAGGGTATTACCTGGTGCTCATTTCAGGTAAGAACCATCATCCATGTGAAGCTTTCCTGCTTATTTTTCCAAGAGAGAGTTAATGGATCAAGGGAGATGTCTTTATAATGACCTGGGAAAATTCCTTCTAAATTACTGAGTGGGATTTTACATCAAATAAGATTAACAGTCCCCCACCCCCACATACACACATTCCAGACTCCATCCCAGAATTTGCTGGATTTGGGGAGATTTAGTTATTGCTGAGTAGGTGTCCACACAATGTGGACAAGTTCAATAAAGCAGATAGAACCAGTTTACTCTATTACCAGAACCAACCCATACTGCATTCATCCAAGCAGCTAGCCCTCACATAGGGCACTAAAATCTTCTGTTTGTTGGCTTACCTCTCTTCCTTTCTGACACTTCAGACAGATAAATCCTAGACTGGATTTTGTGGCCAGTGTGACATGGATTTTGTCTTTGTCTTTGTGGCAAGGAATCTAGTTTAAACTTTTGACACTCGTGCGGGTGACCAGAGATTCTCATGTTTCACAGAGTTTTTAGGACCTCAACTGTTCTTACATCTCATCTTACCATAGAAAGAAAGCAATGAAAAAAACCAAAAAAACCAACATCCCAAAACAGTGACACGTTTCCCCACCAGTTGCCCTCATAAAAACTGAGTTCTGTTCAAACCGCTAAGGTGGAGTTGAAGTTTTCAATGGACTGTCTGCAAGTTAATCCTCTGTGTCTCCACCAATTGATGTCACCGTAGTTTATGAGGATCCAGGGAGTGGCAAAGAGTAAATGTAGCCAGTAAAAATGAAACACAAACAAAATTACATTTTAAAGAGTGTGTTATTTTACAGATTTTGCTTCTTTAATCCCTTCCCCTGTTTGGGATTCGGTAATCTTTGCCTGTCTTTTATGATCAGTTTCGGGCTGTAATATCCTTTCACAGCTTTTCCAGCACAGATCTGCTCCCCAATTTCTCTCAGAAAACTTGACATAGTCCTAATCATTTTATTTTAAGTGCAGGAATTATAACTAAGCAAAGGGTCTGGCATGTCAGGTATATCAAAAGAAGGTCTAAATTGCATTTGATGGGTGCATCATTCCCTATGAAGTTTCACACATACCATGAAAAGCATTAATACAACGCTGGGGTTTAGTGGATTAATACTTTTGAACTTCATACATAGAGCAAGTTCTTTGCAGATACCCCCTGCAAGTCCAGGGAAGTCAGTGGGGTTAAATGGGGTGAAAGTCAGGGTAGAATTTGGCTTGTAGAGCCCCACACTCTGCTGCATCCCCCTTGAAATCATTGGAATGACACCAGTGTAGAATTTGGCCCTCAGGCCCAGATTTTTAAAGGTACTTTGGCATTGCAGTGCTCATCATCGCACACACCCCCAACTGATTTAGGAGCCAAAATTGCATTTTCAAAAAGGATTTAGTCTGCTCAAGTGCCTAAATCCTTTCTGAGAATGCAATTTAGGCTCCTAAGTCAGTTAGATGGTGCAACACTGAGTGCAGCTATGCCTAAATACCTTTAAAAATCTGGGCCTTAAGATATTTTTAGCACCAAAGGACCATTTCCATCATGAAAAGGGATTGTGTAATTTCAAATTTACCAGTATTAATCCCTCACGAGTGATGCTGCCTGGTATGCCTTTAAGGTGAGCTCTAATTTAGATGGGGTAACTGCACACTCTGCAAATTCCGCTAAATATCCTGATCTCTTGCACAATTGCTATGGGTCAAATTTTCAAACAGTGCTTCTGAAATTGCATACACCCATTTTGCATGTGCAAATAGGCAAGTGTAGATGCAAATCAGATATGCACATATTTCTCTACTTGATTTGCAGATGCAAACACCTTTCTGTACCCACAAATTGATGTGCATGCAATAGGCCCAAGCCAAGGGAAACATGAATTACTCCATTAACTCCAAAGGGACCAGATTTGCTTGTGGAACTTTAGAGGCCAGCTTGAAAATTTGGAAAGAGAACTTTCCAGGCATCTGACCAACGTATGGATAATTTTAAAAGGTATATCATTTGCAAAGAATTACATAGTTATAAAACTTTATAGCGTTTTGCATGGTATTTTAGTATTTCTGTTTCAGTCCCATATGATTCCAGGAAGTGCAGGAGTACCCCAATTATTGAGGATTCAGGGAAGTTTTGGTCAAAAATTGGGTCAGAGTTTCTTTGGGTTGGTTTTTATTTTATCTGATTCTATACACCATTCTCAACATCAGCAATCTCCAGTTCAACTGAAAGGTAAAGGAGGTAAGTCAGAGGGAGAGAAGGTCTAAGCTTAAAATGTAACAAAAAAAAAGAAGAAGAAGAAGAGAGAGACAAAAGTTTGTGGGCCAAACGCAGAGGGGTGTTGGCATGAAAAGGTAATCTCTCCCATATGGCTTGGTGACTCTTTGTGTTCACTTTCTTTATATGACTGCTTTCATTCATAATGTTTGTTTTCTTGTGGGATGGCAAATTGCCATCTCCACGAAGGCAGCTCACTGCAGCACCATGACCTTTGGGTAACGTGTCAACTGACTGCCAGTTCCAAAGAAGTTGATTCCTTAACAGAATTCCAACGTGGAAGATTAAAAACTTGAATCAACCCCTTCCTCTTGTCTTTAAGAGCCCGAGCAGTCTTGTGACAGCCATTAATTAATATGCTGATTGGAATACCGTCTACTGGGTGTTGGTTTTCCCCCCTTCCTATACTGACTAGCCAAGCCACAGTCTAATAACCCTGAGCCAGATGCTCAGCTAATGAAAAATCTGAAGTCAGTGGAGCTAGGCTGATTTACAGCAGCTGAGGCTCCTGCTCTGTGTAATAAGGCAGTATTCCAGCCATTGTAATACCAGCCACACTCACCCAGTGGGTCGGTGGTACACCTTCTCCTTTTATGCCTGCTTTACTGAGAAAACATGACATGTCAACAACTCTCAAACTTGTAGGAAATGCCACACAGTTAAAAAAAAAAAAAAGATTATTGGAGACCATGTTTCCCCAAAGGAAACATTTGAAAGAGCTTCCCTGCTCCCTTCCAGCTGCTTTCATCTCTGACTCACAGCTTGAAAATGAAAGATACTATTGGAAGGAATTTTTCTTTCTAAGTGTTTGTTTAACCAGTATTAAATTAACTTGGGTTTGGATCTACTGTGCTTTACTATTTCCCTAATCCTTCCTATTATAGATATACAGAGTACACACACACACACACACACACACTTTTAAAAATACTAATTGAGTAATCTTCACCTGAAATATTAAAATGATGATTCTAGAAGCAGTGTAGGGCTCAAAAGATTGGTAAGGGCCATGGAACCTTTCCCTTATTGATCAGAGGTTTGAATCAAGCTGTTGTGGACCATCTGACATGTTTCTCTCGTGACTGCCACAGCCAATAGGGTATAGTAGCAACTGGAAGTCAGCATAACTCCTAGGCAGGGTGTTCAATACTGGGGAATCTATTAGGCACTGCTCTGCTTTCTCGGTCTGCTCTTCTATGGACAGAGACCCCAGAGAGCTGCAACTCAGGCTACACAAGGTGTCGAGTCTAGAGATGGTCACCAAAGCGTATTTCTCTCACACCCATCCACCCTTTTCATTTCATTGAAAATTGAGATTTTTTTTAAATTAAAAATGAAAAATTGGACGTGTTGAGGGCTCCCCCATTCACATTTTCCCCTTTTTTCGTCCCCTCCCCGTTCCCCCACTCCCATTGGCAAGATGGAAAAAGGGAAGAAAAGGGGATGGGCAGAGAGAAGGAGAAAACCAGAAACATTTCATAATTTGGTTTTCATGTTTTTTTGGTCAAGAAAAATCGGAAAGTTCAAAACAAAACAAAAATTTTCCTCACAAAGTTTTGGTTTTAAAAGGGGTGGGGGGCACTTTTCAATCTAAAACCATGATGAACACATTTTTTCAGCCAGCTCTAGTCCAGCCCTGTTGAGCAGCCTGCTCCAAAACTACGTAGAGGAGCAGTGGTGGTTCAGTTTTGTGGAGGGGCTTCTGCACCCAGAGGCATGCGAGGATAAGGTAGGAGGAGCATTTGGGCCAGAGCCCTTAGAACCTGTCTTAGGGAGCCAGTGTTCATGGTGAGTAATATGCAATAGGTTTATGTTAATGTGTAGTAAACATACATTAAATCTTCTGTGCATAATCTAAATGTTTAAAATGTGCACTTGAAAATGTCTAAACACACTTTTAGGATGTTTAGCAGTGGTATTCTCATTACATCACCTGCTATATTTTATAGCCATCTACTTTCAGGCAGATAATTATGGTAAATCTGGCCGCCTATCCTCCGAGGATATCATCATTGTTCTCACTATGCTGAACTTCATGGCAGCAAGCAGGCACAATACTCCGCCTCCTCCTCCTCCTCCAAAAGCAAAGGGCCCCATCATTTGAATGAATAGAGAATCTGCTTTAGATAGCAGCAGTATGTGTCACACAGCTGAAGAGTTCTGATTCCATTCCTGACAAGGCAGCGCAACACATACACAAGAGCCAGTTCATGACAGTAGAATGTTTTCTTCCAAAGGGTAAAGGAAAATAAAGTCCAATATTTGGTTTCTTCACATCATGATAGCTGTGAAGACTACAGAGTATATCCTACAATTCTATTGTGTCTGTGAGGTTTGCTCTAAGTGACAAGGGGATATGGTCATCCTCTCTCAGGTGTTGTATACATTGATGAGAAGAGACTGATGTTTGCCTGTTCTATATAGCGTAGATTGCCTCATTTCCTCTAGCTGATGTGTCTGGAGCGCCATGGAAGGTGCACACAGTAAGAGACCAAGCAAAGAGTTTATATCAAAATTCTTTTAAAAAGGAAGTAACAAGAGAATCTTATGTTGGTGTGAGTCTAGCTAAGGTTTCTTTACCATTTCCATTACAGCATCTGGGCTCTGAGGGGTTCATAATGCAGTTGCTTTAATCCACACCAGGATAACATTTGGCTTTCAGTATGCCAGTTTCTCAAAGCTTTGACTAAAATGAGCTTAAGCTGAGCATTCAAATTTTTTGGAGATGATCTCAGCCAAAGTGAACCTCTGAACCTTTTAAAGTTTGCCCACAGTTAGTGGCAATTCACGTCTTTCTTGATCTGATTACTTTAATCATGGGAAACTTTTGCTACTCTGAACAAGAAAGTGCAGTGACAGTGGTTGTATTCTTCTTTCTTTGAAGAATAGGGAGCTTTTGCTTGCCTGGCCCCATACTCTTGAGCCAAAATTTAGCCCTGGTGTAAAGAAATGCAATTCCATTGACTCTGTAGTTGAGGCCACATAATCCAGATCTAAATTAGTCGTCTAGGGCAGTGGTTCTCAACCAGGGTTACATGTACCCCGGGGGTTATGCAGAGGTCTTCCAGGGGGTACATCAACTCATCTAGATATTTGCCTAGTTTTACAACAGGCTACATAAAAAGCACTAGCAGTCAGTACAAACTAAATGACAATGACTTGTTTATACTGCTCTGTATACTATACACTGAAATGTAAGTACAATATTTATATTCCAGTTGATTTATTTTAGAATATAATGAAAATGAGAAAGGAAGCAGTTTTTCAGTAATAGTGTGCTGTGACACCTTTGTATTTTTATGTCTGATTTTGTAAGCAAGTAGTTTTTAAGTGATGTGTAACTTGGGGGTACGCAAGACAAATCAGACTCCTGAAGGGGGTACAGTAGTCTAGAGAGATTGAGAGCCACTGCTCTAGGGTGATATGTTGGCCCTATTGAAGTCAGTGGCAGAAATCCTGTTGATTTCAGTGAGGCCAGGATTTCACTCCTAGTGTCTAATAGTCCAACAATTGACAGAAGAGAGTAGGAGTAGGTGAATTGGTTCAGATAAAAAAAAACATGTTTCCTTCCAAATCCTCAACCAAAGCTTTATTCAGACCTAAAGAATTTTCCAATTAAAGTTCTGTTAAGTTTCCTTCATTGTTGTTCAGTTTCATACGCCGGCAGTTCTATGCACTGTCTAGAGCTGGAAGGATCAATAAAATACCATGAGACGCAGTTCTTCTTGTAGTATTTCAGGCCTGATCTATAGCAGGAAGTAGAGCAAATCCCTCAGCAGAGCCAGTTTTGATATATTTTCCAGCACCACTCTGTTTACCACAATGTATTTTCTGAATTTTGGGTTGCTTCTGTGAGTGGAACCTCCAAGCCTTTTGAGATTTGCCCATCAATAGGTATACTTGAACCTCAGACATACAGTACACCAATACCTAGGCAGGCAGAAAGCACAAAAAGGATCATTATGGACTACCGCATCTTGATGTTGGACAATTTACTGTATGGCATATCCCTACTCTGAACTATGCTTTTGTTCCTGGAGGTGTATATTACTAGAAAACTGAGGCTTTTCATTTTCTATGTACTGCACCTCTACATTTCTAAGCAACCTCCTGACACAGAAACAGTAGCCCTTTTGCTGACAGTGGCTACAGACTGAGATCGAGTAGGTGCACACACTGTGCTATCTCATGGTGGTCTGACTTTCATTCATTTTTTGGTTTTTTACTTGATGGAAAAGAACAGCTATTTTAGGCTGAAAGCACGTCCTTTCTACGCGTGGATGGAAACAAGAATAGGCTGTAGAGCAAAAAGCATCAGATAAATATGCCACACTCCCTTCTATTTTCATGTGTCAATCATAATGTTCTTTTAATATAATTTGTTGAATGAATGAATGTGTTAAAAATAAGTTGTCTTGCTGTTTCCTGGACAACCACCATCACCGCAGTGGTTTATCTCGGTGCCTTTCCTCTGTCAAAAGGAGCTGTTTTCAGACCTGACAATGAATATTAAGAATGAAGCATGCACATGCAAAGCATTTCAGGGTTTAATATGTTATGCTAATAGGACAGTTGCCTCTCAGTAAGGTACCTGCTGCACAGGGCGCACAATGTGAGAAAGCATAAATTTAATGTGTGTAAACTTTTTTTTTAAATTCAGTCTCAGTCTCAGCTCAGCAGGCAGCATTTTTTGCCTCTAGGGCAGAAATCTATAGATTGAAGTGTTGGCTGGGAACATGCATATGTTCCCTCCGCCCATACTTCAGGATCACTACAGGGGATACAGAGCTATTGTGCTGCAGGTGAAGCTTTCAAATTAAATATCCTGGTTGTCTTAGTGACTAGAAACACACACTCTTGGTGCATCTTACAGAGAAGATGAGAAGCTGGCTTGCCACAACTCTTTGCTGAAACTTTGGTTGGGTCAAATTCAGTCCTAAGTGTAGCTCTTTGATTGTAATGGAGATGTGACTTCTTACACCAGGTAAAAGTGTCTGGGCGCAAAGATCTTTAAAGACATTAAAATCTTCATTGTGAGAAACAATTACACACAAAATCCCCTTAAGAAAGAATCAGAGGAAACTGAGGGAAGTCTCTCTCTCTCTCTCTCTCTCTCTCTCTCACACACACACACACACACACACACACACACCAGAAAATAGGTGATAATTTAGCCAATAGGATTGGTTTGCCATTCTGGGTTGAGCAAAGGCTAGGTGTAAAAACAGCAGCGTCTTCTCATTAACTTGAAAGACCCATATGGTATAGCCCAGGGGTAGGCAACCTATGGCACGTGTGCCGAAGGTGGCACGCGAGCTGATTTTCAGTGGCACTCGCACTGCCCGGGTCCTGGCCACCGGTCCGGGGGGCTCTGCATTTTAATTTAATTTTAAATGAAGCTTCTTAAACATTTTAAAAACCTTATTTACTTTACATACAACAATAGTTTAGTTATATATTATAGACTTATAGAAAGAGACCTTCTAAAAACGTTAACATGTATTACTGGCATGCGAAACCTTAAATTAGAGTGAATAAATGAAGACTCGGCACACCACTTCTGAAAGGTTGCCGACCCCTGGTATAGCCCATACGTTGAGTGACAATTAATTAATTATAGATCAATCGCTTTGATTATGTGATGACAAAGAAGACTTAGTGTTACACAACAATCCCACAACAAAAAATGCTTTTTCTAATGGATATTTACTGGAAAATTAAAGAAATAGGAAAAAGTTGTTATATTGGAGGCCTCCTCTCTATTCCCTGCCCCAGCCCAAGCCTTCCCTTTAATAGAAATCAAATATAGTCATCTTCAATGTGATTACTGTGAGCCAGATTCTCAAGTGGCATAAACTGGCTTTGATTACAATGGACCTACACCAGTTTAAACCAGATGAGACTCTGGCCCATTGGTAGGAGAACTTCAAAGGGTTTGGCAGTTGAGTTTAGAAAGACAACCAGCTATTCAGTTGTTTATCTGAAGCTGTGAGTGTAGCTGTGTAACAATCATGTCTGGTTTCTCTGTACTGCACCTGTACATTTCTAATGTGTTGCTCTGGCGGCAAGGAGAGCTGCCATTTTGTGAGGCAAAGTCGATGCACCATGTTACAGAAGAGGGGCATACACAGTGCTTTCTCTTGAAGACTTCTCTTCTGTTCGCTTATTTTGCTGTTCCTCTTGCTCTAAAATCAAAGTTTATTCTGATTCCATGTATATGGTTGCTCTTGGATGAGGAAAAAAACATAACAGACATACCTGGACTTCTTGCATCTGACAGTTTGGCCTGGAGATCTCCTACCAACCACAAGAACACCCTCTTTTCCATTCCCAGCCAGAACTCAGAAAGGCACAGACATGAAAAATAATGTTATTAACTGAACTTTTTCAAATCTCAGAAACATTTCTATTAGGATGGGGTTTGGAGCATGGGAGGCCCATCCTTCGGTAACACTCCTCATCTCACTGACGGTGCGATATTTCTTTGCCAGTAGTAGCATGTTAAAGGAAACAAAACTTGTCAGCCACATTAAAAGCCTTGAGCCAGGCTTTTCCTTCCATTTATGGAAGCTCTTATCACACTACCACCTGCGCTTAACTTCTTGTGAACAGCAGCAAGATTACCTACAGTACGGTATCAAGTGATAACTAGGAAAAAACTTGTCTCCAAAACTGATGTAAGTGCCCCAGCAACTCAAGTCGGTTTCAGACATCAGTGGCGGTACAGCTAAGGAGGAGGATTAGTTGATGTGACCAATCTCCATTTTTAGTTATGTCATAGTAACTGGAGGTATAGGAGAGCAAAATAAGGAGCTAATATATATGGGCATATGGGACTGGTAAGAAGAGAGCTACCACAGCTTAGGCACTGAGCTGGTGCTAGTGTAACCCACACACCTCCTGGGTGTGGTACTCTATCCCCTCTAGTGGCACCCAGACCACTTAGAGCAGAACGAGTCTGCTACACCCTTAGTTAAGAGCCACGTGGCTTTTAGCTCATGCATTTAGCTCCAGAGGCAGGGGCGGCTCCAGGCACCAGTGCAGCAAGCGCGTGCCTGGGGTGGGAAGCCACGGGGGGCGGCCTGCTGGTCGCCGTGAGGGCGGCAGTCAGGCTGCCTTCGGCGGTACGCCTGCGGGGGGTCCGCTGGTCCCGCGACTTCGGCGGCAATTCGGCAGCAGGTACGCCGAAGGCGCGGGACTGGCAGATCCCCCGCAGAAACGCCGCTGAATCCGTGTGACCAGCGGACCTCCCGCAGGCGTACCGCCGAAGGCCGCCTGACTGCCGTGCTTGGGGCGGCAAAAAACATAGTCACCCCTGTCCAGAGGTCCCAGGTTTGATCCTGCCCATCAACGAACGGGGTCTGTCGGCATTACACTCAGTAGCAGCGCCAGCTCTTCCGGCGCCCTAGGCGGCGGAAGGTCCCGCCCCCGAAATGCCGCCCCGAACAGCGGCGGCGGAAGGTCCCGCCCCCAAATTTCAACGGGTGGCGGGTGCGCAGGCGCCCCCAAAATAGCAGCGCCCTAGGCAACCGCCTAGGTCGCCTAATGGGTTGCGCCGGCCCTAATTACACTAGTGCTGCAAACAAGCTGGCATAAGTTGGTGCACTTTCCACTGCTTTTAGTCGTGTTCTATCACCTTGTGGTGGGGTGAATTTGGCCTGCTATTTCTTAGGATGCTTTCTGTGGGCAATAAAGGAGGAGATTCAAGACCTGGTTGTTAATCTGGAGGCAGACTACTGCATTGCTCTAGATAGAAGTTACCGTGTCTCCAACTTTCCGGCCTGGCAGAGGCTGGGAGGGTTGCTCCCCTCCTGAAGAGAAGGAGACCTTCTGTTTCTTTCTAGAGTGCTAGAGAGCTCTCAGGAGCTCAGATACTACAGTGCTGGGTGTGGTATAAAGCGATAGCTATTTCAAGTCAGGCAGGAAGGACTAGTCAGCATGATTGTGGGACCTGGACAACAGGAAAAGGGAAGAGAGGAAAATGCATTGCAATACTTTCCCTTTGTACATCTTTCATCAAATCATGACTTCCCTTCAAAACAGGATTCGAGGAAAGTCCCAGTTTCCATTCACACAAAGAATGCCTTTATTCTCCATCAATTGAGATATTAATGAGGCCCACTTGTTCCTTTGGAATTAAGTAAAGAAACAGCGGACGATAAACTGAACTGACAGCTCTTTAGGAAGCTTCAAAATCCATGAGCGTTTTAGGACTTTTTTTTTTTTTTTTTTTTTTAAGACGAAACAAAGTATGCAATTAGTGACTCAAAGCCACAGCAGGCTGGATGGCCCAATTGCTATTAATGCAATTAGAGTCCATGTCATGATAGCTCTCGCACTTGTTTGAGCTCAAGGCCTCCATTATGTCAAGAAGTTCATTGCTGCTTTATCCTTTTTAATGGTTAATAAAAGAAAAATGTAAGTGATGGCAACTGAAGTCGTTCCTTGATGTCACTACAGCTGACAAGCAGGGATGATTGTAAGCTCTTTGGAGCAGGGACTGTCTTTTGTTATAAGCTTGTACGGTGCCTAGCACACTGGGGCCCTGAGTCATGCTGCTGCAACACAAATAAAATAGCTTTCTTGTGCACATTTTCAGATAAGTGGATGTGACCCAAGCAACCCATGTGGGCAACAGACCAGGGAGTGCACAATTTTGAGTCTATATCCAGTGACTTGCCTAGATGGCACGTTGCCTAGACAGACATGTTTGCCCTGCGATCACCGTCTTCACAATATCTCACTGAAGGGGGCTGTAGGTGTTCTCTGCCGAAAGCTGGTTGTCATGGTTATTGTGGAATGTTTGTATGGAAAATATTTTAAGAGTTCTATAACATGTAGCCTATAGTATTCCAAAGCTTCTGGAGGTGAAACCTGTCACCTGGGGCAGGTTGGTCTCTCAGTCAGGAGTGAGAACAACTGACATCCATCGACCCAGCCTGGCGAAGTATTCATAGTCTAGAGACAGTGCAAGTTTGAGCCTTCATAAAGCACAGAAAAGCCCCAAGAAAAAGATCTTGAATAGGGGGGAACATCAGGGGTGAGCTGAAGTTAGTGAGAGGCCCTGGTTATGAAGAGAAACAAAAGGCCTGGAACTGTATAAAGGGGACAAAGAAGAGCAAAACTTGTGCCACACAAGATAGGATCCATTATGGAGACAACACTCTGCTACCGCAAGTGCCATGAAAACTGGATCTCAGCTCTTTCCACCGGACGAGCACTGCACAGACTGACCATTGGGTGAGAAATACCTTATTACCAAGTTCCTTTCCTAGCTAAGCAGTACAGGCTCCAGCTTGCATTTTATATTTTTTTATCTGTAACCAAGTCTCCAATCCCTATACTGATTTCTGTTTGAACGTTAGCTTAATCTTTGTCAGATAAGCTTCTGTTTAGTTTTACTATCGACACAAGTAAGTGCTGTGTACTAAGGAGAGGGTTGAACTGAGGTGAAGCTAGTGAACCAGGAGCACTGCTTCCAGAGGCAGCAAGTGTGTGTGCACTGTAGGTATCCAGGAGTCAAGGACTGGCCGCTTGAGTGCAACAAACAGGAGAGTACAGACCGGTTGGAGGGACTTGTGCCCCAGGGCCAGAGCAGAACTATGGGGGCTAACTATCTCCATAGATTTAGCCATAGGTTCTCTCTGCTCTGCCCCAAGGACTCACTCAGGGAGCCTAAGGGCTGCGGTATGCCAATTGCTAGCCTGAATAGCAAAAGAATGGGGCTTGCAGAGTCCTGAGTGGGTTGCCAGTAGGGTTGCCACCTGTCTGGTTTTCACCCAGACAGTCTGGGTTTTGGCTTGTGTGTCCAGGTGCCATTTGACCAGCCCTGATGTCTGGAGTTTTTTACTGGGGGAGGGGGAAGCAGCAGAGCAGGAACAGGGCCTCTGGGGTCCAGTTACCAGCCATTAGAAAGGTAGCCACCCTAGTTGCCAGCAGCCAGTAGTTTTGGGCAAGTTTCCTCCAGTGGGCACAGACAAGGCTCCTTCATGCTAAAAGCAGGTGATAGTGATTCATCCTGGAACCCTTGGGTAATCCCAACAGTGTCACAGTGGCCATTTAGAGATTACACATACACTTTACCTATAAACTAGGAGAAGTGTTAGGCTACGTAGGGTTGCCAACTTTCTGACCGAACAAAACCAAACACCCTTGCCCCGCCCCTTCTCCGAGGCCCCGCCCAATCCATCTTCCCCCCTCCCTCTGTCACTCACTCTCCCCACCATCCCTCCCTCCCTCATTTTCACCGGGCTGTGGAGGGTCCCTTTTCGACCGGGTGTTTGGTTGAAAACTGGACACCTGGCAACCCATTATCTCTGATGCTTCACCGACAGTAATATACTTTGTGTGTATGTGTCTATATGTGCACACACAGGAGCCAGCCTTCAGAAATTCTACCCATTTGAGAGGTTCTAGTTTCTATCCAAATCCCCCATTTTAAAGAAAAGGAATATCTCTGGAACTGTTGGAACTATAAGTGTGTGCCCCGTGTGTGTATACATATATTTCTCCCTACACTATGTTTTCTTCTTTGTGTTGTATTATACAATCTAGGTACGATCCCATCAAACCAGAGCGGAGATTCGTGGATTTCACAGGTCGAAGCTAACCCATTTGATCCTCAAGGAACAATAGTCACCGGGGATGGAATTCACCACAGTCTGAGAGCAAGGCCCTTCACTCCACACAAGTGCTTCCACATGATGGTGATGGGCAGAATACATAACCTTCAGATAGACAAAATACTGGGAATTTCATCCTAAAGCCCATCATGGGCATGAGGGAGGGTGAACATAAGAGGTCAAGTACTGGTCACATTGTCAGTTGGCAAAATCTTCATTGACTTCAATAGGGTTAGGATTTGGCCCAAGGTATTCTATTTAATCACAGATATGTCTTGACACGGTCCCAACATACAGGAGTTAGATTACGAGTAAATAAGGCCTGTATTCACTTCTCTTGGGCAGCTTCTTCCTTCCTCTTTGACTCCTGCTGTTTTTGCCTCCTCTTTATCTACTATAGTATCTGAGGGACTTCCATATTAACCCTGCCCCCACCCCCAATAGCAAAGGCCCTAGTGGATTTCATGTCTCCCTTTAGGGGTCAGATCTCTGTTTAGCATAGGGAGGGGTTTGGGAATAAGGGGATGTTTGAATTGTGATTGTCACTTGTGATGGAAAGGCTTTCTCAACTGACTTTGCAACATTTCCTTAAGATGGTCAGATTCTGGATTTGCCTGATCTCCTCCGGAAGATAGCAGCATCGTCAGATCCCCTCAGAGAATGCTTTGTACCCAGCTCTCACATGCCTCACTCTAGGCTTTGAGATCTGCATTGTCCCAGAGGAGTGCAGCTATCATTGTGGTTCACAGAGCAAAACTTGGTCTTTGATGTAGGTGAGGCTTGATCCAACAGGGCTGGAGGGGGAGGTCATGAGGCGCTGCCTCTCTGTGGCCCCGCCCCTGCTCCTCCTCCTCTTCCCCTTGAGGACCACCCCCCTCTGTGGCCCCACCTCCTGCTCCTCCTCTTCCCTCTGTGGCCCAAACCCTGGCTTTTGGAAATGGAGGCTACCTGACTCCTTGCTCTCATTTTTCCAACCACCCCAACCATTTTCTCCCAGTCCCTCAGTTTTCCCCACCAAACAGCCCACTCCACTCCAGCCCACCACAGACAGATTCATCCTCACTCCAGTTCCCTCCCACCAACTTCTGATTGACTCCCTGCTTGCTCATGTTCTCTCAGCCCACATTTCAGGATCACTTCAGGGTATCCAAAGCTATTGTCCAAGGGGGAAGTGACTTATGCAGATGACACAGTTGACCACTTGAGTTTGCTACAATATATAGTTCTCGGGCACCCCCACCTATCCTGCTGAGACAATTCCATTGAAGAACAGTAAGATTTTGGGATTATTATAAGACACTCCCTTAGTGCTAGACAGGTGGAATTTAAAGAGTCCAGAATTGTACCACCTTCCATATAGTTTTTAACTCAGTGTGGATTTAGACTAAACCACAACAAGCCACATGTGCTCATGCAAATGCAGAGTCCCATGGAAATGAATATTCTAAAGCACATTGATTGACACAATGTTAAAATGAGTAAAAATGACACAAATTATGGTTTTGCAGTTCATTAAGAAAGCTATTTGCATATGACAGCCTTGCTCAACCACCTTTGCCAAGTTGCACCAGTAGGCATCTGATTGCACTATTCGGAGTTCATGAAAAACAAAAAAACCCAAAATTGTTACGTTTGTCCCTGGTGGATCATTCCATTAGTTCTCTGCATTCACTGATCTTTGGAGTGATACTAGCTTTGAGAGGCACTGTGTGGTCTAGTGCTTAATGCATGGAACTAGGAATCAGTCTAGTCCTGGATCTGCCACTGACTTGCTTTGTAGCCTTGGCAATTCTATTGTGAATGGCAGGTGTCAAGCCAGTGACTCTGATCAAGTTATGAACAATGGATATATTGGGCTATTCCATAAACAAAAGTTGTTTCAAAAGCCTGTTAAATTGCTAAGTGACAATGTGCTATCGTATCATTTACAAAAACCAAGAGATTGAAAACAAGGAAATGAATAGTTAAGAACATCTTTAATCTTCCACTGCCCACATAAACATGAACCTGTGATTGTGATATGGACAAAGAACTGCAGAGTTCATTTTTACATAATGTTAACTGATTTTTGAAATAAGCCTTTTTATTTAGGGACTTCCCCCTTTCAAGAAAAGAAATATAGGGGTTTTTTGTGTGAAGATAAATAGAAATAGTTGCTTTTGTTTATTTGTAAACAAATGAGATGGAGGGACAAAGGCACAGATCCTCAAAGACATTAACAAGGGTTAAGTGCCTAAATACCTTTGAGGAGCTTTGCCAAAGAGATTATTAAAAACAAAGGAATGAGCAGCCCGGTCCATGCTAATAATGGCTGGAAACCAAAATCCATATCGCCACAGCAGCATGCAGATTGTTGTGGTAAAGGCTGCTCTCATTTGTGTTGGCTACCAGTGGCCCCTAATAAGCAGAGTGGAGGCATGTTTATAGTCTCATCCTCTTCTAGTGGTCTGGAACAGACACTGTAGGAAGTGCATGATGCACTGAGTGACAGGGTGTAACTTGTCATTCCTATGCACACTCCTCCAGTACCACCAAAACCTTTCCATTTGCATTTGGTCTCTGCAGGCAGAATGCTTCTGGGGAAATGGCCTGTCCCACCCCATTCCATTCCACTGCAGCAGTGGCTTTCCAAGCCACAATACGGATCACAGTAAATTAGGACTTGATGGATAAAATAAGAGATGAGCGACAATAACTTTTGATTGTAAGCTTTGTGAGGTAGAGATTATCTGTGTTACATATGTACAGTGCCTAGCACAACAGGGTCTTGGTATATAATAGGGATGCGCACAGGTACTACCATAATACAAATAAACCCACCACCACCACATTGCAGATAATAATCTTTATATACACCTCTACCCTGATATAATGCGACCCGATATAACACGAATTCGGATATAACGCGGTAAAGCAGTTCTCTGGGGGGGCTGGGCTGCGCACTCCGGCGGATCAAAGCAAGTTCGATATAACGCGGTTTCACCTATAACGCGGTAAGATTTTTTGGCTCCCGAGGACAGCGTTATATCGGGGTACAGGTGTAGCATCTTTCCTCATGAAGGTTCCCAATATGCTATGAAGTTATTTAGTATGAAAGCATTTAATTAAAACATTTACATAATAAAATACACAGATTATATTTTGCAGTCATAAATATGTTGGCATTCAAAAATTCTAGGCCCTGATCCATAAGCTATAGAAGTCAATGGGAAACTTTTCTATGGGTTTGACATTTGTCTAAGAGCTTGTCAGACATATATAATATTTGATTCCATAACTTCTCTACATATTCCAAAATACAGCCTTTCAAACCTTTTCACAGCATGGACCACACCTTCGAAGTTTGTCTCCCTTTCTCCATCGCACAGACCATCCTCCCATTTTTGGTCAGTCATCCCTGTAGCAACTACTGCATTTTAGAAAGTAGAAGAGCAATATGAGGAAAGTATTTGCTGTACCTTTAGCTGCTGTTAATGAGATGCAACAGCTGGAAATAAAAAAGAACACCATGTGACAAAGCTTCCTTTGGTCACCAGTCAGCATTCCACAAATCACAGTTTGGGGCCTGCCGAACTAGGAAAGGCACTCTTTGCACTTTGCAGTCCTTCAGTTAACCTGATTAGTGACTCTCTTTTTCAGTTTCTGTGTGTTTGTTATGTTTTTGTGACTATGTGGATTTTCTTCATATCAGTAACCATACTTTACCACAGGCTTCGAGGGCCAGAGTTTTGATCTCTGTTCTTACCAGTGTAAATGCAGAATAGCTCCATTGATAAAAAGGTCTTTTACGGGTTAATCCCTTCATTTGTTACTGTAAGTCATATGTGGAATACCAGGTACATAAAAAAAGCACTGAAGGTTGAATCACATGGCACAGTACCTGGTATGTGGTACAAGGGAAGCTTCTAATAAAAGGCTGACATATTGGCAATAGAAGGTAGTTTTGTTTTTAAATACTGCAAAGCACAGAAACCATCTGTGTAATGAAATCCTGAGGCGACCTATTTGAAATTCCAATGCTTTTTATCCTCTAACATCCACAGCAGTTACCCCCAGCTGTGCTACCTTAAAAGCCTGCAGTGCAGTTTAACTTTTACCATTGGAAGTCAATTTAGATATAGAGCCAGAGGCCAAAAGTGTGTTTAAGATTGCAGGCTAAATGGTGACAGAGGCTCAAAGTAGAAGGGAAGTGGAGATATGGCACAAATTCCTTCTTGATAATTAGTTTAAACGTGTGGGCAGAGGATGAGTGATAAAGGTAGTTCCTTCTCCATTTTAAAGGACCATTTCTCTGCTTATTGAGGTTAACAGGAACACATCTATTGAGTCCACTGAAAGCAGGACTGGGCCCTAAATATTTATTGCTGACTGATAGTTGTAATTGTAATGTCCTAATGTATATATAATTTGTATATTAGTGGTGGCATAAATGGAATATAGGCATACATTAGAATTTCAAGTAATCCGTAAGGTACTGTGTATTCATGAGTGGTGCTGACAAAAATGGTGCATACAGGTATATCTGGAATTTTCAGAAGGTGGACAATTGGCATTTTAAAAGGGAAAATGCTAGTTTCAGGAAGGTTAATAGTGCAAATTCTGGTATGTGCTGTACACCAATTAAAGACTGTAACATAATGGATGAGGTGTCTGTGATTCAGAGCTTCTTTTTCCTTTCCATAGCATGGCAAGATTCTGTTATTAACTCTAATCATCTGTTTTTTCCTCTAGATATGACACAGAGGATTAAGATAGTCACTTTACTGGTTTCAAAGAAAAAAAAAGATGTAGCTGATCAGAACATTTAACATGAACAAAAAGAGCCAAGTTAGAAAAAGAAGTGAAATCAGAGAGCCAAGTTACAGAGGGTTTATCCATTTAAATGGCCAAGTTAAACAAGACAATTGTAACTAAATTGCACCCCTAGTCCACTCATTCATAAAGCCAAGTTAGCTATTTTAATGACCACGTTAAACAGGACACAATTGAGTTGGACTCCTTTGTAACTTGTTTTAAAGGTGTGATATCTACAAAAAGAGCCAACACTGACCCTTTTTTGTAGATGTGAAATGGTTTTGATTAGCTCTTTTTAGACTGCCAGCCTGCTTGTGTGTTTTGGATGGGTCCTGCCAGTTGAGTCTGTATTTTCAAACACGGATGTAGCTAACAGAAGACCTGCAGGTGCAGAGTGTAGCTGAGAGGATATTGTTCCTGTGGAAAGGTGAATCACTCTGGAGAAAGTGATACAAAGGTTCTTCTGAAGTGTTTAAACAAGAGTCTCTGCCCTTTTAGCATGACTGCCCTTCCGGGTCCCAATTGGCATCAGAAACAGGTCAAAATGCCACAAGAAAGTACAGATGGGCTCAAGCCTCAGAATTGGGATCCGGGTTTCAGACACTATGAAGTTTGGGGTGCTCACATGATCTCGTCAAGAAAGCTTGTTTTGCAGCATTTTTGTTTGGCAGAGGGAATGCTAGAAATGACAGTTGATCTGGGAGTTCCCCTTCCCCCGCAAAAAGCTTTGATGAAGAGGATATTGTTTTAGTTTTCATTTAAGTTTATTTAAACTTTTTTGGGGGGGATTATATTAGAAAGTCAAACACTGAAATGTTTTGTTTCCAAGAAGTATAATTTCAGTTGCCAAAACCCATAAAGTGTTTGTTTTCAGGTTTTCATTAAAAAATAAAAAACCTTCTATTTGTCAGATTTGTAATGTTTCACTTAATTTTTTCTGCTTAAAAAGTGTTTTAGTGGAAAACTTACAGCTGTCTCTACTGGAAATCTTGTAAGATGCCCTGTCTCTGGGAGATTTTTCCAGCCCAAGTTTGCATTTTCTAAGGATTGGGATTCAGAATTTTGGGTACTTCACCAAACCTGGATTCAGTTGTCATTAAGAATGCTTGCAAGAACTCACTCTCAAACAGCAAGCAGTGAATTGGCTTTCTATCCACTCCAATCGGAATGTTCATTTCAAACACTGTTGTCCATTTTAACCCAACCAGATACTTAAAGTTTGGGGCCCTGTGGGTCTTCCAGGTGGGAGCAGAAATTGGTGGTAGTCAGGTATCTTTGTAAATAAACAACCCGGCAAAGACCGCACAGAGTCCTGTCTCTCTAAAAGCAGGAGGAATCAGCTAGCCCAGCGGTTCTCAAACTGTGGGTCAGGACCCTAAAGTGGGTTGCCACCCCGTTATAATGGGGTTGCCAGGGCTGGCGTTAGACTTGCTGGGGCCTGGGGCCGAAGCCCGAGGCTTCAACCCTGGGTGGCCGGCGGGGCTCAGGTTACAGGCCCCCTGCCCAGGGCTGAAGCCCTTGAGCTTTGGCGTTAGCCCCTCTGCCCGGGTCAGCAGGGCTCAAGTGGGCTCAGGCTTCAGTCCCCCCTCTTGGGGTCATGCAGTAATTTTTGTTGTCAGAAAGTGGTCATGATGCAATGAAGTTTGAGAACCCCTGTAATAGGAAACAGCTTCTTTTGCTCACAGCACCAACACTACTCTTTTTGCCCACTCCCTTGACCCAAAAACCTCTCCCCTGTTTTCTTCTAGGGTCTGCCACTGCTTTCAGCTGCTCCTTTGGGCATCTGTGCTCAGTTTCTAGTTGTGTTCTGCCCACCGCTCCAAAACAATACTCAGCAGAACCTCCTTGGTGGCTTCAGAAACTTCTCTTACCTGCAGTTTATGCCTACAGTTATGCTAATTGAAGGGTAAATTCACACCTATCAACCTCAATCCCATAACAAGGTTTCACCCAACTCATAAAACTATCCTCCCAATGGTTTTTTGATTAATGGTGGCTATTTTCATAGCTACCTATGGCAGCCCATAGAGAGAGATTATCACATCGCTACCCCTTCTCACCTTGACCAGGCCAAGTAACCGGATTTTATCTTTGTGGGATGCCACAAGTGGCTATAAAAATAACCACCTCACAAGCTGCTGCTGCTGCCAGAGGTTGCAGGAAAGCTGTAGACCTCGCAATCCACAAGATAGGTAAGAGAAGAAACTACGGCTCTGAGTCCACTTGAGGGGCAGTCTTCAAATATGGGAGTAGCTAGGCTGCTCTGAAGGGGAAGTCTGCTGGGCAGTCATATGGAGCAAAAGTGGCTCCTTCCCCCAGGAAAGCAATTTCTTTGCTTTCTCTCTCTTTCTCATCTAAGCAGTCTCGTTAGAGACAAACCATGGAGGCCAAGAAAAGCTAAGAGCAGTGAAAACAAAAGTTCAATAATCCATGGTAGCTACTGTCAGTCTACAGTCTGGGTAGATTTTCTGCTGGGTGTACAGTCAATATTAGTGCATTTGAATTTAAACAAAACCCAACAACAGCAAATAATTGGTTCTGCAATACAAGAGCCTTGGGAATATGGCACTTGATTTCACTTTGGATGGTTTCCAGGTGAGTTCCTCCCCTTTTGCCCCTCAGAACGCAATCCTGTGGATGGTTGAGCACCTGCAACATCAACTAATGTCAACAGGAGCCAGCTGCATGTGCTGATCACCAGGACCTGGCTTTGAAGGGGCTCCTACTCCAATTTACAAAGGATGAAACCACTGCACTGGTTTGAGAACTCATGCACATTATGCCTCTGGGGCAGACATGTGTACCCACAGGAATCCATCTCTACAAAGGATAACAGTGTATGATTCCAGTGAAAACATCCCTATTTGACTATGCTCCTAATGGCAGCAGATTTACAACCTTGCTTGCAGCTAAACCTGCTAACAGTGACATCATGCAAGAAGCATTTAAAGGTGCAAACCATGGTATTAAGTTGATTACTGGAGAGGCACAGCGGGAATAAGTGGAGGAGCCCTAGGGGCTGAGTGGATAACTTAAGAAGTGCATTCCTCAGTGATAAATGAGAACCTCTGGCCTGCCCTCAGTTTGGTGTCATGGTGCTTAATACTTAAAACTGCAAGATAGCAAGTTAAATTCTAGTAATAGGAATAGCAGTCAGCTTGGAGGGAGTTTGTGCATGAAGTCACTGTCTCTCAGCATGAGCAACCCAGTTTGTATGTTAACTGCAGACAGTTGGTGATAGAAAGTAATTAGAAAACAGAACAAGGTGCATGGATTTTAGGGAATCAGCTGACAGCAAATCATTCATGATAACACTGTGGTTTAAGGTGCACATCCACGCCCTCCAGCATTGAAGTCAGTCTGGGGAAAGAGAAGTTCCTTAGTCTAAACTCAAAACAAAAAAACACAAAGTCTTTGCCCCAGTCTCAAGCTAAGCCCAGACCCTCCTTCCCAAGCAGCCTGTCCTCTCTAAGGGCTTGTCTACACTTACAGCACTGCCCCGGTGTAGCTGCAGCACTTGGTGAAGACACTCCCTATGCCGACGGGAGAGCTTCTCCTGTCAGTGTAGTTATACCGACATAAGTTTGTAGTGTAGACCAGGGCTCAGTCTTCTGTCCCCAGTTTTCAGCCCTTCCCAGCTCTCCCGCAGCCTCTCCTGAGCACCTTTGGGTTGCTCCATGCTCTTTCCCAAGCAGATACTCCCAGGCTTTCCTACCTGGAGTCTTTCACAGGCCTCTGCCTGCCTGCCTGCCTGCCTTGTGCTTTCCTCCCATCTTTCCTGCATTCACCTACCACCACCACCACTTCTTCCCCCCAGGCTTCTGCGGGGTAGATAAGGTAGAGTACTGATTGGGTCACATGACTCACCAGCCACATGACCTTTATCTTCCCCACCTGGGGCAGAGAAGTTAGCTGTGTCACAGATGGGGCTGAGACCCATCTCCCTGTAAAGGATCAGCCACCCTGTGACAGTGGCTAACCTCTGCTAGTCACAACTAATAGTACATAGGTCATGATCCAATGTCCACCGACATCAGCGGTTGGGGCTTTACATTGTTGTCAATGGGCTGTGGATCAGGCTGACACAGTGGTGGTGGGTGCTATATAAAACCCTAAGGTAGATAGGGATGAGCAAACCTTGTAGAACTGGAGGTGCTGTGAACTACTCTTGGTGTTCCTAAGACCAGCTGGCGTTCAAGCTGAACTTTCAGAAACAAAAAGTTTGTGGGTTTGAATTTAGGCAAGATGGCTTCCCTTATCCCCAATCAGAACCACATTTGAAATATGTCCCTCCCCTCACAGAGGTGAAAGTCCAGCTCTTGTAGCATACATGTAAGAAACAGGGCATGAAAATTAGGCGTGGAAATCATTCTGCTTGCTTTTCAACCATGTCCAGCTGCTCACACTGCAAGCCCTGGAAGTGTGGTGAGATGAAGGAGGGGCCCTGAGATGGAAAGGAAAGATGGATCTGAAAGAGAAGAGGGTGGGGTTCCGCAGCAGGAGGGACTAGCAACAGAATAAGTGAGAGAATGGAAGACTTGGGTAGCTGAATTATGTTACCTTTGACAGCACTCTTTACTGGTGTATGTATCCTGTCAGTGCACACGTGTGCCTGCACATGTACTCCTTGCCTCCTGACAGACTGGCTGTGCCTCCCTCTCACTGAATTCCAGAGATGTTACGTGTCCTTCAGAAACGAAGAACTATTTATGCCACAGGCATAAATAAATCCAGAAAGCATTTGCAATAACACAGATTGCTAAGGGCCCAATCTTGAACCCACTGAAGTCAACAACAAAATTCCTATTGGTCTCAGTGATAGGTGGATCAGGATCTGAACAGCGCAAGGGGGAACACAACAAAGGCAAACAGAAATGGGCGGAAGAATGAACTGACAGAAAATAATCTTGGTTTCCAGCAGGGCCGGCTCTAGCATTTTTGCCGCCCCAAGCAGGAAAAAAATTTAAAAAAAAATAAAAGCCACGATCGCGATCGGAGGCAGCTCTACCGCTGCTTCATTCTACGGCAGCAATTTGGCGGCAGGTCCTTCGCTACGAGAGGGAGTGACGGCCCCGCCCCAAATTGCCGCCGAATGGCCGGACATGCCGCCCCCCTCTTCATTGGCTGCCCCAGGCACTTGCTTGCTACGCTGGTGCCTGGAGCCGGCCCTGGTTTCCAGGAGGAGTGAGGAATTGTTCTGGACAGCTCTGTGTGTTTGTCAAACTTTCAGCAACACAGGAGCAGGCGGACCCTTGATGTACATTCAGCACCTTGATCCTGTGGTGTTGTGCATGTTAGAACGTCATAGATAGATTAGGCAAGACAGATTTGTGCGTGATTAAAAAAGAACAGGGTGAGGATTCATGCTGTGTAATATTTTCTATTTGTTATTTAAAACCATATCACCTTTGTTTTTCTTTCAGATGCCAATTCATGTCTGCCCTTTGATTGGATGAACTTAACATAAGAACATAAGAACGGCCATACTGTGTCAGACCAAAGGTCCATCTAGCCTAGTATCCTGTCTTCCAACAGTGGCCAGTGCCAGGTGCCCCAGAGGGAATGAACAGAGCAGGTAATCATCAAGTGATCCATCCCCTGTCGCCCATTCCCAGCTTCTGGCAAACAGAGGCTAGGGACACCATCCCTGCCCATCCTGGCTAATAGCCATTGATGTACCTATCCTCCATGAACTTATCTAGTTCTTTTTTGAACCCTGTTATAGTCTTGGCCTTCACAACATCTTCTGGCAAAGAGTTCCACAGGTTGACATACCAGTATCATAATCATTGGTAGCAGTATCACAGGATAGCCTAGAGATGCTAACTGAGATCTGGATCCCCATTGTGCCCCAAAAGGGACTTTTTTTTAAAAAAAGAAGCAAAACAAACTAAAGGTTGTGTGAGCCAGGGAACATGTGAGCGCTGCTGACTTTAGCAGATGTCTCTGTCTAAGCTGATCCGGTTTCACTAAAGGAAACTCCGTTAATGCTGGAATAGTGTGTCAGTTGGTCTGTAATGGAAGTCCAAGGGTCCCCACCTTGCAAAGACAAAACACAAGTAGAGGATTAAGTTGCCACATCGTATTTTTGTTTTTATATTAATAATGACATTTTAAAACCACATGTCATCCTGTTTACGTGCTTAAGTGGTCACATTATACGTACTAAGGCTCAAAACTAGTCTCTAAAATCCCAAATTCTTCAGCTACAATTCCTTAACTACTAAACTTCTGGAGGATGCAGCAGCCTTGTGTTCATTTCTGGCTACAATGCTATTTGTGCCAAGCAATGCATTAAAAATGTCAGCCTTCAAATATATATATTATAACGTTTGCATTATCTGGGGCAAAATTGGTCCTGCTAGTGAAGGCAGGGGGCTGGACTCGATGACCCTTGGGGGTCCCTTCCAGCTCTATGAGATAGGTATATCTCCATATAATATAATAATATATTAGCAACAAGAGACTTGAAAGATTTGGTTGTTGGGTGAAATCCTGTCCCATTGCAATCAATGGGAGTTTTGCTGTTGACTTCATTGAGGCTAAGACTTTACCAGGCATGTATTTGAACTTATTCATATCTTTCAGTAAAGAAATCCAGCTGAAAACATCACAAGAAAAGGCTTTCTTGCTAGATTTCCAGTATTGCCTGGTTTCAGCTGATTGGAAAGACTGCAAGAATTGTTCCTGTATGATAATTTGGAATTTCTGCTTCTGGTAGCAGCTGAAATCAAGACTTCAGCCCCGGAGCACCCACGGAGTTGGTGTCTATGCCATGGTGTCAACATTACAGTTCAGTGTCCAGAGGAAGGCAGGGATACATACACACGTTCACATTACAATAATTTTGCATTTCTGTAGTATTGCCCACCCTAGGATTGTAAAATACTTTACAGACAATAATCAGTCGATCCTCACAACTCTCTTGCGACAAAGGCAAGAATTATTTCCACATTTCACAGACAGGGAAACCAGAGTTTAAGGCTGAATCTGAACTGTTGAAGTCAATAGGAAGGTTGCCATTGACTTCAACTGGAGCAGGACCAAGCACTAACGTGATTTTGCCCCAAGATCATTTAGCAAGTAAATGGCAGAACTGGGAAACAGACCTCAGACTCCTGGCTCTGTGCTCTAAACACGCTCCCTCTTCCTGAGTGCATGTAGCAGAGCGGGAAGCAGCCAGGTCAGAAATAGCTCAAGTAAGCAGTTCCATGGCACCTTGCAGCAAGATCAATACTAGGAACAATGTCGTTCAGATCCTCCAAGAGGTCAGTCTACCTCAGAGAGGTCAGAGCTTTACAATGAAAGCACAAGGGCGTGACTGTGCCAGGGCACATGCTGAGACACTTTGGCACAAACAGAAAACCTGGCCTGGCCTGAAGCCACCTAGTTTACACTAGGGTTAAGGAGCTGGGGAAAATGCTATTTCAATCAGCAGGGCCGGGGATCCTTCTGAAATGAGGGGTTTTACAAGGAGCAGGTTTGCTGCTGTGGATTATAACAGCTGGGGCCAAGCCAGCACAAGCTCTATCTCTTTGTTTTCATTGGCACTGATCTGTGTATAATCAATAGCGTTGTTTGGACAAAGGGGAAAATACCCTGTTGAACAAAGAGCATTGATTGCTCAAATCAGCGTCATTCTTTTCAAAACAGAACAGTCATCAAAGTGAGCAAATCAGGCGAAGGCAACGGTCTTGTTCTCATGCAAACGTCTTTAATTTGAGAAAAGTAAAGGATAATCGTCATTTGCATTTGCAGCCATGGGATGATCTCAAAGCATTTAAAAACACTATTGAATTAATCCTCTCAGCACCTTCCCCCTCGTCCGGACAGCGGGAAGCATTATCTTCACTATTAATCATGTGGGCAACTGGGACAGAAGTGGCAAGTGACTTGCCCCAGTTACCCAGGGACTCAGTGGAAAGGCTTGAAATACAACCCCGGTGTTCTGGCTCCCACTCAGCTGGTAGAATACTTTCTAAGACCTTGTATTTCTCCAAGCTTTCCCTGAGAAATCTGATGCTCATTAAATGCATTTTGGGAAAACAGGACATTCTGAGATAGGAATATGATGTGGGTTCAGAAATTCAGGATCTGGGGGGTTTGACACCAGATTTGGGATCCAACTTAGTGTGGGGGTCCACTTCTCTCTATTCTGCAAGGCTTCAACACTGCCTCATTTCTCCCATGGCCTCCAAATCCTTCCGTATCTTTCAGACTCAAGTCATGGGGTCTGTCAGGTCCCAAAGTTGACAAGTTGTTGAGCGATATTTATCAAGCAGATCATGGGAGGACCTGAAAATCTGTAACATATTCCTGGTTAAAACATGCAAGAAAGTTCTCACTTTTCAGGGCTCTTGAATTAGTTTCTATTCTGATGAGTGTCATATCCTAACCTCCCGAAAGAGAAGAACAGCCTTTTCCTGGGGAGGTCATTCTTAGCTTGTCTGTAGAGAAGCAGGATGCTAGATTGACGGGGTCTTTCCAAGGCTATAATCTGTTTGACCCCAGGTAAAATTTGCTGGCCAGACATGTATTTTCCTATTGTCAGAAGAAGCTCAATTGTGTGTTCAGCATGCAGAATAAAGACTTCATTAAACAGTAATGGACATGGACACTCTGGAGACTATAGTTGCCACCAGTCTCAGATTTGGCAGTGCCGGTGTGCCCCCTGCCAAGTGTCCGACAATGGCTTGTGACACTGTGCTGTTGCAGGGTAGCATGATGATGCAATATCAAGACATCATCATGATGCAAACATGGTATCATGGTGTGATGGCTTTGTCCTGTAAAACAATGGTTAACTCAGGCAACCTACATAGAGAGTAATGACTAATGGCCTAATTCACTTTCCCTGGTTTGACACTGGTGTAACTATTAATGTCAGTGGAAGTACTCCTGGATTTACAGGGGTGTAAGTGAGAGCAGAAACAGGCTACTATGGACCTAACAGAGGGAGGCATTTATGTTCTGCTTCACTCCCGTTCCCTTCATGAGGAACTATGGAACCCTATGGAAACTCAGGCAGTAGTTACTGCCTGTTCTATTTGTTCCTACCGTCCGCTGTGGACTTTATGGAATAGATGGCATTATTATTATCTGTATTTGGGGATTTGCTCTTGGAGGTTTCTGTTTGCACCTTGCAGCTATAGTGCATCTTGCTTTAATTCTCTCGTCTCCTCCCACAGATGACATCATCTGATGTAATGAAGGGTCTTTTCTGTCCGACTGGGCTAGGCTGAATATTGGTTGGATCTGGTCCCTGAGGGAAGCAGGTGTTTGCTCAGAGCCATTCCATCCCCAGAATTAGGCTGGTCAAATCCCTTCAACTTGCTGCATTTTTTGTCTGAATCTAAACGAGATTTGAGGGTTCTGAGGAGCAGGTGGGATATGCTGATTATTCGAATCCTTGTTGTTTGAGTGCACGATGAGTAGTTTTCTTTCATGTTCACACGATGTTTTACACTGATTTCCCCTCCACACGTTTATTGCCAGACAGAGCGATATAATGGACACTGTGAATTTCACTCTCAGGGGCTTTTGTAAGAGCTTGATATGGCTGGGCTGTGAACTCAGTAGGAGGCAGTGTGTGTATCTAATCCTAAAATACAATAACAGGCTTCTTCTTGGATTATGTTGAGTTTGCTTAATGTATGATTGCTTATTGTTCGCCTGTGTAATGATGCACACAGGGTTTAGCACAATTTGAAAATATTAATGAACATGATAACATTTTAAATAATACATCATCCAAAATCCTCCCATAGCTTAAAGGAACACTGTCAATATAAATTCACATTGAGCAGGAAAATAAAAAAAGATTTTCCCTTATCTGTGTTACTTACTATCAGTGTTATAACCTAATAGGTTATTCGCAGTGAAAGACTTACCTGGGGGCCTGATTCACCAGTTTTACACTGGTTTAGTGGAGTCACATCAGTATAAATCTAGTGGAATGTAAAAATAGACATTAAATTAGGTGAAGATTGGTGAATCAGCCTTTTTACAATTTGAACAATTGGTTTATGTTCTACAGGTCAGCCAGGGTGGGCATGAAACTGCAGTGGTCAATTTCACTTTCTGACCATAGTTATTTTCACTTTCTGGTTCCCCTGCACTGGTGTATAACTCTGCAGCATTTGCAATTCCAACCTTGCAGTGGGATCTTTAAATTAAAAAAGAAAGTTTTTATGAATGTTTAATTAATGAATGCAACACATCTGATCTCTATCAGGGTTTTCTAATTCCTCCCCTTCCCGTATTTTTGAAAAATCTAAATGTTGGGCCTTAACTAAACTGACAGCCCTTTAATCACTTACCAGCTGGCCCTGAGAATCCTGCATTATTGACCCCAGGGCACTCCATCAGCTGTAAGAAGGATTTGGATCAGTTAAACATTCATCCAAACTCCCCTTAGCCTTCTTGAGCCTTGTACGCACTATGAACCGTCAGTGGGAGCTGGTGAATTGGAACTTCTTTCACAATTTTGCAAGGAAAATACAAACTGGTTAAATCTGGTTGTCAGCTATAGGGAAATCTCATCATGGTGACAAATCTGGGACACTAGACTTTGGGAAGTTATGGCAGCAACTATTTCACTTTTCAAGGAAGCATTGGTTTTAAAATTAATACTGCCCCAATTTTGACACCAAAGGGCTGATGAGGGAGTTGCTGCAAACAAGCAACAGTCATTGAGGTCACTGGGAGCTGCCTGTATGATGTGGCTGCATAACCGAGCACCATATGTTCACCAAAAATAGCTCTAGCGCACGACCGATGCATTTTCTTTCAAGCGCAACCAGTGATCAGCTGCCAAAATTTGAGCAAGGGGCTTCCTCAAAAATATTCTGCCTCAGTCAGTGATACCTGTGACATTTTGTGTAAAACATTCCAGCCACTCCATATTCATGCACCATCCCCAAGTCCATCCTTTCTTCCACTGCTGGCTCTGCACCTCTCCATCCAACATGCACCCCCCTCGCCATAACCTCATGGAGGCTCCTCTAGGTAGCTCCAGCAGTAGCGGTGGTGGCAGGTGGGTGTCCTGCGTTAGCAGCTTGGCCGCTTGAGTGGCCGGAGCCGTCAGCAGCCATGGGAATGGAGAGATGACGTGGATGTAGGAATTTCCCCAGGCACTCCCACTGGCACTGGTAGGGTTTGCAGGAGGGGAGTCCTGTTGGTAGCGTCTGTGGCAGCTGCCGCACAGCCGCTGCCTGAGTCAGCTCAGTCCCAGCCAGAGACAGCTGAACATTTTAACAAGCCGAATCAGGCTTTGCATTTTGGGCCTGTGAAACATTTTTGTGCCACCCACCGCCCCACCATTGTTTCTTGGAGAAACGGTGCAAAGACTTTGAAGAGAGCTGGAGTAAAAGGGAAGAAGGTGGCGGGCAGTGTGTGTGTGTGAGAGAGAGAGAGAAAATCCTGAATTCAGCTTTCCATGAGAAATCTGAAAACTTACACCTCTTTGGAGAACTTCCAACCATCCACCTTGTAGATCCCCCACCCAGCTCATGCCTTTCTCTTGCAACAGCAATAACTGTAGAAGTCCAAGTACAACTCACCAAAGCTTGGTTGGAGCTTAGCACACCTAGGAGCCTTTCCGCACTTCAACCTGGTCTGCCTTTGATAGGTTCCTTTGTCTCCATCCATTTCTCCTCCACAACCTGGCCAGCCTGTGGGGCATGTTTGTTGTAGCGATCTCCCATTGGGCGGGGAGCTGGGCACACTGGTTCAGATATACAAATAAGAACAGACTTAAACCTTTAGTCAAAAATCAAACCCAAACCCAAATCATTTCGAATTTTTAAAAAACTCCAGTGACATTTCTTTTCATTGCTTTTCATTTTTGTAGTTCTCCGCATTTCCTAGTTGTGGTTGGGGCTGGAAGCAGAAATGATGAAATATTGCAAAAAAAAAAAAAAAAAAGGTCGTCTTGGCATTTCCCTGTGCAGGCCTAGAATCAGGAAGCCCTTTAGATGCAATGGTGTGGGTGCAGTCTAAAAACCTAAGCAGAACAGAGGACCAGAAATCTCCAGAGAATGCCTCTTCTAACGTCTAGCTAATCCATTTTCCAGATACCTGAGGACTGGATCGTTTGATAATATCTCAGCTTCTAGGTTTTTGCCCCAAACAAATCTCAATCTTTTTAGGGATAATTCAGAAGTGACCCTTTATTAAAGGCAGTTCTAAGGGAAATCTCCGTGCTGTGCAGTCTGGTTTGTTCAAACTAATGATGTTCCTGATGCATACAGTGAAACCAAATGATATTGATCAACTCCACACCCCACCTCCTTGCAGCTTTGCAATATTACACAGAGCTTCACTGAGAAAAATGCTTCATTAGTGGATGCTATTGATTGGAGGTTGTGATTAATTCCTTCCTCCCTTCGCGTGCACCTCTGTAATAAATTCACTCAATTTAAAAACCTTACAACCAGTAGGCCCAACCGACTGAAAGGAAGTGACACTTGACCCTCCAGTCCTGCTCCTTGTTGCGGTCGAGAGATTTTCTGCCTCATCTGTATAGACATGATAATACATAGCACTTGTACAGTGCCTTCCATGAGGGCACGTTAGAAACACAAACGTATTTAGACTCCCTAACCCCTGAGAGATAGGGATGTACTATTGTCCCCATTTCACAGATGGCAGTCACTGAAGAACTGATTGATAAAGTGTCCTAACAGGCCACACAGTGAGTCAGTATCAGAGCCTGGAGTGGAGCCTAGATCTAGAGCCCCCCAGTCATGTGACCTAACCAGTAGACCACACTGCCTCCACTTTGCTTTCTGTTCCCCTTCATTCTTGCTCTCTGGCCCCTCCCCATCCCTTTTTCTCTTGTTCACTACAGGACTGATCCAAAGATGGACAGACTCCCATTGACTTTAATAGGCTTTAGATCAGGCCCTGTTTGCACTCTTCCTCTAATGCTGCTTTTGAGTGAAGCAAGGCAAAATCAGCACTGGAGAACCAGACCGAAGCAGCAAAGCTGATCTCTCCATGATGAAGGAGCAGGAGTAGTGCTCCCAATCGAATGCTCAGTGTCAGCAGTAGGCAAGGAGCTCTCCTCCAAGAACATTCCTGCCTTGGGCAAGTATTTCTATTCAAAACAGAAGTTAAACAAAATAAACCCATGCATGCAATACAGATACAACACAACTACAACCACACCGGCCTGGCTGGTGGCTTTCCTGGCGCTAGAGATGAGCCCGAGCCACAAAGCTCAGATCTGGATTTTGGTTTGAGCCCATCTTTAACTAGTTCAGCTAGTGCGACGTCTCAGCCGCTAAGATACCACGCTCCAGATAGTAGCTTGATTCACTCCTGCACCAATGGGAGCAGCCATACCCCATGGGAGGTCAGGCAGTGTTTACAGTGCCATCCTCCTCGGAGACTCCACCAGTCAGGGAAGCTGTCAATGTCAGATTCACAGTTGCTTAGAGTTTAAAGCCAGAAGGGACCATTAAATCACCTAATCTGACCTCTGATAACGTGCATGCAGTTATCCCTGTAATGAGCCCCATAACTATAACTTGTGTTTGGCTAAAGCATCTCTTTCAGAAAGGCATCCAGTCCTGAAGACATCAAGAGATGGAGAATCCACCACTTCTCTTGTTCCTATGGTTAACCTCCCTCACTGTTAAAAACGTGGGCCTTGTTTCTAATTTGAATTTGTCTGACTGCAGCTTCCAGCCATTGATTCTTCTTATACCTTTCTCCGCTAGATTAAAGAGTCCTTTAGTACCCAGAATTTTCTCCCCATGAAGGTACTTATACACTGTAATCAAGTCACCTGTCAATCTTCTTTTTGATAAGATAAACAGATTGAGCTCTAAGTCTCTCACTGTAAGGCATCTTCTCTGAGCTCTCAAATCATTTTTGTGGCTCTTTTCTGCCCCCTCTCCAATTTTCCAACATCCTTTAAAATGGACACCACAACTGGATGCAGTCTGTCAGTACAGGTCTCACCAATGCCTTATATAGAGGTAAAATCACCTCCCTACCTCTACTCACTACTCCCCTGTATAACATCTAAGGATCACATTAGCCCTTTTTGCCATAGCATCGCACTGAGAGCTCATCTTGAGTTGCTTATTCACTCATTGCTTATTCCCCTAGATCCTTTACAGGGTCACTGTTTTCCAGAATACAGTCCCCCATTCTGTAGATATGGCCTGTATTCCTTGTTCCTAGACATATAACTTTGCATTTGGCTGCATTAAAATTCATTTTGTTTGAATGGGCCCAGCTTACCAAACAATCCGGATCGCTCTGCATAACTGCTTTGTGGTCATCATTATTTACCATTCTACCAATCTTCATGTAATCTGCAAATTTTATCAGCAGTGATTTTATATTTACTTTCAGATCATGTTGAATAGCATTGGATCGAGAACTGTGGAACCCTACTAGAAACACCCCCATTTGATGACGATTCCTCATTGACAACTACTTTTTGAAAACTATCAGCTGGTTAGTTCTTAATCTGTTTAAGATGTGATTTTTTGATATTGTATAGTGCTAATTTTTTAGTTAGTATGTTGTGCAGTATTAAGTCACATACCTTACAAAAGTCTAAGTATGTTACAGCTACACAGTTACCTTTGTCAACCAAACTTGTAATCACACCAAAGAATTAAATAAGACCTATTTTCCATAAAGCCATGTTGACTGGCATTAATTATATTCCTATCCTTTAATTCTTTATCAGTTGAATCCTGTATCAGTTTTTCTGTTATTTTGCGCAGAACTGATGTCAGGCTAACTGGTCTGTAGATACCCGGGTCATCCCACTCACCCTTTTTGAATATTGGCACAACATTAGCACTTTTCTAGTCTTCTGGAATTTCCCTGTATTCCAACATTTATTAAAAATTAACATCAGCAGCAAAGAGGTCTCCTCAGCCAACTCTTTTAAAACTCTTGGGTGCAAGTTATCTAGGCCTAATTATTTAAAAGTGTTTATCCCTAGTAGACGTTGTCTAACATCCTTCTTAGTTATTAATGAACTGGAAAATACTTCATCATTCTCATGATACAAAAATATCATCCTGCTTCTTTCCAAATACAGAACAGAAACATTTATTGAGCACTGCTGCTTTTTCTGCATCATCATTAACAATTTTACTCTATCTAGTGATGGGACTATCCCATTGCTAGGATTGCTTTTGTTCCTTACATACTTAAAAACCTCCATATTGCACAGATCGTGCTGTCACAGGGCATCCCTTCACCTTGCCTGCAAGTACCACTGCCTAGCCTGTTCTTGTGGTCTCCCAGTCACAAGCATGTGCGGACTATTTGTCTTTCACCACATGTGCACTTAACCTTCAGTTTCAAAGCACAACAGAATGTACCACAGGTTTACAGCAGGAGGAGACTTCCACACAGCTTTCTCTCCTCTCCTAGGCTCAATTACCCTCTTGAACTCCCCTTCACTTCCTGTGCTTCCCAAACATACAGCCTCCCAATTACTGAGCCAATAGCCTCATCAGCCCAGCAACTGCCACCCAAGTGTCAGTAATCCCTAATAAAAAGGGGTTATTTGCCTTCAGTTAAGCCTGCAGTCTTCCTGGTGCTGCAGCAACTGCAGTGACCAGGGCGCTACAGCTAGCACCCAGTCACAGGGGCTCCACGAATTTATTTCTATGTGTTAATATTATTGTAATCTTTCCTCATGTTTAAATATATGTAGTTTAATGCTTACTTTTATGTGTGTCATTTTCAGTAACTTTACACACACATTATTCTCTAGATTGCTTAAATTATAGCGTAAGTGCAGTTTAAATGGAGTCCTTGTGCTTATATAGTTCCTCTCACACTAATTTCCTTAAAACTTCTATGTGGAATATAAAGTCTAAGTTACACTGCACTTATTTCACTACAGATCAATTGATTGAAATAAAAAGTACCTCTCCCCTCTCCACAGGCATGCCAGCAAAGTGGGGATGAAGCATGGTCTAATGCAGTGTTTCTCCGTGGACTGGCACCAGTCCCTGAGATCTCCCTGGCACAGTTTAGGAAGGCAGCCTGCTGGTCCTTAGTATCAAAAAGGTTGAGAAACACTGGCCTAATGGATAGGACTGGGAGTCAGGAGACTATCTAGGTTCTATTCCGAGATTTGCCACCGACCTGCTGAGAGACTGGGGCAAGACGCTGGCCTCAGCTTTCCTATCTGTTAATTGGGGATAATGATACTTTCTTTCCTCTATAAAGTGTTTTGAGATCTCCCCAAGAGAAGGGCTTGTATGGGTCTGATGCAAAGCCCACTAAAGGTAATGGGAGTCTTTACAATGACTTCCGTAGGCTTTGGATCAGTCTCCGTGACAGTCAAACGATGCTGATTATTATTTAGTGTGTTGGCAGAAGCCTCATGCCTGGTTGTATGTGTGGATCCCATCACACACTTCACAGCGTTATGACACGTCATCTAAGAGGACACAGCGCAATGGGATACGTCAGCTATGAACCATGCGGTTAGCTGAGAAGTCGAGTTCAAGATCATTTATAATCAGGAAGCTGGAGTTGTTGGGTTTGATTTTGTCTCTTTAACTCACGCCTAAGACACTGGTGGTTAGCATTTATGATAACCATTTTTTCCAAAAGGTAATGAGTGGAATAAGTGACGAGGAAAGCTGAAACCAGGAAGGGTCTGGATCCAATCTGTTATTCACTCCTCATGGAAAGATCAACTTTGGTTCAGAACTTTCCAGCTGGTAAAACTTTCACTCTGTAAATTCAATGTGAAACCAAATGTGTTTCTTTAAACGGATCCTCTGCAGACTTTCAAAGATGCTGGCAGGTCAGATGTATCCAATTAGCAAGGGCCTGTGACAGCACGCAAGGGCCCTGAGGGGAGGGAAAGGGAATCTTCCAAAGCACATCTTGCATGCACTGAGTTGAGCTGCAATATGTTCGCTCCTTGGGGTGAAGCGCAGTGAGCTCAGGGAAAGAGCAAATAGCAGTCTGCGCATGGAGCACGGAGAGAAGGATCCTGCCATGGAATGGTTTATACAGTGCAGCCAGGTGAGTAAGAGCCAAATTCTGCTCTTGGATATCCACACGTGGCACCCATTGGTGGTAATGTGAGCCCCACACATGCATCCAAGAGCACAATTTTGCCTAAAATGATTAAGTAGAGCAGAGTGAAGAGCCAGGGATTTTTTAAAAATACTCTACCTGACTTATCATGTGAGTTGCTTATGTTTTATGAGGCCTAAAATTTCTGGCATATTAGGCCAGACCCTGCGAGTCCTTCCTCAGGCAAAATTCTCATTGATGTCAGTGGCAATTTTGACTTAGTACGAAGTACAGGATGAGCCTTTAAGTCCCCTTCTTCACTCCCAGTGAAGTCAATAAAAGTTTAATTGGACCTTTAAAGAGCACTGTCCTTTTACACACAGACACCTTCCTCCGCCTCCAGGCCCCTCACAAAGCCAAGCTCCTGGCTGGTGCTATCCTAAAGAAGCATGATTGCCAGGGACCCAGTTCAGATAAAATGGGAACTTACAGGAAATTTAAAAGAGGAACTTTAACCTAAAACTTAAATTGAATCCAGGCCTATTTTGAATTTCAAAAGTTTTAATTTCTCTGCGCTGGCTGGAGCTGGAAATGCAGAAGTGACACAAGACAGTTTGCGCTCTTGGGATTTCTGGACTGTCTGGAAGTGGCAAACACTGAACATCTTGTGAACAAGTGTGTTTGTGTGAGACTTCTAGCCCAACTTTGCACAGCCAAGACCTCCACATAGTTTGGTAAGGTTCCACCTTTACGGGTGTTTTTCTAACTCTTCAGAGGATCATCCCTCACTGTTCAGAGATAGGCCCAAGTGACTTTGGTCAGATCCGTACTTCCCTAAATGTAGGAATTGGGATCCAGGGTTCCAGCTTAGCCCCCTATACAGCTAGGAAAACAGTTGTGAAGTTTGGATCCAGATACAAACCAGCTCAAAGATCTAGGGTGTTTGGATCTGGGATCTAGCTCTAACTTATTGCAGCAATAGGATGCTGATCCAAACTTCCTCCAGGAAAAGGGGAGCTCAGAATCAGAGATTTGGAGGTCAGCGTACCTCTATTGCTTACAACCTCTGCTTTGAGATTGCCCACCAAATAAAGAAACAAGCTGAAAGCTTTCCAAAAGTACAGCATAACACTATTGCTTTATAGTTACACGGAACCTTTCAGCCTGAGGGATCTCAGAGCATTTCACAAATTACATGCGTACACTGCCACTGAAATGCAGCCTCCCTGGGGTAAAGGCCAGCACAGGATACTGTGCAAGAGCAAGGAGATGAGGTGAGAAAAGGACAGTGAGAAAAACCCCTATTGTTATGGCATCGGTTAACAGCCATGCTGAAAGCAGGCACAACTTTGGTTTGTAAGGCCTCAGCTGAAAGAAATGTGAACAAAGATGGTCTTGTGGTGAAGGTGCTGGTCTGGAACTCAGGAAACCGGGGTTCTCAGCTGTCACAGGCTTCCTGCGTGACCTTGGACAAGTTACTGTATCTTTCTGCCTTGTTCCTGATCTGTAAAATGGGAATATGGTAACACTTCCCTGCCTACCTCACAGAGGTGCTGTGGTGATAAATCCATTACTTAAAGCCAGTCTCTCACTGATAGAGGTCAGGATGAGACCTATGCTAGGGAGCCAGATGATCCCATATCTGCCTACTCTAGGTTTTGTACAACTTCCTCTGAGGCATCTGGTACTGTCCGCTGCCAGAGATGGGATACAGCACTAGATGGACCTTGGATCTGATCCCATCTGGCAATACCTTTGGTCCTATGCATATGAAGCATTCAGATACCAAGGAGCTGGGGGGGCACATAAATAGATTATATAAGTGGAGATGTGAGAAGTGCTTCTGTAACAATAATACAGACAGTATCCTGAGGTCCCTTCCAACCCTGATATTCTATGATTCTATGAAATCTCATCAAGCTGTGTGTTGACTGGCTTATGAACAGAGAGGGGCCGATCATAGAGGCTACTAATTTGCTTCAGTTCACCTGATAAATATAAATATATCTCCCAAGGTTAGTTCTCTGTGTAATCATCTTACCTCACAGCTGTCTGACAGCAAAATCAGGAATAAAGACTCAAAGTACAGGTGTCTTTGAGGAAAGGCTGAACATGGCTTTACATTTTAGATGGGCTTTAGGTTAGAAAAATAATAAAACCAAACATCTTAATAGAAAGATCAGCTCTAAGGACAATAATCCGGCCAGACAACAGCAGGATGCAGAGAGACCTGGGGAATGTTTGATGTAAAATCAAGGTCGTGCCCAGAAAATCAGAGACAGACGTTGAGAGCGGTATGTGAACCATTAAAAATGAAAGGAAACCTGAGACAAGCTGCTCTGAAAGTTTCCAAAGACGCCGCTCTCTCTGTTTGTGGACGCTGAAGCCCCCGCTTCCTTCTGAGTCTGGCAGAGCGGCGAATGCCGCGGTGTGGTACTGTCAGAGGAAAGGAAACCCAGAATAGAAACAGGAGGCGAGTTAGGGAAGTGCTCTAAAAATTCCCTTCTGGGCATTAATCTAGAGGGAGGGGGGAGTTTCAATGCTTAGGCTCCAGATCCTGAACCCAAGTGACTGAACCCCTCCCTTTACCTACGGAGCACATACAGAATGGGCAGCAGGGCACTAGCTTCCCCAGGGCCTCCAACCCTGAAAAGAACAACAGGAGACAAGAGATCATGTCAGTCCCCGGGCCATTCAGACCTTAGCCCGGGGTAGTCTGTTTTTTTTTTTGTCCAGATCCACATTTCTTGGTCAAGGTCCAGACTCCAGAGAAAATAATAAAAAAATAACAATAATGATGATAAATAAAAAGATTTCGGGGTCTGTTCAAAAGCACCTGGTGGTCCAGATTTGGCCCGTGATCCGCCTATTGACTACCCCTGCCTTAGTCTCTCTGCTGGGACTGCTGGAGTACAGTGTGCTATTGGTCAGAGACCAAACTCATTTTCACACCGGGTCAGACAGTTTGCCTTTCCCTTTGGGACCTTTCACAAGCTTGCCCTCCCTGTTCACCCCTTCTTAGGGGCCTGTGATACTGAACTTTGAAGTCAATAGTTTTGCCATTAACTTCACTGGAAGGAGGAGCAGGGCCTTCTTCTATCTTATCATGTCATCCCTATTCCACTCTGTCATCACTGCCAACCTCATTGCCCTTAATATCTTTGTGCTTTCTTCCTCCCTTCCCATCATGGAATATCCTCCCTGAACTAAGCTATAAAACCACTACTCTGTCCTCCCTCCCTACTCAAGACCCACTTCTACATTGATGTAACCACCAGTTGGGAATGACTAAGTAGCCAGCCAGCAGGGTCTCCTAATATTCATCTTATGTATTAGTTTCTCATAATTTCACATTGAGCTTTACATGTATGCACACATTTCCATTTTACACACTGTACTTCAGGCTGGATATTACCACTTACCCATTCCTTGAAATTCCTTGTTTCATTTCTTTCCCTTAAAATCCTGGATTTGCCATGAATGGAGTTTGTGATCAAAAGCCTGTAACCTGACCTCTGCCATGTTAAAGTCAACATTTTCTTTTCGGTCAATATTTTATGCTTATTTTTTTCCCTGGTGAAACAGCAAAACAATCCAACATCCCTGCTGGAAACATTAGCTTAAATGATTTAAAGTCTTCCAAGTCTGTCCTAAAGCTTCAGAGAGCTCACACGCACTGTGATCTAAGACATAATGAGCTCATGGAGCATGTTTATTTTGGCTTTGACCCATTTGACATGGTGTTATACCAGCTGGCAAAAGCATGTCAAGTGACCACAACTGACACAAACCACTGATCCTTAAGTACAATATTAACCAACAGCTTTTGACCATGGGCATTCTGCCCACAGAGAAAGCCAAAAACAGTTCCTTTAGTTGTAAAAGTTTACCAACAAATTATGCCTCAGCTTTATTGCAGTGGTTTACCTCTAATAGTTAGGGTCACTGTAAATTGCATAAAAGATCCAGCTCACTTTGTTGCGGGTGTTCACTGTTGGGCTTGCCGAACAGATTTATTTTACATAGTTTAATACTTCAGCTAGGGTCACTATAACTGTGGGGAATGACAGGGCCATATCCAGGGGAGCTCAAGCTTCAGGGTGCCCTGGCCAACATAGTTTTTATTAGACAGTAGTAATGGGCAATCACACATTGGATGCTATGTTGGGATCTTGTGTGGTGACACTGCTTCACCATGTGATGACCTTGTGTCACATGACACGATGATGTACTCTCCCCACATCCTAAGACAGGATATGACATAATGCCACTTTACTGCAGGTAGGTTGTAAAGAGCACAATAAAGCTGCACTGTCTATTATTTGTCAGCCGCGAAGGTCCCTGAATCTTGATAGCCCCGGTACCCTTCTGCCTTTAGTCTGACCCTCTTCTCTGAGAAAATATGTTAGATTGCAAACTCATTGGTACAAGGGATTGTCATTTCTATATCTTTGTACAGGGCCTAGCACAATGGGGCCCAGATCTGGTTTAGGTTGCTAGGCACTACCACAATATCTTTCATTGTTGTATGCAGTGTTGTTGTAGCCATGTTGGTCCCAGGATTTTAGAGAAGAGCTCTGTGTAAGCTCGAAAGTTTGTCTCTCTCACCACCAGAAGTTGGTCCAATAAAAGATATTACCTCACCCACACTGTCTTTCTAACAACAAGGATGAGAAAATGAAGCATCACTAGGATCAGCGTTATTTAATATATTCATTAACAGTCAGGAAAAGGGGATGAACAATGAGGTGGTGAAATTAGCAGATGAGACAAAATTATTTAGGTTGGGTAAAAACTAGAGAAGACTGTGAGGAACTTCAGAGAAATCTAACAAAGGTAGGCAATTGTTTCTACTTGGCAGTTTTGTGTACGCTCCTAGAGTGACAGATAGATGCCCAGTTGTATAAATTGAAAGCAAATAATAGGTGTGACAAGTCAAGGCAATATAATCACTGATATATGATGGAGAAGTAAACACTGGGAATCAAAATGCAGAATCAAGGCATCAAGATGATGATTTCATCATGCTGGCCAAATACAAATAGGTGCCTAACCTAGACTAATTAGAATGAAATTAAACAATGCTTACCTATGCAGGCTTTCTGGGGAACATTTTGCATGTGGATCTGGTCACACTGCTCTATCAATCTGACCTATCAGTATCTACCTACTTGCCTGTTTAGGCATTTATACATTCGCCACCCTATGGTATTTGAGCACTTTCATGTCCTGTTGAGATTGACTTGACATTTAATAAATGACTTTCTATCCAACGTTATATCTTCCCCTTTGGTTCTTGTAATTCATTGTCAGTGAAATATCTGAAACACAAGTTTCAAAGGGTAGATTGGAATCTGGCGCATAATTTATCACCGCCTTCCATTCCAGAAGAAAGAGATAGTTCCAGTAAAGTCTGGTCCAGGGGGCAATGATCCTTTGGCTAAATTCCTTTTTGCTTATTAAGGCTGGGTATACAGTACTTAAAAATGTCTTATGCGAGGGCGGCTGGATCCTATCCTTGATGTGATTGTCAAAGCGCTAATGCTGGTGTTAGAATCAAGGTTTAATGACTAATGACCAAAAACATATGCTTCACAGAAGCCAGACCAAGCCAAAGAACAGTTGTAATGCAGAAGATTGGCAGTAATAGTATTAAATCAGCAGAACTACTTTGAACCCACTAAGGCTGCATTGTCATATTTAAGTCACAGACGTTGATAACCGGCAAAGAGGTGCGTCACACCTCCAGCAGCCCATGGAGAAACTGCCTTTCTCAAGAATACCCGCTGCACACTGTTTGTGCTGGCTCAGCTCATTTGGTGTACAGATGCACCGGGCCATAGCTCCACAACCACTTCTCTCTGCTCCCTGTACAGTTTCTAGTGATGCCCCCACCTTTCAACCGGCACTCGAGGATTGCGGCTGAACCCTCTGCAGGACTTGTGCCCTCTCCCACAACCCCCAGTCAGGACTGGTTCTACTCTAAAGTTTATGGCCACAATTTTCAGAAATAATACAAAAATTAGGCTCCTCCGTTCATGTTTTGGCACCTAAATAATGGGCCTGATTAAAAAGGTAGTTACTGTGTGCTCAGCACTTGTGCCCAGTTCTTTAGGCACCTAAATAAGGATTTAGGTGCTTAACTTTAGACACCTGTTTTGTTTTGTTTTAAATCTTGACCTATGTTATACTGGGTCAGATCATTTTACCGATGGATCAGTGCAATCACATGTTTAACGCTTTTTAAAGATCAATATGTCTAGATTACAGCATGTAAAGCCGCTGGGTGTGCACATTCAGCATCGTTGCTTCACGGAGTTGCGGGGTTTGATTTGCATGGCTTCACGCCCCCCAGGTTTTGCTGCATGCTCAACCCATGTGACTGTGATTTGTATAGTTTTGACATGAAGCCATAAATCAATCCAGTTTGGGTGGAAAGGTTCACGAACCCTGTTGAAGCTTTTAACTAAGCTGGCTTGAGTTTCGAGTTTATAATGAAACCTGAAACCAGGCAGGTTTCACAAGGATTCATGTTTCATTGTAAATATTTTGCAGAGCTTTAATAAGAATGCAGTGATCAGGAAAATACTAGGGTTGTTTAAAGCAAATAAAAAGTGCAGTACTCGTGATTTAAGTGGAAGAAGGATGCTCTTATGAAATAGTCCTATTGAATTTAGTAGAAAATGATAATTTTTCTACAGATATTTTTAACTATCTGATAACATTTAATAGAGAATTACTTCTGTGCTATAGGATTTTCTAGGATAACTAAAAAAATCCCATAGAAAGGATCTCATTCTCTATTAAATTCAACAAGTTTTTAGAATAATTTCTATAGAACTTTGTTCAATTTCTGTAGGGCCCTATTGATTTCATCCCTATTCAATTCAATAGAGCTGGTTGAACATTTTCTGTGAATTTTTGTGTTGCCTTTTACCATTTTTTACAGCCGTTAAAATTTTTCAAAAAGTATAAATTTCAACAATTTTTTTAAAAATTTAAAAATCTAACAACATTTTTCTTCATTTTTCAGCCAGCTATAAAATTCTATATGACTTTCTTATAAAAGGTAAATCTAAAGACCTTGCCAAAAAGTCTGTTCTTGCAAGATTCCCAATTTATTTTCTAGACTAAACAGGCTAAAGTCACCCCCACTTTAACTTCCATGAAGTCAACAGAACTCTACACGGGAGTAGACTGGATTAAGGGTTTGGAGAGCTTCAGATAACCACAAGTCAGACCCCCTCAAAATCACAAATCAGACTCCCGCCAAAAAAATCATGAAATTGGCTTCAAAATCATGAGATTTTAAAGGATAAGAAGTTTGTGGTTCTTGATAACTTGGAGAAATGGGCTAAAAAAAAAAAAAGATGAATGTAAAGTGGTTTGTTTAGGAAGGAATAATCAGCTGCATAAATATCAAATGGGGAATGCTGGCCAGGGCAGAGTAGGATCTGGGAGTTATAGGGGATAATGAACTGAAAATCTGTTAGCATTGTGCTTCTGCCACAACAAAATAAATGCTATGGGCCAAATCTTGCTTCCAGCGACATTGATGTACCTCCTGTAGATTCCAAAGCGGTTGCACCTATGAAAGCGACAGCACAGTTTGGTATATTAGGCTTTATTATGTGTTCATTCTTGAAAAATCTTACTCATGCTGGGCTAACTTCTGACTTCTGTTGTATGATTGTAGGCCTGCAGTACCAGTGAAACCACCCTGGATTTACACAATGATGAATGAGATCAGAACATATTACTATACAAGGCACTACTTGCATGACTAAAGCGTTGAAGGATTGGGACACAACTGAGGTAATTATTTTGCCCTATTCAGCAGTGGTTAGGCCTCCGAGTATTAGGTTCAATTCTGGGCACCCGTTTTAAAGAGAGGCCCGTGACAAGTTTTGGAAAATAAGATGGACAAGGCAAGGTAATAGAACAGGACACGTCAATATAGGAGCAAGAAGACTGAGGGGAGGCATGACGACTGTCTACAGCTATATAAAGGGATGTTATCAAGACAACAGGGAATGATTATTCTCATGAACCAGTGAAGATGGAACAAGAAATCATGGGCTGAAAGCTACAGAAGGGAGGTATATGAGTTAGATGTTAGGAAAACTTTATGAGAAAGGTTAGGCAATGGAACAAGTTATTGAAGTTGTAGAATCCCATTGGGTCAAATCCTGAGGCCATTACTCAGCATTTACTCATCCATTCAAGTCAAATATGTACCAAGCTATTGAATCAATGGGGGGTTGCCGGTGTAAAGACTGAGTAATTTTGCCTGCAAACACAGGTCTCCCCAGCCCCTGCAAGTGATGCTCCAAACTCACCTTCTATGAGCAGGGCTGACTCCAGGCACCAGCAAAGGAAGCAGGTGTCTGGGGCGGCCAATAGAAAGGGGTGGCAGTCTGTTCGTTGTTGGGGTGGCACGTCCGGGTCTTCGGCGGCAATTTGGCAGCTGGTCCCTCACTCCCTCTCTTCCTCTTCGGCGGCAATTTGGCGGCAGCTGAATTGGGGTTTTTTTTCTTCGCTGCTTGGGGCGGCAAAAAAGCTGGAGCCAGCCCTGTCTATGAGTCCTCCTAGTGCCTGCTTTGGCCTCCTCCAGGACCTTCCTTTGCTAAACCAATATTGGTGCCAAATGTGGGGGTGGAGAGAGAGAAGGGGGCCAGAGGTAACTCACTAAAGATCCCTTTAATTCCAAATGATTCCAAGCAATGCTGTTCGCTGCTTCAGTTCTGTGGCACTCTAATTTGGCCATGTTGGCCAGCAGTATTTTCCTGTTTCAAGATTTTTCCAAATATTTCTATTCCAAGTGGAGGTGTTTGTCTATTACTCTGTACATGCAGAGAGCCCAGCAATGTGCTTTCAGTCATTAAGGTGAGATTCTTGACTCAATCAGCCCTACCATGGACTAAATCCCAATGACACCACTACCTGAGTACAAACATGCTCCCCTAGTCTGAGTCTAAAACAAACCTCTCCTGAAAAACCAAAGAGCTGAAACATGCGATCAGTAGTGGGGTAAAGGGATGTTTATTTATTTGAATGAAACCTCACTGGTGTGTAAAGGACCCATCCTGCTCTCATTGAAGTCAACAGTGGGGGAAAGGAGCAGGCCTTAACTAAGACCCACAGTTTTTAATTAGAGATTTTTCCCAGCAAATTCAGATCTGTATATGTCTATGTGTGTGTGTGTCTGTGTGTGTACACACATGCACACACATAGAGACAGAGAGAGGATAGTGTATGCTCTGCAATTCATTGTTACATGCTGCTACTTCCCACCACACACACACCTCCACTGACACAAGCAGGTAGGAGGCTGCCCTGTGGATAAGTCAGTAATTGACCAGAAGAAGATTAAAACCAAGCTGTGGGACTGGAGTGTAAAGTTTATGTAGCACTGCACTCAGGGCTTCCAATCAGAAGTTTACAAACTGCCTTCATTTCATTTCAAGAGCTTAACACAGCTCCTCTGCAAGACAAAATGGCCCACTCCTTGCTGTCATCTTCCGAGACTTAAGGAGGCAATGAGAAGCATGTCTGTTCCCTGTCACTGGATATCTCTTTGCAGCACAGCCAGGAAAGAGGTTTATTAACTTGGCCTCCGGGTTTCCTTTTTTCTGGTTACTTTGGCAAAGGGGTCTTGAATTTCTCCTTTGTTCTGCTTAAAAAAATTGTATAATTTGGAGATTATGTGGAATGATTTTATCGGAATAAAATTAACTCATACAGGATTTGAAGACAATCCTTTTTCTTTCTCCTTTCTCCATGCATGCATAATCTGGAGCATCTATATATCCGAGTTCTGAACCTACACAAAGAGCGTATAGTTGCAGGGGCTGAGGCAGCTGGCACACAACCAGTCTTGCTACAGAGCTCTCACAGGGAAGCTCTGTTAGGTTCAGAGATCCTGCCACCATTGAAGTTAATGGTAAAACTACCACTGGTTTAGGTGGGAGCAAGATTAGGCTATGAATGAGCTGGAGTTTATTTCTTGCTGACAGAGTCCTAACCAGTCAGATGGCTAAGACACACATCCATCGCCACACTGTCTTAAGGGCCAAACTGCTCTTGGATGCCTGCAACTTCCATTTAAGTCATATGCATATATCCAAGGATAGAATTTGACCCTAAAACTAAACCTATCAGTTCATGAATAGACAATAGTTCATAGTCTCCTCTTAAGAGGCACATGCAACTCCCATTACCGCTAATATGAATTACATCTGTGCTCTGAGAATATACTCTAAAGATCTTACCATTTACGGTGCAGCTACTGAGCCTTTAACGTAGCTAAAACTTACAAACTGGCTTGGAACTGCTTAACCTCTAGCTACTGTAAAAGGAGCAACCACCGAATTGTTCAGTCAAATCATCAGAGGATAAGAATTAAGAGAAATACATTTTATGGCAGAAAACCAATTGCTGAAAGAAAGATCTTTTAGCTGAGCCTTTTAAGTGGTTCAGGAAAAGAGAAACATTAAGAGGTTGGGGGCGGGGGGTGATAAACTGCACATTGATTTGTGATTGAGTCGATTCCTCTTCTAGGGCCCCATGCATTATTTAATAAAGCCTGTGGGGTCTTGAACCAGCAAGTACCACATACCAGGTGGGTGTAGGCAAGCCTGGAAATCCAATCTGCTTTTATAATGTAATAACAGTGTGTCCCTTTTGTCCTGTCCATAAACAGATCGTATGGCTAATAGTGGTACGTAATGCACAGCCTCGTTGTACAATATAGAAAGCAATACCGAAAAGAAGCAGGAGCTCCCGGCAGGGTGAACACTTCACCTTTCCCCCAGCAATGGCTGAGGTACCAGCACTACTTCTGAATCAAGAAAATGTCAGTTTCATTTAATCAATAGAAAACAAAAGATGCTAAGATTGAAAAAGGCAAGCATGCATGTCGCATGACAGGGCTGAATATCCACAAAATAACTCTTTATTCAAACATTTTTACCCAGCTCTATTACTTATTTTTTGTATTCCAGTAGCACTTAGAAGTGTGTGCCCGAGACCAAGGCCTTATTGAAAGAGTAAGTCTCTGTCCCCAAGAGTTTAAAATGTATACATACAAGAAAGACAAAGGCTGGGAGAAAGGATGTATTAGTATCCTGTGATGGGGTCTACAGACCCCATACTGAACCAGGGCAAGGAGTAGAGCAATACTGGGCTAGGGAGGCCCCACCCCTCAACAAGTGCAGGGCATGTTCCCAGTGGAGGAATAATTAAAGGATGCTGGTAGCCCAGGCAAGGCGAGGAAGGAGCTGTTGGTGGCACCAGAAAGCAAGGCTAACACTGGGAGCTGTGATAGGAGGGGCTTCACCTTTGCTAAGGCTGCTCTAGCAGCTGGGAACTAGATTCTACACACATCCACCTTTAGGGACCTGAAAGCCCTAAAAGCGATTGCTTTGAACAGGACACTAACAGACCAAGTGAAGTGTGCTAAGCCAATCACCATGCCCCAAACAGAGACGCTCCAGTCTGGTAGGAAGTGACTCAGGAAAAAGTGTAACTTGGGGGTAGATAAATGACTGGTCTGGACACTTTGACAAAGCCCCTAAGGCCCTGGTGGAGTGGGTGGGCCTGAGTTCTCCGTACCTTGCTCCTCGCCTCCCCTCGCTCCTCTGTCCTGGCAGAACCTCAAGGGGAGTGTTAGGAGCACTCAGGAAGGTTTGAGGCCTGCTGCATACAATTTGGCCAGACCCCCTCTGGGACTATTAGGCCAGCAAAAATGCTGCCTGACCACTAGGCCAGCTGGTCATCGGACTATCCCGCTACATATCCCCACATGTAAAAATGGGAACTGATCACAGAAAGACTGAGCAATTTGCCCAAATTCATACAGAAAGTCTATGCCAGAACCTGAAAATGAACCTAGAGCTTCCAAGCCCCATTCTTGTACCTTATCCACAAGACCCTTCTTCCTCCAAAATGCATCCTGTTTACTGAAAACCATCTGTTAACAAGTGACTTTCTGAAATAAAATCTACCCATCACCAAATGTACTTTTCACAATAACTAAAAGTAAATATAGCTAATCTACAAATTCTGGGGAAGCGTCTGTGTTGTTTGGAGGGAGTTGTGTATTTACGAAGGAGTTGGCTTATGGAATCACTAGCAATTGCTCACCAACCTCAGAAGGATATATTTATTTTCTTAAACAATCATCTGTTTAATCTGTTTTCTTGGCTGGGAATGAGGAGATAAAACAAAGACAGTTAACATCTTGTAAAAAAGAAAAGGAAGCTATAGTAGTTCACAGAGTTCTATAAAGATTCTTAAGAAGATAAAGCATTTCTGTATCTAATTTACAGAAGATTACTAGGTTTTTTCAGTGGCACATGGGTTCTATAGAAACAAACAGAATATATTGTAGATAAATCCCTCTGGAAATCTCCTTTTCTTTGTCATCTGGAAGTAGCATTAATTTGTGGGGAGACTAGAAGGGCTAGAACAATTAAAAACTCTTTCGCAAAAATATTATTTTATTTCCTTAGCTAAAAGTTACTCAAATCACATTGTACTTAACACTGGTAGGGGGAAAAAAAGGAGTGAAACTGTTATTGTGGGAAAGCCCTTGAAGCCATCACTCAAGTGCCTGACTGCAGGAAAAAGCAGCACCATTCCACTTACTTGCATAAGCAGAGGGAGACAGTCTCACTGATATTAAGGGAAATTAAGTGTGACTACCGAAGTCAATAGGCTTGATTCACTGGTACATTAAGGCTACTTTGCACTACTCTAGTAGTGGCCAAAAATGGCCGCTACCTCAGTCTAACTGGCCACGGAAGGACTCCCCCTGTGCGGGAACCTACATCAGGTGATGTCAAGTCACCATAGAAGTTTCTGCTCCAGTCCCTTCCTGGCTACCAGTGCAGGAGAGAAGGCAGTGGGAAAGCACTAGCATTTCCCTACCTTCTCTACACAAAGAATCTACTGAGGTTCATCAGAGGGGATTCTCTCCACTGTAAATCACAAGAGATTCACTGGGCTTCCTTCTTGCCATATCTTCCTGTACCCCAACCAGGCTCCTGAACAACTTCTTCTCACTTGGATGCCTCTGCATCTGACAGCTTCCTATTAAGAGACTTGTTTCCATGTCCCCTTATCCTCTTGAATCCCACTGCCACCTTGGAAGACACAATGATTCTAATCAACCAATGAAATCTTTTGACATGTGTACAATGCCCCCCATGAATTGACTCATTTCAGCCAATGGAATTGTAAAATGCAAATCAATTGGAGAGGAATGGTAATGATTGGCTGAGTTACCTCTGATATCATAATACTGCTACTTAGGAATGACCTGAGCTGTTGATCTGGTCTTGACTGTAACAATTAGATAAAATAATCATAGATAATTGTGCTTAATTGCAACCAGATTTATTGAAATATAGCTTACGTACCAGTTTACAATGACTTTTAACTGGGTGGAAAGTTTAAGGGGCTAAGAACAAGCCATTTATTGGCTAGAAGAAGCACCTGAGAAAAGCGTTTAAAAATTCCTTAAAAGTTCCATTTAAAAATAACTCGCAAACTATCCGATTTATTTGTAAATTCTCAGGAAATTCATTCTGTACTCAAAGACGCAGTGCTGCAAGTTTGGGGATGATACACTGTATTATTCATACATAACAAAGAAAGAGGTTGAACCCCTGCTTTAAGTGCAAATCTCAGTGCAACCTTAACTCTGAATTTGCTATGACACCTTCATACTACAGCGCAGGCTTTGTAAGTTAATTTTGATGCACATGTCAATACTTGTTGTTAGGATGCTGGGGGAATAATAGTATCCAAGTTCCTTAGATTTCACATGGCTGAGATACAGCTATTGGGCCTGAATCTGCTCCAATTTAAGACAACAGCAAAACCTAAACATATTTCAATGGGACCAAGATTGGGTCCATTAAAGAGACAAACATTAGATCCCCCCAAATGCAGACCTTTCCCTCCAAAACTGGCCTGCAGCTGGCTGTTCATTTCTTCTGGCTCATTAATTAATGCATTAATTTACATACTTAACATAAGACTGGTTATTAATATTGGCTATGGATCTTTTCCCAATAGAAATTCATGAATAAAGCTGTCATTATCATAAAGCACATACATGAGTCTAACAGAAAGCCATGTGCACATATATTCATCCATCCAGAATTCATATGTGTTTTACCATCAATGATCTTGCTACACTTGAAATTAAATGTGTGTGTGTCAAGCTTAGCACTTCCTGGGCTGAGAAACAGAACTAAAAGAATAGTAAGAGAGGCTAGAAACAAGTGGGGGTAACAACTGAATCTTGTCAAAACTTAATATTGAACAGTATTTTTATCCTCCAGCTGGCATTCTGTCTGTACCCTACTCTTAATTGTGAACTGAGCTGGAATTCTTCTCAAATATTATCCTTTCCTGACTGGTGGACAGTGTAAAATGGAGCAATAGCTAAGATTCTGGGCAGTAAAACATTAGTTTGGACTCTGGAGCAAGACAGAGCAACCTCAAAGCTGCTCCATTTTACACCCAGTTGCTCATGGCCTCCAGAGTTCATTCCAGCAGACAGGTAGTGGGCAGAAGTTATTGCCTCCAAATCCTGTCCCTGACATACCCCCCTTATACTGGGGACAAGGGACAGGAGTGGCAAACAGATGGGTATGCTGGCTCTATGCCATTCAGGGATTTACAAACACTGGAGGAAGCTGATTTAGCTGGCTTTAAGGCTTTAAATTCCAAAGATGAACTGTGCTACACAAATACAAACTATTGTTATATATTTCAGTAGATTATTTAAAAAGTGGATAATTTATGTCAGGAGAATAAGGGAAATGCAGCATTAAAGGTTGATTGAAGAACAGAGCTCTGCCCATATCAAAGATCAACAAGAGGATGAAAGAACAAACAACATATGGCAGATGTGTAGTCACGTTGCTTAATGCACCACTGGAAGTGCTCAGATACTGCAGTGATGGGTGCAGTATAAGAGTCAGAATAGAATAGAATAGAAATGTAAGAGAAGGTATTAGCTAGCTGTCTAGTGTATAAACACCACCACACTTGGTTAGAAATGACAAAGCTGTATGGCTATATATCACACACACACAAGAATATTTAAGGGAGTCTGCAAAGAAATCAGTGAACCAGTAACTGATATTTGTAAAGTTCCCAAATTGTTGAAATGTTTCATGACATTTGGAAAATGGCAAAGACGACTCTGTTTTTAAAAGCAGGGTAAAAGACAAACCAGACTAGTGAGCTTGACATCTGTTCTGGGAAAAATCTTGGGAGCTATTTTAAGGCATGTGTTGGGAGAACACCTAGGAAAACCTAGCTTGATTAAAGAAAGCCAGTATAGACTCAGGCATGGGAAGGTCACGTCATGCTTAACTAGCCTGCTGGAATTCTTTGAAGATACTGCTGCCATGATAGATAAGGGGAATTTAGTGGGGGCAGTATATTTTGATTTTCCGGAAGCATTTGACAGGTTTCCACACTGGAGATTAATGGCTTTAGTAAAAAGTCATGGAGGAGAAGATAAAATAGTAGTTGGGATGGAAAACTGGCTTAAAAGCAGGAGAGGAAGGTTGGCCATAGATAAAGAGGGAAACATTTCAGATTGGAAAGGAGTTAGGAGTAGAGTTAGGCTATGTCTACACTAGAGACCTTACAGTGGCACAGCTGTACCGCTTGTATGATCTCCCGTGTGGCCATTCTATGCTGACAGGAGAGAGTTCTCCTGTCGACAAAATTAAACCACCCAACGAGCGGCAGTAGTTATGTCAGCATCTCCCACCCATATAGTGCTGTCCACACTTCCACTTATGCCGGTGAAACTTATGTCGCTTGTGTGTGCGCGTGGGGGGGGTGGGGGGAGGGTTTCACACCCCTGACATAAGTTTTGCTGACATAAGTGGTAGTGTAGACATGGCCTCAGTTTTAGGATCTATATATATAATGGGCCAAATGCTACTCCCAGTGAAGCCAATGATAGTTTTGCCTCTTATTTCAGTAGATCCAGGATTGGGACCCTTATAGAAGAGATCTGCAGGAGGGCAATGAAAACAAGACACTTCCTTCCTCGAGCCATTTATTATCCATTCAAACCAGACTGTAGAGTACAAGATGGTGTTCATCTTATTGTCTGGACTGCAGGAGTGTAGCAATTGTAAGCCCCCTTCATTTCTCCTAGAGTAGTGAAGTTTGATACACTACTACACTGTGATCCTGAGAACAGACTTGTTCTATTAAGCAATGCAGAGCAGTGGGACAGTCCCAATACACAAGCTCCCGGCAGCAAGCTACAAAATCACCCTTTAGGAAATGGCATGTCTCCACTGCTGCAGCTTTCTCTGCACAAACCTGTAGGGTTCAGTGGGCTAGCGCAGGGTCTGCAAGCTCTGAGGTTGCACCCCAGCTGTGAAGTTAACTATCTCTGTGGCCTGAAACAAATCCATTGAACTTTGCTTCAGTTTCCCCTTTTGTAAAATGAAGATAAAGATACTTGCCACCTTCATCACAGGGGCATTGTGAGGATAAATGTATGTTTGCCAAGTGCTTTGAAGATGGATCCCAGCCATCCGAGCCAGACAATCACTATGACTTCCTCGTTCAGTCATTATAATCAGAGGAAAACAAAGACGCAGGAAGCCATCTTGTCCATCCTGGCTGCCAGGACAGGGCTGTCCCTTCCAGCATATTCACCAGTGTTTTGCCCAGTTTATTTTCATCTGGAAAAGACAAAACGCCCAACTTCTGTGGGGAAATCCTTCCCTTTCTCATAGAGTAGATTTGTCCCTGAACAATTGCACTCAGGAAACAAAGCACATGTAGAGCTATTTACTACACCTGGATACTATTAAAACAAAGGACAGAACAGATCACAGCCCATCCGTGGCAGTGCAGATGTTGAACTGAGAGAAGGATTAGTAGAAATGTCTAAAGAGTTCTCTGGAAGCGTGCACTTATGTGACAGGAGCCATGGAAACAGCTGCTGGTATTGACTGATCGGGCAGGCTAGGGGATGCTACTGGTAGCCACTCGAGGAGCTGGAGCTGTGCTTCAGTGAACTCTGGCATGATTTTAGTCTTGATTCAGAGGCTGCTTAAAAGAGGGTTTGAAATATATCACATTGTTTTCACATCCCTGGCTCAAAGTGCCATAAAGGTAGCAACTGTTCCCTTCCCCCACTTTCTAGTCAAGCATCCCGTCCTGCCTCCTCCTCCCTTCTCTTGCCAATGTGTAAAATGAGAAGAAAACCAAAAAAGAAAGGACATGAAAAATCAGAAGTGGTGATTAAACCTTACAGTTTTTATTACCATATAAAAAAAGAGCAAAGAAGAGTCAAGTATCATGAGGATGAGTGTGTTATAAATGAAGGGTGGAATCCTGGCTCCGCTGAATTCACTGGCAAAGTGCCATTGACTCCAGCAGGGCCAGAATTGCACCTAAATGTCTGATCTCTTCCCTCATTACGCCAACCAATCACCCAAATACAGGGCTGGCACGGTGATAAGTAAGAATAATAATATATGGAGATACCTCTGCCTTCACTAGCAGGACCAATTTTGCCCCAGATCCCTAAGTGGCCCCCTCAAGGATTGAACTCACAACCCTGGGTTTAGCAGGCCAATGCTCAAACCACTGAGCTATCCCTCCCCCCCAGATTGGAAAGACACTTACTGACATTAGGGACTGTAGGTATTTATGAACAAAGGGTAGAAGACATAATGAAAAAGAAGGTTGTAGCCAATGCGTAAAAGGAAACGCGTCAAATTTAGCTGCAAATGTAGGTGTGGGCCTGATCCTGATCTCACTTACATTGGTGTAAACCAGTAATAGTGCCATTGAAATTAGTGGAGTTACACTGGGGTAAAAACCTTATGAGATCACAATCAGGATCCATCCAACTTGCTGATAAAACCTTGCACCGGTAAATCTATTTATGATTTTTTTTCTTTACCCCAACACAATTTTTATTTTAAACAATTAAATAGCCACTCACGGTGTTTTATCCCAAACATTGCCACATAGGACTAGTGTATGAGAACCACCAGCAAGTGAATTTGACTAGCCACAAAAGTGAAACTGACTAATCTATTTTCATTGTCCAAGCTGAGAGAAATGCAATATATATATATATATATATATAAAAACTGTTTTCAGTTTTAATCATGCAAAGTGTTATTACTAGTGTAGGTCAGAAAACTTTAAATACATAGAGCCAGATAAGCAGCTGATGTAAATAATGGTAGCTCCACTGGCTTCATTACCAGCTGAGGTGTAAATTGGGGTATGTGCATTAAAGTCAATGGAGCTACATTGATTTACACTAATTGCCCTTTTTAAAAACTTGAGTGTCTATTTAAATACCATGGGGATGTGCTCAGAGGGGAAGAAAGAACATCCACAATTAAAGAACGGAAAGTCTTTCTTCCCCGGTCCTCCCCCCTCAAGCCCTGTCCGCCTGTGCGGAACAGTCTTTAACATAAACTGACGCCCTTGTCCTCTGACATGTGCTTTGCTTGTCAGATCTGCTGATCTATGCCTGTGATATACTTGGATCGGGGAATCCCTACAGGTATTCAACTTGTCTACTTGTAGTATCTCTCAGTTTGTTCTCAAACTACATTAATTGTCGGACAGGAGGCCCATTAGATTGTAAATCACTGGTTGAGTGGGAAAGAAAAGACTAATTTTCTCCCACAGGCCTTCATTATCTCTCCTAGTCCTACAGGAAGCACTCTGCAAAGCATAATTATCTCTCATTTCCAGATGATTTTGCCTGAATGCTCATTCTGTCACTTCCAGTATTGTCTCTTGTACTTGGTCCTGGCTTTTTAGAAACAGGAGAAAAATGCATCATATTTAAATAACAGTGGGAAAAAGAAAATAGTATTTGAGACATATATTGCTTTTAGATATAGTTTTCTACCTCTGTCCTTTGTTTCCTCTATAAATGGTTGGAATTCATGACTCCAGCTCAGTTCTTAAAATACTCCTGATCAGAATGTCAGTAAATGAAGATGAATGTTAGTGTCCCATTTGGTTTTTACATGTTCCAGTTGTTTATATCATTGTCAATTGCATGGCCCAGTAAATAGTGTCCAACAAACACATGACAGGAAGTGACACTTAGACAACTTGAGCCACATTCTGCTCTCACTTACACCAGTGTAAATCCAGAATAGCTCCACTGAAGTCAATTGAGTTACCTCAGTAACAGCAAAATCTGGCCCATTATCTTTCTTCCCACATCTCCACCAGACAAAAATGAAGCAGGGACAAGACAAACACAAAGAAAAACATGTGGGTGTTAAAATGTTTGCCTGAAGTTTAACTTTTACCTAGCAGGGGGTCCTGTGTTAAAGATTAACGTAACAAATTCAGGGGGAAACAGATGTGCTTTCTGTTGTTTATTTAAGATAGCTCCTCACTTACTATAGCTTAAATTGTTAAAAACTCCCTCTTACTTGATTAACATATCTTGTGATTATTGATTAAATCCTTGCACAGTCATCCTTAGTGATACTATATGTAACTGTGAGAAGGGAGATTTATTTTCAACTCCTGCTTATAGTCATCAACTTAAAAAAAACGGTGTGTGTATGTGAATGCACATATTCGTATATATACATATACACATATATTAAACTGTATTCCTTTTTTATATTATACAAGAAGTTATGCGGGAGCTTGGGTAGCTCCAGGCAAATGTGCATATCCTTAATCAATGGGCAATTACAAACCTCATGGAAGCTAATGGGCATATGCTAGCTGCCTGCCATCCAGGCTAAATGAGGGAACAGTTAAATGCCCTTTTGCTTTAGTGATAGCAGAAGCCAATACTCAAAGACCAGACTGAATGCAAATGCAGGGGCTGGGGACTGATTTTGGTGGTAGCTGTCTGTGTGTGAACTAAAAAACAGAACGGGAGAGCAGATGGTGAGGCCAGCAAAAAGCCAAAAGAAATCAGTCTGAAAGCCAGAAAACAGCAAAAGAAGCACTTGAACCATGGCCCTGAGGGAAAGCAAAGAGAGAAGGCTTTTTGAGCAGAGGGCTGGCTGGAAAGAGGCTTGCAACTATATGCAAAGAAACTGCCTCCTGCTGTTTGCTTCTTACTGGTTTCAGGGAAACAGGCCTGTGTGAACATTCTTTGTAAATAAACAGGATTGCCCTCCACCAAATACTTGACTCTATCATCAATTTCTCCTCCTAATGGAGACACCCTGCCAGATCCCGAATGCTAGCTAACCACTCAGGTCAGAAGGGGTTACGATAGCTTAAAGAGATGTATGAGATTTGGACTGAGTTTTCTCTTTTACAAACTGAACTTCCATCTCTTTGGTATTTATCTCTCTGTAGGGTGGTGGTGGGGAAGAGATGGGAAAGAATTAGGTAACCCGATATACCCAGCACTTCAATAAATGAAGTAGAATATTTGGCATCTAAGAACATTACCTCCTAAATAACTTTCTGGGGATTGCACCGAGTGTTACTACCATCAAACATGTTTTGGACCCATCCACACTAGCCCACTACACTATAAGGCCTGGTCTACACTGGCAAGTTTCTGCTCAGTAAAGCAGCTTTCTGCGTTGTAACTCCCGAGGTGTACACACTGACAAGCCACTTAGTGCGCAGAAACTGCGCAGTTGCAGTGCTGTAAAAAAACACCCCGACAAGAGGCGTAGAGCTTTCTGCGCCAGGGCTACAGCACTGCGGTGCCAGTGTAGACTCCCTGGTCGACTACAGCGCTGCAACTGGCCTCCGGGAGGTGTCCCACAATGCCTGTTCTCACCTCTCTGGTCATCAGTTTGAACTCTACTGCCCTGCCCTCAGGTGACCAACCGTGAGCCCCACCCCTTAAATTCCTTGATAATTTTGAAAGTCCCCTTCCTGTTTGCTCAGTTACCCGTGCAGTGGTCTCAGCACATCTTTCCAGGTGACCATGCCTGCTCCGCAGACCAGGCGATTCCTCGCTTGGAGCAATGCCGAGCTGCTGGACCTCATCAGCATTTGGGGAGAGGAGGCTGTCCAGTCCNCGCCTGCTCCACAGACCAGGCGATCCCTTGCTTGGAGCAATGCCGAGCTGCTGGACCTCATCAGCATTTGGGGAGAGGAGGCTGTCCAGTCCCGGCTGCGCTCCAGCTGTAGGAATTATGATACCTATGGACAGATTTCACGATGCATGACAGAAAGGGGACATGACTGGGACACACTGCAGTGCAGGGTCAAAGTGAAGGAGCTGCGGAACGCCTACCACAAGGCGCAGGAAGCAAACTGCCACTCCGGTGCTGTACCCATGAGCTGCTGGTTCTACAAAGAGCTGGACGTGATACTCAGTGGCAACCCCACCTCTACTGGGAAGGCCACTGTGGATACTTCGGTGGCTTGCGTGCCAGTCAAGAGTGGACTGAGCCAGGAGGAGGAAATCTTGGACGAGGATGTGGAGTGGGAGGGGGACCCAGAGGCAGAGGACGACTCGGAGGTCAGAGATGCATACAGACAGGAGCTCTTCTCTACCCCGGAGGAGGTTAGCCAGTCACAGCTGTCGGATCTTGGTGAAGTGCAAACAGGAGAGGAGGCCCCTGGTAAGTGGCTTTGATTTTGGGAATCGCTGAAGTGAGTTGTTGGGGGCAGGAGAGTTGCAGAAAGCAGGCTTGTGTCTGTATGATGCACGTACCACCACATGCCTAGTCTGAGTAGCGGAACATGGTGTTGATTGACTCCCTCACTTCACAGGAATCTGCCTCAGAGATCTCCAGGAAACTCTTTGGCAGAGCTGCTTTGTTTCTTGCCCCATTAAGGGTAACTTTCCCGTGCCACTGTGCCGTCACTGGGGGGGACGGACCATTGCTGCACACGGGCGAGCCGCATAAGGGCCGGGGAGGAAGCCGCGGTCTTGGAGAAGACCCTCCCTTGATTTCCTGCTCACCCTCAGCAGCGAGATATCTTCCATAATGAACACAGCCTGTGGAAAATGTGGGGACAGTAATGATTATAAGGCCCCCCCCTACCGTGCTGGCTCTCCCCAAGAGCCATGTGCCCAGTGTACAGTACGGCCCTGGAACACTGATTTCCCCTGCCCCTGCAGTTACTCACCATTTTGGGGGTCTTGTGACTCATGTGTGCTTGCCTGGGGTCAGCCAGGTAGTGACAGGTATGTGAATAGTGACTGTTTTAAATCAGTGGTCTGTGTGTTGCAAACAATACTGCTTCTGTAAAATGTTGCATTTTGGCTTCACAGATATGACCTTGGGAGCCCAGCCTCCCTCTTTGTTATCGCTGGCTGAACGGCTGCACAGAATTAGAAAGCGGCCACGAAGAACTAAAGAGGACTTTCTGCGTGAGGTCATGATGCACTCCACGGCCAAAAAACAAGAACTGAAGGAGTGTCGGGACAGTGAGAAGAGGGACCGAAAGGAGAACGTGGCACACCAGAACGAAGCCATGGGGTGGCTCTTAAACGTTATGGAGCACCAAGCGGACACGCTCCAGGCGCTACTAGCACTGCAAACCGAGCAGCTCCGCGCCCGCCCTCCCCAGCAGCCGCTGCCACAAAACTCTTTCCCATGCACCCCCCAGACTCCACCAACACACTCTTATCAACCTCCTGGCTCCAGTCTGTACCCGCTGCATTCCACTCCTGGCCCTCTGCAGTTTAGCCCGGCTGAAGTACAGTACCTGCTGCACTGTACTCCAAAGGAGAAGGCTGGATATGATACCTGGACATACACAAATCTCTAACCATCCCGGGACCCCACCTCCTCCTGGGACCCTCCCTTTCCCCACCCCCCACAGTGCTGATGTGTTTTTTTATTTGTCTCTCTCCTCTGGTTGTTGTTTTTTAATAAAATAATTGTTTTGGTTTGAAAGCCATCTTTATTCCATTCATTGAAAGCAAACAGAGCCCTGCAAAGCAACAGGCAATTTTCTTACACATTCAGAGTGCATCATCTGCACCAATCACAATCACCTCCTAGCATTACAAGCACTGCACTCCCGAGCATAGCAACACATCTTAGTGGCTTTCAGCTTCAAATTGCTGCCTCAAGGCGTCCCTGATCCTTATGGCCCCACGCTGTGCCCCTCTAATAGCCCTGGTCTCTGGCTGTTCAAATTCAGCCTCCAGGCACTGAGCCTCAGCAGTCCAGCCCTGAGTGAAGCTTTCACCCTTCCCTTCACAAATATTATGGAACGTACAGCACGCGGCTATAAGCATAGGAATATTGTCATCGGCCAGGTCCAGCCTCCCATATAAACAGTGCCAGCAGGCCTTTAAACGGCCAAAAGCACACTCCACAGTCATTCTGCACTTGCTCAGCCTGTTGTTGAACCGCTCCTTGCTGCTGTCAAGGTTCACCATTTATGGCTTCATAAGCCACGGCATTATGGAGTAGGCAGGGTCTCCCAGGATCACAATGGGCATTTTGACTTCTCCTACGGTGATCTTCTGGTCCGGGAAGAAAGTCCCTGCTTGCAGCTTCCTGAACAGGCCAGTGTTCCGAAAGATCCGTGCGTCGTGCACCTTTCCAGACCAGCCTTCGTAAATGTCTGTGAAATGCCACAGTGATCCACCAGCACTTGGAGAACCATCGAGAAATACCCCTTCTGATTAATGTACTCAGTTGGTCTGGTGGCAGAATTGGAATATGCATGCCATCTATCGCCCCTCCACAGTTAGGGAAGCCCATTTGTGCAAAGCCAGCCACAATGTCATGCATGTTGCCCAGTCTTGGTCTTTCGGAGCAGGATGCAATTAATGGCCCTGCACACTTACGTCAACACGAGTCCAACCGTCGACTTTCCCACTCCAAACTGGTTAGCGACCGATCGGTAGCAGTCTGGAGTAGCCAGCTTCCATAGCTTTGCAATCACCATGCGCTTCTCCAATGACAGGGCAGCTCTCATTGTTGTGTCCTTGCGCCGCAGGGCTGGGGCGAGCTCATCACACAGTCCCATGTATGCGGCTTTCCTCATCCGAAAGTTCTGCAGCCACTGCTCGTCATCCCAGACCTGCATGACGATGTGTTCCCACCACTCAGTGCTTGTTTCCCGAGCCCAAAAGCGGCGTTCCACTGTGGTCAGCACCTCTGTGAATGCCACAAGTAATCTCGTGTAGTAGCTACTACGCGTGGCGAGATCAATGTCACACTCCTCTTGCCTTTGTAGTTTAAGGAATAACTCCACTGCCACTCGTGACGTGTTAGTGAGAGCGAGCAGCATATTGGTCAACAGTGTGGGATCCATTCCTGCAGACCGAAGAGGCAGAGCACACAGTACACAAACTGTTGAAAGCTGGCGCCAAATGCGGCCGTAAGCACAAGGATTGCTGGGATGCGAAGCAATGCATCACGGGGCATTGGGACAGGACCCAGGATGCCCTGCGACCCCCTCCGCCTTCCCACAACTCTTAGCAGGAGAAGAGGAAAAGATGCTCTGTAGGATAGTTGCCCAGAGTGCACTGCTCCGAATACTGATGCAAGTGCCGCAAGTGTGAACACGCTATTGCGCAGGCAGCTGACAGTGTGAACACACAACAGCGGTTTCCCTTCAGCGCTCTCTGAGCAGCGTTGTAACTGCCGGCACTGGCACTCTGCCAGTGTAGACATACCCTTAGAGAATTCCGTTTGGCTAAGCATGCTTAAACTTGCTTCCTAAACTTGGTTGAGAGGTTAGCATAGACAGGACCTCACACTACACAGTCTTGTTCTGGGTAAGTAACTGTGAGTCAGTATGTGAATGGGTAACACAGCATGCGGCAAACAGCAGAGAAGCCACAGTGTGAATGGGTTCTCACTCCTAGAAGTGGTTGCTCCCGCTCAGGGATTAGGCACAACAGTGAAGGGAAGCTTTCACTGGCACTTAATGTTCCGTGGATAAACAGAGGCTCTGAAGAAGAGCTCTGTGTAAGCTTGAAAGCGTGTCTGTGTCACTAACAGAAGCTGGTCCAAGATATTACCTCCCCCACTTTGTCTGTGGATAAGCTGACACTTTTGAGGGAGCATGGTGTATTGATAGAGCACTGCACTGAGAGTCAGGAGACCTGTGGTCTGTTCCTGGTTCTGCCATTGGCTGCCGCATGACTTTGGGTAAATAACATCACCCCTTTGGTTCCCCTCCTATCCTTGGTCAGCCCAGTTAGACTGTAAGCTTGTCAGGACAGGGACTGTCCCGCACTATGCCTTGGTATAATGCCTATGGCTGGCACATCCAGGCATTCCTCCAATACAAATAATAACAATTTGAAACTTCAGGACTTTCATTCCATCATCTTTCACAAGCACTAAATTCATACGATTTTTAAAAAATATCGAGGGGGAAAATGTGTTTGTAAATATTTATTTAAAAAAATCCCTGTAATTGTCCACAAGTTTCCTATTTTCCATCAGCCAGCCTTCAAAAAATGGTTATTAGAACTCCAAGGGTTCCACTTTAAAGAAAAGTCTTGGCAGTGTTGTGATTATTGTCTGCAAATGTGCCAAGGGGATTTTCTAAAAAGGACCAGGATCAATTAGCACTGGGCAGAAAGAGCAGCATTGGGAGGAATGGGAGTCAGCAGCAGGACAATTTAGGTGAATTATTATGGAAAAGCATTTTTACTCTAAGAACGGGTGGAGCAATGAAACAAGCTGCTAATGGAAGCTTTGCAATCACATTTATTGGAGATGTTCAGGGTCAGACATCTAACAAACCTAATATAGGTATGATAGTGAAATCAGCCCTGCCACAATGCAGCAGGATAGGAACGATTCTATAATTTTGGCACATCAGCTGCAGTTGAGGCAACAGAAGAAACACTGTGCATGCTTTACCAATAAGAAACGAAGGGGAAGATTTGATACCAAATCTACTAGTATGATAAGATGTGGTTCGGCCACTTTTTTTTTTTAAGTCTGCATGTTATTGCACTGTCTGGATGTCTTAAACCATAATCAGCTTTACAACATGAGATGCATGTGCATTGCACACACAGACCAGTGGGTTGAACACATATTGCCAGCTACTTAAGCTGAATCTTTTTTTATTCCAAGTAAAACTGGAACCTACAAACTGATTCAGATTTTCCAGGTCTGACTAGTTGAATTTCTATGGTCTGTGACATACAAGAGGTCAGACTAGATGATCTAGTGGTCGCTTCTGGCTTTAAACTCTATGAATCACTGACATTTTAAGCATGTGCTTCCAGTGAAGTCAACACTTCAGGTAAATGCTGTCCTGAATAGACAAGCTGTCCTGAATTGGGGCCTAACTGCTCACTGCACCTTATTGATTGCTTTCCGCACCTTACTGCATCATAAAGGGAAAAGTGCTCTTTCACACTCTTTATTCTGAAAACCACAAATGAAAGACTAGCTTTTGCTCAAACTTTCCAAAAAAAGGTCACTCTCAGGGAAAAACCACACCTGGCAAATTTTGGCCACTAAGGTGAACGTTTCAGAAAGTTACAATCATCTGAAAAGAAAGTCTTAGAATGGAAAGTCTTGGACAATCTTAACAACAGCCTAAGAATAGCTGTTGCTAGTGCTCCAGCAATCAAGCAATCCACTATATATTATATCTGTAATTGTATTTATTTCCAAAGCAAAATCTGATTAAAGTTAAAATCAGGCACTGGAGCTAATGGAGAACCTATTAGGTTTTTCCATGACATATTACATGAAAACCCACATTCATGCATGCTATGTCTTGGCTAACTAATCATTCCCATCCCAACAACTACCACTTGGTCAGCTTCTGCATGTTCAGTGGCAACTTGGTTTTGTGGTGTTGCTGTGAACCCAGATTTTTACTACAGTGCTTGAGCACATCACTGTCACTTAGTCACAGATTACAGATGATTCATCATACACAGTCCCCTAATGACATTTGGCCATGTCCTAATACGATTGCAAAACCCCCATTGACTTCAATGGCTCAGGATGTGGCTGGGCAGAAGCAAACATCATGTAGATTTCCCAGGATAACTTCACATCTGATTGGGATAGAGTGGTGTTTACGAAAATAGCAAAGCCAATTTAACGTAGCTCTGGTATGATGCAGATTTTTTTTTTAAACTTTGCTTGTTTTACAAAGACAGTGAAGCAAGAGTTTGATGCCACTGCTAACAGCTAATAAANGTACGATTGCAAAACCCCCATTGACTTCAATGGCCCAGGATGTGGCTGGGCAGAAGCAAATATCATGTAGATTTCCCAGGATAACTTCACATCTGATTGGGATAGAGTGGTGTTTACGAAAATAGCAAAGCCAATTTAACGTAGCTCTGGTATGATGCAGATTTTTTTAAAAAACTTTGCTTGTTTTACAAAGACAGTGAAGCAAGAGTTTGATGCCACTGCTAACAGCTAATAAACCAACAGATTGAATGGCTTCTTTCCAAACAGACAGCTGTGTTTATTAGTTCAAGGCATGAGTCAAAGGATTCAGTAAAGAAGATTTCCTCCTTTCTTAGTTTTGTGTTTATGATATCTTTTCTTCTGTGTAAGAAACACAACTGACATGAAGATTGTCAGAATCCCATTAACACTTACATTTTTAAGTGTCTGCAACTAGTACTACAGAGTAAATGTTGCAGGAAATGAAACTAAAAGAAGTTGTTTTATATTATAAGGCAGATACATGGAAATGAATGTTGGTGGTCTCCCAGGTCCTAGTGGGTAGGAAGTGTCCGCATAACAAAAAACACTGGCTGGGATCCATGAGGGGACTTAAGTGTTTCAACACTGAGCGTCACAACACCTAACTTTTAGGCACCTAGAAAATCACAGGAACAACACTAAGATCCACAAAGCCAAGTTAGGCACTGAGGCTCCCTATACTATGAATGGGGAGAGCCAAGCACCTAAGAATGCAATCCATAGAAGCCAGTGCACTAGGCGTGGAGCTGCCTAAATTGGCCAATTGGAGGTGCCAATGAGAGGGGTGTGTACCAAGCCCTGCCCCTCTCTCGGAAAAAGACACTGAACTAGCTCTGCCTAGTGATCCATGAGTGGGAACCTGCTGCCTAAGGTGATTCTTGTGGTAGTGAGTTAGGCACTCCACACAAAATAGCTAAAGGAGGAGGAGACGATGGTGCCCACCTTATAACCGTTAGCCCACCTGGTTAGAGTACTCACCAGAGATGTGGGAGACCCAGGTTCAATTCCCCCCTTTGCCTAAGCAGGAGAAAGAATTGGAACAAGGGTCCCCCACCTCTCAGGAGAGTGTTCTAACCACAGAACTATGGAATAGAGATGTGGGGCTCCCTCAATCTCTCCTGTTGAAGCTGTTGCTGTGTGAATAAATAATGAAAGTGGGATTGGAGCAGGGGGACTGGACCAGACCCATGGTCTCCCACCAGGGGGTTCTAACCACTGGACTATAGAGTCATTCGCACGCTCTGAAACAATGACTATTTAATTATTGATGCACAGTGGAACAGTCATGGGGAGGCAGCCGTGCACGTGCCCAGAGGCAGTAACTTAGGTGCCTAAGCAACTTTTCCTCTGAAAACATAGGTGCCGAGAGTTTAGGCACCTACCGGGTTCGTCAAGAGTTTTGTGGATCGCAGTGCAGCCAAAACCGGGAGTTAGGCACATAAACCCGAGACTTAGGTGCCTGAGTCTGTGGTTTAGATGCCTAAGTATCATCATGGATCCTACCCACCATCTCTATCGGCACCAGCTCTGCAGGCACCCTTACTTGTTGGCAGTCCCAGCAGAGAAGCTAGGGATTTAATTGACTTGGAAAATGAACTACCCTCTACTGAGCTCCCACAGATGTGTGACACCGTGATTGGCCAGCACGGAGGACCGTATACTGCCACTGTCTGTTCATCTCTTGGCCTGTGGAGATAGGGCTTTAGAGTGGGACTTAGGCACCAAACCCTGAGAGAGAGGTGGGGCTTAGCAAACACCTCTCTCATCAGCATCTCCCACTGGCTAGCTGAGGCAGCTCCCCGCCCAGTGGGTTGGCTTTTTGGATTGCATTCGAAGGTGCCTATCTCTTCCCATTCATTGTGAGAGACTCAGGGGCATTGGTAGCAGGGATCAAACCTGGGACTGCTGCAGCTAAATACATGAGCTTCTCCTGCACGAGCTAAAAAACACGTGTCTGGTAGCCAAGCCTCTAGCAGGCTCGTCAATCTCTAGTTGGCCTATTCACCACTAGAGGGGGACAAAGTGCCACTTCGAGCAAGCAGGGGTTACAATTGCATGGAAACCTAGGTGCTGAACCCAGGCTTTGTGGATCCCGGTGTTGTTCCTGTGATTTTCTAGGCAGCTAAAATATTGGTGCTGTGACGCTCAGCATTGCAATGCCTAAATCCTTTTTGTGGATCTGGGCCTTACTCACTGGGGGCTATCAATTCAGGGCTGTAATCAGCACTAATTTCACTTTTTGAAACAAGGCACAGATAGTGTGTTCCAATCATAAAGGAGAAATCAGACCAACTGCAGGAGTAGTCAATAAGGCCCAAGTTTTCAAAAAAAATTGGGGTGCCTCCTTTTTCAAGTGCCCAAGCTGAGCCTGATTTCCCAAGGCGCTGTCCACCTGCAATTCAGACTGAAACCAAAGAGAGCTGTAGGTGCTCAACATCTCTGAAAAATCAGATCCTGGGTATTTAAAAATGGAGGTCTCCAAAGTTACTTCACACTTTCAAATGGACCCCTAATTCAATACAATTGCCTCCTTATTAAAAGTAGCTGAGTGTCCTTGTGCCATTCTGGAGTAACAATAGATCAGAATGTGAGAAAAAGATATAATTGCTGCTTTTCTACATCATTCAAAAAGCAAAGGTATTATATTAGCATTAATGACCAGAGCCCATGCATTTGCTGAGGATTTAATAATCAGCTCAGGTTAATGGCCAAAGGCAAAATAACTCAGCTAGTCATTATTCTATGAGAAATGCCCTGGGGCTTGATCTTTCTTGGGATTTTTTAATGAACAGCAGAAATGTCAGATCAGTTGGTGATTAAAATAACCCCAAATTCTGATTAATCAAGACATTTTTGTTAATTACAGTTGATACAAAAATATTAGATCTTGCCTCCTTGATATAAGAAAAATACTAACAGACCTACATGATGCATATTTGTCCTCAAAAGAAACTAATTCATATGTTTGCATATGCCACACTGCCAAAAGCAACAGTGTGACTAAAAACATAATGGGCCCAAATTGATCCCTGGTGTTACTCCATTCACTCCAATGGAGTTACGCCAAGGATAGATTTGTCCCTAGATAGAAAAATAAATGGCAGCATTAAACAGAATCATCTGCCAAGTGCAGGACTCAGCGTGCTACTAGAAAGTGGAGGGAAACCACACAGACACCCCAAAGCCAGCAAGAGTTTAAAACAGTTTAACCCAACTCTCATCTTAACGAGTTAGTGGCACCTATTAAAAATCACAGCTTCCCCCTCTGTTCCCTGGAAAGCAAGTTGCTCCCCACTATTGTGGCTTGCTACACCTAAATGATAATGTACATTGCCATATCAAGACCCAGAGCATTTTCTCATCTATTCCTTTTTTGTTCCCCTGTCTTAGGTCTATTTGTGCACATTACTGATGCATTTCCTTGGAATCTGCTCATTTTCAGCTTGCATGGAGAGCTACATCACCTGGCTAGTTATTACCAGGCTACATGTATCAATACATCTTCCTAGGTTCTGCAAAATCAAAATATTTTAGCCACAGAGGTTCAGTGGTTGGTAATATTTTAGCCACAGGGGGTGGTTCAGTGAATTGGTAATCAGAAGTGAAATCTTTCATTTCTAGATGGCCAATTCAAATCTGGCCTAAATCAAAAATTGTTACTAAGGGCATGGCTACACTTGCGAGTTAGAGCGCATTAAAGCAGCCCAGTGTGCTCTAACTCATGACCCGTCCACACTGGCAAGGCACATAGTCCATCCCTATTCAGTAAAGCATGTTTAACTTTAAGCACATGCTTAAGTCCCGTTGATTTCCATGGGATTTAAGTGCTTTGCTAAATAGGAATGGATTTAACCATGAGTTTAAGTGTTTTGCTGAATCAGGGCATTAATCTTGTATCTGAACAAATTGCAGTTTGTTCTGTAGAAATCTTACAGTTACAATTCTGTCAACTGGACAGGAGATAAAAACAATACAAGGTTAGTATAAATGCATCTCCGTTGCTGTGGGACCACGTCCAGCAGCTCTGGTTCAGGCAAAGCTTTAAGGACTGGGCCGGCCCTGTAAGAATACTTAATGGCAACTGTGTCAGACAAAAAGTTCTGTTCAGAGGCTGTGTCAATGTGACTGAAGCAGGTGAATAAATTTGCATCCTCAGATCAGAGAGGGTCACTCAGATATAAGATACCAAAAGATATAAGATACCAACAGAAGAATCCAGATACTTAGCAGCACAGGTAAATTGGTCTGTGCATTTCTAATGTAGCTTTCAACAGTGTGCTTAGATACCATAGCACCATTTCAGTCCAAAAAAGACCAGACTCATCAAACCCCTCCCTCACTTTATGCTACATTCCTAAATGGGATTAGAATGTAAATGTCAGTGTTAGAGTGTGGGGATGCAGTACTCCAGGAGAGTGATATGCTCATATTGCTTAATGTTATTACACTTTACAGAACATCCAGAGATGTGTGTTGAGAATCTGCACAGTCAAACAGAAGGATGGACTGGCAGACAAGCATGCAGAAATCTAGGGCCAGGTCCTCAGCTGATGTAAATTGGCACCGCTCTAAAGAAGTCAATGGAGCTGTGTTGATTTACATAGGTGAGGATCTCACCCCTATTGTCTATAACTATTTTATTGAAACAAAAGGCCACGTCAGAGGGTTTACTCCAGGATTTAGGGTGGTGTGTAACCTAGAGCAGAATTTTGCCCAGTAAGTTCTTTCTTCATAAGAACTCAGCAGCTACCAAAGGCATCAGGTATGAAATCAAAGGCAGGATCTTCAAATAAAGAGACAGGTGGCAGCCCTAGATGCCTGTGCCACTCTGGCGATTAACTGACAAATATAAATCAGGTCTTAGTATTTCAAAGCTCATTTACATGGCTCTGGAGACAGTTTGTCAGGAGAGGATGCAATTAGGTCAGAACTGACAAGACTGTGCATTTGAAATATCAAACACACACACACAAGTGGCAGGTTTTGTATCCATTGCCCTGTGAATAAACTGAACATCAGAGAGAGGAAGGGAGACTGGATGGCTGAGGAGTTTGGTAATGGGATTCAATGCTTTTCCACACTCGATAGCTAGCAAAGGTAATTGTGATACTGGCAGAGCAGGTGCCAGCTCATGCCAAGGCCCAGGGCCCCTCTGAACACTGACTAATGCATAGCTGGAAACCAGTCTGGCCTACCTGTGAGTTGGTATTGTTAAAACAGATATTAGTGTTATAAGAGTGTATTGAGTATCAGAGGGGTAGCCATGTTATTCTGTATCCACAAAAACAACGAGGAGTCCGGTGGCACCTTAAAGACTAACAGATTTATTTGAGCATAAGCTGAGGGGCATTGCTGGCACATGATGGCATATATCACATTAATAGATGTGCAGGTGAATGATCTTCGCTTACAGACAACCCCGCAACCTGAAGCAAATACTCATCAGCAACTACACACCACACCATAGAAACACTAACCCAGGAACCAATCCCTGTAACAAACCCCATTGCCTACTCTGTCCCCATATCTACTCTAGCGACACCATCATAGGACCCAACCACATCAGCCATACCATCAGGGGCTCATTCACCTGCACATCTATTAATGTGATATATGCCATCATGTGCCAGCAATGCCCCTCTGCCATGTACATTGGCCAAACCAGACAGTCTCTACGTAAAAGAATAAACAGACACAAATCAGACATCAGGAATGGTAACATACAAAAGCCAGTAGGAGAACACTTCAATCTCCCTGGACGTTTAATAACAGATTTAAAAGTAGCCATCCTCCAACAAAAAAACTTCAAAAACAGACTTCAAAGGCCTGGGCTACACTGGGGGGAGGTTCGAACTAAGATACGCAACTTCAGCTACACTATTAGCGTAGCTGAAGTCGAAGTATTTTAGTTCGACTTACCTGGGTGTCCTCATGGCAGTGAGTCGACCGCCATGGCTCCCCCATCGACTCCGCCTACTCCTCCTGCCGAGGTGGAGTACAGGCGTCGATTCGGGGATCGATTTATCGCGTCTAGACGAGACACGATAAATCGATCCCCAATACATCGAACACTACCCGCCGATCTGACGGGTAGTATAGACATACCCAAAAATTCATTTGCAAATGTAACACCATTAATTTGGGCTTGAATAGAGACTGGGAGTGGCTGGCTCACTACAAAAGCAATTTTCCCTCTCTTGGTTTTGACACCTTCTCATCAATTATTGGGAATGGACCACATCCACCCTGACTGAATTGGCCTTGTCAACACTGGTTCTTCCCTTGTAAGCTAACTCCCTTCTCTTCATGTGCCAGTATTTATGCCTGTATCTGTAATTTTCACTCCATGCATCTGAAGAAGTGGGTTTTTTACCCAAAATAGCTTATGCCCAAATAAATCTGTTAGTCTTTAAGGTGCCACCGGACTCCTCGTTGTAAGAGTGTATTGAGTGTTCAGACTTTATGGAAGGCTTGTGAAATGCTCCACGTAGTAATCCTACTTACAATATCTGCATCCCATGGTATAAGTAAATAGAGTTTCACTGGTGTGAGAGCAGAATCCGGCGTATGGCCCTTGTTTTTAAATCTATCTAAATATTCCCAGGGAAAAAAAAGTTAAGATGGAGTAAAAGGTGACAATATGTATCAGTAACTTAAGGGTAAAAAGCATTACACAGTTGTTGTAATTACCCCCAAACCAAGCAGTCTAAACTCAGGAAATTCAGGATTAAGCTTATATTTAAGAGAAATCTAAACATGTTAAGGTAAGAAATGCACAGTTTAACTCTGTCCTGTAGTGACATGATGTGATAATCATCTGATTATAATTAAAACTTTTGAATGTTTGTGGTTTCAGAGTAGATTAAACTGATTTTTAAAGCCATATTAGATGCTTTCATATTTTCCCCTTCTGGCATCACTAGGGCAGAACTAAGGATGTCTGAGTGCCTAGACAGTGAAGCTGGCCTTTAATTTACAGTTAATTTATTGTTTGAGAGGGCTGTGTTAGTCAGAGCAGCATTATATAAAGTTGGGAAGGGGAAGGACCAGTCCTGAGTCCCAATATGTCTGTGCTTTGAAGATGCCCCCTGCTTTCCTGCCTCAGTTCCCCCAGCAGTCCAGTGCCAATACACAGTGGAGCCAATGTAGCAGTAGTGCCATGAGGATCCTTCTAAGCACTGATGTCCAAGTTACCCACCACTGAGAACTCTTGGCAATGTATGCAGTCTCTCCCATACCACTCAATCACTACAACCAGTAGAACTGCATGCAAATTAGCTGTAGAGGAAGGTTAGTGATTGGTTGAGTTACCTCTGACACATTGGCTCAATTTAAGAGTTACCTGAGCCTCTCTGAAGCCTATGGAATCATAATAATTAGATAAAACAATCATTAATACCTTTGCTTAATTACAACCTAATTTCTTCAAATTCAGCCTATGCATAGGATTTCAATTAATTTTAACTATCTGGAAAGTTTGAAGTGTCTGCATCATTCCATTGTTAAGATCATTAAGGACAAAGAAATGACTGACAGATGCTCAATCTCTTGAAGGACTCAGTTTTAATTATTTTAAAGTCATAAACTAATTAATGGATTTACTTGTAAATTCCTAGAAAATTCATTCTCAAAAAAGTAAGTGCTGTATATTTGGGGAGGATGTGCCCTATTTTTCATACAAAACAAAGAGGATGAATCTCTGGTTTGAGTGCAAAATGAAACGCAATCTTAACTATCAAGTCACAACTAGCACCTCCATAATTTTTTGGAATAATTCCAATTGGCTATATAATTCTAGTGATTTCTCTTTATTGTGTAGTATTCTTTGGACCAGAGTTGCATAATTGTGTGTATAAACATGCATGTACATAAATTAATTATGCAAATTCCTGATGCATGCATGCCATATGGACAGTTAGCAATCTGATTTTAACACAAGGATTTGTATGCATAAATTGGGTGCGTGCAAATTCAATGTGCAATTTTATGCACTTAAAATTTGAAAAATCTGTCCCTGTACATTCATTTGTTTCATATATGGTAGTTATGTATCAGTTTGTTTTCTCCTCCAATCCATATCCTCTCCCCACTTAAACAGAAAAAAAATCAGAATCTGGAAACGTTACTTGGGTGATATGTTCATTCTTGTAAATTTAAACTGATTGCACCAGGGGTGAAATCCTAGCCCCACTGACGTCAATGGGAGATTTGCCATTTACTTCATTGGGGCCAGGTTTTCACCCCAGGTCTCCTGCTAGCAAGTTACTTTTGGTGTTAGCAGTAAAAGCAGCCAACTACTTTGCCTCCTGAGCATTTTCACCGGAAGATTGTTACTAGAACTCCAGAACTGCTTACTGGGGGGATGTTGGAGAGAAGTAAGATGTATTATTAACAGGAGGAAGGACTGGTGAATGTAGAAATTAAACTCCACTGAAAATGGAAGAGCAATCTGAAATAAATATGCTCGAGAAGGCTTTTCTATCTGTAATTTCTATGCAGATTGATTCAATAGGAATGCCCTACTCAGAAGATATGCAGTGTTGTAGCCATGTGGTCCCAGGATATTAAAGAGACAAGGTGAGTGAGCTAGTATCTTTTATTGGACCAACTTCTGTTGGTGAGACAGACAAGCTTTCGAGCTTACACAGAGCTGAAGAAGAGCTCTGACACCCACTTTGAGTCTCTCCTCAGATGTTAGTAGTGATGCTGAGAGTTTAGTCACAAAACTGGACCCAGAACAAGTGGGTTTGTTTCCCTCCATCAGGTTAGTCTGAAGTCGCTGTAGGTTATTTCCTCACAAGGCAGCCCTGTCTCCACCTCAGAGGGCTTCAGACTGTACTATATGTACCTAGAGCAGGATTTTAATTGCATCAGGATGGCCAAATCACTCTCTTCAGACAGTCCCAGCCAGCAGGCTGGAGCCATTGGCCCAGAGCACAGGGTCTTGATACAAATTAAAATACTAAAAAGGTGTCCAAAATCCAGGTACAAAAGGTTTAATTAGCCTTGGGAACAGTATAAGGTTTCTGCTCAAAGCTACACAGAAACAAATAATTACCTTCAGACTAAGGTGAACAAAGGAGGCTGAGGGCAGGTCTGAGACAGTGCTTTTATTTTAATGAATTAATATTTACAGAACTGATCCTGCAAGGTGCTGAGCAGCATTAACTCATACTGAAATGAATGGCAACGTAGGGTGCTCAGTGCCAGGCAGGATTGGGCCACACTAAAGGAACATTGAACAGTCCACATTAACACTACCAAACAGACAGTCAAAGACTGATTCTGATCTCAGTTACAGCAGTTTCATACTAGCGTAGCTCCATTTACTGGTATTGGCCACTGCTGGAGACAGGATATTACCCCAGGGCAGTGGTTCCCAAACTTTAACAACCTGTGAACCCCTTTCACTAAAATGTCAAGTCTTGCAAACCCCCTCCTAAAAATGAATATTTCCAGGGATTTTCTCCTTTACCTGAGTATAAATTATAAAAGCAGTGATCTTGGAAATATAAAGATCTCTTTTATGACATGCTTATTACACACTATTTATTCTTAATTATTATTTATCATTGCAGTATTTTTATTACATTATGAAAACGGCAACACTCTTCCAAGATCTCACTTTCGTAGCTTGTATCACTTTGAATAAGCCTGTTATAAGACAAGGCTCGTATGTTTCATCAAGGAGTATCAGATGTGAAACAGCATGAAGGTATTTAAGAAGCAAACTCAAAGAGTTCCTCCTACACAAGCATTCAGGTCTTGAGCAGTCCAGGCAAACAACGCATGTTACAACAAAGCTTAAACTTGTTCTTCAAAATAATTTTAAAAACAATACTAGCTGCCTATTTAATTTTAAAAACAGCAAAAAATATCCACCTCCCTTTCCATTTCTTATAAGGAGTCTTGAAGTTTAAATCTCCTCAGTGTGATAGAGATGCTTGCTTTGATCTGCTTAGCTCTTGGAAGTCCAGGGGCTCCAGGCTGCTGGCCCCGTGCTGCCTGGGGTCCCTAGGGACAGCTCTGTCCACCATTAGGGAATTTTTTCCTGAGAACCCCCTGTAATATTTCGTGAACCCCCAGGGGTTCACGAACCCCAGTTTGGGAACCACTGCCCCAGGGTAAATGGACCACTGGCCTGATCTGGTATGAAACGTGATTTTCGCTGTTGTGAGTGAAATTAAAATCAGGCTCTTGTTTTGTTTTGTTAACTATAACTCTCTTTATGAGGAAGCTCACAGTGTATCATTGTCATTAACGGGCACAAGTGCATCCATTCTACAACAGATGCTCATATTTCTTCCTTTCTTCAGGTTCATAACAATCCAAACCAATTTTCACTCAAACACACTTCTACTCAACAACGGCTCATTTCCTGGTTAGTTTCAATGTTCTACCCCCCAATGTTTCTGCCATAATGTTTTTTTCTTAAATAGGCAATATTCTTTTACAGTGGGAAATTGTATTTTCTTCACTTCCCCCAGCTCAAAAATGGCATAACAGTTTTTACTTAAAAATAAAATTCAATAAATAAATAATCTTGTAGATAGAGACCTAGGGCAGGTCTACACTTACAACTCTGCGGTGGCACAACTGCACCAGTCTAGCTGTGCTGCTGTAGCGCTTCAGTGAAGATGCTACACCGATAGGAGAGCTTCTTCCATGCTTCTTCCATGGGTGTAGGTACTCCACCTCCATGACAGGTGGTAGCTGTGTCGATGGGAGAAGCCTTCCAATTGACTTGCTACTGTCTACACCAGAGGTTAGTTTGGTTTCACTGCATCGCTCAGTGGTGTAGATTTTACCCACCCCTGAGCGACGTTGTTATACTGACCAAATTTCCTAGTGTAGACATGAAAAAGTCAGCCCAACAACTGAACCTTTCAGAAAGTTAGAAGTTTTGAGAACAGGGGGGTCAGAACTGAACTACGTATGCAATCTTAACTGTTCTTCAGATACCAAAAATGAGTTGGGCACCTAATTATTTTTTAATTGCACCTTAAAAATGATAGTAAAAATAAAAACAAGTTTTCTAAAATAACATTCTCCATTTAGGATTTAATTAAGCTCCAGACATGCAGACAAAGTAGAATGTATGGCATATGGTGAAATTGCTTGAGAATTCTGACCACAAGTGGAGCTTTCTATTATCATGTCACCTGCTTCCCCCTCCCAGCCTTTATGTCAGTTGTTTTCAGTAAATGCATGGTTCTGAATGTTTGCCTTAGTTTAATTTATGAATTCCATTTCATAATAGCAAACGCACATTCCGAGTAGTACATTCCTGGGGGATTATCTTACTTTTTGAGTTTTGAACATAGTGCTCTGAAACATCACCTGAGGCATTCTATAACTGACCAGCAATGGACTTGTTTGCAATGTTGTTGTATTGGTCCCAGGATGAGAGAGAAACAAGGTGGGTGAAGTAATATATTTTATTGGAGCAACTCCTGTTGGTGAAAGAGACAAACTCGAAAGCTTGTCTCTTTCACCAGCAGAAGTTGGTGCAATAAAAGGTATTATTACCTCACCCACTTTCTCTCTCAGCAATGAATTGTATGTCATATCTTGTTGCTTATTAAAGAAGAGAAGCACATTCATACATGATATTGTGGAGCAAATTCATCCCTAGCATAACTCCATGGAAGCCAATGATTACACCAGGCATGAATTTGGTCTAGTATTTCCACAAACATGGCATGTAGTCAACAACATTCAGTTCTCACAGTCTGATTAATTCTAAACTTTCTTTCCACATGAGCACCCAGTTAATTAAATACTGACTGGTTCTGCTGCAAGCTTAGCCATAATGAGAAAAGAGGTTCATTATTTGGACTACTAGAGAGGGAAGAGACAGCTGTGATATTAAAAGCTAACCCCACCCCCACCCCCAATCTCCACGATGTCTGGGCACAGGGCAAGTATACCCAGAAAGCCTAATGTGTCCTCAGATGATTCTCAGTAGAGCTGCTTGAAAAAATGGGAATCTTTTTGGTGAAAATCTTCATGAAAAATGTGTCTCCCTCCATCCCCCTCTTTTTTTTTCTTTTTTTTTTAAGAATTTCCATTTTAACACAGTGATAACTGCAAAAGAGGGCATTGATCTGTGTAAGTGTGTATATTTAGGAACTATTGTGGTAATCTAGTCTGACCTTCTGTATAACACAGGTCATAAGACTTCATAAGAACATAAGAACATAAGAAAGGCCGTACCGGGTCAGACCAAAGGTCCATCTAGCCCAGTATTTGTCTACCGACAGTGGCCAATGCCAGGTGCCCCAGAGGGAGTGAACCTAACAGGCAATGATCAAGTGATCTCTCTCCTGCCATCCATCTCCATCCTCTGACGAACAGAGGCTAGGGACACCATTCTTACCCATCCTGGCTAATAGCCATTTATGGACTTAGCCACCATGAATTTATCCAGTCCCCTTTTAAACATTGTTATAGTCCTAGCCTTCACAACCTCCTCAGGTAAGGAGTTCCACAAGTTGACTGTGCGCTGCGTGAAGAAGAACTTCCTTTTATTTGTTTTAAACCTGCTGCCTATTAATTTCATTTGGTGACCCCTAGTTCTTGTATTATGGGAATAAGTAAATAACTTTTCCTTATCCACTTTCTCAACATCACTCATGATTTTATATACCTCTATCATGTCCCCCCTTAGTCTTCTCTTTTCCAAGCCGAAGAGTCCCAGCCTCTCTAATCTCTCCTCGTATGGGACCCTCTCTAAACCCCTAATCATTTTAGTTGCCCTTTTCTGAACCTTTTCTAGTGCTAGAATATCTTTTTTGAGGTGAGGAGACCACATCTGTACACAGTATTCGAGATGTGGGCGTACCATGGATTTATATAAGGGCAATAATATATTCTCAGTCTTATTCTCTATCCCCTTTTTAATGATTCCTAACATCCTGTTTGCTTTTTTGACCGCCTCTGCACACTGCGTGGACATCTTTAGAGAACTATCCACGATGACGCCAAGATCTTTTTCCTGACTCGTTGTAGCTAAATTAGCCCCCATCATGTTGTATGTATAGTTGGGGTTATTTTTTCCAATGTGCATTACTTTACATTTATCCACATTCCCTGAATTAATTCCTGTTTGAACCAGAGCATATAAATCACTAGTGATGGAGATGCTGACATAGCACTGAAATATGACATAGGACTGACAAAACTGACATAACATTGCTTGGACTGTGCAAAAAGCCTCAGCCTTCCTTGAAGGATTTCATTGAGATGTCATAAGCTAACCAGTTCTAAACACACACTCATAGTATTTAATTAACTGAACCTCAAAAAATATTTTATTTGAGTTTTGGAAGGTCCAGATTTTGCTTACTGTCTTCTCCCATTCTGTTTGATTTTCACAGATCTTTGTCCTTCTAAGGTTCCAACCCAGAGTAGAATCAGAAATACCATAATAGCACAAAAAAGGCCATGCTCAGAAGATCCTCGCTAGCTCAATGGCTATTTCATTTATAGAGAGCATTTGAGAATCCTCTAGGAAAATGAAGCCTAATTAACTACATGTCAGCAGCACAACTTGATTTGGTTTACTGAAGAAAGTAAGAGGCGGTCAGATACTATATACTGATGAGTTCAGTTAAAAAAAAACTCTATATAAAATAGGGGGACATAAACATTAAATACATAGATATTTGTAATAAGATGTGTGTGTGGTGGTAGTATTTATGAATATTCTGATTAAATATTAATTGCCATGTGCATCACACCCAATTTAGTTCACTTTTTACAAGGGAATTTCTGTATGCATGAACATTTATAGAAATTGAATTCCAGGCCTGTAACTGAAGTTTGATTATTCAGGAAATGAAACTAGTTTGGTGAACAAACTAAGCTCACTTTGGGTATAAGCAGCAATAGTTTATAAAGGTTAAGTCATCCAATCAGGAAACAGAAATGATGCTATGTTATTTAGATGACCAATCATACGAAGGGAATAGAAAAATCCACATAGCATGTCATCAAATGAATACTCACTCACTATAACAGTTAAAAGTCAATCCAGCAGCTGAAATTTGATCACAAATTATTAGGTTTTGAATAACAAATTCAAAATTAATGAGTAAAATAATCATGATTTGTTCGTTGATAATTTGCAAAGAGAGAAAAGGGCTATGTCGGATAGTTAAATTATTTACAATAATAATTCAACCTGCTCTGAGATGTTAAAGTGCTACATGATGATCTGTGCTATTACCCCAGTTCGCCGCTAAGCCCTCAAAGCACCTCAATGACAGCACTGTGTCCCTTTTGTGTAAATGGTTCTTTTTTTCTCCTATTCATTTACTAGTATTTTCAGGCTAACACATCCCTCTAGCTTTGTCTTTTCTAAAGGCCCTGGTAGGCTGCACCAGCCTTAAGTGGGGCATAGCATTTTGCTATGGTAAATTACCAGATTAAGCTCCGCTGGTCTAAGCACCATCTACATTTCCTTAATGTAGACCAGACCAAAAGAAACCCTAAAATGGCATCCAGCTGCTATTAAAGTCAATAGGACGCTTTCCACTAATTTCAGTGAGATTGGTTTGGTGTTCAGGGTCAAATTCTATCTTCGGCTAAGGACATATAGTACCCAGTGACTTCAACGAGAACAGCTCATGTGTATCTCAGACCAGAACTGGCCCCTTAATATATTTTCTTCCCCACTCATCTACCATCCCTCCAAAAATTCAGTAGCCAATTAAGGCAGAATCAAGTAGATTGTCAACCCAGGCCCCTGACTCTGAACAGTGTGTGGGGGGGGGTGGGACACGGGGTGAAGGCGGGGTGTCACACTTTTCTATGATATATATGGATCATGTTTAGTTATTACTTTGTCCCTGCCAATAAGAAAACAGACCTTTCAAATAAAATTAGAAAATAGCAGTCAGTTTTTCTGATACCTCCACCATCCCATATTACCACGGGCTCAAGGCTGAAGACACACTCCAAATGGCCAATTATTATTATTGTCAGAGTTCGAGGCAGAAGTTTCTCAAGCCAGAGGGAGAACCCCGATGATTTACAGTGCTTCACATGTCTTGTGTATTTTCCCCTGACCAATTTGCTAACAATTAATGTTGAGACCTGTCATTTTTTGCTTCATTTAATATTCACTGTAATTATGTTAGTCATTAATACCAAATTACTTTTTTTAGTGTGGATGCCACATGGCTTTCCACAGAAATCCCGCTGTAGTTCAGCAATAATTAATGCTCCATTAACACCTTAAGTGTCTCATCATTATTTTTTAATTTGGCATTAAAATTGATGACGCTGTGTTAAAGAGAAAGGAGTCCAGAGATATTGTATAAAAACTTAATTTGTGGTTAACAGCTAATATGTACCTATGGCAGGCACGGGTACATCAGTGTATCACCATAGACTTGTCATCCCTAATTGTATTCTTTTGGCCAAAACAATGAGATACCTGAGACAATCGAGAAATTCAGAGATGACTTCACACTAGCGCTTGGAGGATGGGCGTGGGAATCAGGAAAAGCAAGTTTTACTCCTACCCCTGTCACAGTTATTCCATATGGCCATGGTCAAGTTTTATAGGGGTAACTCTGCTATTAAGGATAGGTAGGTTTCCCACACCTTACCCAGCTGACCTATGTCCCATCCCTTGTACATTGCTCTACAGAGGACATGCCTTGGAGTGGTTGCATATCTGTGTGGTTGCCTTGAATCCTGCCTGGCCCTCCTCATATAGAGAAATCACACTACTACCTCTGTAAGGGAGCCTCCACAGCCATAGTATCTACCCCCTTACCCTCTCTGTTCCTCATTTTCCTGCCCCGTAATGGGGATAATTACCTACCAGGAATGATTTGAGGCTGAATTAAGGTTCATGAAGCACTTTTTAAATGCTGGAATGAAAGGTGCTAGTGATGCAGTATTATTAATTCTTCATACAGCTACAAGGATTTGTATTTCTATAGCTTATTTTAACCAAGGATCTCCAAGAAACCAGCTTTCCCAACTCCCCTCCCTGTCTTTTACCCTCAAGATCATCCTTCTCCTACCACAGTAATGGAGGATTTTAAAACACAGGATTTTTGACTGCAGGTTTCAACTCAGAGTGGCTTCTGGGTACGTCCCTACAGTTGCATTGCTATATTTAGTCCTGACTGACTTTCCAGTTACCCCTGTCATCAGCACAACCAGCAAGAGACATCAAGGCAAACGGCAAGCCCCTATGGCTAGTTTAATAAGGGCTGAAGTTATTCAGGCAGGTTTTGACTAAACACAGCCTCACAACACTGTAAAATGGGGGGACATTTTCTTTCCTCCATAACAGAAATATTTCCTTGTTCCCTGACTTTCATTCCCCAGTTGAGCTATCGCACAGCTGTTGCTGTTTTATTGGACCCAATAAAAGATATTACTTCATACACCCTGTCTTTCTAAAATCAGATCAGTCATAAAAAGTGTGGCCTTTATGTTTAGATTTACCACCAAAGGAAAGAAAACTGCCAGTGCCTGAGGAGACTGAAACACTTTTGTTTGACCATGTCCCACACCACACTATCACACACAGTATCTTGAGATGTTTCATTCATTGTCAAAGCTTGGCTATTTTAGAGACAACCACATGTTCTCTGCATACACTGAAATGTGATACATTTTCTGCCTTTATGGTCTTCATTCTTTGCTGGATAATTATTCTTACAATGAAGGTTGTGTGGGGAATAGAACATAGCATATTCCCAATGTGCTCTCATTCAGAGTTTCCCTTTTCCTCCCCTTCCTGCCCTTTTTTAAAGCATCACAAAAGCAAACAGCAGATAATTGGTGCTGAAGATTGCATATATTACATTACAGCCCGCCCAGTTAACATGCTTAGTGTACTGCCCTTGATTGCAAGGGTACTGCTGAAATGGAGTGATTGTCCATAGGAGACAAAGCTCCATTAAAAGAATAAATATATACTCTTGCAGAAGGCACCTGACCATGAAACATAACTTCTTTGGCTCAGAATGAGGCAGCTTGATGGATAAGCTGCACGCTTCATCTCTCATTGGAGAGGCCTTTCCCTCACATGCTGCGTTTCCTCCTGTCTGAGCTATTTTTCTAAGGTTGTTCACACAAGCCAAGGAATTTATGTGTTACAGCAAGGTGCATACATATTGCAAATAAAAAGTTAATGAACCCATCCTCCAATACTCCATGGAGAGGAAAGAGCCATTAACTTCCTTATATAAAATAAGGAAAACTTTTTCATGCATTCACATTTGCTTCTTCACTGGTGTGTGTGTGGTTTGTGGGATGGGAGAATTATAGACTGAACTAGCAGCTCAAAGCCTGTGCTGTTGCACATGTGGAATTTGTAAAGTTATGTGTTCAAAAATTGGGGACTCGTTTCCTTGCACTGTGTTGCCATGAACAATGTTGCTGTTTTTACACGTTCCCCAAAGTTTGTGCACCAAGCTGCCCTCTGGCTGGAGGCACAACCAGCTGTCACCCCACGTAGCTGTTACTCCCACCTCCTTGGATCAACTGTCACATTCCATCCATCACAGAACCTTTGGATGCCAACATTCCCTCTGGTTCTCCCGGGGCCCAGTGACAATTGAACCTCGTGATTCACTGAACAAAAAGAGCTCTCCACCATGTGTGTTTCCCTCACTTCACACTGACTCAGCAGATAGTCTAGGCTTCAGAGTGACACACAAAGTGACAATCCTGGAAAAGTCATGTTGATTTGTGTGTTGGCGAGTGAGGGGTGTGCACTGCGGTGAGGGGCTATGGGTCTTTGGGGTTATTGTGAGTGCTAGTTGTGGTGTTGTGAATGGGTGGTTTTGGAGAACTGTGGCAGTTGGGCCAAATAATCTACCACCTGTACAGTCTCCTTCCTTCAATCAATGAAACTGTTGCATGCAAATTAGCTCTAAAGTAAAGATGGTGATTGGTTGAGTTACCTCTGATACCCCAATGGTCTAGGACTCTTGGCATGGCATAGATACCTGCCTCACTGTAACCACACACCTCATGAGAGTAATTTGTAAAGTCAAAATGGCAACAGACAGCAAAATCCAATGATGATTGAACCTGGTGACATTCACAATAAGAAGAGCGCTCAGCCATGCTTGTAACTGCTTCCTTCACTTCACACTGACTCAGACACTTTAGGCTTCAGGGTTACACAGAGGCTATGTCTACACACCACTAGCATGTAGCGTACTTGTAGCTAATTAATACTCAGAATTCAAGCTGCATTGACTGGACACATCTCATATGGTATGTTTTGTTCCTTGACCCAATATTCACTGCAATGAATATGAAATTTGGTTTTTTGAAAATATAGTGCAACAATTGCTTAAAATGCAACATTTTGGTGAATATTCCTGCCAGTAAGCTAGTTTTCTAGAATATTCACAAAAAGAACACACATAATCATGTCTAAATTTAGATTAATCACATCTAAATTTAGGCCTCAGTCCTGCAAACACAAGTATGTGCTTCTCTTTAAGCAATTATTTTTGAGAACTCTTGAGCATAGGCAAGATCCCAGAAGACTGGAGAAGAGCAAACAAAGTATCTATCATTAAAAGGGGGAGCAAAGAGGACTCAGGGAATTATAGACGTAACTTCAGTTCCTGGAAATATACTGGAACAAATTAACAAATAATCAATTTATAAGCACCTAGAGAATAATAGGGTGATAAATGATAGCCAATAAGAATTTGTCAAGAACAAGTCATGCTGAACCAACCTAATTTCCTTTTTTGACAGGGTTATTGGCATGGTAGGTAGACCTGATAGATCTTGATTTTAGTAAGGCTTTTGACACAGTTCCACATGATGTTCTCATGAACAAACTAGGGAAATGTGGTCAAGATGAAATTACTATAAAGTGGGTGCACAACTTGTTGAAAGAATATTTATCAATGGTTTGCTGTCAAATTGGGATGACATATAATTAAGGGGTCTCACAAGTGTCTGTCCAGGATCTGGTACTATTCAATATTTTCCTTAATGGTTTGAATAATGGAGTAGGGACTATATTTATAAAATTTGTATATGACACCAAGCTGGGAGGTGTTATAAGCACTTTGGAGAGCAAGGTTGGAATTAAAAATTACTTGATAAATTGGAGAATTGGTCTGAAATCAACAGGATAAAATGGAATGAAGACAAGTACAAAGTACAACACTTAGGAAGGAAAAAAAATCAGATCCACAAATACAGAATGGGGAATAACTGGCAAGGCAGTAGAACTGCAGAAACGAGGAGACATGAGGAGAGAATCTTGAGGAGAGCAACAAAAATGATAAAAGGGTTTAGAATATTCTTTCATTTTGATAATATCGGAGCTATTTCAATAAGGTAAAAACCATTTCATTTTGATTTTATCATTTTTATTAAATATTTATATAATATTGAATATGATATATAATACATATTTATATTATAATGTATATTTTATTAGACTGTTTCAGCATTATTGAAATGAAACATGTCAATGCTATAGAAACAAAATGTTTCAATGGTTCTGACTCAAGTTTTTTCAGAATTTTTGTTATGCAGGAAATATTAGCTTTGTGTTCCAATTTGGAATGAAAACAAATTTCAAAATGTCACAGTTTCCCATGGAACAGTAATTACATTTTCCTATCAGCTCCACACAAAGGTCTGACGGCAAAAACAAGTCTGTATAAAAAATGTTCAAATGGGCACGAGAGATAAGGTGGGTGAGATAGACAGAAGTTGGTCCAATAAAAAATGTTAGCTCACCCACCTTGTCTCTCTAATATCCTGCGACCAACACGGCTACAACAACACTGCATACAAAGGGGAGTGACTCAGACAAGACGACACAGATTCAGTTAAGACTCAGGAGACAAGAAAGGCTGGGGGTGGGGGAGGGGAAGCAGACTGAATTAATGTTAGCGAAAGGGGTTAAGAAGAATAAGAAAGGGCTTTACAAACATGAGGGGAAACAAAATGCCAGAGAGAAAGCAAGGGTAACAACAAATGAAGGAGAAAAATCAGTGAGGATTTTAAAGTGGGTGAACTAATGAACTGCTTCTTTAAAGGGCCAGGAAATACTATAATGAAGACCTTCGTCAAAGGTGTCGCTGATGGAATATGAATTGGCATTTGACTAGTCCCTGTGGCTTGTCTAGATGGATACTCAGAAAAGTTAAGACAAATTAGCTAAAGGTGTGAAGTCAATGCTCACAAGTTAAAGTGGCGCATTAAACACCTGTATAGATGCTCTCAGTCAGAAATAAGGTGGCCTTATTTAGTGTAGCTTCCTTGTTGAAGGCCTCCTTAGAAGTTGTGTGTGTTTTTGTACTTTGTATGTTAGGTCTTATGTAAGGCCCCATCCTGGAAAGATGTAGCCATGTGCTTAGCTTTACTGCTGCAATTAGTCCTAGACTTCTCATGGTAGAAAAGCTAAGCACATGCCTAAATGGATTTGTCTTCACTGCAAAGTTAACATGCTACAGCTCGTCTGATCCTCTTAGTTCGATCCCTGTACACATATCTAACTCATGTGTGGTGGTGTGCATAACATGAATTTACTGGCATGATTACATGACTGTCTTTGGTTAGCCAAGTACCAATGCAGAAGGAAAATCAATTACAGAAATATGCTCACATATGAATTGAAGGTATAAATACTTTGGTCACATCTGGGTTTTATATGTACCTTTTACATACAATCTTAAATTACCACTCAAGGGACTGGCAAAGGTCTGCTGCTTAGCAGAGGTAGTCTTCTAACAAAGGTGGGGCAGAATGGGACTCAGCACATTTGGGTGTGCTTAGAGCAGACTCTTAAGAAAGAAGAATTCCTAGTGAGGGTAGAATTCCTAGTGAGGGTGGTCTTTTGTGCAGGTTTCCCTATATCTGATTTGTTCCTGCCATATATGTTTATATTATTAATTTTTATACTTATTCAAAAATCTAATAACATTTAAATGAAAAATGCTAATGGTTGATGAAAAGCAGTGAGGGAATACTTGGAAAAATGAATCACACACATAATCAGATCCAGATGACATGCAGCTAAGACCCTTCTTTTTCAGTTTTTAACTGAAAAATTCCTGGGTTTTACAAAAGCTATTATTTGGGGCTTACTGATTTTTCATCTGAATTTTGGACCACGTACATACATGAAAAACTGATTATGTTAAGAAAATCCAATACATTACATTAGGTGGATGTGTTTGTGTTAATAATAAATTAGCATAACTGTAAATGTGAGGCTATCTGTTAAAGTAAGGTAATGTAGTGGAAGATACACACATGCGTGCATATGTGTATGTACTATTAACGAACAGTTCAAGAAATAAACCACAGCATCAAACTGCTTTTACTTTCAGTACTCTTACTTTTCTCTATTTGCTGCTTTTTTTGTCTGTCCTCCCATTCCCCAATATTAACCCTGATATTTACCCAGAAAACAGATGAAAGTGTTTTTTTGTACCTGTTTTTTAATTTTTGTAATAAACACTTATAAGTTTCCAAACAAAATAAAAACTGAAAACAAAAAGGCTTACATACATGGGGTTTTGAGGGAATTAGCTATGAACATAGAGAACCATTGGTAATTAGTTTTGAGAAGTCTTGGAGAAGTAGTGAAGGTAACAGAGGAGAGGAAAAATGCAAACATGGTACAGATCTTAAAAAGTAGGGATAAACCCAGCAATCCTGGCAATTGTTGTCTGAAAACTCTGTATCAATAGTAGTATTCTATGCACAGAACAACCGCAGATTACTTCTCGTCCTCTTCCTTGTTCCTTTCACTCTTTCTCTTTCCATCCTTCTCTGCTTCAGTCACTGTTTTTACACTTGCATTCTCTTTAGAACTCTCTCTCCTCTCTTGCCCTACTTCCTTCCTATTTCCTTTCTCCCAAATCTACTTTTCCTCTCTCAGTGGTATCTCTCTTCTGTTTCCGTTCAACACCATGAGCCTTCTCTCTGGACAGATTTCTCATTTTGTTTACAAGGTATCCTAAGTCATCTAGCCTGCCTGAAAAACTGGAGTCACAATGCTCTCCACACTTCACCCTTCTCCTTGGGAAGGCAGAGGATGTCTCAGCAGCAGTGGGTTAAAGCCCCGATTCAGGAAAATGCTTAGACACATGTAACTTTAAGCACATGAGGCATTCCACTGAAGTCAGTGGGACGACTCTTGTGGAACTACTTATGCATGTGCTTAATTATCTAAGCCTAAGTTTGTATTTTGAAAGTGGATTCTCATTTTTTGTTCTAGTTTAGCTCATCTCTTAACTTGGAGTTTGGATAAAGTTATAAAGTTTGGATTCCTATCCAAACTTCCCCAGCATCTGGAGAGTTCAAAAATATCTAATCTAATCTTCATAAGTTCACCATGGTATCCAAGTGAATCCAGGGTTTGGGTTGAGCCCAACTCTCAATTTACAATACTCTGTAATTTGGTGCCTGATTATTCCCATTTTTTCTTGCTCTCTCATGGGCTGTCATATCTGTAAAAGGGGAGGATTGAAACTGGTATATGCCACTCTCTGACCATCTCATTCTATAGCTTCAAATGTAAAGGGCTTTTGTGTAATTAAAGTTGCTTGTCTGAGCTGACAATAACCCTCTTCAAGATTTCAAACACTCCAAGGTTAGGCGCTGGGGTGGGGCTAGATGACCGAATGAACCCCACTCCTTTGTGTCCTCCTCACCCACACAGTGGGGTGACTGAACTAAATAGGAGGAACAAATGAGTTAGAGTTTACAAAGAAATTTGATGGGTTTGGGGATTTGATACACTTAAAACTGAGCGTTCTTGGGCCTTTCTGAACTAGTCTTCAGACAGATTCCTAACATTTCATTTAAATTCAAGCACACTCAGAGCCACATTCTGCCTATAGCTACACCCAGGCAACCCCACAGACATTCGCTGGGTGGCATGGGGATAGCTAGGGTGACCAGACAGCAAGTGTGAAAAATTGGGACGGGGGTGGGCGGTAATAGGAGCCTATATAAGAAAAAGACCCAAAGATCGGGACTGTCCCTATAAAATCGGGACATCTGGTCACCCTAGGGATAGCTGAGGGCAGGATGTGGCCTTTTTGCATAATGCATTTGCTTAAATTAAATTAGGGATCAACGTCACTGTCTTAATTATGCAATTTTAATACAGGCTTTCAAGTCTTTTAATGTCTTGCCAATGAAGAATTATATAGGGTGTTAACAGAGTTGTCTGTTTGGGAACAATGGCACTTACGAAGCAGAGACAGTTAGATGGCAATATAATAATAAAGCATCGTATTTTTGGTTGATGTCTTTGCTAAAGAGTAGAAGTGTCTCATGGGATCGATCAGTCAGACTGCATTCTACACTACTTTCTATCAGTGTCCTCTCTCTGGACCAGAGAGATCTGTCTGGAATAGAAAAAACTATGGACAGTCCCTTAGAGATTTTTTTTTTTAACTTTTGTTTTGTTTTAGTGTCACTAGCAGCCCAAATTACAGAAAAGGACAAAAGCAGTTCATTTTGAAGGGCCTTTGAGTTAGAGAATCACATTACCACTCTGTCCTTAAGGACATCAGTGCCTTGCAAAAAATCAGATCAGTATAATATTGTGTCATTTATGGGTCAAAATAATGTATTAAATAGGAAACGTTTCCCCTCCTCTGTAAACTGTTGATTGGTGCAGTAGATTTCACATTTGCAAATGCACTGAGTAGCTCAGCTAGTTGGTTTTGAAGCAATCAAATGTTAAAAGGCAATTCTGAGAAAATTACAGATAGCCTCAGATGTCATTCACAAAGCCCTGTGCTAGCGGCATCTGTTTCTCATAACCCCTGAACCATTACATATGTTTTAGGCTGGTGCTGTTTCTTTAGATGCAACCAGTATAATCTCTGAATTTTTAAAAATGAAACACGGTGCATTTCATTTAAGACATTGTTATTTTAAAAAGACCCACAAAAAACACAAAAGACAATACTAATCTTTTGTCAACCCCTTCTATGGTGTAGTTATTGTTGGCAAATTCAGTCTGGTCTCTTTGTCTAATCCTGGAGTGTATTTCATTAACTGCTTTTTAATTTTAAAGTGGTGACTAGCCCTTTATGTTCTAGATAAAGATACAAAAACAATTTATCTAAGACCTTTGAAAAGGAAAGCAAATTGCTCACTTTCCCCATCAAATGTAATTACCATTCACCACATCTAAATGAACTGCTTGTTGTGTCATTTATGCGGGAACCAAAAGCCATTGTGAATTATCTTATTTGACAATTAGCACAAATCTGATGCCGTGAACACAGAAGAGTGAAGCTTTATAATTAGCCCTCTTAGTGCTCTGATGGAAATATTGACAGATCTGAAACTTCTGCTGGGGCAGAAGGGAGCGTACGTTATATGAACTTTTCAAAACAAAATTGCCTCTTTCCTTCCATCCAAATTGCACAAATCTGGGAGTCAAGTTGACACTGAGCACAAAGGGAGAGGACATGCAAACACAGAGCGGCGATCCCCAAGTTTATTCAATTAGGTATTAAATGTTTGGAACAAGGTTTCATTTGCCAACAGCTGTATACAATCATTTGTGGTTTTGAGGCCAAGGTAATTGGCATGTTATGAGCTTTTGCTTCAGCTTTTGGCATCCAACTGTAAACCACACTGAAGGAGGAAGGGCTTGGAGCAGAATACAAGCTTTGCTCTGGAAGCTGGAAACAGTCTCCTGGGAGAGGTGTATGTTCAGAAGTTATATACACTTAGTCACCGTGACTTAGAGCAGCAAATGATTGGCTGGATCCTCCTTGGAGTACTTTATTCCCAGCAGAGTCTTTTTTTTTAATACTTAAGTTTATTTCACACACTAGGATAAGCCTCCTCTAAGCAAAGTGGGATTGTTTGTAAATACCATAATCACTTTATGGAGAGGCTTATAATCCAGTAAAAGGGTTCAGACAGTGATGGGATAGGAACCAGTGAAGAACATTCCACATGTACGTAAGCAGGTGGTGTCTGCTGGAGAGCTGGAAGCTGGCCATCCTTTCATGCTCCCACAGATGATGAGATAGATATAAGCAGTATCATAATAATAACACTTGCACCTATGTGGCACCTTATAGCTTAAAACCAATTAATTCTACAACTTCCCTGCAAAGTAGGTATCATTATCTCCATTTTAGAGATGGGGGAACAGACACATTAGCTACAGTTAGAATTTTTGAAGTAGCCTAAAAGATTTAGGAACCCAACTCTCATTGAAATCTAATGAGTGTTGGGTGCTTAGTGTCCTTCGATTCCTTTGAAAAACCCAGCCTCAAAGGCCACAGAAGAATTCTATGTCAGAGCTGGATTCCGACTCAGGAGTTCATGGCTCCTAGGGCTGTGCTAAGACCACATGTCTCCCAACGATTACCTAGTTGTACTCTTAACTAAACATGACTGCTTTCGGGGAAGGAATAAATAAAAGCCCATTCCTAATTGGAAATAGTGAGTGTATTTTATTTTCCATTGTGTGTTTTCGTACTTAGCAAACTGAAGTTAAGAACTAGGGCACTGTGGCTTAAAAGCATCTACATTTCCAAGCAGACGTCTGCAAAGCTATCGTATTACTGAGGTCTGTGTGAAGTGGCACAGAAAGCTCTCCCTTCTCAAAGATGACTGTCTGCATAGCAAGAATGGCTTCAGAGAACAAGAGGCCCTGTCGTCTGCTTCATTCAAGGAGTTTTTAAGAATTGTGCACATCCTCTTGTATTTGTCGCCTTGTCTCCCCTCACCGCACTTCACCCCAGATTGTGTGTTTGTTGAATCCACCTGTTTACATCTTATCTTTTACACTGCATGCTCTTTGAGGCTGGTACTGTCATTTAGTATATCTTTATACAGAGCCTAGCACAATGGGGCTCAACCTGGTTGAGGCTGTTAGGCACTACCATCATATCAATATTAAATGACAATACTCTTGTAAAGTTGTGCTTCATCTTATTCTGACAGGTTTCAGAGTAATAGCCGTGTTAGTCTGTATCCGCAAAAAGAATAGGAGTACTTATGGCACCTTAGAGACTAACAAATTTATTGTAGCATAAGCTTTCGTGGGCTACAGCTCACTTCATCGGATGCATGTAGTGGAAAATACAGAAGGAAGATATATATATATATACACACACATGAAACAATGGATGTTACCATACACATTATATGGAGAGTGATCAGTTGTCAGCAGGAGAGAAAAATAAGTCTTTGTGGTGGTAATGAAAATGGCCCATTTCCAGCACTTGACAGGGAGATATAAGGAACTGTAGGGGGCGGAGGGGGGAAGATAAGCATGGAGAAATAGTTTTACCTTGTGTAATGGCCCATCCACTCCCAGTCTTTATTCAAACCTAATTTGATGGTGTCCAATTTGCAAATTAATTCCAATTCAGCAGTCTCTCGTTGGAGTCTGTTTTTGAAGTTTTTTTGTTGTAATATTGCGACTTTTAGGTCTGTAATCGAGTGGCCAGGGAGGTTGAAGTGTTCTCCAACTGGTTTTTGAATGTTATAATTCTTGACGTCTGATTTGTGTCCATTTATTCTTTTACGTAGAGACTGTCCGGTTTGGCCAATGTACGTGGCAGAGGGGCATTGCTGGCACATGATGGCATATATCACATTGGTAGATGTGCAGGTGAACGAGCCTCTGATAGTGTGGCTGATGTGATTAGGTCCTATGATGGTATCCCCTGAATAGATATGTGGNGTTGGAGAACACTTCAACCTCCCTGGCCACTCGATTACAGACCTAAAAGTCGCAATATTACAACAAAAAAACTTCAAAAACAGACTCCAACGAGAGACTGCTGAATTGGAATTAATTTGCAAATTGGACACCATCAAATTAGGTTTGAATAAAGACTGGGAGTGGATGGGCCATTACACAAGGTAAAACTATTTCTCCATGCTTATCTTCCCCCCCGCCCCGTACAGTTCCTTATATCTCCTTGTCAAGTGCTGGAAATGGGCCATTTTCATTACCACCACAAAGACTTATTTTTCTCTCCTGCTGACAACTGATCACTCTCCGTATAATGTGTATGGTAACATCCATTGTTTCATGTGTGTGTATATATATATATCTTCCTTCTGTATTTTCCACTACATGCATCCGATGAAGTGAGCTGTAGCCCACGAAAGCTTATGCTACAATAAATTTGTTAGTCTCTAAGGTGCCACAAGTACTCCTATCTTATTCTGAGTATCACTTCAGAGTTCACCCAACTTCTTTTATGATAACAAAGAGCCATTTACTTAGTGCTTTCTGTTAAACTGGAGTAATAAATCTTCTCTGTTCAATTCCTCTGGATATACACTGTTGTAACCAATATCAGAATCTGGCCCTAGGTCTCTAAATTGATTGTTCCTGACAAGAAATGTCATGTTACCTGCAGAGAAACTCCCAACTCTTCTTTAATAGATTATCTACAGGTAACTAGAGATAGGCTGCAGGTGGCTGAAATCAGCAACTCTGCGCCCCACTGATGTTCTTTATATAGAATACAATATTTAGCTCTTTACACCTGTTCACCCAAAGGTCTTTACAAAAGAAGGTGAGTATCATTATCACCATTTCACAGATGAGGAAACTGAGACCCAGATAGGTGAAGTAGCTTGTGCAAATTACACAGTAGATCAGTAGCAGATACTACAATAGAATCCATGTATCTTGATTCCTAGTCCAGTGTCATATCCACTAGGGCATGCTGCCTCACATTAATGAGAACTCCATGGAGTTAGGATATATCTACCCTACAGAGTCTATGCTAGCACAACAAGGCATAGCCCTCTAGTGTAGACGCAGCCTGCACCGACAGAAGGAGGTTTTCTGTCCGTGTGGGAACAGCACCTCCCCAAATGCCGTTATCTACGTTGACAGAAGCGCTCTCTCGTCGACATAATTACATATACACTAGGGGTTTTACTGGCATAGCTACAAGAGTCGGGTGCATTTTTCACACCCCTGAGTGACATAAGTATGTTGACATAACTTTTAAGTGTAGACCAAGCCTTACTCTGGATTTGTACTGGAGTAGCAGAGAGCAGAATCTAACCCTATACACCTTTGGAAAGCGATACCTATTGTGATGGTTTGGACCCCCTTCCGGGATGCCACCTGATGTACTGGGATTTCACGAGCCCGCCTGCTCCACTAGCCTGGTCCCTCTTTCCCTTTGTCTTGCTGAATCAGGCTCTCCGGCCTCTTGCAGCACACACACACAGGTAGGGACGCACCAGCTGTAGAATCACACAGAATCTGCAAACAGCTCTCTATGAGAAGGCTCAGCTAGGAAATTGTCCAGCACTCAAGTGCAGCTCCCCTCTGGAAAGTACATCCAAAATAATATTGTCTTGCGCTGTAGAGAAATCTATACACCGTAAACTCATAAATTCACCCCCTCCCTCAATGTGGCGGAAGATATGCACAACTTCTCCTCCCCCCCCCCAGTTATAAAATACACAAACTGGGTTTAATAATAAACAAAAACAAGTTTATTAACTATAAAAGGCAGATTTTAAGTGATTATAAGGGATAGCAAACAGAACAAAGCAGATTACCAAGCAAATAAAACCAAACACACATACTAAGCTTAAGATCTTAAAGAGACTGCTTTCAAGAAGTAATTTCTCATCCTGTTGTTTCAGAAGCTTAGAGTTAGAATCATAGAATATCAGGGTTGGAAGGGACCTCAGGAGATCATCTAGTCCAACCCCCTGCTCAAAGCAGGACTAATCCCCAGACAGATTTTTGCCCTAGCTCCTTAAATGGCCCCCTCAAGGATTGAACTCACAACCATGGGTTTCTCAGGCCAATGCTCAAACCACTGAGCTATCCCCCAGTTAGTTCTCTTTACAGACTAGACTCCTCTGTCTTAATCTGGACCAACCCTTGCCTTTCCCACCACTCAGTTCCTTTGTCTCTTCAGGTACTTTCAGCAGTCTTTCTTCTTGGGCAGGAAGGCAATGGAGAAGAGTCCTGTTTGCCTTACTCCCCAGCCTTAAATAGGATTTACATTCAGCGGGAATCTTTTGTTTCTCAATCTAGACCTCCCTCTCCTTTTAGTGGAAAATTACTAGAAGTCCAAGATGGTGTTTAGTACCAGGTGACAGGACCACCTGGCCTAGTAGTGTCACAGCTACGTCACAGATTGCCTCTCAGGAAGGAGAGAGATTAGTATCTTCAAAGTCTTATTGTTTCTTCCTAATGGCCGACCAAGGCTGATGGCCTGTTGTCTGGTGGGTGTCTCCCAAATACACACACAGTTGTAATTGTTACGTAGTCAATATTCCGAACTTTAGATACAGAAATGATACATGCATACATATTGGATAATCACATTCAGTAAATCATAACCTTTCCAATGATACCTTACAAGACCCATCTTGCATAAAATATATCTCAGTTATGCCATATCCATATCATGAGCATATTTCCATAAATAATATGGGGTATAATGTCACAGCTATTCATTAGCACACATTGCTTTGGGTCACTTATTTTCTAAATGCACGTCTAACTCCCACTGACATAATGAGAGATGAAAATTAGGGCCCTGAGACACACAAAGAACACACTTCACATCGTAGTCCCAATACTGCATGTTCCATTCCTAACATTTGCAGCTTTATGTTGTGTCAGGTGGACAACAGATGTTCACCAGCTTAAACACAGTAGCAGTAAAAGTTTAAAAAAACCCACGCACTGAAAAGGACTGTCTAGTCCAGCCTCCTCACACAAGTACAGGGCCTCTTCTACCCTGTCTGTGCATGTGTCTCATCTAATTTTTTCCTCAGAAAACTCAAGCCATGATGCTTCAACTAGTTCCCTCAGTAAATTATTTCTCTGCCTGATAGGTTTCTCCAGATTAGAAGATTGTTCCCGACCACCACCTCCCATAGTTTTTATTTTGAAATTTCCCTTCCTACAAGTACTCCCTGACATAAATGTACTATGAACTCAGAAATGCCATAATTACTCCACACAATCATTTTGTTGGGCTTGCTCGTATGGTGCCCATCTGTATCATCTCTGTAATGGACTCAGTTATCACATAGAACAGGAGGTTCTAAGACTTTCTAAAGAATTTAAGAACATAGGAATTATCATAATGTATCAGAGTTGAAGTCTATCTAATCCAGGAGTTAAACACAAATGAGTCTGTATGGGTGTAACTGGGTGAAATTTATATACGGGAGATCAGACTAGATAATATAATGGTCCCTTCCGGACTTAAACTATAAGAATCTATTCATCCTGTCTCTGACTTCAATATTCTTTACAACTTACTTGTGTTTCTTTATCTACTCTGCTGTTGTAGGTGTATTCATAGATATTAGAAGCAGCAAGTTCTCAAGGTGCTCAAATACAACGGTGATGGGGTGAGGAGGGGCATACGATTACCTAGAGAGAGAGAGATTGTTAGGGTGAAATCCTGGCCCTATTTAAGTCAATGGCAAAACTCCCATTAACTTCAATAGGTGCAGGATTTCACCTTGACTATACAAAGCTAGCTTTCAATTTGGGAGTGTCCTAAATTATGATCCAGTGCATTGCTAACAAATCCCAGATGCACTATACACTATAGGCGCTAGAGAAATAATGTGGTGGAGAAGGGTCTGATGACAAGTGGTGGTGAAAGGCTTCACCAACAGTTTCAGCAATATTAACCCAGGAAGAAATTACATTTAAAGATAATAAAGGAAGAGCATCTAGGAAAGGGCTGTTAGGTGATACAATGTAGGGAATGGTGGTGGTCAAGGAGTAGAACTGGTAAACACTCTAGACAGTGTTTTAAAAAACTGTTCCCTTGTGTCCCCAAGACTGGCAGTACAGAATCAATAACATCCTTCACCCTCAACTTTAACTGTTAGAGCGTTTTCTTTTGAGAGAGAGAGAGACAGCATTATCCAATGGTTAGAGCAGGAGACAGTCAGTCTATCTATTTCCACTTCTGGCACTAATTGGCTCTGTGATCCTGGGTAACACACTTAGGATCTTATTATTAAAATGAGTGCACACCCGCACATCCCACTTGTACGCACACATGTCCAGAATCTATGGATGAAATCCATTGCTGAACTAAGAGTCAGCACAGGCTTTGTGCTGGTCTTCTGCCCAGGGGTGAATTTCACCCTGTGCTGCATATGGACAGTTGTGTATCTAACTGGTCATATGCACATGAAAAAGTCACATTTGTTTGCCCAAACAAGGCACATGTAATGGTGAATACACAGTTGCAAAAAATCAGGCCCAGAGTCATTCTGCACTCTAGTTCCTTTGTCTGTAGAATAGTTTGATACTACTTTCCCTGGAGTGAGGTAGAAATAATCCATATTTCTAGGAGGCTTTGAGATCCTCGGATGCAAGATGTTCTAAAAGTGCAAAGTATTATTAGTTATGAGTCTACATGTCAGGGTATTGATAAAATAAACTGGTGACCTAAAGCCTTTTTATGTTGCAGTTCCTGCTTTATGATGTAAAATGCACACAATACAAAAGCTCTTTCCTTCCCCAAACACAGAAAAGCTGCCTGAATTTAACTTTAGGTGTCTCTGAGCTAGTGGTTTGTTGTAACGGTATTGGAGAAGAGACGCTAAGTGAATAACTGAGGGTGTTGTTTTTCCAGTCCTTTTACATTGCGTACGGAGCTGCTGGTGTCTACAGTTCCTCATGGTTGGACACTGATATTAAAATAATTATTAGTGTACATATGAACAGAGGCTGGATTTCTTACACTGTATTATACCACTGAGGCTACTGTTGTATAGCAAAGGAAAATGTGGCATGTGAACTAGAAATTTCCTGAACGCATTTTCTGCACTTATGTTTAGTACCATTGACAGGCTGGTTATTTTAAACATGTGAGTGATGTGAGGTCATTCTCTAGTGTACTGCTTGCTAAGGTAGAATGCTTCTGAGTATTGGATGATACTGGAAGTGTTGTCTTTTAGTGTGGCAATTAACCCAATTTCTGCACATCCCATGTTCACATTTGGCAACACACAAAAGATCCACAGTTCAAAATGGGCAGAAGTATTGCCTTTCCCTGACTAGATACCATGGTGATTGGTGCCACATAAATAACTATGGTAGATAACAATTACCTCAGTGATGGAAAAAACAAAAAACATAGCAGCCTACAATGTATAGCTGTATTGTGAGGTGCCTGACACTCAGGATATAACCCGCAGTAAGCCAGTTGGCCAATTCTGCCCTCAAGGGTGAAGAAACATTGGCAAAGTTCTGCCCAAATTTATAGCCCATGCTATCCCACCAAGCTTTAGGAATCAATTGTGGGATTTTTAAAAGCACCAAGAGAACCCAAGCACCCAACACTCATTGAAAATGAATCAATGGGATTTGTGCTCCTAACTCCCTTAGGCACTTAGGAACAACCCACTCCTTTAATATCCTTTAATACTCCCCTCACAGAACCAGAATACATGTTGGTACAATGCAGCATGATTGACAGTCTCTGCCACAGGCTGGAATATCAAAGCTGCTGCGGGTCAGTATTGAGGCTCATTGATACCCTGGGCTGGAATGGTAGGGATGTTGCCGGTTAGGAGAAGGTGCTTTGGCAGAACTGTGGGGGAGGAAGATTGCATCGTTCTGTACAGGGTTTCACACCAGTGCTACTAGTCACTTGCATTCAAGAGTACTAAACTCATACACACATTTTTGCAAAAGTAAAATGATACAGTGGCCCGTTTCTCACAGTGGGAGCAGGATCTTACATCTAATTTTCATATGAAATAGTTAATTTGTTATTCCCTGGGGAGAGGGATGGGAAGGAAAGGGTGAGGAGGTCTGAGCCCCCTCAAACAATAGTTTCAGAGTGTTCTTTTAGGGATAGCAGGTCAGGGAGGAAAAGTAAACGAAATAATTGGTTAGCAAGTGCTGTTGGTTTGGCATAGCCGATAAAGCGACAGTAACTCAATAGGCTTTTCATGAATTTCTTTGGTTTGGGTTTACTCTGTGCTTCTGCTATTCCCCTGTCATTATCAGAGCTGGATTAAGGTTTCCTGGGGCCCTGGGCTAGAGCAAGTGGGAGGCCCCTCCCCATCCCTTCTGCCTATGATCCCCATCCTCATTCCACCCCTTCCACCTGCAGCCCTGCCCACAGCCCCATCCCTTTCTGCCTCTTCCTTGGGGCTGCGCCCCTGTTCCCCCATGGTCCCCTCCATTCCACCTCCCCACTGCGGCCCCCAACCAATTTGCTCCTTTCTGCTCTCCCCCGCACTGCGGCCCCAAGATCGTAGAAGCTCTACTCCCCGCCAGGGCCGCAGCAGAGAGTGACAGCTCCTCCAGTCCCAGGGCCCCAGTGGGGTTCCAGGTGCTGGCGCTTCCCCCACCACTCCCAACGCTTCTGCGGGGGACCAGGGTCGGGGCGCTGGGGCTTCTCCTGCCCTGCCCGTGCGGCACTTCTGCCGGAGAGCAGGGTTGGGCGCGGGGGCTTCCCCTGCCACCCCACGTCTTCTGCCAGGGATGGGGGGAGGGGTGCGGGGGCTTCCCCCATCCCGCAGCTTCTGCCGGGGACAGGGTCGGGGCACGGGGTCCCCCAGTTGGCCGGGGCCCCTGCGCATGGGCCCCATCAGCCCAGTGGCTAATCTGCCACTGGTCATTAAGCAGCATCTTGAAAAGCATTATTACAATCAAAAACAAAATATACCAGCCACACAAGGGAGGGGGTGGTGGGAATAAAATCCCAGCAGTCATTGCTTTGGTAAACTCATCTACTTCATCTTACAAAAAAAAAGAGTGGGTTACTGCACTCCCCTCCCCCGCCTGACACTGAACAGCCTGTGGAATGCTTATGCATGGTAGGAAGTTCTGGTTTTAATTTGTGTTGCCCCCTGTCCTCATCCCTCCCAGCCCCCCTTTCTTTTACTTCTCCCAGTTTATGCTTCCCCTAATTGCTTATAAACCAGGATTCTGGCTGCAAACATGTAAAATATTGAGTGGAACAAATATGCACACCATGAGTAAAAAGCCAGTGGTCGAAGACCAGTCTCCAGGCATTGGGCCAGGAGAGATGACAGGCTGAGTTATGCAGGAGATATAGGTTCACATCTTGGGACTGTGTGTTACTGTTAAATTGATAGAGCTCAAATGTAATGCTACATGGAAACAGAATTGCTATTAAAACCTACTGTATAGTATGGCCCAGAACTCATCTCCAGGCAGGAAAACTAAGTTCAAGTCTAGGGTGACCAGACAGCAAGTATGAAAAATCAGGACAGGGGGTGGGGAGTAATAGACACCTATATAACACTAAGCCCCAAACATCAGGACTGTCCCTATAAAATCGGGACGTCTGTTCACCCTATTCAAGTCCCACACCAGAAGGAGAGCACATACCTCATATTGACACTGCTATGTAATGGTAGACAGGTGATACTGTTAACACTGGTGTTTTTCACATCAGAGAATAAATAGTCTCCTTCTACTGTCCAGATGGAAAATGGAGATCCTATGGCACTTTGGGAAGAGAGCAAGGGATACAGTGAATGTCCTGAACAACAGTCCCTCAAACCATAAAACAGGTTCTAGTGTCCATGCCTGTGTGTAACCTATAGCTGAGTGCTTAACTTATATTGTTCACCTACTCAGTCACTCCAGCGCCTGATTCTGATCTCAGTAACACCAGTTTTAATTTAGTATAAGTTCATTGACTCCATTGGAGTTACTCTTGCCTTATACCAGCCTGAGATCAGAATCAGACCTACCTTCAGTAACTAATTCTCTAATGATGAGAGCAGCATGGGAAGAGGGGGAAAGATCTCTTCCCCAATGTGGAGAGGCAGGAAGAGAGAACAGAAAGGAGCCTGTAATTCAGCACTATGTAAAACTCAAGATATGAAATATCTTTTATGAAATAACCCATCTAAACATCACTGAGACGAATCCTCAGCTGGCTAAGTAGGTGTGACTCCATTGAAGTCAATGGAGCTACACTGATTGACACCAGCTGAAGATTTGGCCTTTGTACATTCTTTCGTTAATAAAATAGCTAATGGAGCAGCTGGAGCGCTGCATTTTTTGAGCCTCTTCATGTCAAGGTCTTTGTCCTCATTGGAACAGTGATATGGAACAATGACTTACTGATGTTGAAAACTGAGCCTATGGGAAACGTACTCTGTTATGTGTTTAAAGAGATACTGTTATGGTTGGCAGGCCTAACTCTTGACCTACCTATTTTGTTTATTCTGTTTGCAAAGCCCACGTAATTCTTTGTGTTCTTTTTCAAAACAAATGCTTCGCCGCACTCTTTTTCCATAAGAAAAATCAGTGCCGATGGAGCCTGCAATAACAAACCAGTGTGTGCATGCTTAACCGAGGAAGCCAAAGATTCCAAGGAAACAGCTTTCCATTTCAAACTTCCTAATGGTTCTATGCTAAACAGCAATGAGCAAAATAACAAACCAATAATGAAAAAGCAGGATTGCTTTATTAAAAAAAAATCTGCTCTAAGGTTACACACGCACCAGTCCCAATGAAATCAGTGGGCCTGATTTCACAGCAGTTTTACATCAGTGTAACCCTATTGACTAAAATGGATTTACTCAGGATTTACATGGGTGTGGGATCAGAATCAGGCCCAATGGGAGTGGTACATGTGAATTTAGGGGCAGTATATGACTTGGACTTTTGACCACTTCCTTTTCCTCTCTTAGGCTGCACCATCGCCCATGATATTGCTGTGCCTGTGCAGAGACAGTAACTCTGCCTATCCAGAACATACGGACAGAAACCTTATGCCAAAGGAACCGAGATGGCAAAGCATCAGCTCCACAATGCTGGGGAAAGGCTCACACACAAGTCCTGAGCACAGTCACATGATGTGAAATACTTGAACCTAAGCATCTCTTTACTTGGCTCCAGGTGGTCACATGAATGACATGCTGGAAGAGTTCTCCACACCCTTTCCCAAGAAACCCGAGAGTTTCACTTCATTTCACCCAATGAGAGTCACTTTTATCCTTCCTTTCCTTTTCTTTCATAGTCCTCTCTCAGGACAGTGTTTGTTTTGTGAGCCTGCCCTTTGAAGTCTCCTAAACTGCAGAACCTCCCCACCCCCTTCCTCCACCAATATTTCAACTGTACAAATGCTTCTTTACAAAGATGCCTGTGTTACCCATGGCTAAGCTCGCATTTGAACTGCTTTACAGACAGCTCTAATTGTTTGCAATGGGAATATCCCATTCTGCATGTATCTACAGTACATGCAGAATTCAAGTACTGTAATGTGAACAGAAAATTTGGCATTCAGTTCTACCCACTTATACTGATTTTCTGACCGATTTACACCTGACATGTACTTTGTCCCTATATACATCAAACACTGAATTTGGCCTAGAGACTAGCATTACAGACTAACACGGCTGCTACTCTGAAAGATCTCATCACAGTTCTTCCAATATTTGATGTTTTTCCTACAACTCCAGCTCCTGAAGTCACATTATTATATGAGAATTTCAGCTTCCATTTTTTTAAAATTAAATTTGCAGTTCATTGTTCAAGAGAAAAGTTTGGAAAAAAAATCTTTTCCCCCGTATACCTTCAGGTTCAAAAACCAGAAGGCAAATGTAAAGAATCCAAAATGTATTTTTTTAAAGAAAAAAATCTAATGATTTTTAAACATCTCATGATTGTATGGGGCTTGACGCAGTATATTTAAATGCTTAGGGTTGACAGTGTTGACAGATTTCCATGGTTTTTGGACTCACATTAAATTTGGATTATTATTTAATATTTACATCACAGCAAATCACAGAGGCCCCCATCAAAACTGGGGACCTCGCTGTGCTGGGCCCTGTACACACACATACAAAGACAGACTAAACTCTTCAGACTATGGGATTAAGAATGTGGCTGCAGTAGGCATAATGGCTTCATGTGACAGTACTTGCTCCTAAATCCTGGCTGAAATCAAGAAGTGTAGAGAACACTTAAAAATCCACACCAAACAAAATATTGTTTTTGTGTTTGTTGTGTGTGTGTTTTACTCAGAGAGAGGTTTGGATTTGGTTAGATGTTTGGTCAAGTTCTTGCTTTACCAGACTGGTTAAGCAATCCCCAATTTCAATAATTGTATATTTTAAAACTGACCTTGACTATAGGCCAACTTCTGCCTATAGACATAAGTACCCATCTCCAATTGGTTAAAAGGAAGCTTTACATCGGAGAGTCAATGTGATTCAGTGGATAGGGAGCTGGCCTGGGAGTCAGGAGCCCTGGCGTATATTCCTTGCTTGATTGCTGTCCTGCTGTATGATTTGGACAGATCACTTCATGGCTCTCTCTTCCCACCTGCTGTCTGCCTCATCTCATTAGCCTGCAAGACCTTTAGGGCAGGAACTATCTCTTAGGGGTGGTCTACACTGGAAACTTACATCGGCATAGCTATGTCTCAGGGGTGTGAAAAATCCACACCCCCGAGAGACGTAGCTCTGCCAACCTAACCCTGGTGTAGACAGCGCTAGGTCAATGGAAGCATTCTTATGCCAACCTAGCTACCACCTCTTGGGGAGGTGGATTAACTACAGCGCCGGGAGAACCCTTCCCATATATGTAGCGAACGTCTACACTGAAGCGTTACAGCTGTACAGTGTTTTAAGTGTAGCCATCGCCTTAGTATGTGTTTCTACAATACCTAGAACAACGGAGGCCTTTAGGCATTACTGCAGTATATAGTTTAATTACACACACACAAAAATACATTACAAATATTATGGTTGCAAAGTCAAGTACTCAAAAGTTAGGAAATGCCAGAATTAAGGTTGCCTGTGCAGCCTTTATTTGGCCCCCTTATGTATAATGCATTATGATACATTCTTTAATTAAATGATCACATACCGTTTTTTCCACAGGACCCGTGCCTCATTCAATGCAGAGGATGGACAGTGCTTATAATGAGCAACTATATCAACATTTGTTTTCTTCTCATTGTTCAATGTGTGGCCCTAGGATTTATCTACTGCACACTAATCAAACCCTGCTCTGAGGACAGAATTATTAAATTTCCTTATGGGCTTTTCTATGGTGCTCTTCACTAGGGTATCTGCGTGCTTCATAAACATTAAGTAATTTATTTTCTCAACACCCCCGTCACATGAGGGAGTATTATCCCCATTTTACAGATGGAGAACTGAGGAACTGTTTAGTGGTCAAAAGGCACCATTTCATTTGGGTGCCCAGTTTCAGACATGTAGGCTCCTATGAACATTTTACCCAAAGTCCCAACTGAAACCACAAAATAGCTGTGAATGTAAACCTTGGATTTGAACCAATTCCTCAAACCTGGGGAAAACATTTGAAAACTAGGTCCCTTCGTTGCCTACCTTTAGGCCTCCAAGGTTGAAAATATTTGGCCTAAGCTTCTCTTTGCTGTAGCTGACTCATTCTGACTGGGCAGAAGCTGGACTTAATGAAAGTTCCATAACAATTAAGCAATACTGACTAGGAATCCCTGTTATGTTTAATGTTCAAGAGAGGACAAGGACAGCACAGGCTGAGATGATCAAACTGGCCCCAAACAGAGATATCCCATTTATCTTCCTCACTCCTCCACTCCCCTGATATTAGGAAGATTGTTCTCATCTGAGTCAATTACCTCATTTTGCTTCTCCAGCCTCGTTAAAATGCAATGGAGGAGAGTGGTTGTAAATGAAATGGTGGTGTGAGTCCCATCGGAAAGCGTCCCTCTTTTGTTGGCAGAGTTAACATTCCATGTTGCTGGTTTTGGCTGTGCCTTGCAGCAGGTTGTGAGTTTAATGAAGTGATCTGAATGCATGAGAAATGTCTGATATCTCTCTTATGTTCCCTACTTATCTTTTTTTATAGAATCAGAGAGACTGAGCACTCACAGGGAGCAGGGAAATTAAAAGAAAACATTTAATACTGTGAAACTGTATAAGCGAGGAGGAGTTGGTAGAAGTCCTAAGAGGTCATTATTGGACGTGATCCAGCTGGTGTGCTCCTTATGGACGACACCGTTCTAAAATCAGCACCGTTTCCTCATTATGTGGGTGTCATTATTTTTTATGCCATTAAAGTTGTTTTCTTTTAGGCAGCCAGTCAGTATCTTCCCTGAGATTAATCAGACTGGGCAGCAAGCCAAGTGGAACCCCCTAAAGCTAAGTGCTCACGAAATACAATACTCAATAATGTAATGATGGCAGAAGTGTTACAGAGCCGGTTTGTTGCTGTTGGGAAAAAAGTAGCTTGCAGCTCTCACACAGAGCCCATCACAGCAGACATTCAATGGCACAGTGATTCCCACTACTTCAGAACAGTTTGGTGTTCCACGCTCTTAACTGCATTGTGTGTTTAAGGAACCCAAAACTCTAACTGTCATTCCTCATGAGGAAACCTGACTGGCTAAAATCCTGTGCTCCATCACTCTGATGATCTCACTATCACAGCGCTGCCTATTGAGCCGTGTCACCACTACAAACAATGCCCTTTGTTGGCAATATTCAGGCTTGACATCGTTGCTTAGTTATGATTGGCCAGATAATTCACATACTATTATTCCTGTTCCCCGACTGGATGACTGAACAATCATTCCCAGCACAAATTCTTACCCTTGCAACATATTCATATTTTTGCCAGGAATACTTGCATGTGTGTCCTTGGAAGTTCACTTTCCACAAACATTCGGTAGGTTAAACTTGGTCGCTCAAGTATTTACAGAGAGCAGATGAACAGTCTGCTGCAGAGCCCTTGGAAACAAATGAGAAAGCCTCCTGGTGATTTCAGTGGGCTTTGGATCAGGGCCAATAGGGGGTGGAGCATGGCCACAGCAGCTTGTAAAACACCAGAGAATTGCCTGCTGAGGCTGCAGAAAGCCAGAATGCTGCCTCCACATCATCGCTCCCTCCCCTGATTCTAGGGTGACCAGATGTCCCGATTTTATAGGGACAGTCCCAATATTCGGGGCTTTGTCTTATATAGCCCTCCCCCCCACCTCACCCCCTGTCCCGGTTTTTCACACTTGGTATCTGGTCACCCTACCTGATTTCAGTGGAGCTCCACAGGCTTTGGGATCAGGACCCATGCTGTGGGAGAGGGTGGAGGTGAGGGGATGACCACTCCTCGCAGTATGCAACTCCCCACCTTGTGCACACAGGGCCATGGGCCCTCACCAAGAACCCTAATGCTGACCTTGTCAACACTTACCCACTTCTTCCACCACAGCAGAGATTCCCTGGCATTTGAGAGTAAGGGCCTGAGAAGCTGCTGTGAGCCACTGTGGACGCACAGGGCCTCTGCTCAGAAGATGGATGTGGCTTCCTTGGACTCCGCCCCAAAATCCATGTGAATCTCAGGGGGAATCTACTTGGGTTGGTTGAGGGGAACAAAACTCCTGGCCACTTCTAAGGGAGTAGCAAGCCACCCGTCCTGCTGGAAGAATGTGAATGTAATGCTGAGAATGGACACTCCTGGAGTTTCCTGGCCTCCATGTGACAGTAACTCAGATGTCCATTAAATACTAATCATTGGAGAAAAAGTGTATCAACTGGTTAGTGTAGGGGACTAGGACTTCGACCACTGGTGTTCCATTGCTGTCTGCCCCTTGCTTGCTGTGGGGTTTTAGGCAAGTCACATAGCCTCCCTGTACCTCCATTGTCCTACCACAGTTAAGTGGGAATGATAATGCTCTTTGACAAGTGCTTTGAGATCCTCCAGTGTCAGGCCCTACAGAAGTGTGAAGTGTTACCGCTGTAACCAGGATTTTCGTACAAATACATTTCTAAAGATTGGTTTGATTTGGTTCTAGTTAAGGCTAAAGGTTCAGTTTGGTTCTTATTTTATCTGATTTCATTTGCTTACCCCAGTCTCAACCCAAACAAGCTGCACGCCTGAATTATCTCACACTTACAGTGGTTTTATACCTGTGCAACTCCTCTGACTTCAGTGGCGTTACGCTTCATTTATACAGGTGGAAGAGAGAACAGACTCAGGGCCCTGGTGTGTTAGAAAACTAACATCCCTATCTCTCTGGCAGGGCCAGTTCTAGGGATACGCGAGAAGGCCAGTCCCTTGGCCACCAGCTTCCAGGAGCCACCATATCACTGTGACGCTTGGCCTTTTCCCCTCCCCCCACTTGCCCACTCTGAGATGGGGGTTGCCAAAAACGGTTTCCGCCCTGGCCAGCAAAATGCCTAGGGCATTCCTGCTCTGTGGAATAGGTTATTTCTCTTTACCTGGGATTGCTGCCCCCCAGAACCATTCCTCAACAGCAAACAACCAAAACCATGTGCAGTTCAAATGTTGTTTTCCTTCCGCACCCCCATTGCTGCTCAGTGGTTTGGAATATAAAAGATAAAACACCCTTTGGTGAACCCAATTGCCTGACTGCAGTGCTCACACTCAGGGACCCAATAAAACAAAGCAGCTGGCTAAGAAATGAAGTACGGCAGGGGGGGGGGGGACGGACACACCATCCGGAGGGATGTACTAAATTGTAATGCCAGACCCTAGTAATAGCTGCTGTAAGGGGAAGGAGGGCTGGGGGAAGAGGGAGAATGGAAAGGGAGAGGACAAAAAAATCTGTATTTTCAATGAATAAAACATGATTGTAGTTGTATTAAGATGAAAGAATAACGTCCTCATATATCAGTTTAAAATATGTATTTGCTTTGTTTCTTCTGATGAATCATGAATGCTGTTTGTGTAGCTGGTGTTATGGTGTTACCGCTTACTCTGTTACAGTTAATGCTACTCTGTCATGTCTGTTATAAACCTCTATTTCAAGTGTTTATGACTCAGCTGTTGAGATGAGCCTTAGTGGCAGGGAAGGCTCACCTCTGAACAGGCCAGATCCTGAGAAGTGCTGAGCAGCAGGGACCTCCAGCTCCAGAGGGAGCTGTGAGTGCTCAGCACCTCTCCGGGGCTGGCCCTAAGTGCACAGAATGTGTGAATCTTGTCAGCGCTGATGGGTTGTAACATGCCTGGCTGCACATGCAGGCGGAGGAGAAAGAAGAGACTCAAAACCCAGCACAGGGAGATTTTTTTCTAAATTTGCTCTCAAAAAGATCCAGTTCAGGTTTGCATCAAGTTTGTCCCACAGTCAAATGGGTTTTTATTTTATTCAAAGTGGGCCATCCATCGCTATTTGCAAGTCACTAGAATGGGGCAAAGTTTTTCCAATTAAATGTTTTTTTCAAGAGAAACATGTAGATCCAGTGCCTCAAACATTTTGCAAATTTGTATCGATTTCACGGAATTGTTTCAGTCAAAAACCCACAAAATAGTCTGGAAAAAAAGGGTAAATCGTTTGTTTTGACATTTTCAAACCGCATATTTTGATTTTTTTATTTGAAATTTCCTCTAATTGTATAAAAATGTTCAAAAATGTTTAAAACTGAAATAAAACATTTCATTTTGGGTTGAAAAAAAATTACTACTACAACCCAAAATGAATTATTCTTCGACTTTTTGATTTGCTGAAAAATTTAAAAAGTTTCATTTTGACCTGAAATTTTTTCTTTCAAATTTTTTGGTATTGCCAACAAACCCCTTCACCCCCCAAAAAAATCTGGGAGGGAGTTAGGGTGTGTGGGAGGGTTCTGACCTGGGGCAAGAGGGTTGGGGTGTAGGAGGGGGTTCAGGGTGCAGACTCCGGCCGGGCGCCGCCTATCTCAGGTGGCTCTGGTCGGCAGCACAGTGGGGCTAAGGCAGGCTCCCTTCCTGCTCTGGCTCTGCGCTGCTCCCGGAAGCAGCTGGCATATCCGGCCCTTAGGCGGAGGCGCGGCCAGGTGGCTCTGCACAAAGCGCGCTGCCCACGCCCGCAGGCACGGCCCTGCATCTTCCATTGGCCACGGTTCCTGGCCAATGGGAGCTGCGGAGCTGGCACTGGGGGTAGGGGCAGCACACGGAGCCTCCCTGGCTGGCCCTGCACCTAGGGGCTGCAAGGACATGCTGGCCGCTTCCAGGAGCTGCGCAGAGCCAGGGCAGGCAGGAAGCCTGTCTTAGCCCCACTGCACCGCCGGCTGGACTTTTAATGGCCCGGAGCCGCAAAGGTCCCTTTTTGACCAGGCGTTCCAGTTGAAAACTGGATGCCTGGAAACCCTAAGTCCAAGGCTCCCAGGTCAAAAGGAGCCCTATTACTAAGGCATTAGACTCAGTGCCACAAAACATTTTGATTAAGAAACTAGAACTATACAATATCAACATGGCACATATTAAATGGATTAAAAACTCGATAATTGATTGGTCTCAAAATATAAATGGGGAACCATCAAGTAGTAGGTGTATTTCTAGAGGGGTCCCACAGGGCTTGGTTCTTGGCCCTATGCTATTTAACATTTTTATCAATAACACAGGAAAAAACGCAAAATCATCACTGATAACATTTACAGATGTGACAAAGATTGCAGGAGTGGTAAATAATGAAGAGGACAGGTCACTGATACAGAGTGATCGGGATCATTTGTTAAGCTAGGTGCAAGCAAGCAATATGCATTTCAATACACCCACATGTAAACTCATGCACCTAGGAACAAAGAATTTAGCCCATACTTATGGGATGGGGGATTGTATCCTAAGAAACAGTGATTCTGAAAAGAACTTGGGGGTTATGGTAGATAATCAGCTGAAGATAAGTTCCCAGTGCAACACTGTGACTGTACAGTACCTAGCACAGGGGTCTCAAACTCAAATGACCTCGAGGGCCACATGAGGACTAGTACATTGGGCCAAGGGCCGCATTTACTGACACCTCCCCCCCCGCCGCCACTCCACCCCTTCCATGAGGCCCCGCCCCTGCCCCGCCTCTTCCCACCCCTTCCCTGCCCCCATTCCAACCCCTTCCCCGAAATCCCCACCCCAACTCTGCCCCCTCCCTGCCCCCAGGGGGCACAGGAGGGGTGTGGGGTGCAGCAGGGGGCTCAGGGCAGGGGTGTGGGGTGTGGCGTGTGTTCAGGGCAGGGTGGTGGGGTGTGGCGGGGGCTCAGGGCAGGGGGTCGGGGTGTGGGGTGTGGCAGGGGGTCGGGGTGCGGCAGGGGACTCAGGGCAGGGGTGCAGGAGGAGTGCGGGGGGCGGGCTCTGGCCCGACCCGCACCGGGGGCAGGGCAGGCTCCCTGCTTGCTTGCCTGCCTGCCCTGCCGCCGCGTCGCACCAGGAAGCAGCTGGAACCTGGGGGAGGAGGGGCGCAGGGGTGTGTGTGGCTGTTGCTTCAGGCGCCGCCCCCAGCAGTTCCCATTGGCCGGGAATGGGGAACTGTGGCCAATGGGAGCTGCTGGGGGCGGTGCCTGAAGCAACAGCCACACACACCCCTGCGCTCCTCCTCCCCCAGGTTCCAGCTGCTTCCTGGTGCGACGCGGCGGCAGGGCAGGCAGGCAATCAGGGAGCCTGCCCTGCCCCCGGTGCTGGTTGGCCAGGTAAACGTGGGGGGGCCGGGAGGAGCTCGCGGGCCACATGCGATAGCCCTGCGGGCCGCATGCGGCCCGCGGGCCGCGTGTTTGAGACCCCTGACCTAGCACAATGGGTTCCTGGTCCATGACTAGGGCTCCTAGCCACTACAGTAATAGAAATTAATAATACTCATAGTGATAACGTGATCTTCGGATGTATAAACAGGGCAATCTTGAGTACAAGTAGGGAGGTTATATTAATTCTGTATTTGGCACTGGTGTGATCCCTACTAGAATACTGTGTCCAGTTTTGGTGTCTGCAATTCAAGAAGGATGTTGATAAACTGAAGAGGGTTCAGAGAAGACCCTCTAGAATGATTAAAGGATTGGAAACATATTTTTAGTGATTGAGCTCCTTGAGTCTATTTATCTTATCAAAGAGGTTTAAGGGGTGACTTGATCACAGTCTCTATGTACTTACATGGAGAACAGAAATTTGATAATGGGCTCTTCAGTCTAGCAGACAAACGTATAACAAGATCCAAAGGCTGGAAGTTGAAACTAGACAAATTCAGACTAGAAATAAGGCACACATTTTTAACCGTGATGCTAATTAGCCACTGGAACAGCAAGGTTTGTGGTGAATTTTTTGTCACTGGAAACTTTTTAATCAAGATTGAATGTTTACTAAAATATAAGCTCTAGTTCAAACAGGAATTCAAGGAAGGCCTATGACGTGTGTTGTGCTAAAGGTCAGATTAGATGAACACAATGGTCCCTTCTGGATTTAAGATTTGGAAAAGAGACGACTAAGGGGGGATATGATAGAGGTCTATAAAATCATGACTGGTGTGGAGAAAGTAAATAAGGAAGTGTAATTTACTCCTTCGCATAACACAAGAACTAGGGGCCACCAAATGAAATGAATAGGCAGCAGGTTTAAAACAAACAAAAGGGAGTATTTTTTCACACAACGCACAATCAACCTATGGAACTCCTTGCCAGAGGATGTTGTGAAGGCCAGGTCTATAACAGGGTTCAAAAAAGAACTAGATAAGTTCATGGAGGATAGGTCCGTCAATGGCTATTACCCAGGATTGGCAGGGATGGTGTCCCTAGCCTCTGTTTGCCAGAAGCTGGGAATGGGTGACAGGGAATGGATCACTTGATGATTACCTGTTCTGTTCATTCCCTCTAGGGCACCTGGCATTGGCCACTGTCGGAAGACAGGATACTGGGCTAGATAGACCTTTGGTCTGACCCAGTATGGCCGTTCTTATGTTCTTATGTTAGAATCTATTAATCTAGTGCATAAGAACCATAAAGTGAAACTGACAAGCAATTACAGTGATATGGGATAGTGTATTATCACTATCCAAGCTCAGCGAGTGCAAAAAGTGAGCAGAGTAAATGACAAAGTTCATATTTATAATATAAACTGACAGATTTTTAAGAACTGGTTAGACAAAGACCTGACAGGAATGGTTTAACTATTACTAAGCCCTGGTCTACACTGGGGGGAGGGGGGTCGACCTAAGATACACTTCAGCTACATATCTTAGGTCGACTTACTTGGCCGTGAGGATTGCAGCGAGTCGACCGCTGCCGTTCCCCCGTCGACTCCGCTTCCGCCTCTCGCAAGCTGGAGTTCCGGAGTCGATGGGGAGCACGTTCGGGGATCGATTTATCTGTGTCTAGACGAGACACGATAAATCTATCCCTGATAGATCGATCTCTACCCGCCGATCCAGCGGGTAGTGAAGACCTGCCCTTAGATGTGCCTTAAGTGCAGGGGACTGGATTAGATGACCTATTGAGGTCCCTTCCAGTCCTACATTTCTATGATTCTAGAATTTGTTACCTGTGCACAATACAAACCCTATAAACACTTCTCATGTGCTTAAGTTAAGCATGTATTTGCACAACTAGGTCTCAGAATAATACACAATAAGGTGTTAATAATAACACAGATAAGGGAATTTTTTAGCATACAGGTCTGTCTCATCTTACGCTGGGGTTACGTTCTGCGGTCAGCGCCTAAAGCGAAAACCGCGTATAGTCAAAATTACATTGAGTGTAATGGCGGGCAGAATCACCCGCCCTACAGAAACAGTATTTAAATTGTTATTTTTCTCTTTTTTTTTTGTTTTTTTCTTGTTTTTGCTGACCGCATAAAGCTGAAATCGCACATGTTAAATGCGCCTAAGATGCGACAGACCTGTATTACTTTTAAGTTTTAACAACAAGTGCTTAGTGAAAAAAACATATTGCACATTTTGCTTCTACATGGGTAGAAGATGCTTAAATTTCACTATGTTGATCATTTGTGATTTTTTTTTTAAATAAAGAAAGCAAATAATCCACATTATGGACAAATGTATTGCAAAAAAATAACCTTTAAAAAACTCTTAATAAACTCTAGAAAACTTCAAAGGTTAGTTGTTTGCTTTTCTCTTTCTTAAAAATGGCCAAATCAATGTATTTCAATTTAAAAAACAAAAAAGATCAATAATTATAAACATTCAGACCTTTCCCCTCTGCACCCCGACTTTCAACCCAGAGTGAGTTTTAATTGCTAAATTGTAATGTGTTTCCCTCCAAAATTAAGTTTTTGGTGGGAATTATTGATAGACCTTTAATTTTAACAAGTGCCACCACAAACATTGCACTGAAATTCCCCAGGGAGCCAGCATTTTATCACTTTAAGAGCATTGCATGGCTCCGTGATATGGTTATGATGCTGGATAATGATCTAATGTGCCTAACTGACAACTTGCTGGCTCTCTGCCAAGATTACACAAAAGCACGATACAGCTGGTAGCATGAGGGAAAAAAATGGAGATGCTGATTTCCCAGCTATTACAACCCCATAGATTAATCCAGTTGTGAGCAATTTCATACAGTATCTCATTAGGTAAAGAATCTAAATCAAATAATTGCTGGTCAATATTTTTGAAGAATTTCACTCTCTCTCAAAAAAAAATACATTGTGAAGTTTCCAATGTGCAGGGTTCAAAATGACCCATTTAAACAAAAATTAAAAGGTTAACATTTAAATCATTATAAAAAAAAATTATTTACAGAAAATCAGGTGTTTTGTAAACAGAAAGTTTCAATAGCCAGCCGAACAGTAGTTTTGGTAAACATTCTGATTTTAAAAAATTGATAAATCTTTCACAAAAAATTGAATATTTCAAAAAAAAAGGAGGTTTTTTTTAGAAATTATTCATTTTTTTAAAAGGACATTTTTTGACGAAAAAACATTTTGTCTGAGAAATTTCAATGAGCGTTAGTATCTGTGAATGGTCCATGTCTACCCTAGTAGATTAATGCTAGGGAGAACACTACTAATTGAGCTTCACATCATGATACCCCCTCTGCCCCATATTTGGGTATGTATAGCTGGGCAGAACTTGGTCACTTCAGTTCACAGGGCTTCAAAAGGGCGTTTTCTTTTGTTTGGGTTCTGGGTCACATGGGTTCTGAGTCTTACGACCTTCTGATTTTCCACTTGGAATTTTATATTCAAACTAAACCAAAAAACTTCAAGCAAAATTCAGATGAAACCCAGTGTTGTGCTGTAAACAGGCAATAGGGCAAGTTTCACATGTGTTGAACTTGAAATCACAATTCTCCCGAGTTCTGCTCAAAATTGGGCCCAGGTTCATTCACAAGTGGGTATTCACCCACGAAAGCTCATGCTGCAAAACGTCTGTTAGTCTATAAGGTGCCACAGGATTCTTTGCTGCATTCACATGATAAGTGAAGTGGGTTGAGTTTAAAGTTTGATATGAAACCTGAAATCAGGCAGGTGTTTTGGGGATTTCACAGCAAACCTTTGAAGAGCTTAGTAGCAGGTTGCCTAGGAAATAGCATATGGTTCACACTAAGTATTCCCCCAGTTTTATGTATATTCTCAGAGAACTGCTGGGACTACAGAGTTTGGATTTCTGGAGTGGGTTAACTCCTCATTCAGAGTGAAACAAATGGACAAGGTTCAAGAAATCTTTCCCTAGTCTAGTCTTATTTACAATGAGTATGGAGTCATGTTATTACTTTGAACAAAGACAGATTAAAGAGCAAAGCAGCAGTAAAGCGCATACACACATAACAGCCACACTCCACAGCTCCAGCAAAACACAGCTCTGCTTCTGTGTCTTCCAGGCACTGCTTCCAACTGTTATGTCACTGTGTCTTAACGTCACCCCCGGACACATTAAAGAAGCCTTTGTGTTAAGAGGGTCGCCTCCCTCAGCCAGGTGGCCTGTTGGAACAGCCAGCTGGAGTGGTCCCGTCTGGAAATGGCATCTTCAGCTAGTGCCCACCACAGCTGAAAAGGACCTTTAAGACACCGTGGCAATGAAGGGGTGTGTAGCCCACTGAAGGAGCTGCTAACAATATTGGGTGGGGTATGGCTGCAGTAGCTGTCACCCCTCCACCTTCCTTCTGTGTCAGATGTTTTCCTTTAGTATGGTTATTAGCTATATTTGCTATAGGATCATGATGTTAACACTGACTTTGAAAGGGCCTCCTTACCATGCTGATGCCCATTGTTCCAACTTCCCCCAGTCATACGAAGCTTGATGGGCTCTAAGCGTCATACATCACATGGGCAGAGACTCACCCTCCAGAATCAGCCCACCGGGACTGACTGTGCTGCATCCTGTGAAACCAAGCACCAGCTTTTGTGAGTACCAGCTCTGGTAGACAAATGCGACATTACATCACAGCACCAATATTGTTGCCTGGCACCATTGATGTAGAATAGCCTGGCGCTGCAGGAACCCATCCCTGAGGCATGGCGAGGAGGTTTGGTTCAGCTGAGCGTTGTCATTAGAACCCAAACATCTCCCATTTTACCCACACCTGATCTCCGGCATTTCAGCAATAGTCCTCTAATGCCAAACTCCTTTGTGCATTCAGCATAACCTGAGACAGGGAGCTGCTGAAGGGGCGGAAAGATGGCCTTGTGATTAGGGCACAATCCTGTCAGTCAGGAGATCAGACTTCTGTCCCTGTCACTGCAGCATACTCCCCTACCTTCTCTGTGGTTCAGGGTTACCACCTGAAACCTGGAGAGAACCACCCTTCCCTGCCTCACCGGGGGGCTGAGAGACTTTCTATCGGGAGTACCGGCCTCACAAACATTACGGGGCTCCGTCCCAGAGAAATGCCTCACTCAGACAACCCTTTCCACTGACGGCAACAGTTCTGCCTTTGTGAGGACATTACGAGTTGACCCAATATAAACACCATGTTCCTTGAAAACAGCTCTAAGCCATTTGTGGAGCCCATTTTCCCCTTCCTATTTACTTATTAAAGAGGAATAGATCCCTGCCTTTGATGGCTAATTTGTATTTGTTTAAAGGCAGAGGGGGATATCTTAGGCTTGGAAAGCTTAAAATAGACAAACAGTGCTGAAAGACTCCCCTCCCCGCTCAGCTCCCCCCGCCCCTCCTCCCGGCCCCGACAGTGCCGCCAGCTGCAGTGCAGCCTTCCTCACGCTGATTCCAGCTGTGCCAAATTGTACTGAAATTGTGTACAGTTTCATGATGTGAAAGGCAGAGGTAGGATTAACAGGAGCGCACAGCATCCTGTAACACAGGGCCCCTGTTCTCCAGGGGGAGGGGGTTGGGGAAGTTCCCTGAGTGGCTGCCACCTGCCTGGTTCTGTATAATTCTTTGTGCTACTCTGATGCAGTTCTCCTGCTCCCATGTGCTCCCCCATCATTCCCCCCTCCCTAGCCTAATCCACACCTCTCAAATGTCCCTCATTTCAAAGGGCCCCACTCATTCTAGTCTGAAGCTATCTGTGCTCCAGACCCCTTGGGCGTCTCCTCACTTTTATTACTGAAAAATATTTACCTCAGAAACAAAGCACCATGAAGCGGAGGTTATAAAAACAGCTATTTCCACTAAAGGAATGAATCCCACAGCATTAAGGTTCCTGGATGGGTGATTGTTTGTGTGTCCCACATTAAGGCTTTGGCAGGCTGAGGGCTATGCCTTGCCCATGAACGTCTGCAGAAGTCTCCAGAGCTCAGCCAGGGAAGCAGGGCTTTGGACTTCGCTTGTAAGTGTAAGAGGACAACATTGACTTGCTGGCATGTGGGATGGCTGTTGCTTTTCCCCCAGAGTAGGTCAGCGAGCAGGAGTCCAACATTAGTGTCCTTGTTTGTTTCTGGTAGCACCCACAATGTGCTTCCCAAACAGAAATGAAAGGATGCTTCCTTCCCCAGCTGATCCCAGTCTAAAGACAGGCTGAGGGCAGCAGGAAGGGACACAGCCGATTAGCAGAGGGGACAAGTGGTGATTGGCCATGTCATGGTGTATAGGGTTAAGTTAACGAAGGTTGCGCTGCTGCTGCGGTTTTACAATAGGATAAAGAAATTGTTCCCAGTTGCTCCTCTCACTAGTCATTTAGATCATTTCCCCACAACCGTGATGGCAGAAGCAGGCCCTTTCGGTGGGATTTGAAGGCAGAAAGAGGATGTGCCTTGCAGATGAGCTCAGGGAGGGCATTCCATGCGAAGGGGCCAGAGCGGAAGGAGGCACAGTGTTACTGATAGGCAGGTGCGGCTGGCGTAGTGCATGGAGTGAAGCAGGCGGGGGTCATGCACAGGGAGATGAGGATGAAAAGAAAGGAGGCAGCAGAGTTACATAGAGGTTTGAAAATAGCGACAAGAAGCTTGGCCTCGATGTGGTGGAGGAGGAGAAGCCAGCAGAAGGATTCACAGGTGGGGGTGATATAGTCAGATAGCAGGAGGGGAAGCACGGCTTAGTGGGTGGAGAAAAAGATGGGCTTAGAAGTGCAAGTCACGCTCACTGTGCCTCAATTTCTTTCTCTAAGAAAGTTAGTTACCAACCTCACCAGGATGTCAAATTAATTAATTGATGTTTATAAAACACTGACATCCTCAGATAGAAGGCCCTATAGGTGAACAAAGTGTTTATACCGCTCGAGCCAGAAGCAACCCAGACGTGGTCTGTTGTGGAAAACGTCACCTAGACCTAGTAAGTCTTACTGGCCTCAATGGTAACTCTTACTCTTTATTCACTTATCCATCTGGCCTTCATTTAAAAATAAAGGGATCAGAATGAACAATCACATAAGGTTTCAATTAAATGTTTAAAAGGCCAGAATTATAACTGCTGCATACAACGTTCTCTCTTAGTCCTTTATGATGGCTCCCATATACACAAGATAAGCACCGAGTAGCTATGATACAGTCCTGACTACTTTAAGAACCTATGTTAATGGCTAGATAAGGTTGAGATTTTAATAACGTGAGCTTAGGAAACTGATAGTAAATGTTCTTACAGCAACACTGACTATTCCACCCACCCACCAGGCTTATAAACTGTGAGAGGTTCTTTCATTACAGGTGATAAGCTCTCCTTTCTCGGTGGCATTTGTAATGGACCCCCATCATCAAAGCACACAGGCACAAATGCTTATGTGTTTAGATAATTTAGAAAATGACAATGATTTTATCAAACTCTGTTTCTGGACTGAGACCAACCACATGAAATGTCTACCTCAGACGGTAATTTGCTGGAGAAAATTCTAAGTGACTCAAACTAAAATCACTTAACTCTGACTATATCTTCGCTACTGCAGTGTTCTAATCCAGACAGATGAATCAGTGCAATGTGTATGAACTCTGTGGGTCTTTGAGGTGAAATCCTGGTTCCACTGAAGTCCCTGGCAAAAACCTCATTGACCTCAGTGGGGCCAGGACTTCACTAATGAACTGTAGAACTTATCAACCAACATGAATAATGTCCACTTGCTCTAGCATTCTGCTACTGAGCTGTGTCTTAACCCGTATCATCAGACCAAAACACCTGCTGGAAAATATCAGTCCAGTGGCCGCTCTCTTTGAGGGAAACACCAGCATCAGTCACTGTTCTGAAGACAGCAAGTAATAACTGGTGTGTCTAAAACATGTTTTAGAAATCTGAGTACATTATATATATGGCTAAGAAACTGGGGCACTGTAACTGCTTCTTATTACCCTACTCCTAACCGTCTCAGTGTTGTCTCTCATCGTATACCTAGAATGTAAGCTCTTTGGGGCAGGGGCTGTCTTTGTGTTCTGTGTGTGTGTATGGTGCCTAGCACAATGGGGTCCTGGTCCATGAGTGGGGCTCCTACAGTTACACATAATGGCAAGCATACTGTGAGGAGATGGAGGCACGTATGCAGCCTTAAAGATCAGTTACCAGCTTCCTTGCTTTTTCTATACTATCCCTTAACCAATGATAATACACCTCTACCCCGATATAACGCGACCCGATATAACACGAATTCGGATATAACGCGGTAAAGCAGCGCTCCGGGGGGGGGAGGGAGCTGCGCACTCCGGCGGATCAAAGCAAGTTCAATATAATGCGGTTTCACCTATAACACGGTAAGATTTTTTGGCTCCCAAGGACAGCTTTATATCGAGGTAGAGGTGTATCTTAAAAATTGTATCTAGTCATTTAATCAAAACTCATAAGATTAAAAAAATATGGAGAGCTGGGCCAAAACGAAACCTTAGATCTAAACCACAGACTTGAGCTTGCAGCTCAAACGTGTCTCTGTCCTGGGCCAAATCTGTACTCCTCACAATTTAGCAACTTCTATACTTGGATGCAAATTGTAAACTGCCAAGTTCAGGAGCATCCATGCTGATCTGAGTGGTTTGGTTCTGCCTTTTCCAAAGTTCTAAAATTTGGATCCCGGGTTATGGTTCAGGCCCAACTCACTAAAATAAAACATGTTTTATATTTTCTATTTTAAGAGACACAAATGCATGTGTATTTTTGAAAATCATTGCACAGCTGTCCCAGAAGCAGACGGACTGTAATTCTAAGTGGCGGCTCATCAAATTCTAAGCCATCACCCACTAATTATCCATTGGTGGAATTCTGACTTAGAATGGATGATGGTCTGACTTAGAATTCCACATGTATGAAGAGCTGCCAATTTTTCTTCCCTTTCATTATATTTCTCCAAGGAATGTTCCAGCCTGACAGAGTATTCTTTAGACCCTCCAGCAGAACCAGCTTCAGTAGGGATATATGGAATAAACCAATAACCTCAAACCTGTTCCCGAATCATTCATCAAAGGTTTGGTACAGTTTGATTAAATTAACTCTCTCTCTCTCCCTCCCTATCTTACCTTCCAGCAAGGCATGACCCGGCCCAGCAGACCTCCTGTTGGCTGGCCCCAGGCCTACAAATAGTTGGGGATTTCTTACAGTGGGACTTCCCCCACTCCATCAAGAGATACACGGCTCACTCTGGGGTACAACGAGCTGGGAAACCCTAAAGCAGTACAGAAGTTTAACTCAAAGCTATTTGAACACTAGAAAAGCTGGAAGGAACATTGGACCAGCTACAGAAATGAAAGAGGGTAAATCAGAGAGCTTATGGGAAGAGCAGGTACTGTGGGAATTGGAGAAGAGGGTTACAGGTGCTAAAGTAAAAAGGTCTTGAAGGGAACAGAAGGAAAGGTTATGCAGAACTCTTGGACATAGTGGAAAGAAGGGATGAGACCTCTCAATCAGATAGGAAAGTGACTGACCCTGCTTCCAGCTGAGCAGGAGCCAGACAGTGGACTTGCAGTGCTGGTAGCAATAAAAGAGAAAAATGGAATAGAACCACCAATGCCAGGTGTGGTGTCATAACAGCAAATTTAGTCCTACTGCACCAGTTACACAGAGCTGGAGTTTGGCAGGTAGCTACGCTGTAAGACTGGGTGACAGCCTTAGGCATGTGCTACTGGTGCAGGTGCAGAGAGTCTTGTGCATCCAAGGACCCCATCCCATTGCCAAACAGTCAACAGCTCTTTGTCCATATATGGGCACTTTGTCCATATACTTAGCCTCTCCACCATGTTGTCTTTCCCCCCCCCCCCCCCCCCCCCCCCGAATATCTCAGATTCTGGAACTGCTGCCAAACCAGAGATCTTGTTCTGCAGATCAGCTCCCTTCCCTGCTTTGCTTGTTGCAATTGCAGTGGGTAAGGCTCAGACAGCCTCACAAACTACACTCACTCAGCAGCTGGATTTGGAGAGATGTGGGTATGTGGATGTTCAGGGGTCCTGCGATAGTTGGATTGGGATCTGGCTGTGGCACTGAATAGGTTCTTTCACATAGGGTGCCAGCTTATGTCAAGGTCTCCATACCTCAAGTAAACACTGACAAATACATAGCTGGAACCTGTCTGGTTTTCCTGTGTGTTGTTATTGTTAAAATAGGTATTAGAGTTATAAAAATGTGCTTAGTGTTTAGACTTTATTGAATGCTTGTAAATTGCTGCATACATTAATCTCACTTATACCATCTCTATCCCATATTGTAAGATAACATTTGAGCATTTGCATGATAACCCTCTGTAGCTGTGGAAATCACCCGAAAGGGAAAACATTAGTTAGTGTGAAATCCTGGCCTACAACGAAAGGTATGATGTCCTGCCCCACAGAGAAGGACTATCAAAACCAGACGAACTATTGTGGAACATCAAAGAGGGCAAAAGATTTTGCTGATTGCTTCCCCCTTCTTACCCCCTCTCTCCTCCTCACGAAGAGGAGAACTGCAAGTGAATTCCTCCCATCAGCTGAGCTGGGAGCTCAGCGAAGCAGGAAAGGAAATAAAGGTCCCTGACAAGGAGAAACTATCTTCATGCTGCTAGGACTCTGAGGGGCAAGGATTACTAAGCATAAGCAAAAGATCCCCAGTACTTAGTCTGGGTTAGCCCTAAAGGATATATAGAGCTTGCTTATTATAGAAGCTTCTATTACTTTTTGAAATTTAAGATTAGAACTCATTTATGTGTATATATGTTTACCTGCTTTAACTTTGTAAATAACTCTCATTTATTTTTCTTAGTTAATAAATAATTAGATAGTTTATTACAAGATTGGCTACAAGCATTGTCTTTGGTGTAAGACTGTATAATGCAATTGACCTGCAATAAGTGACCGGTTCTTTGGAACAGGGAGTAACCTGAATAATGTTGTGATTTTTGGTGTAAGGGTCCATCTGTCAGAAAGACAAGATTACCTGGGTGACAAGATAGAATGGAGTACCCAAAGGGACTGCCTGTGACTCCGTGATTAGGCTGTTATAGTGCCTGAGGAGTTTACACTTAATAAATGGTTGGTGAAAACTAAGTATAAAACTCTCAGCCAACTTGGGGTTTGTGCCATGCTTCTTAACAGTCTGCCCTGAAGTTGGTACTCATGCTCTTTAGTCATTACAGGACAATTTGACATAGGGCCCCATAAAATCTTCTGTACAGATAGACATGCTATCAGGATGAGTATAATTTAATATCACCACCTATTTATAAATTAGAAAGCAGAAAAACTATCTCTGCTGTGAAATATTCCATGCCGTGCAGAATGAAGCATGAACTTATCAAACTATACAAGTGACCCTTGTTTATTTTGCAGGCTTATATGAGAAAGCTAGAATGTGTGTTGGGAGAATAAGGAGTTGCTGAGTGGGAGAACTCATGTTTTGATCACTGGGAGATTTCATGGTCCATCAATACCCTCAATTTTGCAGAGAGATGAAATAGTATGTGGAGCAAGAACCTTTCATCATTTAAATCAGACAAAGGAAACAAACAAAGCGCTTTGTATTCTCATTCCCAGCGTCCCTGTTGCTTTGTAGAATGAATGCCCTAAACCAAGCTTCATGGATTTAGCCTTTTACAAGACAAGATGAATTTCATGCCTTTCCCCGACTGTTTGTGTATTCATTTGCGGAGCTGTCAGAAAGCTAACCATTCCTAGTGAATGCAGCCCTCATCTTATAAAAAAAACCCACCCTAAACCTAAAAATAAAAATGCATTAAGTGGCAGAGCACAAACCATTTCTCTGTGAAGTGGATTAGCAATCAGTACTAATTACAATATTAAAAATGGGGATTAAGACACAGAGCTGAGCAGGGCTAGCATATGGCGTACTATTGACCTATTCCATATGCGGCTGCTATTGTCCCATATCCACTGTATTGTAACATTCTGGCTGCTTGCTTGTTTTTCATTCCCTCCCCTTTTCTTTCCTCTTTTCTCTCTTCTTCCACACCACCGCGGCAGCCCTGATCTTCTGAAACCTGACATTTACACATGAATTGTGTGACTGTGCAATGCAGCAGGGCCCGTGTGACCTGGGCCACTAAGCAGCATATCTGTAATTAGGCAGACCAGAAACAAGGCCGGCACTAGCTATCGGATAGACCACTGTGGGTGTGATGGTGGGGAAGTCTTTATTACAGAAAATCCTGAACTCTGTCCTGGGGGGGGTGGATCTGATTTAACTCCTAAGGTGCTGGGTCGTTGATGTGTCTGGGAGGGGAGAATTTCCACACCTTTCATCCACCTGCTCTTACATTGGAGGGAGCTCCCAGAAGTACTAGAAACTCTCATAGCTCTGAAGGAAGAAGAGCAGCTGAAGTGACTGGTGACTGAACTCAGCAGCAGTGATAACAGGGGCACCCATTAATTGATCCTGCCTGACCACTTCTTTTTAACAGAAAGTAAATTCAGCTAAACCTCGATCCTCCTTCCCCAACTCACGCTCTCAGATGTTTGGGGCCATGTCATGGCCTGAGTCGTGCAGCCATTTTGGGGGGAAAGGCACCACTTTGTCCCCTGCACAGGCTACTCATAGGATGGGTGGCTGTGCAGTACAGTGCGTAGCCTCCATGGGGCTGCTATGCTATCCTTTACACACACTGGTGGATGGGAGTGGGTGGGGAATGATGGGCCAGTCAGAGCACCTGGGAATTACCCCGCTCCAAGCACAGGGAACGGTGTGTGTGTGTGTGTGGGGGGGGGGGAAACCAACAGTCAGATTGTCACAATGAGACGAAATTTGCTTCCTAGTCTGTTTTGAGGGCAGCACAACAACTTGCTGCCTATTGCTTGGAGCTGATGGGGAAGCCTGGATTTATCACTCAGTGGCTCTAATAACGACTAGACAGGACTGAACAGAAATGATCATAATGGGTTCCGAGACACCAATCCGAGGACTTGCCCTCCAATAAAGACACCAGACCAACCTAAGAGATTGAAACGTAGAAACATGTTTCTTAAGAGGGTTGACAACAGCTGTGAGGGCTGGTTAGTCTGTCAGACTCTTGTGCCTTCACTGCACTGGCGCACTGTCTCTCGTTTTCACCATCATTTTTTTTTAACTAAATAACAGAACAAACCAGACGCCCCCTTTAACTCTGGCTTCTGTCAGATGTAGAAGCTGGCGTTCACAGGGATTCCTGCAAACCGTTTTCCTAGTTTGGCTTTCCATGTATTTGCACCTGATCAAGTTTCCCTTTGAGATTCATGTTTGATGAACCCCTGTTATGTCACTTGTTCTTTACACAAATGAATATGAAGAAACCACACAGGCACAACTGGGTCCCAAATAACCATGTTTAACAAATAAACACAAATATGCATACCCTAGTTACCTACATACTGCTGCTCTGACTGCTTTCTGGCAGCTTCTACAACATAGCACACAGCGAGCACCACTAGAGGGCTCAAACTATTTAAAGGGATATTAGCCTGTTCCCTCTACACTACAACCCACAAAACCCAAAATGATTCTCAGCCAAAACTTCCAAGTTTCATCTTATTTCCATCAAAAACCTTAAACCAGCCCGAGTTCATCAAGAGTTTTGCAAACTTGCTAGTGAACCAGGCCTGAATTTTGAGTTTGCAGTAGATTCTACAGCTCCTCTCTATCTCCCATACAGGGAATACGATAATCTCTCCCCAAGTTTTTCAGGGGAAGATGTATCATCTACACAGAGTCCTGTTCGCCCCGCAGTGCGCATGGAACACTCAGACTGATGTTGATGTGAATTACAAACACATACACACAAGAAAGAAGAGATCCCTTCATTGCCATGAATGAGTAGAACGGATGGCTGGGACAAGAACCACTCTGCGTCAATCTCTCTCTGCCTTTTTTCCCTTTCCTAGGCAGGAATCAAGCCCAGTTACATTGAATCAAACTTTCAAACCCACAACGTGAGAATAAGTTTGACAAAGTGAGTTTGCCTGCCCTAACTGAGGTCCTGTCATCAGCTGCGTGAGTTGTGTGCTGCAAATGGAGATGCACAGATGCAACACCAGAATCTGAGCTGCACAGGAAATGAGAGGGGGTCTGTCAGAGAAGGTGTTCACATAGGCAATCTTTGTATCACACAGCGTCATTGTTAGTACCTGGAGGTCAGTGAGGAGGTTAGAATCCTATGAGATAGCAGCTGTAGCAAGAGCCATCCAGTGTAGAAGGAAAAACCAATACAGAAAAAGCCAATGCAGAAGAGGATCCAAGCGGACTTCTGGGGCATGGCAGACACTGAAACGCAGCCATAGCATATGCAAGAGCCATATTCAAAGCAACCCCAGTGTAAACACGGCAAATCAGGCCGCTCAGGATTGCCCTGTTGTGTGATTGTGAGTGTGAGAGAATGGATGGAGACAAGGCCTCCATGTGATTTATACGTTCCACACTGCACTAAGCTGAAGGCACAGCATGTACTGCAAGTACCAAGGACCTGTCAGGAAATGAATGGAGTCTTTGTGTGTCAGCTGCTGCTGTCATTTAAACCAGGTCCACAAGCCATAATAGTCACCAGAAGCTCTTTTTGGGGTAGGAGAGCTTTAATTGATAACTCAATTGGTGGCATCAGTGCAGATGCTTTTGTGCTCCTCTTGCAGGGAGGCCTTTTAATTCTGGGTGTGTGTAATAGGAGGAGGGAGGGGAAAGAGAATTTTTTTTAATAGGAACCCCAATTGATAAAAAGCAGAGTAGCCTCATCTGTATGCTGTGCTCTTAAAGAATGAATTCAAATCTGGGAAAACTAAATGAGTGTTAGAAATCCCTGATCTAGATGGACTCAGACCTCCAGAGAGGTCATTAGAAGGTTTAGGAAGCTTCTGATCAATTGAAAATTTCTCTTTAGGAGGCAGGGGGGCTTGTTACAATTCATTGGATTCTGAGCACTGGGAAAGCATGTAACTACTCAAGTTCCTAGCTCAAAATACTGGAGTTTGGTTCAAACAGCAGAACCTTCAGGACACGGCCCTGATCCTTATCTCACACCAGTTTGACACTAGTGCAACTCCATTAGCTTAAGTTGAACTACTCTTGATTTATAGCTCCGTTAGTAAGAGGAGAATCAGGTCCAAGATGACTATTGGCCAGTTTCGTCTCTGCAACTAAATGACTTTTCAACTGACTAGGTACAGAATGTAACGTGATACCCAGTGGGGCAAATTCCTCCCTCTTGTAACAAACAAATACTGAATTTGGGCCAGTGTTTTTATTTGACCATCATTATAAAGGAAGGGCGTTCAGGTCTAAGAACAAAGACATCTCATCCTTTGTAATGCAAATCTAGTTCTGCTTGAATAGGCTTTGGAGAGTGATATACAAAAAAAATTGTACAGAGATGTCTGCGGTTTCAACCTCCTTCTTCTAGAATGTGTGACTTCAAAAGGAGGCATGATAATTTGACAGATGGACATTTAATAATAAATACTGAGTACGGGATCTTAACACACAGCCACACAGCAGTGTTGCACCTGAAACAAACCTCCCTTACACATGAGCGCCCCAGCTCCTGCATTCTGCAGTCTCTCCTCATCAGTCTCCCCGCTCACTACACAATACTGCCCAAGGGGAATGAATCCAGTTTTAGAGCTGAAGTAACTCCTACATATGCCCATAGACTCCACCCGTGAGCTGAGGGGGCTGAGTAGTGTGGGACCCAGCCTGGGATTTAAAACATTCTCTGGCAGTTGAGGAGTAGCCTCCATCTAAATAGCCCTAAATATTTGGGAAAGGAACCTTTCACCGTAACCGCTAGCGATGGGGTGGAGCTATTACTTTTTGGGCTATATGGCCCCTTGACTGGTTACACTTGCTGAACTGTTAAACAACTCTCCCCTCCAATGAAAGTACATTGGCCTCCGTTTATAGCCCTTTAAATTTCCTCCTCATCTGTTAGAAACTATGGGCTGAATTTTCAAAAGATCTCAGCTCCCATTTCGGCACCAAAATCAATGGCCCGATTTTCAAAAGAGGATATTGGTTCCTGTGCCTTTCTGATAATCTGTCCATGCGCGACTGGATGCTGAGCGCTGTAGAGAATAATCTGGCCCTTATTTAATTGCCTAAATGGGAACAGAACTTTCTTGACAATCAGGCCCCCACTGGGCGTTTTGAGCACTTGAAAATCTGGCCCTATGCGGCAAAAGTAGTTTCCCTAATGCATCTGCGCTGCCCTACACAGCAGGGGGGAAATGTATGTGAAGGAATTATAAGTGTCACTTTAATCATAACATCTGAAGTATTTCTCTTTGGAATATTTCTGAAGATCTCCTTCTGCATGAAGTGATCACTGCAGCCAAGGAATTATTATATAGCAACACAAACTCCCAATTCACCCGTAATTACCTGACTGGCACCAATGGGCAAGGGAGCTAGCTTTGTTTTTCGAAAAGAGGCAAAAACACAGCAATCAAATATGGTGAGCACAGAGCTGTTCACTATCCATAAATCTGTTGTGAGACTAGTAAGTGATATTCCTCAATCTCAGAGCCTATGTCATTTCCCTCGCCTTTTTGTACCTCATAAATTCTGTCCCTAATGTACATGTTTCTCCATTCCACGACATCCAAACCCATGGCTAAGTTATTTAAAGTATTGTGCATGTCATACAGTATTATTAAGGGTTTATTAAAAATGAAGCTGAACCTCAGATTAGTATTTTTCTTCTGTGCTCGATTTTGCAATCAAGAAAACATAAAATTCCTCTGTGCTTCTTATCTTTTAGGTGACTTCATTATTACAACACACACTCTTATTGGTTTCTATTGTATTTATCTGCTGTTATTTTTCATGCGGGGATTCCTATCACTGTTTTACTGACGTGAATGACATTAAACTGAATTTACATTGAAGTGATTGAGAGAAGAATTTGGCCCCATGTGTGAAATGCTGAGGGACCAGAATTATGCCAAAGGATTCTATATTTTATCAAACACTATGGTGCAATTAGTCGCTATATACACAGGCACATACAGGGCCCAGTCCTGCAAGCCTTCCATGCATGGAACTCAATTGACTTTAATGGGCGTTCTGCACAGAGAGGGTTTATGCTTTACAGGATTGGCAGTACAAGCCAGCAGTGACTAAAAGGAGTTAGAGATGAACTGGGCAAGTAACATTCAGATTCAGTTTAAGTTTAGGCTAGCCTCAACCCCCTAAAACTCCAAATATCAGGACTGTCCCTGTAAAATCAGGGACACCCTGGTCACCCTAATTAACATCAACAGTGGGACCATGGTAACAATTAACATTATGTAGAGGGTAATGTATATATAAATGATATTTCAGGACAGTTCCTGCTTCAGTGAATTTACAAGTTAAGTAAGACCTCAATCCTTCAGACACTTATTGATGCGAATAACTTCACTCATGTGGGCAAGTTTACTCACAGGCACAAGTGTTTGCAGGATCAGCCCCTATCCCAGACAAACAGGGCCGGCTCTACCATTTTTGCCGACCCAAGCAAAAAAAAAAAGCCGCTCGGATTGCCGAAGCAAAAAAAAGGCGCCTGGAGTGTGCCGCCCCAAGAATGGACGGAATGCCGCCCCTTAGCATGTGCCGCCCCAGGCACGTGCTTCCTCCGCTGGTGCCTGGAGCCGGCCCTGCAGACAAATATATAAACAGGAGAACAATTCAAACACAAGAAGGTGCAGAGACATATGTGACAAAGGAACATTCAGTGAGATTCTATGCAGAACTTGCAGCCCAGTGGGAGGGGCTGCTAAGGTGGTTGTAAGCCATCTTTGTGCCCCCCTGATCCTGAGTTACTCCAGGGGCTGGAGAGGCCCCCATTTTTAGGCATCCCTCGGGGCTAAAGGACAGCAGCCTTCCCAGAATCTCTGCAGAACTGCATGATGCCCCTCCCATCCCCAGCCCTACCCTCAAAATACCCCCTACACCAGGACTTGTAAGAGGGGGACCTCAGAAAGAAGGCTTACAAGTGTCCCCACAGTGCTTATGCTGGGGGAATCCTTCCCCAGCCAGATATAGGGCTTTCAAGGCCCCTTGATGCTGATCTGGCCTTTTTACATGGTGTGAAGGGGCCAGAGAGGGGGTGATGATCTCACCTTTATCTGTGTTTTTCCTTTACAAAAGTGACTCATTTTTACAACACTGATCATTCATTCTGTTGTCAGTTACTGAAAATTCAGTGTCTATTATTAAAGATTGCTAAATTAATGACAATGAAGGGTATGGGGGGAGGAGGGAGGATATATTTGCCAAAAGCTTTACCACCAGTGTGGGCATGAAATTTGATCCTCACCATATGGTCCGGAAAAAGTTCCTCCTGTCTCACACAAATCTGGGTTAATATTTGGCTTAAAATAAAGCAGAGTAATTTAAAACACACACTTCACAGGCAAACTACTGCTCGATGTAAACAAAACATTAAACTGAAAGGATCCATATGCACTCGTTATCGGTTGTTGCATTTCTTTTTCTGAAAAGGAAATCTAATACATTTTAAATAAACCCATAGCATGAAACAAAATAAACTGAAGTCTTTGCCAGGTTTTTTTTTTTTTTTGCAATGTGGAAAAAGAGCTTTTGTGATAAAGTTACAATTTCAGAGGGAAGGAGCCAGGCAACAGAGAACATATAGATCACAAATGTCAGCAAAATCAAATCCTAACTGGGCTCTCTTTTCCACCATGCAGCCTTACAAGAATTTCATTCTTTTAACAGAGCAGAATGTCTTTATTGACTGAGGTCCCAGTCGTGCAAGCTGCTCCATGTGGGAAACCCCGCATCGAGCCCCCTTGAAGTCAATTGTTAGTCAAATAAAATTATTATTGAAATACTTTGAAGTCTGTGTGGCTCTGTGCAGGCTCCGTGGTCTGCCTGGCACTGAGCAGCTTGCAGGGGCAGGGTCTTCAGTTTTTTGACACGATAAGTTATCTCCGGATAGATTTTCAAGGGTCTGAATGGCAGTTAAGCACTTAACTCCCATTGACTTTCAGTAGGAGTTGGGCATTTAACTGTCATTCATGCTTTTGAAAACCTAGCCACTCCTCTCTAACGTACTGCCATGGGACTGGCCAATACAATGCACCCCTGCATGGCTGGCAAGCAGCTCCTGCCTCAGTTTTCCTCCTTAAAGGGGCTTCTTAAATGAACACTGTTGTCAGATGCTACGGGTGTGGTGCTCTGCTTTCTCCTGTTGATATCACTCGGCTGCATGTGTGTGTTCCCTATGTGTGCTGCCCCAGCTCTGCGCAGATAGCTGACCCAGCAGACCTGAAGAGAACCCCCAATAACCACAGAGTCTAGTAAGATGCAAAGTCACGTCGACTAGGTTTATTGCGACCTCGGACACAATTGCAGTTCCCTGTAGGTTTCTTAGCCTAACTCAGGGCATACTACGAGAAAGTGCCTCTTGGCAATGGACCCGGCTCAGTCAGTGGCGGGACTTTCCACTGCCCCCTCGGCCGGACAAAGCCACCGCCCCAGGGATACATTCTTATACACAGGTACAAACAAGTTACACATCACTCCTGACGTATTGAGGTGCAACCCTTCTACGTAGCAAGGTACAACCCCTCTACGTAGTAAGGTGCCGCCTCTCACCTTGTACAGATTGGTTCGATCAAAACAACTCTATCCATCATTTTACCCTTTTGCCCGTCATTGGGATGGGTCGGCCTGTTCCATGTTATCTGTGTGGAATGTCTACATTCTGATCCCTAGTGTTCCGTACCTTTTAGGTATGTATCTTCTTGCAGCATCAGCCCTTTCCTTGCCAGCTTCTGTGAGCAGGGCCTGCCTCTAGCTCACAGCTTAACTTTGCTTTATGTTAGCAAAGTCTTGACCATTACTTCAGTTCAGGCCTCAGGCCTCATACTGGGCCTTTATCAGGGCCTTCACTTACTACAAACACCACACACAGGCTTTCCATGCAATATCGCCCCTCCTTGGGGTCTGGTTTTATTAACAAAACAGTTCAAAATACAGTCTCCTCCACTCCATCCATATAGCCCCTTATTAGGTCACTCCAAGGCCTATCCTATTATGTTGGAGCCTAATATCTCCAAGAAGCCTCTAAAGTCCACTCTGATCTGCCTGGGAATCCCTTCTCCAGAGCTTCCTGCCATTCACTGTAGGGGAATCAACTAATCCCTGCTCAAGTGTGCTAGGGCTGGCAGGCCCCAGGCCTCTAGCCTGTCAGGGGCAAGCCATCCTGTTCCAGGTATGTATTTTAATAACGTAGTCAGCACCACTGTGCTGTACATTTCTTTTTCAACCAACGAAACAGTCTCTTTAGGGTGCTGTAGGAGAGATGAGATCGTTAACTACAAACCTACCTTAGCTGCATAATGTGGCCCAAATATGCTAGAACAATTTCCACTGTTCTTCTATGGGCTTGTCTTCACTGCAGTGTTAGCTCGAGTCACCTGCACTCGAGTTAACTCCTCTTGAGTTAGCCTCGCTAAAGTGAGAGTGACCACAGGGCGAAACACTCAAACAGCACAGAGTGATTGGATTAGCAGCCCAGAGCGGCTCAGTCCCCAGTGCATTACTACTTCACGCATCAGCAGCACTCGAGCTTCAGCCCACACCCCCTGACGGGCCAGGCAGCTCGAGTTTAAAGCGCCACCGAACTAGAGCCAGAGGTTTTTGTGTGAGCACGGGAGTTGCCAGGGCCGCCGAGAACGGGTTTGGGCCCCGGTGAAAAATTTTTTTCGGGCCCCCCAGCAAGTAAAAAAGGCAGTAAAACAGGGCCGACCGGGGGAGGGGGCGGGGGGAAGCCCGGAATTTTTTTGGGCCCCCTAGCAAGGGTGGACCGGCTAAACAGGGCCGACGAGATGGGTGGGAAGCCGGGGAAGCCGGGCCCCCTTCCGGACCGCCGGGCCCCGGTCTTTTGTACCGGCTTTCCCCCCCTTCTCGTCAGCCCTGGGAGTCGCTTGTGAGCAAGGAATCATCACGATTGGGACTGTACTGTAATTAGTACATACAAAAGGGAAGAGTCAAGGCTGTGTTCACAACCCTAACTTTGTCAGTTCTCAGCTTTTGAGTGCTTAAGTGTGACATTGGAATGTTCTCTGGATGTAGCTGTTTGTCTGAAATAGATATGGACTAAATCACCTCCTACAAGAGTATAGCATTTGCCACACAGCATCAGACTATTGTTCCCTTACATCTAGTGTCCTGCCTCCAACTGAACCAACTAACCTATTAAGTGAACCAGAAAAACCTATAATGCAGCCAGCATATTGCACAATGATGTGTAGAGAGGAGGAAAAAATCCCCTTCGTGATCCTTCAAGCAATTGGCTGAGGTCCTAAATGAAATCAGGACATTTAGCATGTGTAACTACAAAACGTATTGGTCCGAGAATTATTCACTGGCACAAATTAGCACCTGTTGGCAATGTGAGCAGAGGCCACAGGCTGGCCAGGCATGGAAACCCAGATGTAATGGGCCAGATCCAAACTTGCCTGAAGTTCAAGAGTGTGTAGTTTGGGTCAAGACTTTCTCTAAGGAAACTAAACGACCCCTTCACTGCTAGAGGTGATCCCTCCAGGTCATGGTTGAGGCATGGCATATGGGGAGGAAATGTGGTGGGAGATTGCACTGCAGCTGCCCAGGCTGTATCCACTCCGTGAATAAACACAGGAAACTAAATTCATTTCAAAAGAAATATACAATCAGTGCCGATCTGAAAAACTTTGACACAATCATTTTCCATTGGAGCATGTGGTTCCGTCAAACTGGAAATGCTTTGCAAAATAGCGTCAATTTAGCCAGAATTTCATTTCCAAGAAAAGCCTGGGGAAAAGTTCTGACAGTGTTGAAACGTCCTGTTTTAACATTGTCAGAGCAAAACGTTTTGATTTTTCATTTGGAAATGACTTTTCATTTCAATGTTTAATGTTGTATAATATTTGTAAAAAATCAAAATATTTGGACAAGCCAAAACAAAAAATATTCTGACTTTTCTTTCAGAGAGAATTTCGAAATTTTCAGGTGGTGTTCTCATTTGGAATGAAACCAAATTTAAAATATGGCATCAGTAACAGGGCAAAACAATTGACAGAAGAGTTTTGAAATCTGGTTCTTGTTCTGCCATTGACCTACTGTGCATCCTTGGGTGAGTCATTTCACCACTATGCCTTTTTGCCCATCTGTAAAGTGGTGATAATGACACTCACTGTACTTCATAGAACACTTTGAGATCTGCAGTTTAAAGGGCTATATATTTGTCATCACATACAAGTGTCAATGCTGTAATATCAAAGCACCAGGAAGAGTGCCAGCTTCTGTCTGAACATTTAGAGTGTTATGCACCTGTTTTCAGCGGGGGAAGCTGCTAGTTTATGTAGCGTCGGCTAGCACAACGAGCAAGCTGCTCTGTTTATGCTGTGTGTGAATCAAATGTGCGTGAACACAAGGAGTGAGTGGAAACACTGGATCTCATCTCCTGTAATAAATAACTGAAAGAAGTGGGCAATTTCCTCTAACCCAGTGAGCGGCAAGCTGTCTGGCACTGGGACATCTGTATGTTCTTAGGGCTCAAGGAAGTGTATAATCTGATCCAGAAAGAAAGTAGTTTCTTGCTGAAAACCTGAAATCTACAGGATCCTACCTTGGATTTCATATGCTGGTATGAATGTTCACTTCTAACAGATGCTAACAGTTAGCTGTGTAAACCCAGGGCTGCATGGGGGAGGGGATGAGCAGATCAGCACTTCAGTGCTGGTGACATTCAGAGACCAAGAAGCTAAGTTCACCTCTGCTGTGGCTCGGTTGGGGGGGGAGGGAAATATTGGAGCAGGGAGTGAAGCCAGGGAGCAATTGCTTTCAGTGACATGTTCCCTCTGCACCCAGCAGAAGAATAAAGGGTACTGGTGGCAGTCTGAACGTCCTCTGTGGAGTTTCTGTTCCTCTTAGATAAGGGGTTAGTGATGCACAGCCCCAGAGCAGGAAACACAATGTTCCTGTCTCCTGAGGGAACTGGGCTGTCTGCACTATTGCCAATCCCAAGGGTTTGAAACCCACATCCCCAAATCATAAGATTGGCTAAAAAAGCATGAAATGTTAACAAGCAGCAAGTGTTGGGTTCTTTCTACCTTCTGGGTTTTGAGCCTTTAGGGATCACGTTCTCAAGCTTTTCTCCACAACTGCAAGAGCTAGACATTTCCCTTTATTTAAACGAACCTTGACTAACCACATGACTCCAAGAGCTAGGGGCTTTAAGAAAAAACACAAAATATTGTGAGGCCTGTAATAAAATCATCAGTTAGCAACACTGTGCCAAGGGGTGACACCCCCTTTCAGCCCATAAACCCCTACCAAAAAACCCCACAACCTACCCTAAGCAGTTTGATCCTGAAAAAGGGGGAAGTGCCAGAGACTCCATTAAGTGCCCTGAGGACTTCGAAACTGCTACCAATTTACAAGGTGCTCAGATGGGCAGCAGTAAAAAACCCTAAGAAAGAAAGAGAGCAGAACAGAAGAGCTGTCTATTCATGCAGAAGTCCTGATACCTACAGGGAGAGACCCAGATTTCCTTGCAGATTTTACACGGACTTCTCATGGAACCTCTCTTTCCGGCCCTTTGACCACGGTGGTTGTTTAAGGGGAGAAGATTTCAGTTCTGTCCTGGAAAGCTCAGACACGCCAATGAAACACAGATTTTGTAGTTAGACTGCCTAATGCTTCACATTTCCCACCTAACACTTCCTCACATTGCAGTGTGGTTGCTGAGAGGTCTCTGCGGTGGGTCCCTCCCCAGCTGTCTGTTTGCTTTCAGCTCCCCACACATTACCAGCTGAGACAGTGACCACTACTCTCCTTGAAAAACATCTTCAAGCTGTTAGCTCGTTTTCAGCAAGTCACACTAGTGCATGGCTCTCTCACGGTGAAGCACGCTCTAAAGGAAGGAGGACATTTCCAGTGTGTAACATTTCAACATTGCCTTGAGTTAAAAAAAATATTGGGATGTAGACATGGTGAGAGCCCTATCTCACCTATCACCCTGCACCCCCTCCTACACCCCAACACTCTGCCCCAGTCCGGAGCCCCTTCCCAGAGCCAGCACCCCGCACCCCCTCCTGCACTGCAACACTCTGCCCCAGCCCGGGGCCCCCTCCTGAACCCCAACCCCCTACCCAGCCTGGTGAAAGTGAGTGAGGGTGTGGGAGAGCAAGCAACCGAGAGAGGGGAGGATGGAGTGAGCGGGGTGGGGCTTTGGGGAAGGGGCAGGGTAGATCCTGGGTTGCCCTTAAATTCAAAAAGTGATCTTGGGCGTAAAAAGGTTGGAGACCACTGCCCTAGAGAATAAGGAGCACTCCTGCAGTAGTGTTGGGGGGTGAGGGGGGAAGGGACAAGACTTAGTGGGTCATTCTATCTCTAATTTCTGTGAATGGACCCCTTTTATGGACCAGTTCACAGGTGCTAAATGTATTAGCATAATCCTGGAAGAAATTTGTTGCCCACATGAATACTAAATGAATGAGCAAGCACAGTGTATAAACCAGCATGATGAATGCATTTGGTATTTAATTCACATGGAGCTCGAGTGTTCTCATTGGTGTTCCATAATAATTAATTAAGCATCAGTTAATGGTCAGATTAGGATTAAAAATTTTATAGCAATGCATGGGGAGTTCTGTACCAAATCCCATTACTTGTGTTCCTATCTCTGTACGTGCATAAATCCCTGAACATGGAAAATGTAGGGCAAAACATTCCTCCCAAACAGTTGTACTTAACTTGAATATGCCTGTGTGGGCTTCCCATGGGGAGGGGCAGGACAGGGAGTCCTGACTGAGCTGCAAAGTTCAGACCTGGATCCAGATACCACACATCCCAAGCTACCGAGGCAGAGGTGAAGTTGATTTTACTAGGGTTCACACATGAAATTAGGGTGCAGGTGTGAATTGTAAAGCTTGCTCCCAAACTTGAGGGTTTCATTCGAGACAGCTTACATTCGAGACATTTATCTCAAGAAGGAAAAGAAGCAGTTATGGCAAAGTTAAGGAGCATTGTCATAAACATACAGCTAAGGGTAGCATAAAATCCCTCCTTTACCTGTAAGGGGTTAAGAAGCTCAAATAACCTGGTTGGCACCTGACCAAAAGGACCAAAAGAAGATACTTTCAAATCTGAAGATACTTTCAAAGAAGATACTTTCAAGAAAAGAAGATACTTTCAAATCTGGGGGGCGACGTTTTGTTTGTGCTCTCTTTGTTTGTTCTCTCTCTGGATGAGAGAGGGACCAGGCAGGAAAAAACATCTCCTAAAAACCTACCTGAAATAAGCATCTAAAATTACAAAAATTGTAAGTAAAGGCAAGGAAATGTGTTAGATTATCTTTTGTTTTAGCTTGTGAATTTTCCCTATGCTAAGAGGGAGTTTTATTCCTGTTTTTTGTAACTTTCAAGCTAAGCCTAGAGGGGAATCCTCTGTGTTTTAAATCTTTTTATTTACCCTGTAAAGTTACCTTCCATCCTGATTTTGCAGGTGTGATTCTTTTACTTTTTTTTTTTCTAAATAAAATTCTTCTTTTAAGAACCTGATTGATTTTCAGTGTCCTAAAAACCCAGGGGTTTGGTCTGTGCTCACATTGTACCAATTGGTGAGGCTATTATTCTCAAGCCTCCCCAGGAAAGGGGGGTGAAGGGGCTTGGAGGAATATTTTGGGGAAACAGGGACTCCAAGTGGCCCTTTTTCCTGGATTTTTATCTAAATCACTTGGTGGTGGCAGCAATACCATCCAAAGACAAGGAAAGGATTTGTGCCTTGGGAAAGTTTTAACCTAAACTGGTAGAAATAAGATTAGGGGGTCTTTCATGTGGGTCCCCACATCTGTACCCCAGAGTTCAGAGTTGGGAGGGAACCCTGACAAGTATTGTTTTCTACATATACTGTTAGCTCACACCCACAAATTCTTCTGCCCAGCAGACATCAGTGATGTTGTTTATGGGATGTAGTTTAAGGTCTGACCTGAACTTGTTAAAGCTTAATCTACAAAGAGACATTCTTAAGAAATAGCGTAATCCAATAGCCATAAATAGTCTCAGCCAGCTGTGCAGTTTTCAAATGGGAGGAAAAGTCTCAGTAAGAGACTAGCGAGATAATTCATGACAACCTGGAGTGATTACATCACAGATGACTTGTCCTCTGTCTTATTGGATGGAGTGGCATTGAACATGTCATGGCAAAAGCATGTGCTCAAAATTTGGTTTACAAGTTCTGCAGGATTTCTATTCCAGTGATACCTATTGAAAATACCAACCCTACAATACAGTACCAGTGAGCCGCATGTCCCTGTTTCCACTACAAGTGACCCTACCGCTGCAGAGCAGTAAGATGTTGCTGATGTAGCTACAACAGATAGAGACACTATTCTAGATGCAGCGTTTCTCAAACTAGGGACCTGGACCCAAAAGGGTTTGCAAGTGTATTAGGGGACTACAGTATTGCCTTCTCTGCTGGTGCTGGCGGGCAGTGCTGCCTTCAGAGTTGGGCACCCGGGCAGCAGCCGCCACTCTCTGCTCTGCCTTCAGAGTTGGATGGCCAGAGACCATATCCCCGGGGAGACCATATTTCACAGTCCGTGAAATTTTCACGGCCGCAAATTTGTTAGACCCCCTAGTTATCTTGAGAGAAGTTGTAATCCACCTCTCACCCTTATTTTGTCGCATGTTGTATATATTTAATGACAGCAATGCATTTGTAACTTTTGTTAAATAGCCTTTTATATTAAAGGGGAAGGAGTTTGTAGTGTAGTGCAATTGGGTACTGTCCCTTTAAATAGTTTCAGAGCCCTCTAGCGGCACTCACTGTGTTTCATGTTTTAGAAACCAGCCAGAGTGGCAGTGTGTATATGTAATGAGGCCTTGCATGGTGTGTATATTTAGTAAATACGGTTCTCTGGACCCCACCATGTAATGTAATTTCTTCATACTAAGCAAAAAGGTACAGGGTGTTAATTCTCTGTGCATCATCCTGACTATAAAGCCCTACATTTGATTAGCTGGCTACACTGAGGGCTTGTCTACATGGTGTGTAAATTCTATTGCTCACTAGCATGTTGCACACTAACTGGCCTGTGTGGACCCTGCTGACAGGCACTAAAAGTTCACTTGTGTGTGTTATCATAGTACTGTTTGCAATGGGACTTCATTAGGGAACTTTTAGCAAGTGGCAGCAGGATCCATTTGAGCCAGTTAGGGGGCAGTATGCTAGTGCACACTAAAATTCACACCCCTCTTGTCTATACAGTGCCTTAGGGTATGTCTACACTACCCGCCAGATCGGCGGGCAGCGATTGATCCAGCGGGGGTCGATTTATCGTGTCTAGTCTAGACGTGATAAATTGATCCCCGAGCACTCTCCTGTCGACTCCTGTACTCCACCACCGCGAGAGGCACAGGCGGAGCCGACGGGGGAGTGGCAGCAGTCGACTCACCGCGGTGAAGGCACCACGGTAAGTCAATCTAAGTACGTCGACTTCAGCTACATTATTCACGTAGCTGAAGTTGCGTAACTTAGATCGATCCCCCTCCCCAGTGTAGACCCTAAGGCACCAATCTGGCAAGATGTGTCAGTTGGGTGGAAAAAAGAAAAATCACACCAAGCTGAGCTGGCTGATGTATGCCACAATGAAGAAACATCTGATCATATTCAGAGTTAAACACAGGGGAACTCTTGTGCGCAACAGAATAAAGGAGAGGGAAAGTAGTGTATTGTTCGAACACTGAAGAATTCTCAGACTATTTTATGAGGTGGTGGGAAAATTATTCCAACAAGGCCTATAGCCACATGAGAGACTATCAGGGTGAGAAATGATGCCCTTTGCAATGGTGACTTGAACTCTGTGCAGAACACTACTACATGAGATTTGTATTTGTTTTTATCAAGAACATAATGGGCCAAATTCTCTGCTGCATGACTGTTGAAGTCAACAGAGAATCTGGGTCAATATTTCCTCTTCCCTTCCCCCAACAGAAGGCAAACAGAAATTGGAAACAAAACTGATATTCCCACCTTCACAGGACAGGACAGAAACCATGTCACATATCACACAAGATCATCCACCACCCCACGATAGACTGGCTACCTACTTGAACGTCACTCCTTTCTCACTATTGACGAGAGATATATGCAAGCCACAATGTAGCTTTTTCTCTGTCCATCCTTGAACATTCAGGCCACAGACCCACAATCACCTACTGTACACACCTTTGTAAGATAGTTCTGGAATTGCCCAAATCCATGTTGTATGGGTGCTGGTTATATTGCACAACAAAAGATCATCCCAGTATCATTCACATATTTAACAGGGAAGACCTGGTTCCTTTAGGTGGCACCCTAGAGAAAGGATAAATGGCAATAACGGGGCAGGCAGGGATAAGGTTTGTGCTGGAACCTTCGTTTAGTATTTCCAGATGTTTATGTTTGTATTTTTTCAATTACAACTACAATTCCTGGACTTGCAAACATTTTTGCATAACTACAGCATTCTCATACTGTTATAACACAACATGAAATTAAGAAACATTAACTACAATAATTAAACACTAAACATACTAAAGAGCGTGAGGCAGTCACACTATGATAGGGGCCCATATAAGTATCAGAGGGACAGAGAAAGGTCCATCTTACAAATTACATTACAAAAACATCGACTTAGGGAAACATCGATGGACAATATTAACTTTATCCCTTATTGAGGATTTGTGTGTCTGGGAATGAGACAGTTGTTTCTCAAGGAAGTTTACTGGGGAAGATTAGTGGGGACCCTTAACTAAAACAAATCACTTGGCTGTTTGCTGAAGACCCCAGCATGCAAGAACAAAAGGCAGCTCTTACAGAGCATTGCACTGAAACGTGCACATGTACGTGGGTGTCTTTGACACAGGCGCCAACTTTCCAAAGTGCCGCAGGGTGCTCGAACTCCCTGGCTCTGCCTCAGGCCCCGCCCCCCCTTCCCCCCTCCCCCGAGCACCTTGAAAAACAGCTGATTGCGGCGGGTGGGAGGCGCGGGGAGGGAGGTGGAGGCGCTGTTCGGCGGGGCCCGCCAGCAGGCAGGAGGCGCTGGGGGAAGGAGGGGAATTGATAGGGGGGCTGCTGATGGGTGCTAAGCACCCACCATTTTTTCCCGGTGGGTGCTCCAGCCCCAGAGCAACCACAGAGTTGGCACCTATGGTCTTTGAGAATCTCTGTTGAATTAAAAGAAGCTTACACACCTCTGCATTCTGTGCCTGCTCTGGCTAGTTTCTGTACAGCCCATCGGCTTCCCTTCCCCTTCCCCAGAATATCTGAGGCCAAGACATTCCCTCAAAATGGCCCACGAAGAACTATGGGCCATGTTGGACCTCAGGGTTATAGAGGAATCCCCTAGTGCAGCTTTCTCAAACTGGGGATCCTGACCCAAAAGGGGGTGGAGCAAGACTAGTGCAGGAGAGTCGCGAGTAGGGTCACCATACATTCGGGTTTTCCAGCTATGACCTCTTCTTTACTCCTCTGATCTCCATCCGGGTGGATTTTGGAAATCCACTGGGAGCAGCACTGACTTCCAAGCAGGATGGCTGGAGAGTAGCAGCCACTGGCAGAATGGCTGGCTCACCAGCAACAGTGCAGAAAGAAGGATGGCAATACCGTATCATTCCACCCTTCCTTCTGCGCTGTTGCTAGTGGTTGCGCTGACTTCCAAACTGGGTGACCTGCCAGCGTCCCCCTCTCTGCTGCCACCTAACTCAAAAGGCAGTGCCGCCGCCTGGAACAGTGTGGAAGGAAGGGTGTTAGTACCATACCATGCCACCCTTCCTTCTGCGCTGCTGCTGGCGCTGACTTCCGAGCTGGCCGCCTGGCCAGTGACCACCACTCTCCTGCTGCCCAGCTTTGAAGGCAAGGAAAAATCACAGACAGCCAAATAGGTCATAGATTCTCGGGGACCTTTTCCCCCAGGATGGTATCCACTTGATGGTAAGCTAGGTGGGTTTGTTCTGACAATGCTAAGAACACTAAGGGGAGGTCTTCGATTAGCTGTTGTATTTGCTGTTTCTGATCAGGCCAGAATCATGGATTAAGGGCGCTTGTGGGCCGAGCTCAGGTTCTGGTGAAAAAGGCATTATGAGGAGGCCCTCTTGGTCCTTCCAAGCCTTCAGTAGGTTCATGTGGTGCACTCTGTGTCTCTTTTCTCTTCCCTGGATGGCGGATTTCATAATCAACTGCCCTTGCCCTTTTTACAGCCTTGAATGATCCATCAGGGGGTTGGTAGGGGAACCCAGCCTGCCCCTCCACCAGGTTCCAACTCAGGGCCCTCAACCTTGATAAGGAGAGTCAGGGGTTTGCTGACTCTGACAGTGCCCTGAGCTCCTTCCTACCTTCCCTCACGCCTCTGTAGGCTCTTCAGTCTGTTGACCTGTTTGCCCCTTTCTGGGGTGTTGTCCCGGGGCGGCTCTCTAGCAGTCTACTGGTGCCTGCTCCTTTCTCCTGCCTGCTCACTCCTCTTTAGCCACCCTGCCCATCTGCTTCCCAGCCCTTTTATCCTCGAGCTGCTGTTATCCTGTCAATTAGCAGCGGCTGGCAGTGCCTGTATTAACCCTTTGGTTGCTGGGCTAGTGTGGGGGTACATACACCCCATATCAGGCTGTCTTTTAAACTCCTCCTCCAGCTTGAACAGGTTCTGCAGGGGAGGGGAGGTAGGATCCCAGTGGCCCAGGACTGCTGTCTAACCCCTTCTGGCCGAGTGTGGAGTTATACACCCCATCAGAGGTGTCCTAAAAGGCACAGCCCCTGCAGAGCCTCAGACACCTGGTGAAAGGATCAGATAGTGTGGAGCTGGCGCATCACCTTGGCCGTGACATCCTCCTGTCTCAAGAGAACAAGAACCTGACTTGGATGCCCCCAGGAATCAGGGGGGATTAATGGCAACTGGAACCCTGGGATGGACTCTTGTCTTCCTCTCTAGTGACCTCCAGTGCCAAAGACTCCCCACCCCATTGAAGGAGGAGCTCTTGTCTCCATTCCCTCAGTCTTCCTATGACAGCTGTTCCTTGGCAGCTTCTTTGTCAGATTTCTCTTTCCGGTTTCGGTGCCTGTATTCTTCCATTCCCATTGGTGGCTACACAGTGGGAGGGCCCCTCGCTCCATCCCTGGCCACCTTAACCTAGTGATTTCTGTGCCTAGAATTCAGTCGGCACCAGGTGGCTCAGACTGAACAGGTTCCAAACCTCTCAGAGGCTCTTACCTTCTAAACAGAGATGTTCGTTTTTTAGCAAAATGAGTAGTAGGAAAGGAGAAAACTCCGTAGAGGTTCCTCCTCACGCTCAAGTACATGAATCCTAATTCTCACTCGGTCCTCAAGGAGAAACCTGGAGAAGGAGACTTGCTGCAGCAAAGCCCTGGGGGTCTCTGAGGTTGCCCCTGCCCTGCACCTCTGTCCTGCCTCCTGGCTGATGTCAGGGTCTCTCTGTGAGATCACCGCCTCCCAAACACCTTTGCCCAATAAGCTGAGGTCCTGCAAAGGGCCTTTATGATGTCACTGCCACATCCATCCCTCCCCTGCAAGGCTGATGTCCTGTCCCCGGCCAGCCTTTTTAGATACCCTGATTGTTCAGAATAAAATGCTCTCAAAGGAGCTACAGACCAACAATCGTTCCTAGTCATTATTCAGCAAGTATTTTAGAAAAAGTTGAACATTAGAATCATCAACTGCTCAGAGACAATTATTGGAGAGAAGCAGCAATATTCATCAAATACCTGATTGGTTATGACTTACATGCAAGGTGTTGAATGAGAACAAAAGGACTTGAGTCCTCCCTGTCAATAGCCCCCTGCTCGGCCAATCAGCATGGAAACTCGGGGAGTCTCACCAGATGTCCTGAAAGATGGCCCAGGTCACCACCGGAGGGGATCACTCTCAGAGCACTATTCCAGCCCCACCTCTTTGTGAGGGCCTAACACAATGACAGCAACCCCCCTCCCACCCCCGACACGCACGCACCTCTTTGGTGGAGGGATGGAAGCAGAAAAAAGAAGCAAGAGAAGAAGAGAAAGGAGAGAGGGAAAGAGGAAAAGGACAAACCCCAATGTCCCCAGTGATTCTAAGGGACAAAGTCCTTGGTAGGAAATCAAATTCTGCCACCTTAACCTAGTGATTTCTGTGCCTAGAATTCAGTCGGCACCAGGCGGATCAGACTGAACAGGTTCCAAACCTCTCTGAGGCTCTTACCTTCTAAACAGGGACGACAAAATCAGTAGTAGGAAAGGAGACAACTCCAAAGAGGTTCATCCTCATGTTCACGTATGTGAATCCTAATTCTCACGCGGTCCTCAAGGAGAGACCTCGAGAAGGAGACTTGCTGCAGCAAAGCCACAGGGGTCTCTAAGGCTGCCCCTGCCCTGCACCTCTGTCCTGCCTGGCTGATGTCAGGGTCTCTCTGTGAGGTCACTGCCGCCCCACTGAATAAGTGATTCACTTTACCCAATAGGCCGAGGTCCTGCAAAAGCCCTTTGTGATGTCACTGCCACACCCACCCCTCCCCTGCAAAGCTGATGCCCTGCCCCTTGTCAGCCTCTTTGGATGTTTGATTTGCTTCCCCTGGATATCCCCACTCAATGACTGTTGAGTTTGGGAATCAAGCCAGCTACACAGTAATGCATCAGAGGCTTCTCCCAATGCCACACACTGTTTTTCATAAATTAGTAGACTTGAAGGCGAGAAGGGACCATTAGAGCATCTAATCTGACCCCCTGCATATCCCAGACCTCAGTATATCACAATAGCTAGGTTTTGATCAAAGCACATACCAGAAAGGCATCTAGTCTTCATTAGAAGACATCAAGAGATGGAGAATCCACCACTTCCTTTGGTAGTTTGTTCCAAAGGTGAATCATCCTCACTGTTAAATATTTGTGCCTTATTTCTAATATGAATTTGTCTGAGTGGGGGTACATACACCCCATATCAGGCTGTCTTTTAAACTCCTCAAGCTTGAACAGGCTCTGCAGGGGAGGGGAGGTAGGATCCCAGTGGCCCAGGACTGCTGTCTAATCCCTGCTGGCCGAGTGTGGAGTTATACACCCCATCAGAGGTGTCCTAAAAGGCACAGCCCCTGCAGAGCCTCAGACACCTGGTGAAAGGATCAGATAGTGTGGAGCTGGCGCATCACCTTGGCCGTGACATCCTCCTGTCTCAAGAGAACAAGAACCTGACTTGGATGCCCCCAGGAATCAGGGGGGATTAATGGCAACTGGAACCCTGGGATGGACTCTTGTCTTCCTCTCTAGTGACCTCCAGTGCCAAAGACTCCCAACCCCATTGAAGGAGGAGCTCTTGTCTCCATTCCCTCAGTCTTCTTATGACAGCTGTTCCTTGGCAGCTTCTTTGTCAGATTTCTCTTCCCGGTTTCGGTGCCTGTATTCTTCCATTCCCATTGGTGGCTACACAGTGGGAGGGCCCCTCGCTCCATCCCTGGCCACCTTAACCTAGTGATTTCTGTGCCTAGAATTCAGTCGGCACCAGGTGGCTCAGACTGAACAGGTTCCAAACCTCTCAGAGGCTCTTACCTTCTAAACAGAGATGTTCGTTTTTTAGCAAAATGAGTAGTAGGAAAGGAGAAAACTCCGTAGAGGTTCCTCCTCACGCTCAAGTACATGAATCCTAATTCTCACTCGGTCCTCAAGGAGAAACCTGGAGAAGGAGACTTGCTGCAGCAAAGCCCTGGGGGTCTCTGAGGTTGCCCCTGCCCTGCACCTCTGTCCTGCCTCCTGGCTGATGTCAGGGTCTCTCTGTGAGATCACCGCCTCCCAAACACCTTTGCCCAATAAGCTGAGGTCCTGCAAAGGGCCTTTATGATGTCACTGCCACATCCATCCCTCCCCTGCAAGGCTGATGTCCTGTCCCCGGCCAGCCTTTTTAGATACCCTGATTGTTCAGAATAAAATGCTCTCAAAGGAGCTACAGACCAACAATCGTTCCTAGTCATTATTCAGCAAGTATTTTAGAAAAAGTTGAACATTAGAATCATCAACTGCTCAGAGACAATTATTGGAGAGAAGCAGCAATATTCATCAAATACCTGATTGGTTATGACTTACATGCAAGGTGTTGAATGAGAACAAAAGGACTTGAGTCCTCCCTGTCAATAGCCCCCTGCTCGGCCAATCAGCATGGAAACTCGGGGAGTCTCACCAGATGTCCTGAAAGATGGCCCAGGTCACCACCGGAGGGGATCACTCTCAGAGCACTATTCCAGCCCCACCTCTTTGTGAGGGCCTAACACAATGACAGCAACCCCCCTCCCACCCCCGACACGCACGCACCTCTTTGGTGGAGGGATGGAAGCAGAAAAAAGAAGCAAGAGAAGAAGAGAAAGGAGAGAGGGAAAGAGGAAAAGGACAAACCCCAATGTCCCCAGTGATTCTAAGGGACAAAGTCCTTGGTAGGAAATCAAATTCTGCCACCTTAACCTAGTGATTTCTGTGCCTAGAATTCAGTCGGCACCAGGCGGATCAGACTGAACAGGTTCCAAACCTCTCTGAGGCTCTTACCTTCTAAACAGGGACGACAAAATCAGTAGTAGGAAAGGAGACAACTCCAAAGAGGTTCATCCTCATGTTCACGTATGTGAATCCTAATTCTCACGCGGTCCTCAAGGAGAGACCTCGAGAAGGAGACTTGCTGCAGCAAAGCCACAGGGGTCTCTAAGGCTGCCCCTGCCCTGCACCTCTGTCCTGCCTGGCTGATGTCAGGGTCTCTCTGTGAGGTCACTGCCGCCCCACTGAATAAGTGATTCACTTTGCCCAATAGGCCGAGGTCCTGCAAAAGCCCTTTGTGATGTCACTGCCACACCCACCCCTCCCCTGCAAAGCTGATGCCCTGCCCCTTGTCAGCCTCTTTGGATGTTTGATTTGCTTCCCCTGGATATCCCCACTCAATGACTGTTGAGTCTGGGAATCAAGCCAGCTACACAGTAATGCATCAGAGGCTTCTCCCAATGCCACACTCTGTTTTTCATAAATTAGTAGACTTGAAGGCGAGAAGGGACCATTAGAGCATCTAATCTGACCCCCTGCATATCCCAGACCTCAGTATATCACAATAGCTAGGTTTTGATCAAAGCACATACCAGAAAGGCATCTAGTCTTCATTAGAAGACATCAAGAGATGGAGAATTCACCACTTCCTTTGGTAGTTTGTTCCAAAGGTGAATCATCCTCACTGTTAAATATTTGTGCCTTATTTCTAATATGAATTTGTCTGTGTGGGGGTACATACACCCCATATCAGGCTGTCTTTTAAACTCCTCCAGCTTGAACAGGCTCTGCAGGGGAGGGGAGGTAGGATCCCAGTGGCCCAGGACTGCTGTCTAATCCCTGCTGGCCGAGTGTGGAGTTATACACCCCATCAGAGGTGTCCTAAAAGGCACAGCCCCTGCAGAGCCTCAGACACCTGGTGAAAGGATCAGATAGTGTGGAGCTGGCGCATCACCTTGGCCGTGACATCCTCCTGTCTCAAGAGAACAAGAACCTGACTTGGATGCCCCCAGGAATCAGGGGGGATTAATGGCAACTGGAACCCTGGGATGGACTCTTGTCTTCCTCTCTAGTGACCTCCAGTGCCAAAGACTCCCAACCCCATTGAAGGAGGAGCTCTTGTCTCCATTCCCTCAGTCTTCCTATGACAGCTGTTCCTTGGCAGCTTCTTTGTCAGATTTCTCTTCCCGGTTTCGGTGCCTGTATTCTTCCATTCCCATTGGTGGCTACACAGTGGGAGGGCCCCTCGCTCCATCCCTGGCCACCTTAACCTAGTGATTTCTGTGCCTAGAATTCAGTCGGAACCAGGTGGCTCAGACTGAACAGGTTCCGAACCTCTCAGAGGCTCTTACCTTCTAAACAGAGATGTTCGTTTTTTAGCAAAATGAGTAGTAGGAAAGGAGAAAACTCCATAGAGGTTCCTCCTCACGCTCAAGTACATGAATCCTAATTCTCACTCGGTCCTCAAGGAGAAACCTCGAGAAGGAGACTTGCTGCAGCAAAGCCCTGGGGGTCTCTGAGGTTGCCCCTGCCCTGCACCTCTGTCCTGCCTCCTGGCTGATGTCAGGGTCTCTCTGTGAGATCACCGCCTCCCAAACACCTTTGCCCAATAGGCTCAGGTCCTGCAAAAGGTCTTTATGATGTCACTGCCACATCCACCCCTCCCCTGCAAGGCTGATGTCCTGTCCCCGGCCAGCCTTTTTAGATACCCTGATTGTTCAGAATAAAATGCTCTCAAAGGAACTACAGACCAACAATCGTTCCTAGTCATTATTCAGCAAGTATTTTAGAAAAAGTAGAACATTAGAATCATCAACTGCTCAGAGACAATTATTGGAGAGAAGCAGCAATATTCATCAAATACCTGATTGGTTATGACTTACATGCAAGGTGTTGAATGAGAACAAAAGGACTTGAGTCCTCCCTGTCAATAGCCCCCTGCTCGGCCAATCAGCATGGAAACTCGGGGAGTCTCACCAGATGTCCTGAAAGATGGCCCAGGTCACCACCGGAGGGGATCACTCTCAGAGCACTATTCCAGCCCCACCTCTTTGTGAGGGCCTAACACAATGACAGCAACCCCCCTCCCACCCCCGACACGCACGCACCTCTTTGGTGGAGGGATGGAAGCAGAAAAAAGAAGCAAGAGAAGAAGAGAAAGGAGAGAGGGAAAGAGGAAAAGGACAAACCCCAATGTCCCCAGTGATTCTAAGGGACAAAGTCCTTGGTAGGAAATCAAATTCTGCCACCTTAACCTAGTGATTTCTGTGCCTAGAATTCAGTCGGCACCAGGCGGATCAGACTGAACAGGTTCCAAACCTCTCTGAGGCTCTTACCTTCTAAACAGGGACGACAAAATCAGTAGTAGGAAAGGAGACAACTCCAAAGAGGTTCATCCTCATGTTCACGTATGTGAATCCTAATTCTCACGCGGTCCTCAAGGAGAGACCTCGAGAAGGAGACTTGCTGCAGCAAAGCCACAGGGGTCTCTAAGGCTGCCCCTGCCCTGCACCTCTGTCCTGCCTGGCTGATGTCAGGGTCTCTCTGTGAGGTCACTGCCGCCCCACTGAATAAGTGATTCACTTTGCCCAATAGGCCGAGGTCCTGCAAAAGCCCTTTGTGATGTCACTGCCACACCCACCCCTCCCCTGCAAAGCTGATGCCCTGCCCCTTGTCAGCCTCTTTGGATGTTTGATTTGCTTCCCCTGGATATCCCCACTCAATGACTGTTGAGTCTGGGAATCAATCCAGCTACACAGTAATGCATCAGAGGCTTCTCCCAATGCCACACTCTGTTTTTCATAAATTAGTAGACTTGAAGGCGAGAAGGGACCATTAGAGCATCTAATCTGCCCCCCTGCATATCCCAGACCTCAGTATATCACAATAGCTAGGTTTTGATCAAAGCATATACCAGAAAGGCATCTAGTCTTCATTAGAAGACATCAAGAGATGGAGAATGCACCACTTCCTTTGGTAGTTTGTTCCAAAGGTGAATCATCCTCACTGTTAAATATTTGTGCCTTATTTCTAATATGAATTTGTCTGTGTGGGGGTACATACACCCCATATCAGGCTGTCTTTTAAACTCCTCCAGCTTGAACAGGCTCTGCAGCGGAGGGGAGGTAGGATCCCAGTGGCCCAGGACTGCTGTCTAATCCCTGCTGGCCGAGTGTGGAGTTATACACCCCATCAGAGGTGTCCTAAAAGGCACAGCCCCTGCAGAGCCTCAGACACCTGGTGAAAGGATCAGATAGTGTGGAGCTGGCGCATCACCTTGGCCGTGACATCCTCCTGTCTCAAGAGAACAAGAACCTGACTTGGATGCCCCCAGGAATCAGGGGGGATTAATGGCAACTGGAACCCTGGGATGGACTCTTGTCTTCCTCTCTAGTGACCTCCAGTGCCAAAGACTCCCAACCCCATTGAAGGAGGAGCTCTTGTCTCCATTCCCTCAGTCTTCCTATGACAGCTGTTCCTTGGCAGCTTCTTTGTCAGATTTCTCTTCCCGGTTTCGGTGCCTGTATTCTTCCATTCCCATTGGTGGCTACACAGTGGGAGGGCCCCTCGCTCCATCCCTGGCCACCTTAACCTAGTGATTTCTGTGCCTAGAATTCAGTCGGCACCAGGTGGCTCAGACTGAACAGGTTCCAAACCTCTCAGAGGCTCTTACCTTCTAAACAGAGATGTTCGTTTTTTAGCAAAATGAGTAGTAGGAAAGGAGAAAACTCCATAGAGGTTCCTCCTCACGCTCAAGTACATGAATCCTAATTCTCACTCGGTCCTCAAGGAGAAACCTCGAGAAGGAGACTTGCTGCAGCAAAGCCCTGGGGGTCTCTGAGGTTGCCCCTGCCCTGCACCTCTGTCCTGCCTCCTGGCTGATGTCAGGGTCTCTCTGTGAGATCACCGCCTCCCAAACACCTTTGCCCAATAGGCTCAGGTCCTGCAAAAGGTCTTTATGATGTCACTGCCACATCCACCCCTCCCCTGCAAGGCTGATGTCCTGTCCCTGCTCAGCCTTTTTAGATACCCTGATTGTTCAGAATAAAATGCTCTCAAAGGAGCTACAGACCAACAATCGTTCCTAGTCATTATTCAGCAAGTATTTTAGAAAAAGTTGAACATTAGAATCATCAACTGCTCAGAGACAATTATTGGAGAGAAGCAGCAATATTCATCAAATACCTGATTGGTTATGACTTACATGCAAGGTGTTGAATGAGAACAAAAGGACTTGAGTCCTCCCTGTCAATAGCCCCCTGCTCGGCCAATCAGCATGGAAACTCGGGGAGTCTCACCAGATGTCCCGAAGGATGGCCCAGGTCACCACCGGAGGGGATCACTCTCAGAGCACTATTCCAGCCCCACCTCTTTGTGAGGGCCTAACACAATGACAGCAACCCCCCTCCCACCCCCGACACGCACGCACCTCTTTGGTGGAGGGATGGAAGCAGAAAAAAGAAGCAAGAGAAGAAGAGAAAGGAGAGAGGGAAAGAGGAAAAGGACAAACCCCAATGTCCCCAGTGATTCTAAGGGACAAAGTCCTTGGTAGGAAATCAAATTCTGCCACCTTAACCTAGTGATTTCTGTGCCTAGAATTCAGTCGGCACCAGGCGGATCAGACTGAACAGGTTCCAAACCTCTCTGAGGCTCTTACCTTCTAAACAGGGACGACAAAATCAGTAGTAGGAAAGGAGACAACTCCAAAGAGGTTCATCCTCATGTTCACGTATGTGAATCCTAATTCTCACGCGGTCCTCAAGGAGAGACCTCGAGAAGGAGACTTGCTGCAGCAAAGCCACAGGGGTCTCTAAGGCTGCCCCTGCCCTGCACCTCTGTCCTGCCTGGCTGATGTCAGGGTCTCTCTGTGAGGTCACTGCCGCCCCACTGAATAAGTGATTCACTTTGCCCAATAGGCCGAGGTCCTGCAAAAGCCCTTTGTGATGTCACTGCCACACCCACCCCTCCCCTGCAAAGCTGATGCCCTGCCCCTTGTCAGCCTCTTTGGATGTTTGATTTGCTTCCCCTGGATATCCCCACTCAATGACTGTTGAGTCTGGGAATCAAGCCAGCTACACAGTAATGCATCAGAGGCTTCTCCCAATGCCACACTCTGTTTTTCATAAATTAGTAGACTTGAAGGCGAGAAGGGACCATTAGAGCATCTAATCTGACCCCCTGCATATCCCAGACCTCAGTATATCACAATAGCTAGGTTTTGATCAAAGCACATACCAGAAAGGCATCTAGTCTTCATTAGAAGACATCAAGAGATGGAGAATTCACCACTTCCTTTGGTAGTTTGTTCCAAAGGTGAATCATCCTCACTGTTAAATATTTGTGCCTTATTTTTAATATGAATTTGTCTGTTTTCACCTTCCAGCCACTGGGTCTTGTTATGCCTTTCTCTGCCAGATTAAAGAGCCCTTTAATACCCGATATTTTCTCTCCATGAAGGTACTTAGACACTTCAAAGAAGTCACCTCTTGACCTTCCCTTTTGATAAGCTAAACAGGTTGAGCTCTTTCAGTAGCTCACAAGAAGGCATTTTTCTCCCGCCCTCAGAACATTTTGTGGCTCTTTGATCCATCATCTCCAATTTTTGAACAACTTTTTAAAACATGGCCTCCAAAACTGGCTGCAATATTCCAATCTCAGTCTCACTGATGCTGTGTCACCTCCCTACCCTATTCACTACTCTGCTCATATGTCTAATGATGGCTTTAGCCCTGTTCACCACAGCACCGCACTGGGAGCTCATGTTGAGAGGCTTGCCCAGTGTGACCCCTAAATCCTTGTCAGAGTCACTGCTTTCCTGGATACAGTTCCCCATTCTGTAGGTGTGGCCTGCATGCTTTGTTTCTAGGTATAGGACCTTGCATTTGGCTCTGTTCAAACTTGGTTTTTTGAACGGTCTCAGCTTACCAAGTGATCCAGATCACTCGGTATGACTGCCCTGTCCTCACCATTATTTACCACTCTGCCAGTATTTTGTCACTCACACATTTTATCAGCAGTGATTTTATATTTTCTTCCAGTTCACTGATAAAAATTATTTTAAAAAATTAGTTCTTGAGAGCCTCTTCAGACCCCTAGCACCAAGTACCTGCTCCCTACAGCACAGCAGGAAAAGGCCATCCAGCCCTGGTGTTACATAGGGGCTAAACAAAGAACAAACACATGCTTAGGAGTTGTGTTATCCATAGGCTCTGAACAACATGTGGAGGTCAGCAGCTTACAAATGCACAACAGTCCTGTAGTGTAGACAGGCCCCAAATGTGTCTCAGTCTCCCACCCTGTAAAATGGGGATAATAAATGAAACCTTGATTATTTCTATTTTATAATTGGGAAAACAGAGGCACACAGAGGTGAAGAGACTTGCTCATGGTCACAAAGCCAGGAACAGAAAACGGCAGGTTTTCTGATTGCCGGTCCTGGGCCCTAGTTCTGATTAACTTGGCCTCTCTGCTCTAACTTTAGTCTCAGCCCAACTAGAGGTTTTCTTCTTCCCTGTGTCCCTTAACCCCACATCACTACAGAAAAAAGATTTTCTGTTAGCATCTGGCTCTAATGCATGTGGATCCCTTTCCAAAAGCCATGCTCTGGCTCAGTCACATGTTATGGGTTTGATGGAGGAACCACGTTCCTGGCCTGTGTTATACAGGAGGTCAGACTAGATGGACCGAATGGTCCTTTCTGACCTTAGAATCTATGAATCTGCACATTTTTCTGGTGCTAGTAAGATAACTCTGGTCATATGTTCTATCATTCACTTTCAGATGGAATAATAAAGCAATACTGACAAGCACACTACTCAGGGAAGTTTATTTATCCAGTATTGGCTCCTAACCCATAACACCAAATTAGCCTTCTTTCTTCTCTGAGCACATGCTTCATCTTGCCTCCTTTCCCACCTTCTTCCCCATTCTCTCTTCTAACGAACTACCAGCAATTTGCAGTAATACAGGGTAGAAGCAGGCAGAGTTATATAAAGAGAGCATGGGACAGACAGGGTGAGTTAGCAGCAAATACACACTGCGTCATCTGTTTATTTTTATTAATGAACAACCTCAGAGAGGGGTGCATATATTTAGCACTGGAAAAACAATTACATGTTGTCTGCATCCATAGAGTAGTGTGCTGTTGTGAGATAAGCAGTGTCAGGGTTGGTTGGTGCTTGGATAAGTGACCTCTAAAGAAAACAATGTGCTGTTGGGAGTACTGCGGATGTGTAGGAAGCACTTCTGTCTGAGTCAGTCTGGAATCAATATCCCAGCGGGGTGCTGCTGCACATGCAGCTTTTTGGAAGAGATGGAAAATGATGCTACTCACCACTCTGGTGCTCAAACATCCTAGTTCCAGTCTCCTGCCAGATACCAATCTAAGAAGCTACAATCTGCCTACCCAAACCCAGGGCCGGCGCAACCCATTAGGTGACCTAGGCGGTCGCCTAGGGCACTGCTATTTGGGGGCACCTGCGCCCCGGCCGGCCGCGGAATTTTGGGGGCGGGACCTTCCGCCGCCGCTGTTAGGGGCGGCATTTCGGGGGCGGGACCTTCCGCCGCCTAGGGCACTGGAAAAGCTGGTGGCGCTCCTGCCCAAACCCCCGTTGAGTATAGTACGCTTTCTTAAATACCTGTCCTCAACAGTTTTTCAACAGCTCATGTTAATGCTGCACAACTATCACCTTCCACCCCAGAGGTAGCTGCATTTCAATAGAAGATAAAATGGTTCTTCTGTCATTCATCTGATTCAAAACCCAGTGAAATTAATGAAGTTGACAGAAAGACTCCCACTGAGCAACGGCGCAGGTCCTATAGGCATTAGGATAGCCGTGGTAGATCATAACCTGCTCAGACCTTTCCAAGAGTTACTTTGTATAAGAAGAGCCTACTATAAAGGTTAATCCTTTGGTGAGGCATTTATCAGCCTTCTGAAGATCCCTTGATTATGTCTGGAATGGATTTCAGGCCAGCCAGAGAAGTGGAGTTTAGACACCTCTATGACAGGTTTCATTGTAAAACAGTAAAGTGATGTAAAGAATTTTTTTATTTTTTACTATAACTTACATTTCAAAACAAAGTTGTATCAACTCCAAAAAATTAGAACTTCTTCGTTTAGAAAATGCTGAAAGTTGGGGGGGAGGGGGGGGGGAGGTCTTTTGATAATTTGGAAAATATTTTTTCAATTTTTTGTTTAAGTGGGAAATTTGTCGCAACCATTCTTTTCCCACAAACAGTTTCAGTAGCATTTCCCAATGAAAAAGCTTTCCATCAAGAAATTCCCACCCTGCTCTAGACCCAAGGGTTAGCCCCACTGCTGCTGTGACGCTCCAAGTGGCCAGGACACAAAAACTATGAGCTCAGCTATGAGCTCCAAGGTGAACTCTGGCCACTTGCTTAATAGAGTCCAACTGAAAGGTGAGAATGCTGGATTCAGACACTGCCAATCTCTCCTGTTGGAGCTGCTTCACTCTGTATAAATATAAACTGCTACTCTGAAACCTATAAATATTCATTGAGTCAGAAACAAAGATTAACTCTATAACCTGGTGGGTAAGAGCATGAGGGCCAAGTCCCTGTGCTGGCTGATTCAGTTCAGGGACTTGAGCTGGGGTCTCCACAGCCGAGAAGACTGTCCCAACTACTGGTTATTCTGGGGTCTCTGTCTCTCTTGTGTTTTTTCACAACAGATTTCAAAAGGCCTTGTCTTCCTTCTCCAGTGGAATGAAAACAAACTTCAAAACCTTGCAAATTTTTGCAAAACAGAATTGTTGTTTTCCAGCCAGCCCCACTTACTGCCCCTACTGCACTTTGTGGGTCATGGAGAAAAGCAAATACACATTGTATGGCAGCCACTTCTAATGCCTGACTGCCTCGCGGTGCATAGCTCATTGTGACAGAACAGGTGGGTGGAGGGCAGGGGTGAAAGTAAATTAAAGGACTTACCAGTACGCCGGAGTCCTGTGCAGGGGCGTGGCCTCAACCGGAAGAGGCGTGGCCTCAACTGGAAGAGGCAGGGCTCCGGCTGCGGCTGGGAGCCCCAGGGCCTTTAAATCACCACCCGAGCTACCAGCTCCAGAGGTGGCTGGGATCCCCGGGGCAATTTAAAGGGCCCAGGGCTCTGGCCGCCACTACCGCAGTGGAGCTCCAGGCCCTTTAAATCGCCGATGGAGCCCTGCCGCTGCTACCCCGGGGCTCCGGCAGCCGGGCTCGGGCGGCGATTTAAAGGGCTCAGAGCTCTGGCAGCGGGGAGCCCCCTGGCCCTTTAAATCACCACCCGAGCCCAGCTGGGCTCCTGTGGGGATTTAAAGGGCCAGTGGCTCCTGCCGCTGCGGGGAGCCCTGGCCCTTTAAAGCGCCGCCCGAGTCCCACTGCCTGAGCCCCGGGGTCGCCGCGGCAGGGCTCCGGCAGTGATTTAAAGGGCCCTGGGCTCTGGCCGCTGCAGGGAGCCCCGCGCCCTTTAAATCACCAGCCCGGGGAAGCCGGTCGGATCTGGCACGGCGTATGGGTTCTTGCTGGGTACGCCGGACCGGACCGGCTTACTTTCACCTCCGGTGGAGGGGTAGACAGGGGGCAGCACACAGCCTCATAGTTCAATTTTCTCTGAGCAAAATTGTAAAATACCTTTTCTTCTCCAACAGGAAGAAGCATGCAGGATAATAAACCATTGCGCCTGCCCATGATTGATTAAAAATGCATTTGGATTTATTATATGTGGTTTGGCAAATCTGCTTTTGTAAGCTATAGGCGACTGTCTGTCGAAACCACGCTTGCTACGAATGCAGTGAGCATAGAGGTGTCTGATAGGATCCTGAGAGACCACCATGGATGGAGCCAATAAAAGAGAAAGGTGAAGGAAACATTTACGTTACTAAGCCAGGAGGATACAGAGCTTGGTTTTATCAGATTTCCATCTTTAAAACCTGAAAGGCAGCTCTTTTCTTTCTCTAAATGTACTGGCAATTCAATCACTGGCAATTCAAGTACTGGCAATTCCAGTCCAGAAAACACAAAAATGTACATTGACACTTCACCACCAACACACTTGACTTAAGACCCCACCTCTTTCCTATGGAAAGCTGAAAATATCACCGCATGTGCAATGGAATAAGTTAAACATGCCAGTTCAAGAATTACTGGATAGCTCAAGAAACTGGGCCAAGCTCCCCATAAACATCCACAAAGCTACCTCATTATCCTCCTTCAAATCCTTCCTTAAAACTCTCCTTACCTGTGATGCCTACAAAAAACTTGACAGTGGTTAGGTCGCTGGTGTGCTGACTAATATTGTCTCCTGGTTTCCTTGCACTCTCCCATCTGTCTGTCTGTATCCATCTGTTATCTTATACTAGGATCATAAGCTTTTTGGAGCATAGACTTTTTGTTCTGTGTTTGTAGAGCACCTACACAATAGGGTCCTAGGCTGTGACTGGGGCTCCTAGGCGCTATGGTAATACAAATAAATAAATAAATAATGTGCAGCATTTTGGAGAGAGCTTCCCAGCTCAGTTTGACAAGCCCACCCCTATCTCTAGGCTTCAGAGCCCAAGCTCCAGTCAGAGCTGCAACTTCACAGCATTGGCTACGGGGTTCTCCCAACAATTTTTTTGGTGGCCTCACAGTGCAGCCACCAACCCTTGCTGGTGGCCGCTCTGACAATTTTCCCTAAAATACTTAATTAACTTTAGGAAAAACAAATAAATATGTGCATACAAATATCCAGATCATTACAATTTATGTAGGGCTTTTTTGCAGACTCAATAATAAAAATAATGTACAGTTGTCTCTATTCTTTACTGGACCGAAACAGAATAGAAACCCAAATGAGCTGCTTTGCACGTTCTTGTCTCTTTTGGTTGATTTTTTTTTTATACTTGCTAGTTAGTAAGTCTGCTACTGTGAAAAGTGATATTTGTATATTTGTTAATATCACTTTTCACAGCACTTACTCAGCCCTGGCAAGCTGGGGGACAAATTAAGCCTTGGATGGGGGGGCTAGAGGAGGCTGCAGGAGTCGGGGGAATAGGGGGGGGGGTGAGCCCAGGGCCAGACCCTGGGGTCCCGCTGCATGGCTGGGGGCTGAAGGATGCATCAGGGGACAAGGACGATGTGCTGGGAGTGAACCCGGGACAAAATCCCTGGGGCCGGAGCCCTAAGCCCTGCGGCTGGGAGACAGAGCCTGCTGCCGCACAGCCAGAGCCTGCCGCCCAGCACCCTAGGGCTGAAGCCCAAAGCCCAAGCCCCACCGCCCTCAGGAAGGTGGGGAACTCACATTGGTTGCCTGTTCCTACACTGTTTGTGGCTCCAGAAGGGGGCAGGGACCAGCCCTTGCTGGCAGCCCCAGAGGAGGAGCCACTGCTTGGCCCCTCCCCCCAATCACTACCCAGAAGGCTGTGGCAGCAAGAAAAGCCCCTGGTGGCCACATGCGGCCACAGTGACCGCATTTGAGAAACGCTTTTAAAATGCTAGCGTGAACCCCACTAGCCCGAGTCTGTCGACCCATGCTGGGCGTCTCGCTGCTGAGACATACCCTGAGAAATGCATCTGTGGTCTTAGTCCAGTTCCTAGTGGGCAGCTGTCCACAACATACAAAAACCACTCTCATAACTGACACTATTGTTGGCTGATTCAGCAGAAAGGACAAGGACTAAATGGGCATTGAGACTTACCCATCCTCTTGCTGCTAGAAGTGACAGCTTGAGATGCATGTGTGGAGTGGGATGAAAACACTTTCACTGCTATTGCTTCTGCTACCTGCCTGGAAAGAAATGGAGGGCCTCTAGGCTGCCAGTCTGACACCTTGTACAAGCACTGCGTTCATTAACAAACCCAGCACATCCCAGATAGAGAAGATGGAACCGTTGTTTTGTTCTGTGTTTGTACAGCGCCCAGCAAAATGGGGTCTGGTCTATGACTAGGGCCCTGAGGTGCCACAGTCATACAGATAATAATCAAAAATCCGGATACCCACTATATGAAAAGTGTACTTGGATGTTTATTCACAAGCTCCAATACCATGATCTGAAATGACTAAGGGTATTTATGACAGTGTAAAGCAAGGCCTGTACCATTCATGTCCCCCACTAAAGCACTACTTTGAGAGCTTAAGTGAGACTTTGTTGGTCACAGGCCTTCTGCTGGCCCTCTGCACAGGGATGAATTTCACCCAAATAGGAATACCCTTGAAAGATACATGTGTGAGTAGAACAGGAGTACTTGTGGCATCTTAGAGACTAACAAAGTTGAGTGATCATCAGGTTCAGAACTAGGGGCCCAATCCTACTGATGCTTATAGACTAAATGTTACTCACCAGAATAGTCCCTTTGAGTTCAGGGGGATTACTCCCAGAGGAAACGTTAGTCACGTGCATAAGTGTTTGTAGCATCGAGCCTTAGACTTGGCTGAGTATACATATTGTACCTCATACGAGTTGCTCTCACAGTCTTCACATGGGTGTTTTCTCCTAAATTTGCTTGTGGTGGGTTGGGGATGTCCAGGTCCACACCAGACCACAATCTGAGTTGTTCCCAATGTCCTTCCCCGATTTGTAGCACACACAGGGGAGGGGAGAATCAGAGTTTAAAAAAAAAAGTGGTCTGTCTCTCAGGCTGTCTCCGGCGGTGAGGTCTGTGACTGGCTCTCTGTGGTCAGCAGTCTCGGAGGTACAGCAGTCCTCTCCCTGAACACCACCCCTTCCTGTGGCAGGCTTTCCTTTTTTAAGATTCCCCCGTCCAGGCAGAGCAAGCCTTACAAGTACACCTGGTTAGTGCTGGCTGAGCCCAGAGTGTGTTACTCCTCTCTACTAGAGTGAGAAAGGGTGTGCCCCTTCCCACTGCGTAGCCACCATTTGGAATGCTCTGATTCATTCCGTTTGAAAAGTGTTAAATACACAAATAAAAACAGACATATGGATAAGGGAAGAATCAGGGGTATGGTAAGAAATGAGAGCTGCCTGCATTCCTTACAAGCCACATTCACATTTTGCTCTGCTACAGGGGTGCCGGAGCGGGGCGGGGGAGGAGGCAGGGGCTGTGTCCCACACACACACACACTTTTTACAGGCCATAAGGAGGTGGAGAGGAGTGAGCAGGGGGTGGGGCCTCAGGGGGAAAGGGTGCAGCGGGGCCCGGTTCAGGCTCCTGTGCGCCCCCCCCCCCCCACACACACACGTTTAGGGCACTTCTGCCACTCATGCTGTGCTATAACTCCACCTGAAGTTCAGATCAAATTCTCTTTAGGAGCTGGGCAAGAGATCTCATCAGTGCTGATTCACCCAGCAGCAGCAGCAACTCCTTTGCTGCCATAGTCACTGTCTATTTAACAAAAGTGCGAGGATTACCGTGTGCCAATTTTTATGCCAAATAATGCGGGGATTCTTTTTCTGAAACGACATCTCATGCCGTTCCATGTTCACAGCATGGTCCCCAGGTGGTGGTGATTGGCTTCTTTTACTGCATTGTTTCAGTGCAGTTGAGTTTTTGATACCAGTTCCAAGAAGAATGCTCCCTCTCTGAAGCATATGGTTCTATGAACAAAATAAACAAGCTACATCCATGCTATAGACTCCTCACAGTCCAGCTCTCTCTTTGCTGCTGGGTGTAAACCACCACATGCACAAGCTCCGAGAAAGAGAGTCTGTGACATGAGCCTCTGCTAGACTTAGTAGCTTTGAAACGATGCAGGGACACAGCGAGATCACCGGTCCTCCAGCTAGCCCAAGAGTGCACAGATCACATATGAATGGTACAAGGATCAATTATTCAATGTCTAGTGCAAGGACCACACCTAGTTAAGGACACCGCTGCACTTTTGGTGGCATGAAGAAATTGTTATACCCACAATTCCCTGAACAGCCCAAACCCACCATCCAGAATAGATACATAGCAGCAGCAGCAGGGGCATAGAGGGCAGCATCTGTCTTGCTCATATCAGTCTGTACGGTATATTGTATAACATGATTATTAAATGTGATAATATTAATATATTTCCAAGACGATGATTTCTGATTTCCAATCCCAGTGGTTTAGTCCAGTGATTGTTTGCGGTTGGTTCTGACCTATCTGAGGATCTGCACATCTCTTTCTCTTGGGGTTTTCTATAGCAACCATCATCATCGTATCTAAGGACTACAAAGAAAAAAAATAAAAATAAAAGACAGTCCCTGCCCCAAAATGCCTACTCAGGACACTTCTCTTCTCCCCAACCAAACCTGGGCATACTGCTCAGGAACCTTCTGAGATGAGCGACACTACATCCAATCCACAAGAAATGAAGTTGTTCTCAACTTTTCACCAAAGCATCACTTCGGCTGCTCTCAGGCCTATGTACGTACTCTGATATTCCCAATCATCATGGTATCCAAGCGCCTCACAATCTTGAGTGTATTTATCCTCACCAACTCTGAGAGGGAGGGAAGTATGGTCCCTATTTTACAAATGTTGGGAACAGAAGAACGGAGTAACTAAGGACTTGTCTACACCGCGAGTTAGTGCGCAGCAAGCCAGGGTACGGATCGCCAGCATACTATCTTGCGGTGCACTACACCCCACGTGGACGCCCCATGTGGATTAGCGTGCTGCACAGCAAGCTGGTGCACATTAGCCGCACATTCACTCGCCCGATCAACAAGCCGCAACGGCACACAGGAAGTCTGTGGCAGAGCAGTGAATCGAATTCAGGTCTCTCGAGTTCCAGTCCACTAAATCATCCTTCTCCATCTGCTAGTGACCAGGTGCACCATGTTGCCTGCGGCACAGAGCGCAGACCCTTGCCCACTCGGTTGCTGATGTGTGGGCTGGTGTATCACAAGAGTGGGTTGAGAGGATTTACTAAAAGGATGCAGCTGCTACAGCTCAAATTTCCATCCATAAGAATGCTGAAGCAGTTCAGCGGAACCAGGGCAGGCAAAAGCAATTCCAAGATTTGATCGGAGAAGGTGCACTGGTCACAGTACACGGAATGTCAGCGGCACAAAATATCTTGACGGCATTTTAGGTGCCTGACACACACTAGAAATGCCAAACACTAGAAATGTACTCCCCGGAGTACAGAGACTTTCCAAAAAGTGTATTTGGAACAGAGCCTGCATGTGTCTCTGCATGTGAATAGCTTTACTCATGCGAGTAGCATTATTCGGGGGTGAAATATTTGCAGGATCTGGCCCTAAGTCCAGAAATACCATATGCATTTTGCTTTGGGGTTAAAGACAAAGCCGGTAATGCACCTACAGGATCTGTCGGTCTCCAGCTTTAAACTGCACTGACCAAGTGCCAGTACCACATAGCATTTAATTAACCTATCTATGAGTTGTAAGATGAGACATCGCTGTTCACCATGAGATTTATTCTCAGGGCTATGTGGTGGCAAAAGAAAACAGATACTGCAATTTAACAGGAAATGAAGTGTATTAGGGGCAATACAATTCCATTAGGGAAATTGCATTAGCGTAATGTAGCATTTTTTATTTTTTTACAGCCTCTCCTCTAGCAAATTAATTTAGTGCCTCATAAGTCAAGGTTACTGAAAAACACTCATGTCATATTCATTTCTCTTTAGCATGCGTGTAAAATGCATGTTGGATCCGTGAAGCAGAATTGCGGCGTAAGAGATTCACAGATGTTTTATCTGCACCATATGGCACGTTAGTCATCATTCCCTCCAGGATGAGTTCTTGTGTTGAAAGTCAAAGCTTTTCCCACACATGGGCTATCAGCTCTAGGCATCTTTAAAAGAAATCAATGAGGAAAAAAAAAATAAGGGAAAAAAGACCAATCAACAAAAAAAGATCCACCAAAAGCAAGAAAGATATCAAATAGACTTCACAAATAACATGCACAGCAACACAACAAGCTGAATACATAGTACTTTCATTCAGTATTAAAGGTAGTATGTAAATAAATAATATGTAATACCATCTATTAAATTTTTATCAAAGCCAAATACAATTTTGTACTCAGGCATTTAATTATGTGATCTTTGTGTAAACTGCCTTTTATATTTCTCTGCGTACCTTGTCCCAGGAATCTAACATTAGGAGCACAATATAATAGGATTAATAAATAATATTGTGCACTTCCACAGCATCTTTCATTCAGATACTCCCAGAACAATAGATAAGCATTTTGTTTTTGATCAAAAGAAATGAGATGAATGAATAAATGTAATCTAATCTAAGGATCTCAAAGTGCCTTAAACATATTAGCTAATTATCCCTCTCTTAACATCTCTGTTGAACAGACAAACGTAGGGAAGATTTTCAAAGGCATTAATGGCAGTGAGGCAGGCACCTAACTCCTGTTGACCTTTACTGTTGTTTGTGCCTTTGAAAATCTTCCCCATAAGACATGCTGGCATCACTTCACCCATCCTTCTGGGTTGGACTACCACAGCCTTTTTACAACATACAACTACTGTACATAGTATTTCAGGACAGGAAGTGATGAATGTCACACCCAATCAAAACTGCAAGAGGTACTTCAGTTACAATGAAGGCCACTTCCTGTAGCACCTAGGTTTTCCTTGGAGATCCAAATATTTACAAAACTACTTAGCTGGTGAAGTCTGGCAAGATCTTAAGTGATATTTCTTCATATAGCTCTAACTTTAATGGTAAAATAAATGGGAGAACTATATATCTAATACTGAATCCCCAACCAATGTAAGAAAGACAGAAAGGATATTCCAGCCAATAGTAATCTGCAGTACACTGTGCACAGTAAACATATAGGCCCAGTCTTGCAAACCCTCACTCACACAAGCAGTCTGTGCTTTGCGGGTAATCCCATTGGATTGCTAATAAGAGTAAGAGTTCACAAGATCATGCCACTATGCAATTTGTGTGCATGTATATATAAGTATTAATGTAACAAGAAGCTATTTTAGGTCATTTTAAAAAGTTTTATGGCTCTTCTTGAGCTTTTCAAAGATGGACTCATGGTAATTATGGCACCTGGCTTTACAGAAAAAAAATAAAAAATAATTCCAATTCCAACAGAAGCCAAAACTCTCTCAAACATTCCTCAAATAATTTTTCTGCAACATGAGTGGCGTAATCAGAATGCATGATGGCATGGTATAAGCGAGGTTTTATCAGCATTCATTTGGGATGACCTGTGTGTCTCATTCATAGTTTTCTACTTGTAAGTAATGTGCCCATCCCAAACTCACCCTGACAAAACCATTATACCACACAATCACGTATTCCTTATGTATATGTACATATGGCCACCCTCCCTAGAGCAGATTGATGCAAAGTGCTTGATTCTTCTCTTGCTTACATTGCTATAAATCACCAGTGAAGTCAGTGTAGTTACTCTGGTGCAAAATTAATGTGAGTGAGATCAGAAACTGGCCCAAAGTCTCGCTCTCTGTTAGCAATCTGAAGCAACTGGTACTCAGCATCACCATGTAAACAATAAGGGCAAAGGAGAAGAAGTTGGGGTGGGGTTAAAAATCTGCTTTCCTTTACAAGACCACCTACAAAATGTTGCAAAGACCTTGCAACAAAAATAATCTGTCATGATTCCAGTGTTAGGCAAAATATAAACAAGTTAAGTGCTCTGTTAAACAGAACATCTGGGAAGTCACAAGCTGGGCATATGTTTTCACAAGTTGTTTTTTAGGGAAAAGTAACCCTGCTAAGCTTCCTGTCTCTTCCATCTTCCCTCTCTTGACTGTGTTTATCAAGGCTAGATATAAACACATTAAAAAACCTTTAGAGGCCCTTCTCTCATTGTATTATTAATTTGGAATTGACTGAAGGTTGACAGCTGCTTTTAGTTTGACCCCGGATCCCTTAAAGAGATTCTCCACAAATAATGACACAGTTTTATGTTGATTGGGTTTGCTGTATATATATTTGCTGTGGGTTGCCAGAAATGAACATTAGAGTCAACATCAACATTACATGGGGAGTCATGGGCTTTGGGGCAGCAAAGAGGGTGGATTGTTTAGGGAACCACAGGTGACTTAGAGGGCAGGAGGGATTACCTAAGGTGTTTGGGGGTGCAGAGGATTTATTGCTTAGGGGATCATGGGGATTAGGGCTGACGGCAGATTTTATTTCAGTGTCAGGCTGCTGTAGCATCTACTAGTGTTATTTTATTACAGTTTTGTATCTGTAGGTACTTTGCTTTTAAGCAGACATTAGTAATCACTGACAAGAAATTGATATCTTATAGCATGTCTGGAAATAAATATGGGGTTCTGCACTGCTTTATTATTATTATTGTATCCATCAGAAAGTTTCTTCTCTTAGAGTGAATTTTTGCTCTTGCCTTTCTTTGGTGATTCACACTGGGAACTTTGTCTCACCTGCCCCCAGCCACTCTGTGTCCAACAGGAAAAAAGAGGGGGCAAGAACCAGCATTCTTGTTAAATTAAATAACTGATTTCACAGAGGTGAGCTCAAGCCACAGAACTCACACCTGGATTTCAGATGCCCCCGAGTGGGAGAGTGCTGGGATTTTGGTTGAGCCCATTATTAAAGAGAGGCCCTTTTGAAAATTTGGATCTGGGTTCAGATTTCAAAACACACCTAGTATTCAGGGGTATTTGGAATTGGGTTTTGCTTAGGCTCATCTTGGAGTAAGGGACAAAAAAGGAGGAGTTCCAGACACATTTGCCATTCAAGTCCCATGTGCTGCTGCTTCATCTCTCCCCCGCACCTCCACATTTGGTTTGCTTCCTCTCCCCATTCTGTTAAGATGATCACTCCGTCCATTCTTTGCAGAGTTCTGTGTATGGAGGCATCAGTAACACTGACCACATGACAATGCTGTTGCAGTCTGGTGAAAAAATGTATCCACCATATGAGACAGAGAGAAAATGCCAGTGGAGGCATTTTTCTTATTTTTCTTGCCCTTTTCAACTCACTTCAATTGCATGCCTCTTTTTTGACGTGGAAACACTGATCATCATTTTTTCCAAGAAGATGATGACAAAGGGTCTCTACTTAAACAACCTCTTAGTCTGAGTTTGAAAAATAAATCCAGGCTGCATCTTTGGCTGGTCTGATGCGTTGAGACATTGGGTGGGTTGATTTATTTTTTTCTTCTCATTTTCTCTTGGATTTCAAGAGGCAACAAACGACAAACTCATTGTGGTCAAAATTCATCCCTTATGTCTTGGAGTTGCCAGAGAACACTAACTAAATAAAAACCTCTAATAACAAGGGACCCTTTGGGAAGCAGCTGTTCCTCAAGTGGATGTCACCTGGGAGCTGGCCAATTTCTAAAGTTTGTAAGGGGTCGATGAGGAAAGGGGTGCTGTGCTCAGGAGAAGGAGGGTTTCTGGCTTCTGAGGGGCAAGGTTTCGCTAGGACTCTGAAATGTATAAATCTGAGTCTTCTCCAAGGCTGCTCTAATTGTGCTGAGAACTACTTTGAGCCATGACTAGCTACAGGATCATAAGGGTGTATAGGTGGGGCAGCTCATCCACAACTAAGGACTGAGTTATGCTTTGTCTACCTGTAATCAAGTTTCCAATCCATGGAACTACTTTACCTCTCAACTCACAACTACTTAGATTCCTTAATAGCCTCTTGAGTTCAAATAAATTATATCAATATTCTTTGTCCATGCAGCAGCACGACCACTCACCCCTGCAGTGCCTCCTGCTGGTCATCCAGGAATTAGCTCTTTCCAGCACAGAGCGCCCCCTGTCGGCTGGTGTCTCACTGTCTGCTGGCCCCGTGTCCCTCCCGGACCCTGGTGCCCTTTTATCTGGGGTGCTGCCCCCTGGCAATACCCCCACACTCTGCCTCTGGGTCTCCCCTCTCTGGGGAACTCCCAACCCTCTAATCCCCACCTTGCCTCAGTCTGGGCTACTGCCAGTCATCATCAAGCCCCCACTCCCTGGGGCGGACTGCAGTGTAAAAGCCATTCATCATAGGCACAGGGGGGTTGGACCAGCTGCCTTCCTCTACCACGCAGTACCTCTGTGGGCCTAGGACCAGGGCCTGCAGCCTGGGGAGTTGCCAGCCTGGAGCTCCCCTGCTCCTCTGGCCTTTCCCCAGCCCTGCTTCACTCCCAGTACCCTTTCTGCAGACAGCCAGGCCCTGCTCCCTCCAAGACTGGAGAGAGCCTTTCTAAGTGCCTGGCTCCCAGCCTTTTTATACAGGCCAGCTGTGGCCTGATTGGGGCATGGCCGCAGCTGTGGCTGTTTCCCCAATCAGCCGAGGCTTGCTGCTTTCCTAGCAGCAGCCCTCTTGCAGTCTCAGCCCTCTGCCAGGGTTGATTTCAAGCCCTTGAGAGCAGGAGCAGGTGACCACCCTGCTACAGTCCACTATTTGATGACCTGCTCAAAGAATAAAGTAGTTAGAGACATGATTTTCCTTTACAGAACCCTGCTGGTTTGCCACTATAATACTGTTACCCCTTTACACCCGAGTGGCTAGCCGAAACCTCAGGGTCTAGTAAGTTGCACCAGTTAGGAGGATAAATTGGTGATGGAGCCACATGTTTCTTTGATGCAATGTTGTTTATTTACAAAGAATGTGTAACCCTTCTGCCAGATGGAGTCGACAGCAACAAGGGCTGGGTTCAATATCTAGGGGTTCCTTTGGACAATACAACATAGAACCAGCTCAAGCCCCCACCCAGTAAGCTGGGAAAACTAAACCACCACACTTGAGCACCTCTAAGGGGCAATACTTCCCCTCTTGCAAGCACTGAGTCTGTGTATGGAAAAGAAAAAATTAATAAAAGGGGAAATGAACCCAGCATTAATGTGGGAAAACACCACAAGCATGATTCGAAAACATGACCATGAGCAAAACAACTACTTCAGAGAATGCTGGCAATGTCCTTTTCCTCAGTCTCTCACCTTGTCGTGTGAAAGTCCAACAAACAAATATCTCTTTAAAACACCACTCCTCTCTCCCTCCACCACACCCCATTCAGACTTGTTATCCTTGATCAGTGACGACCCAGAGTTCAAAGCAGGGGAGGTGGAGCCTTCCCAAAAGTGAGGGGCCAGGGGCCCCAGCCCATCTGTGGCCCCGCCCCTGCCCTTCCTCTTCCTCCCGAAGCCCCGCCCCCAGCCAAGCCGGAAGCTGGAGCTGGCCAGGAGCCAGGAACCCTCCACCTGCCCGGGGTGCGGGGGCTGAGAGCAGCCCCGGCCCGTATCCCTGCCACATGGGTCCCCCCACCCAGGGCAGGTGGAGGGTCTGTGGCTTCCCACAGCTGCCCACGCAGCTCTTACCCCAACCCAGCTCCGGCTGGGGGGGCCGCAGCCCAGCCATGGTAAGAGCCGTGTGGGCAGCTGTGGGGAACCACAGATACGCCACAGCTTCCCAGGATCCCCGGCTGGGCTCCAGCTGACAGCCTGGCAGTGTCCTTGTTGACAGGTCCAAGTCTCTTTCAGCCAAAACCTCTCTTCTGACTTCTCCTAGGGCCACACACCATGCTTTTATGCTGTGTCTGCCTGTCTTTCTGTTCTGCCTCTACCACTTACCCACCCACCCTGACCCTGAGTGACCTGGGATTTGCCTTTGTTTTGGCCAGATATATGGTCCTATGTTTGGGGGTTGAGGCCACTTAACTGTTTCTGTCACCTGATTACAATGGCTTGTTTCCATGTATCCTGACTGAAAGGCACCGCTGTAGCGCTTAGTGAAGACACTACCTTCACCAACGGGAGAGTTTCTCCCATCAGCATAAGTACTCCACCTCCATAAGAGGCAGTAGCTATGTCAGTGGGAGGAGCTCTCCTGTCAACACAGTGCTGTCTACACCGGGAGATCGGTCACTATAACAGTATCACTTAGGGGTTGGGACTTTCCACACCCCTGAGCAACAGCATTATAACGATCTAAGTTTGTAGTGTAATATAGTAACTGGTTTTAATGAGACATTGCTTGTTTTCGTTAGCAGCTCAGCCACTTCATTCTTACACTCCTTCAGAACTCTTTGGGTGTGTAACATCTGGGTCTGGTGACTTGTTGCTTTTTAATCTGTTTCAGTACCTCCTCTTTTGACACCTCAGGCCTTGGCTACACTTGCGAGTTACAGCGCAATAAAGCCACCCACAGCGCTGTACCTCACTCCCTGTCCACACTGGCAAGGCACGTACAGCGCTGTATCTCCGCGGATACAGCGCTGCTTGTACTCCACCTCCCCGAGAGAAATAAAGAGTATTGCGCTGCTGCGCTGAGGCGCCAGTGTGGCCGCCCAATGCGCTCTGATTGGCCTCCAGAAGTATTCGGCAGTATCCCACAATGCCTGTTCTAGCCACTCTGGTCATCAGTTCGAACTCTACTGCCCTGGCCTCAGGTGACCAACCGTCAGACCCACCCTTTAGATTCCCCGGGAATTTTAAAAATCCCCTTCCTGTTTGCTCAGCCAGGTGTGGAGTGCTATCAGCGAATCTTTCCAGGTGACCATGCCTCCACGCGCCAAGCGAGCCCCAGCATGGAGCAATGGCGAGTTGCTGGACCTCATCAGTGTTTGGGGGGAGGAAGCTGTCCAGTCCCAGCTGCACTCCAGCCATAGGAATTATGATACCTTCGGGCAGATATCAACGGCCATGATGGAAAGGGGCCATGACCGGGATGCACTGCAGTGCAGGATTAAAGTGAATGCCTACTGCAAAGCCCGCGAGGCAAACGGCCGCTTGGGTGCTCCCCCCGCAACCTGCTGATTCTATAAAGAGCTGGACGCGATACTTGGGGGTGACCCCACCTCCACTCCGAGCACCACCATGGACACTTCAGAGCGGGGAGAAGAGGAGATGGAGAAGGAGAAGGAGGAGGACGAGGAGGAAAGCGGGAGTGAGGGTACTGGGGCGGGGGGAGACACCCCGGAATCCCTGGAGGCATGCAGCCAGGAGCTCTTCTCGAGCCAGGAGGAAGGTAGCCAGTCGCAGCGGCCGGTACTTGGTGGAGGACAAACAGAAGAGCGTGTTCCCTGTAAGCAGCTTTTTGGGGGGGAAGGACATTTTTCGGGAGAGGAGGATTAGGGCTGTATGCATGCCTAGATGCAGAATAGCGCATTGATGTGGTCTATCACATTGCGGTAATCGGCCTCGGTAATCTCTTCGAAAGTCTCATCCAGAACGTGGGCAATGTGCTTGCGCAGGTTTCTTGGGAGAGCCACCATGGTCCTTGTCCAAGTCAGGCTAACGTGTCCGTGCCACTGTGCCACGAGGGGCGGGGGGACCATTGCTGCACACAGGAAAGCTGCATATGGGCCAGGGCGGAAGCCGCATTGCAGTAGAAGACCCTCCCTTGCTTCCCAGGTCACCCTCAGCAGTGAGATATCTTCCAGGATGAACTCCTGTGGAAAATGTTGGGACAGTGTTCAGTGTAGATGCCCCCTGCAGCTGTTGGCTCTCCCCAAGGCACAGAAACCCAGAGGACAGTACAGCCCAGAAACAATCAGTCCCCCTTACTCACCATTTTGGGGCTCCCGTGGGTTATGTGCGCTCTCTTTGGGACGGGAAAATTATGCTATTGTGCAGACTGTGTGTGCCCTCCTTAAGTGCGGGGGAATCATTACTCTGTCTGGTATAAACAATGCTGCCTCTGGTAAGTGTTGCATTTTGCCTTTATAGATGCAACCTTGAGATCTGAGCAGTCCATGTTATCACCGGCTCAGAGACTGCAAAAACTCTGGAAGAGACCGCGAAAAAGCAAAGAAGTCATGCTGCAAGAAGTGATGCAGCAATCTCTTACAGAGAATCAAAAAGCGCAGGAGTGAAGGGAGAGCGAAAGCAGGACCCGCAAGCAGCGCACCGGAAGCAAAGCACGGATCGGCTGATAAGCATCATGGAGCGCCAAGCGGACTCTATCCAGGCGCTCGTAGCCATGCAGGCGGAGCACTACCGCGCCCGCGCCCCCCTGCAGTCCTTGTCCCAAAACTCTTTCCCTTGTGCCCCCATGTCACCTCCAACCCACTTTCCCCAACATCTGGGTTCTTACCGCCACCAGCTGCCTCCAACACCTGTATCTTCACCAACCAGCCCTGAGAACTACGACCCTTACCCTCTGCACTCAACCCCCCTCACCATGCAGTATAGCCATCCTGAAGTGCAGCACTCATTGCACAGCACTCCAGACAGGACATATGCAAATCTGTGATTGTACCATTCCCCACCCCACCCCCTTGCCCTTTCTGATTCCCAAACAGTTGTGTTTCTTTTCAATAAATGGATATTTTGGTTTTGAAAACATTCTTTATTATTGCATAAAGTAAAAGATACCTTAGCCCAGGAAACAGGCACTGCAAATCAGCGTAGCAAACACAGATTCCTACTAACATTGTAACCACAGGGCACCAGACATTACTGCTGGTTTTCAGCCTCAAATTGCTCCCTCAAGGCATCCCTAATCCTTGCAGCCCNTGCTGCAAGAAGTGATGCAGCAATCTCTTACAGAGAATCAAAAAGCGCAGGAGTGAAGGGAGAGCGAAAGCAGGACCCGCAAGCAGCGCACCGGAAGCAAAGCACGGATCGGCTGATAAGCATCATGGAGCGCCAAGCGGACTCTATCCAGGCGCTCGTAGCCATGCAGGCGGAGCACTACCGCGCCCGCGCCCCCCTGCAGTCCTTGTCCCAAAACTCTTTCCCTTGTGCCCCCATGTCACCTCCAACCCACTTTCCCCAACATCTGGGTTCTTACCGCCACCAGCTGCCTCCAACACCTGTATCTTCACCAACCAGCCCTGAGAACTACGACCCTTACCCTCTGCACTCAACCCCCCTCACCATGCAGTATAGCCATCCTGAAGTGCAGCACTCATTGCACAGCACTCCAGACAGGACATATGCAAATCTGTGATTGTACCATTCCCCACCCCACCCCCTTGCCCTTTCTGATTCCCAAACAGTTGTGTTTCTTTTCAATAAATGGATATTTTGGTTTTGAAAACATTCTTTATTATTGCATAAAGTAAAAGATACCTTAGCCCAGGAAACAGGCACTCCAAATCAGCTTAGCAAATACAGATTCCTACTAACATTGTAACCACAGGGCACCAGACATTACTGCTGGTTTTCAGTCTCAAATTGCTCCATCAAGGCATCCCTAATCCTTGCATCCCCATGCTGGGCCCCTCTAATAGCCCTGCTCTCTGGCTGTGCAAATTCAGCCTCCAGGTGTTGAACATCGGAGGTCCATGCCTGACTGAATCTTTCACCCTTCCCTTCACAAATATTATGGAGGGTACAGCATGCTGATATAACCGCGGGGATGCTGTTTTCGGCCAAGTCCAGCTTCCCATACAGAGATCGCCAGCGGCCCTTTAAACGGCCAAAAGCACACTCCACGGTCATTCGGCACTGTCTCAGCCTGTAGTTGAACCGTTCCTTGCTACTGTCAAGGCTCCCTGTGTAGGGTTTCATGAGCCACGGCATTAACGGGTAAGCAGGGTCTCCAAGGATCACAATGGGCATTTCGACTTCCCCTATGGTGATCTTCTGGTCTGGGAAAAAAGTCCCGGCATGCAGCTTCCTGAACAGGCCAGTGTTCCGAAAGATGCGTGCATCATGCACCTTTCCGGGCCAGCCTGCGTTAATGTCAATGAAATGCCCACGGTGATCCACAAGCGCCTGGAGAACCATAGAGAAATACCCCTTCCGATTAACGTACTCGGATGCTAGGTGGGGTGGTGCCAGAATAGGAATATGCGTCCCATCTATCGCCCCTCCACAGTTAGGGAAACCCATTTGTGCAAAGCCATCCACAATGTCCTGCACGTTACGCGGAGTCACGGTTCTTCTGAGCAGGATGCGATTAATGGCCCTGCAAACTTGCATCAGCACGATTCCAACGGTCGACTTTCCCACTCCAAACTGGTTCACGACCGATCGGTAGCTGTCTGGAGTTGCCAGCTTCCAGATTGCAATAGCCACCCGCTTCTCCACCGGGAAGGCAGCTCTCAATCTCATGTCCTTGCGCCGCGGGGTGGGGGTGAGCTCCTCACACAGTCCCATGAAAGTGGCTTTTCTCATCCAAAAGTTCTGCAGCCACTGCTCGTCATCCCAGACTTGCATGACGATATGATCCCACCACTCAGTACTTGTTTCCCAAGCCCAAAAGTGGCGTTCCACGGTGCTGAGCATGTCCGTGAATGCCACAAGCAATTTCGTGTCGTACGCATTACGCGACTCGCTATCATCGTCGGACTCCTCACTGTCACTTTGGATCTTAAGGAATAGCTCGACTGCCAAACGTGACGTGCTGGCAAGACTCATCAGTATACTCTTCAGCAGTTCGGACTCCATTTCCCGCAGACCGAAACGGAACACAGATCGCGCTGCACAGAAACCGTTGAAAGATGGTGCCAAATGGCACCAAATGTGGACGAAAACACAGGGATTGCTGGGATGTGAAGCAATGCATCACGGGGTGTTGGGACAGGACCCAGAATGCCCTGCACCTCCCGCCCCCTTCCCACAACCCACGGCACCAGAATGGGAAGAGGTGCTCTGTGGGATAGCTGTCCATAATGCACCGCTCCCAATGTCGCTGCAAATGCCGCAAATGTGGGCCACGACAGTGTGCTGGCAGCTGGCAGTGTGGACAAACTGCAGCGCTTTCCCTATTCAGCTGTACGAATGCAGGTTTAACTCACAGCGCTGTACAGGTCTGTCGCATCTTAGGCGCATTTAACATGTGTGATTTCAGCTTTAGGCAGTCGGCAAAAACAAGAAAAAAACAAAAAAAAGAGAGAAAAATAACAATTTAAATACTGTTTCTGTAGTGCGGGTGATTCCGCCCGCCATTACATTCAATGTAATTTTGACTATACGCGGTTTTCGCTTTATGCGCTGACCGCGGAACGTAACCCCAGCGTAAGATGAGACAGACCTGTACATCTGCAAGTGTAGCCATACCCTCACTCTTTCATGGTGCCTCATTTTTATTACCTGAAAAGAGAAAGACATCCTCTGTGGAGAAGACTGACATAAAGAAATCTCTTAGCTCCTCTGCAATGTTGATATTCTCTTTAATTGTTACTTTTACTCCATGGTAATCCAATGTACTCACTCATTCTCTTGCAGGCATCCTGGTTCTGATATATTTAAACAATTTATTGAATTTAGGAGGTGAGGGTACATCTTTGGCTATTTGCTCTTCAAATTCATTCTTAGCCTTCCTAATTTTCTTGTTACATTTCAACACTCCAAGATTTTTTTGCAGCACAATTAAGAAAATATATATGTATTTTTAAATACAACAACCACCTGACTGCCCCTTCAAAAGAAAAATGGAAATATGGAAGAATGGTACCAGATCTCCAAAGATTTGAGTGGGGACACACAAGTCATCGATTTACAAGAGGAAGATAAGGCGAAAATGTGGTTCTAATTTCTGTTCCTTTTCCTTAGTTTTTTTAAGATGAAATAAAAATTGTCCACTTAATTTTGGTTACTAATTCAGATCTCATTAAAAAAGATGCCAGGGAGGCTACAAAACCATGTGAAAACCGTTGTGCTTTTTTTGGAACATCCCTCTTCAGTGGTGGAAAATCAAACATAGCAATAAAATGTGAGTGCAAGAGACCCAAAAGAAATGAAATCATCTAAAAATACAAGTGAAACTGACCAGTGTGGTTTCTCCTTCCAAGTAGATTGAAATGGAAAAAGCAAACAAACAGCAAAAGTGGCAAATAGTACATGAGATGTCTTAAATTATTTCAGTATTAACAATCTTAGGGTATGTTTACACATACAGCTCTGCAGCTGAGCCACTGCAGCACGTCTGGTGAAGAGAGCTCTCCCGTCAGTATAATAAAACCATCTCCGCGAGAGGCAGAAGCTATATCTGCAGGAGAAGCTCTCCCACCGACATAGCGCTGTCCACACTGGCACTTATGTCGGTGTAACTTATGTCGCACAGGGGGGTGGCTTATTCACATCCTTATCCCAGCGACATAAGTTCTGCCGACATAAGCTGTAGTGGAGACATAGCCTAAGTGTTGTTAGTAACTCCAATAAGGAGTTACTAACTGTTTTAGTTATGGTATTTTTGTTTTACTTTACAGGTTCCCTTTAAAAATAAAGATAAATTATTATAAGAGGTTTGGAAAGCATGACCAATGAGGAAAGGTTGAAAGAACTGGGCATATTTAGTCTAGAGAAGAAAAGGCTGAGGAGGGACCGGATAACCTGTCTTCAAATATGTAAAAGGTTGCAACAAAGAGGACAGTGATCAATTGTTCTCCATGTCCATCTAGGGTAGGACAAGAAGTAACGGGCAGAATTGGCAGCAAGGAAGATTCAGGTTAAATATTAGGAACAACTTTGTAACTGTAAGGATAGCTAAACACTGGAATAAGTTACCAGGGGTGGTTGTGCAATCCCCATCACTGGAGGTTTTTAAGGACAGGTTAGATGAACACCTGTCACAGATGGTCTAGGTTTACTTAATCTTGCCTCAGTGGGCCTGGGGATGGACTGGATGACCTCTCAAGGTCCCTTCCAGCCCTACATGTCTATAATTATAGGGTTCCAGTTGGGAGGGGATGTGTGTAAGGACTCTGGAATTGAAGCTGGGAATCAATATGGGAAGAAGACAATAGGGTTAGATTATGAGGGGACAGCTAGGTGAACTTTAAAAAACTGAACAAACACCTGCAACGACTAAGACATGACCCCCTCATCCTCCTGATTAGCTTGTTTGTTTGTTGTTGTATCCATTCCTCCACTCCTCATCCATCTTTGTCTTTTTAGATGTGAGCATGGCATGAATTTCCAAAAGTGACTAGTAATTTAAGGTGACTCAATTCTTAGGTGGCCAACTTGAGACACCTTAAAAAGGCCTGACTTCCCAACTGAGCTGAGCACCTGTCCTCTGAAAATCAAACTCCTTTAAGGTATCTCAAGTCAAGCACCCCAAAATGGAGGTACTCAGAAGCACTGGTTACTGCTGAAAATTCAGGACATGTGTCTTCCGCTGTGTTTAGAAAGTGCCTACTGCATTGTGGACTCTACCACAATCTGAACAATAATAATTCTGTACACACAAATCCAGTTACAAAATCATATAGATCTTGAAGAATTTCTGACTTTCTAGCATAGTCAGGGTCATTAGAAAGCTTTTATTGAAAGGAAGCTCTGTTCTGAGTCAACTAGCAAGAGTTCAGCAGATGGCTGGTGGTCCTGCCTTCTACAATACTGGAATAATGTTGGAGTAACTTCAAGGCCCTTGTTATCCTGGGGCTGGCAAGATTCAAGGAGCATTTGCAGGCGTGAAGTTCTCTGTTTCTAAAGGAGACACAGCTCACACATCCCTGCTGAGCAAAAATCCTGGCAACCAATAATGGAGTGGCACTGATTAACAACAGCCTGGGAGGAAGCTGCAGCAGTGATGGAATTCAGCTGCCACAGCTAGCGGGACTTCTCACTTTCTTTTGAGGCTGTCTGACCTCTCATCGGGAGAAGGACCAGTAGCGGCGCCAGCTTTGCTGGCGCCCTAGGCGGCGGAAGGTCCCGCCCCCGAAATCCTGCCCCCAACAGCGGTGGCGGAAGGTCCTGCCCCCAAATTTCTACAGGCGGCGCCGGCGCCCCCACAATAGCAGCGCCCTAGGCGACCGCCTAGGTCGCCTAATGGATGCGCCGGCCTTGAGAAGGATGAGGGCTCCTTGGACCAGTGTGGCTAAGACCTGATTGTGCCTGGTATAATTCCAAATGACCACTAAACTGCAGGGAAGGGTAATATGCTATGCCCTAACCACACTGAGATGTGAAGCTGTTTCAGTTAGCACCTTTACAGCAAGAACTGTATTTGAGCATGTCCCTCAAGAGAGTTGCCAAGAAGGTTTCACATCCCAGTGGGAAAAGGGCCTGAAAATAATATCCGCGGTAGGTGGGGATTAGCCAACCTAATGAAAACAACTGGCAGCTCACAATGACAGTTGGGTACTAATTTGCACCTTTTTTGCTAAGCTTTTGGCAACATGTCAGAGAGGGCAGGATTCACTGAAACCCACATTCTGATCTACTCATGGGACTTTGTGAGGTTTTTTATTTTGAAATTCTTGGGACACTCTTGGTTTCAATGAGTCTGTCCTGCAAGGGTTGGGCAATCAGAGAGACACAGATTTTGGGGTGTCCCAATGTGACAATATTGCATTTTGAGTGGTGTCGTCAGATGCTACCGGTGTGGTGCTCTGCTCTATTCAATGTTGATATCAGTCGGCTGCGTGTGTGTGTTCCCTCTGTGTGCTGCCCCAACTCTGCGCAGATAGCTGACACAGCAGACCCCCGAGAGAACCCCCAATGACCACAGACTCTTGTAAGGTACGAAGGCACCCGGCCAGGTTTATTGTCAAACGAAGCACAGTAATAGTTTCCAGCAGACTCTACAGGACATACTACGAATATGTGCCCCCTGACAATGGACACAGCTCAGTCAGTGGCGGGACATTCCACTGCCCCCTAGGCCGGACAAAGACACTGCCCCAGGGATGTATTCTTATAAACAGGTACAAACAAGTTACACATCATTCCTGACGTATTGAGGTGCAACCCCTCTACGTAACAAGGTACAACCCCTCTACGTAGCATGGTGCTGCCTCTCACCTTGTACATGTTGGTTCGAACAAAACAACTCTATCCATCATATTACCCTTTTGCCCCTGTCTTTAGGATGGGTCAGCTTGTTCCTTGTTGTGTGTGTGTGTGGAATGTGCAAGTATTGGAGTGTTCTGATATCTAGTGTCCAGTACCTTTTAGGTATGTATCTTCTTGCAGCATCAGCCCTTTCCTTGCCAGCTTCTGTGAGCAGGGCCTGCCTTTGGCTCACAGCTTAACTTTGCTTTATGTTAGCAAAGTCTTGACCATTACATTAGTTCAGGCCTTAGGCCTCATACCGGGCCTCTGATATAAGGGTTTATGTTTCAGGGTCTCATCTTACTACAAGTGGATCACACAAATGGATAACTCAGGGTAGTCCAAACTTTTCAATGCTGTGGGCCAGATGCTAGTTTTGGGGCACCTCCAGGGGCCATATACAGAGGTTCCGCTGCATGGAAGATGCCATTTTGCAATGTGCACAACCCCACCCCTGCCAGCATGACCTTGCATGCACAGTGTCTCCAAGATCATGCCGGCCAGGGCAGGTCCACACCACCCTAGTGACCCCTCTCAGACAGAATGCAGCCGGATGGATGATGGTGCAGAGAAGATGAAGTCTGGACTGCCTGTAAGTCATGTCCTAAGTGGCTGGGGGTTATGATGGGCTTGGGCTTGCCTTTTCGACATTTTGAGCTTCTTTGGGGACTTTGGGGGCTTGTTGTTGTGGAAAACAATGGCAACCCCTCACTAGGGGATGCAAACAGCTGAAAATCATTCAGGAGTTGGACAGAATCGTCTCGCAGGCCGGATCCAGCCCTCAGGCCACCAGCTGCTCAATAACACAAGTGTTATGACATGCTGCAAACTCTCTGCATTACAACACAACTGCATTATCCAGCAGGACATTAGGGATCAATTTGATTTGCAACCAGAAAGTTAATGCTGAATTCCACCTTGTTGATTTTTAATGAAAAATAAGGGCTGGACTGTTTTCTATTTTACACTGGTTTTATGTAACTATTGACTTCAATGAAGTGATTCCTGATCTACACTGGTGTCCGAGAAAGAAGAATCAGAAAAGAATCCTAAAGACAGGAATCAAGACAAAGAAGATTCTTTTGAATTTTCTTTTTGTCATGTCACTCCTTTATAATTGTAGATCTTGAGTTACTTCTTGAGATATTGTGCACCAGAACCATGCAAATACTGTTTCACTTGCAGTCCACATGCCTTTACCTCCCCTGAGTTAGGCTTTGAGTTTCAGGTTCCAGCAAAGCCAAATGCTCAGTAAAACTCAGCCAAAGCCACCATGTTTCACCTTGAAACTCAGTGTTGTTCTGTGGGGGCTTCAAGGAACCCATGCTACTTGGCAAGGAAACCCAAAACCAAGCCAGATTTCTATTGTTTTCAGGGGGTTCCCTGATTAGTTCACACAGCTGTTTTCCCATGTGGGATTTCTCATACATTTTCTGTCCCCCACCCTTGTGTCCACTGGCCAGCTGTTGGCATCACTGGCAATTGATGTTCCCTTTTTTCCTGGTCAAATTCTTGATTAGTTCAGTTTTAATTGGAGAGGAATGCATGGATTGGTGGCTAAGGCACTGACTGGAGCTGAACATAACTGGGTTCAGTTCCTGGTTTTGCCACCAACTTCCTGTGTGACCTTGGGCAAATCACTCAATCACGCTGTGGCTATGTCTATGCTACGTCTCTCAGAGGTGTGGATTTTCCAATGCCCATGTAAGATTTCAGTGCAGACCAGCTCTGTGTCTCCGTTCCCCCATCTGTAAAACTGAAATAACACTCTCACCTTTCCCCCAGCAGTTACCTGCCTTGTCTATTTAGACTGTAAGGTCTTCGGGGGCAGAGGCTGGCTCTAAATGTATTCGTACAGTGCCTAGAACAATGGGGTCCTTTCTCAGTTGTGACCTATCACACCGCTTCCCAGGCACCTTTCATTTTAGGGACACATGGTGAAATGGATGTTTCTGGGGGGAGGAAAGAACAGCTTTGGAAAGAAAGTAATTGGAACAGCAGTGAAATTCACAACATGCCCTTCCCTCTGCTTTTTTATTGGTGTAGGTAAGCCTATCATAAATTACAGGGAAGAAAGCTTTCAGCTTTAACTTTGGACTAATTGCTCTCAGGCAGCTCCATCACCACAGGGTCTGGGCACACCATATCTGACTCAAATTATAGCAAAAACAGTCCCCATACAGGGGCACCAGAACAGGGTGGAACAGGGGGCCATGACCCTCCCACTTTCTGAAAGTGGACGGGCCTGGCCTGGCCACTTTTTGCCACAGGTTCCGCTCCTGCCCCTCCTCTCCCCACCCCCCACTGAGGCCCTGCCCCCCAGCCAGGCCGGCACCTGGAGCCCACCTGCACAGCTGTGAGGAGCCTTGGACTCTCCGCCTGCCCTGGGCAGGGGCCAGGGGGCAGGGACATGGGCCAGGGGCTACTCTCGGGCCTCCCCACCCTAGGCAAGTGGAGGGACCTGGGCTCTGCGGCTGCGCTCCAGCTGCCAGCTTGGCTGGGGGAGTGGGGCCTTAGGGGGAAGAGGAGGAGCAGGGGTGGGTCCACAGAGGGGGTGGGCACCCAGCCCTTCCCCCCCCCCACTTATGGGAAGGCTCTGCCGCCCCTGCCCCCCTATGCAGGGTGTTAAAACCCATCTGAGACACTACACCTGAGATACTGATGTGTTAACGTGCTCAGAAAAGATGACTGGAGCTTTGCTCCCTTTTTAAAAGCCCTCCTTAAAAACCCACTTCTGTTGTAAAGCCTAGAAGGAGAGATGGCCCTAACCTCCCAAAAGGCTAAGCCACTGGTGACTCCTGATGCTCATTTTGGCCCAGATTCTCAATGATATTTAGGCACTTAATTCCTATTGATTTGAACAGGAGGTCAGCACCTATATATCTTTGAGGATTGTGGGCCCCTGTGTTACTATGTGAGGCAACGAGCAAGAGGAAAAATGTGAAATCTGTACTACTATCTTATCACTGCTGTTTCAGGCAATGCAGATTCACAGGAGCTCTTTGGCAGCTAACCAGCTGCACAGCCTGATGTACATAATGATCTGAGTGTTTCCATTATTTTTCCAGGATCATTTATAGTTTAATTGGATGCAGTGAAATTGGTAGCAAATAAGGTTATATCACTAGCCTTCCAGCAACTTACTTCCCACTGTGCCAACCACGGTTAATCTGATGGTGCTGTCTGTCCTGCTCTGCAATGTAGCTGAGATGCAAAGTTTGAGTAAAGGGACAGCCTTGCCATAGCAGCTTAATCCAGGTTCATCTTTACAATGAGGAGGCCACCAACCAACCCGAGGTGGAGAGACTGGGCCATGATTTAACTACCCCTCTGAAATTGCTGAGGCTAGGCCAACCTGTACATTCCAGTGCTTACATGAGACTACAAGGCACTTCCAACTCGGTAGGATGTGACCAGCTGCGTATTCTGCCTCTTTTTAAGGAGACTGACCAATCATGACTTGAATGGTGGCATTCCTGTTGGAATTCATTCAGGAGGCTCCCTGGGCAAACTGACCAGGATAAACAAGAGATGGCCTGAATCTTTGCTCAAAACTTAACCAGAGAGAAAAGTATGATATTGGTTGTTGTTTTTTATCACTTGCCTCCACACTTTGTGCTTCCAGCTCTTCTTGTGGTACATCTAGACTGTGGAGAAGCAGGAAGTAGAGAATACCTTTTAAGACAAGATTTCCATCCCAATTTCAAGACTATATGAAAAGAAGGATGATTGGTCCAGGAACAGCCTGTTAATCAGACAATTTGGATTTGGTCCCTGGCTCTGCCAAAGACTTTCTGTGTGACCCTGGGAAATCACTTTATGCATGACTCAGTTTCCGCAGCTATAAAACAAGGACATATACCCTGACAGGGATTGCATTTGTTAATGTTGATCAATTGCTTTTGAGACCCTCAGATGGCAGATGCTGTAGAAATATTATTTTGAGGTTGGTTCATCACTGGAATTCAGGGAAGCTTCAAGTCTGTCAGCCCAAAGTAAATTGAATCCTTAGTACTGTTCTTATCATTCCTCCCTCTCAGCGAGGGATTTATAGAACGCAGCCATTTCGAGCAGGTCCAAAACCTCATTTGAATCTGGCTTCAGTCCTTAAAAAGAAGAACCTCTGCACAACTGAGCATGGAGTCCATTCAAGATTACCAACATTCCATTTAAAATGCGCTGCCATAATGTGGATTTATAGTTTCCATTAAAAAAACCTGTTATCCATCCCTGCTATTAGAAGATGCTGTAGGCTGCAACTATGTGTAGACAGTCACAGCTGGGGAACAATACTTCGTTTCTAAATTAAAAAGCATCCCATGTTATATAAAAAACCTGGCATGGTTTGATGCTTCTTTTGCTCTCAACATTTATTGACATTATTATTTATAGGATCCGCAGTCATGGACCAACCCCCCATTGTTCTAGGTTCTGGACAAACACCGAACAAAAAGAAGGTCCCTGCCCCAAAGAGCTTACTGACTTTTTTTAATTGTAAGAAGAACCAGTCAATAATATAGTTTTGATTTCAATGCATATTTTAAAACTATGCTTAGAAACACCCTGAAGAACATCCTGACCTGCAGAAGAACTCTGCAGAGCTTGAAAGTTTTCTCTCTCACCAACAGAATTTGGTCTAATAAAAAGATATTACCTCACTCATTTTGTCTCTCACATATCCTGGGACCAACACAGCTACAACACTTCATAGAAACATCCTAACATTTGGGATATGAAGAGGCTGCGGCACATAGGAATTGCCATGCCAGGACACGCCAATGGTCCAATACAGTGCCATATCCTTTGTCAACAGTGACTGTAGTGGAATGTGCCAATGAAAGGCAAACATTCCAATAATGCACCTGAGAAATAGCTCTGATGGGATGGAGCAAAATTTCTTTTTTATTCCAACTAGAGATTGACATACTCCCTGAAGCATGAAGATTGATAGCACTCATAAACTGGACCCTTGCTAACACAATTGTAGAGACTATTGCTATTCATATACATGTCTAATCCTCTTTTCAAATCATATTGCGCTACTTGCTTCAGTAATATTGTGCAACTGTGAGTCCCATTGCCATCTAAAAAGCTGAGTGTGACTGTGCAGTCAAGTTCTGAGGCCCTGGGGGTGGCCATGCTAAGAAGAGAGAGAGAGATGGGCAACTATTACACAATTTGTTACTATAACACTTTGGCCTGTGATCTTATCAGATCTTACAAGCTAAGTAGATTGGACCTGGGCAGTAGCTGGATGGAAAACCTATAGCAGAACCCCAAGATGATATCCATAGTACTCTGGCCAAATTCTCATTTGAGAGGTATTCTTCACTTTCAATCTTAGACTGATTGTCTGTGGTAGTCATCTGGCCCCATCACCATAGTGTCTGCACAGGTCACAATTTTTAGCCTCACAACACCTCTGTGAGGTAGGGAAGTACCATTATCCCCATTTTACAGATGGGGAACTGAAACACAGGGAGACTAGTGATTTGCCCAAGGTCACACAAAAAGCCTGTAAGAGAACTAGGACTTGAAACCTGGTCATCTAGGTTGTAGGGTAGCCACTGGACTATGCTTCCCTCAAGTTACACCATTGCTATGTATTACTAAACATCCACCATAGACCATGCCAGCACTGGCTGTACTGCAAAGGTGGGTGAAGTGAGTTTGGTAGACACAGTTTGCAACATTTTTTAAAAAGTGTTTTGGGACCATACAGGATAGACAGTGCTATACAAAGGAAAACTATTGTTATTCAAGTGTTTTAACATATTCTTCTAGACAGTCCACAGCACATTGGCCATAATGGCTCCTCAGAGAAAAATAGTTTAGACAATTCATGTGAAAAGAGCAGCTCTTGGAATGAGTTGTTACTGCTGGTTCTTCAACATGAATGTATTGCTAGAAACAAGCATCTGGCAGTACTGTTCTTTTTTGGTAAGCATTATGGCCAGCACGCAGGATCTGGAGTTTAAGAACTCTGGGTGCAAAACACGTAGCTTTTCACAGAAGGGTCTTGCTTTTCTTATAATGAATTACAGACGGTGGTGGCTGGCTTTTATTTACTGCTCAGTGATCAGCTGGTGCATCTCCTATCTCATGGGACAACATTTCTAATGAGGATGTAGAGCCCGGAGCTAAAATGTGAAACAGAGACTGCATAAGCAAAAGACTTAGGATCAATATATAGATCAGAGCCATATTAGAAATGTGACAGCTCCCATGCACACCCCAAGAGAGTTTTGTTTAAAATAGCCTCTGAGGGGAGCGGAAAGGAATGGGTACGGTTCTGTGCGTATATAGTAGGAAGACGTAGTCTGCCACCTGACCACTAAACTATTCACTCTGCTGCCAACATATAACTGAAAAAATGTCCGTCAAGCTGGTCAAGTTACCAATGACCTTAACAATTTCATTTTTTCTTAGGGAGCCTTATCTAGCACGCATTAAAGTCCAGGGAGTTTTTGGTATTGGCTTGAGAACAGGAGCGGATCTGCTAAGATCCTGCATAAACGAGAGCAGTAAATCTGACAGATTTCTTAGCAGTTTAAGCATCCCACAGCTACAGAGAGAGGCAGCCTAGGGATATTGCTCATACTTGCCATTTGAGTGACTAGGAGCACAGGTTTCTCCAGTAAAAGCTGCAGTTCTCTCATGTGATCTTTTATTCAGTACCATATTAGAAACCTGTGTTCCACTTGGAGGATAAGCAAGATCCAGTGGCTGAAATTGGAAATCAGCAACGTTCACATTGGAAATAAGGTGCACACATTTAACAGGGAGGGGGATTAACTATTGGAACAGATCACCAAAGGATGAGGTGGATTTTCTACCACTTGATGTCTTTAAATTAAGATTGGATCCCTTTCGAAAAGATATGCTCTAATTCAACCCTAGGTTATTGGACCTGATGCAGGAAACACTGGGAGGAATTCTATGACCTGTGCTATACAGGAGCTTAGTCTATATGATCATAATGATCCCATCTGGCCTTAAAATCTATGAATCTGTGTCTCGTCATGTAATAGAAATGCAGTGAGAAGTGGGTAGGCATGTACGTGTCTATCAGTCTGTGCTCCAGCGAGTGCTTGCAGGGCTGCCCACAGTGCTAAAATACAAGAAATGCAGAGGTGTGCTCAAAATGTATTTAAAATCCTGTTCCTGGGCTCTGTCGCCATCAAAAGTAGGGTCCCAGAGGTAGGCAGGTGCAATCACTGTGTAGGCTGAGTCCAGGAAATACTCACTATCTGTCAACAGGTCCTAAGAAAATACGTCCCTCCCCATTACAAATCCCATAGGTGAGCCCCCATCTGGTGAAGATTCTATAAACCCATGATTCTATAAATCATCTGAAGCCCCCGTGGCAGGTGACTTCTCCACTCACTTTATCAAATGCATGATAGGAAGAGGAGGTAGAATGAGTCTCTGTGGCCTTCCTGGGGAGATCCCATCCCTAAAAGAAATGCCCGTGAAACTCAACATAACGGGGTCCTCATAGGCCCTGTGAGATAGGTTGCAGGGTTACAGTCTGACCTGCGTCCAGGGTGGCATACAGCCAGTGATGAGCAGGAGCCGGTTCCCACCGGTTCGCGGGAACCGGTTGTTAAATTTAGAAGCCCTTTTAGAACCGGTTGTCCCAGTTCTAAAAGGGCTTTTAAATTTAACAAAATCTGTGGCAGCTCCCTGCCCTGCCCCCGGCCCCAGCTCACCTAGCTCCGCCTCCTCCCCTGATGCTCCTGCAGGTGAGCTGGGGCGGGGCAAGAGGAGGGCTCCAGGCGCCGCGCAGCCCGGCTCCGGCCCCGGCCCCAACTCCAACTCCGGCCACGCGGCGCTGCCCGACCCCGGGCCCCGGCTGCGCGGTGCGGCTCCGGCCCGGGCCCGGCGGGGGTAAGAGGCCGGGGCCGGGGGGGTTGGATGGGGCANTGCGGCTCTGGCCCGGGCCCGGCGGGGGTAAGAGGCCGGGGGGGTTGGATGGGGCAGAGGTTCTGGGGGGGCAGTCAGGATGGGGACGGGGAAGGGGGGGGGGGTTGGGTAGGCGCCGCGTGGGAGGTCCGGGGGTCTGTCAGGGGGGTGATGGATGGGGTCGGGGCAGTCAGGGGAAAGGGAGCAGGGCGAGTTGGGCAGGGGGAGGGGTCTGGGGGGCAGTTAGGGTTGGGGGTCTCGGGAAGGAGTGGTCAGGGGACAAGGAGCGGGGGGGGGTTATGGGTTGCGGTTTCTGAGGGGGGTAGTGGGGGGCAGGACATGGGGGGGGGTGTACTCACCGGGCGGTTCCCTACCGGGTCTTCGGCCGCGGGTCCTTCACCCGCCGGAGCTGTGCCGCCGAAGACCCGGTAGGGAACCGCTTCCTAAGATTTTGGCAGCTCATCACTGAGACAGGAGCAGACCAGACTTGGAGAATCGCAATTTCTCCCCTGCTCCCATCATGATCTGGGGCAGAAATAAATCACCTCATCCCTTTTCAGGGCACAACTTACTCCTCCCTACATGTACCCAGCAAACTACTCAGGCCAGCGAGCAGTGGGGCAGAGCCAGGGTTCCTCCCACATCCTAGCCTCCTCTCACTTACTTGCAGCAGGGAGCGTTGGGTAAGCGGCCACTGCTCTCCCCACTACAGCTGAAGTCACACTCTGAGCAGAGCTGAGCAGGAGAGCACCAGGGGGGTATGACGTCTTCGGACCCCTCCCCACAGCCAAGTAAGTGCTCTGACAACCCAGTCGTCTGTGGGCCCTTAACCACTGATCGTTTGCAGTTAGTGTTCTGAATGTTTCATCCTTGAAAATACATCAGAAGCTATTTTAAGGATAATTTTATTATTGACAAAGGAAATAATACTTGGCCTGTAAAACAGGCACAACCACCTCTTCCCATGGGTTCTCAGCGGAAATAGAACTGAGGCTCTTCAGTAGCTAAGCACAATCCTCTACCACCTGAGCTAAAAGATCACCTAAGAGCTGCTAGGTGTACTAGGCACTTAGCTTCCCAGAGGACCAGCAACAAGCATGGAATATATCACATTTGGCAAGCACGTTACACACATCTGTCACTTTTTTTCTTATTAGGAGACATGGTGATTCGTCCTACAGCCCTGAGACCTGAATAATAAATAAGCCAGACAGTGCATATGACGCCCTAAAAATATCACTAAACAATTTGCCTGAGAAAGAAAACTGTTCATTCCTGTAGAAACTAGCTAGCAGTCAAATAACTTTGCATTGATTGCCCTAGTTATAGATATACTGTGTGGTCACCATATAAGCCATATCAAATATTACCAAGCTTTTCAATGTGATGACATTTGCATCAGGGTTTAATCTTCTGTAGAATGGAAGTTGTGGGTTTTAAATCCTTATTCAGGAGGATTGAGTCAAGAGCTGCATTCCTAACATAAGAGGATAAAAGCATGGCCCACCAAAGGGGCTGTAAACACTCTAAGAAATATTTTAATGAGCAAGGGTCATGCCACAATTTATTTTATTAGATAGGTTCACATGCTGCAATCTCTGTTCATTTTTAATGTTTATTATCAAGAAAGTACCAAATTAAATCAGTGCCCATTCATCAGATTGCTGCATGGCTGTCACTTGTCTGTTAAATATCTAATAATTACAACACATTGCCCCTCCACAGCATCTGTCATCCAAGAAGCTCAAAGCATTTCAATTTAAGCCTCATAACGCCACTGAAAAGTAGGGCTGAAAATGCGTTCTTTTGGCTAATTGTTCACGAGTTCAGAGCACAGTGATAGTAAAACATTAGAAGTAACATTTTATAAATAAGTGTATGACATTTATAATAAAGGTATAAATAAGTTTGATCCTGATTGGATACAGCACAAAAATATTGTTCTCTAAAACAAGTGGAACACAGGTTTCTAATACTATGGGATAATCTAAGGCCTTTTCTTAGAGGCACTGGACTGAAGCAGTTAGAATAGCGATGGGAGCACTAAAGGAGCCAAAGCTACACCTTTGCAATGCCAGTGAAAAAGTCAAAACACGGGGGGGGGGAGGGGAGTAATGGTGGTCTTCCAAGCTCCACCCACAATTGAAACTCCACTCCCTAGGGGTCACCAAAACACACCATTCACAGTAGATTGTACAGAGCCTTATCAGATGATCATCCCTCTTCTTTCTCATGTTCTTTGATCAGCAGTGAACTAGTTGGTACTGACGTTCAAATAGTCATCGCTGTGGTTCAGAGTTAACACCCCATTGAGGAGAGTGCGGGTGGTTTGCACCTCTCAGAGATATTGTTTGCAAATTCGGGCAGGCATCAATTCATGGGTTAACATTTGATTCACATTTTGAAGGTTTTTTGGGGCAATCTCAAGGGCTAGATACATTTTTTTATTACGGTTTAGATTCTGGAGTACAAGATTGCAATTACCATGAACAAGTACCAGCTTGTGGAGTCACTGTGAGATGGCCCAGCTTATTCCCTGCTTTGAAACAGCACTAGTCCTCCCACCCCACAGGGACTTAGTGCACCAGTCAGTGCAGAGCACATCTCTAGTCACTGTGCTTAGAGAACCCAAGGACTGGGATGGTGGCCATTCCTGCGCAGGAACCCAAGGAGGTGTGGAGAGCTTTTGTTACACACCCTCTCCCACACATTGGGCACTGGCATAAGTCCAGCCAAAACCTGTCCCTAACAGCAAGCACTCTACAGCATCAGTCTGTTAAGAATGGGATTTCCAAAAGAACTTAACTTCCTTGGACCTTAGTTCATCCTGTGCTGCTGACCCATCCGGCAGTTCACTTCCTCCACTGATTACAGTCACTCGCTAGTTGTGGGACTTCTTCCCAGGTGCTGCCAACACATCCAATCTCCTCTGTCACTGTTTTCTGCCAATTTCTTCCTTGGCCTCCCTCGCTTTCTCTTTCCTCCCTCAGGCACCCAGTTCAGTGCTTGCTTAGCACGTCTTCCATCCCAGAGTACGTGTTCCAGCCACCTGAGACTTCTTTCTTTGATGATATTTTCGAACATGTAGTATCTACTAATATGTAGCATCTTCCTCCCCATCTGCGATGGGCAGCCTCCAAGCTCATCTCAGAGTTCATATGTAAGAAATTTGTCTCTGTGGCTGGTTTTGGCTATTCCATATCACTTATGCCCAAAGGGCTACGCTGTGCATCCCCCTCAGCTTTCAGTATACAGCATGACACGTCCCAATCTTATTGTCTTCATCCACCTCTCCTCCCTTTCCCAGTTTGTCATCTCCATTGTTCTTAGCTTACCCTAGACCAGCGTTTCTCAAACTGGGGTCTGCGGACCCCTGGGGGTCCACGGGGGTACTCCACGGGGTCCGCGGGCCTCACTGATCAACTCCTCCCCCTCCCTCCCTCAACTCCTCCCCCTCCCTCCCAGCACCTCCTGCACACCACGGATCAGCTGTTCCCTGGCGTGCAGGAGGTGCTGGGAGGGGGAGGAGCAGGCATGGGGCGTGTTCAGGAGAGGGGGCGGAAAGAGGCGGGGAAAAGGAGGAGCAGGGGTGGGAAGAGGTGGGGTAGAGTGGGGCTTTGAGGGAAGGGGTGGAGTAGGGGTGGGGCCTGGGGCTGAATGGGGGGCTTGGGGGTCCATGAAAAATTCTAAATCAAAATGGGGGTCCTTGGGTTGCTAAAATTTGAGAACCGCTGCCCTAGACTGAAGCAATTTGGAGCAGGGGCCCTGCTTTCATCTTTTTCTGTAAAGCCCCAGGCACGTATATGGCATGCTGCAAGTCAGACATACTGGGTCAATATTCTAAGCTACTGATATCATTCCTTAATTTTGCCAAACTAAAGCAATAGCAGGCTATCAAATCTTGACCGAACCATTCACTCAGCCCTTTTACCCAGGACCAGTGTGTGTTGAGACAGGACACTGCAAACTGAGTCAATTTTACAGTCACCAACAACAATGCTACAAATAACCAATAAACTTGCTAATTCTTTACCTTAATACTTCAAGGCTCCCAGTAAACTGGGAGACAGTTGGGGATTCATCCAGGTAATAATGCTGCCTCTCCTCTTTGTTGCAGTCTCTTTTTTTGCACAATGGTATTGTACTATGCAATAGGATGCCTTGGGCCAAATTCATTCCTACTGTCAATCCACTGATGTCACACCAGGATTGAATTTGGCCCTTAGTGCTTATTGCATTTGTAGAGCTTTCCATCATATCATAGACTAGGGGCAGTTATATGATGTCCCCCTTCTCAGGAGAGAGAATAAGGAAGAAACATAACAGTAGTCAAAATACTCACCATATCTTGAAAGGATGGTGGGATTTATCCCTTCATCAGTCAGTCTCAAAATGGCTTTTTTGTTGCTTCTGCAAATTGTTCCTGCCAGGTTTAAAGAGCCAGCTACCAGATGAAAACATGCTGGGAAACATCCTTGCAAATGGGTGATTAGAAAGGTTAGAGGTTACTGGTAAGCCAAAGAGGCAGAAGTGTGGCATAATACTGATGAAAGGGGCTAACATTTCCAGCTTTTTGAGATAGGTATCCTGACATTTGCACAGCTTAAAGTCTGATGGTTTATGTATTTGGGATCTTTATGTTCCCCATTTATTGTGTTTATATCATAAAAATCCAGATTTCTTTCTGATGTCTGTTGTCTCTCTTTGAAATGTAGCACCACATCCTCCCAGGGGCATGTAAGAAGGATGTGAATTGGGGTATTAGTTGTCACCTGCCATGAACAGACTATCAGAAAATCCTCCCTTCCGATCAACCACAGCAGCACATGGTCTAGTTCTAGCCGATGGCATCTATTTGCAAACACTTTGGCTGAAAACTGCCCTGGGGATGATTGTGTAGCTCCTATTGGTTTCAATGAGAGCTGCATGTGGATTGCTGAAGGCAAACAGACCTCATCCTGCATTTTTTCTGCATCTAATCTGCATCCCGCATCTAATCTGACTTCAATGGGCAAGTCTTGTGATATTTTGTGTTTTTCTTAAACCCCCAGCTGCTGAAGTCAGGTTGTTACCTGAGAATCTCGGCTTTCGTTTGAATAAAAGCAAGTTTCTTGCCCTCCTGGTTGCAAAGAAGAGCTTGAAAACATGAACCCTAAATGCTCCAACACCAGAAGAGAAATCAAAAGAACCAAATATATGTGATTTTTTAAGTCTTATGGTTTTTAAAGCAATCTCATGGTTTTTGGCAGCCTCACTCATAATTTGTAAATGGTTGGGGTTGGCAATATTGCTTTCATTCCCAAGAGGAAGATAGATTTAATGTACAGATTGACTCCGAAAAGCATGGAACAATCACATTTTTCTTTACACAGTCTCACAGTCCCAAGCCAGACATAATTCTCGAGCTGTGAATCAAAGTTCTTAAAATTCTCGTAGCTAATGTTAGTGGGGTTTCTCTCTTTCTATGCCAGCAGCAGCAGCATGTGTGTACTGTATTTGCCTTTATCAGGACATGAATTGCAGGAAAGGAAGGGCATTAGCTGATTGTGCTCTCTGGTGGAGTGAGTTAATATTTGATGGAAGGTGATGGAGTGGGTTAATAGCTCAACTTCTGGTGCCATGGGTACAAATACTGAATGGGATTCAAGTCAAAATGAGTTTTGTACTCAGCTCTGATCCCTGCTGGACATTTGTCGCATCAAAAAATTACTGCACAACATAACACAGTTCCGTAAGTCTGGCATTTTGGCAATCTTTATTACAGCAGAACCCTTTGTGCTAGGCGCTGTACACACACTTAGGGTATGCGTACACTGGAGCTGGAGGTGTACTGTGCCAGAACTAGCATGGGTATGTCTACTCAAGCTGGAAATTACACCTTCCATCTCCAGTGTAGACATACCCATAGTCAGACACTACTTACCCCAAAGAGCCTACAGTCTAAATGGAGAGCACAGACTGAGAAACGGGAAAGGGACACACAGAAAGTTGAAGTGGCCTGGTCACGTTCACAGAGCACAATAGTAGCAGAGCCAGGAATAGAACCATGGTCTTTTAAGGCCTATATTAGTGTCCTGTTCACTAGACCATTGATACTCACAGCAAATAAGTTAATAAGTTAGTGCAAGTTGATAACTTAATTGGTTAATAACATAGTAAAAGCATCCTGATTGGTTAATAACGTAGATTAGTTAATAATTAAATCACACAGTGTTTTAATGTCAGGTGCTGCAAAGAGCCACTTCTGGCTGGAGAGCCACAGTCTGAATATCACTGCAAGACCCTTGTGCCTCTGTAGCTAGGAAAGGCCCAGGACAGTTTGGCACAAGCAGAACTAAGTAGGCAAGCTTGCAAGGCACCTAAGGCCAATCAGTCTTGCTAGCCCTGTGTCTTCTCTGTGACCCACAGCAGGGTGGCCACTCACGCATCCCCAGAATACTGAAAATTCCAGAACTTCCAGGAATGGCGTGGGCCCACCCCCAACCTGTGTGATGTTGTCCTGCAGTGCATACAAGGTCATGCTGCACGGGGGACATCATGTTGAAGAGCACCCTGCCCCCTTCAGCGTGACTTTGCGCGCACGTAGGGTTGTCAGATGTCCAGTTTTCGACCAGAATGTCCAGTCAAAAAGGGGACCTGGTGACAGGACACTAAAAGTCCGGTTACCAAAGTAACCATGGTCAGACTGCCCGCCAGGGCAGGAAGACCAGCAGCTGCTTGCTGCTAACAGACATCCTCAGTGGCAGCTACAGGGAAGGTGGCTCCGGTTGAGGAGGGGGCCAGCCTGGGGCTGGGAGGAAGGCGAGTGCCCACAGGTTCGCACCAGTGCTGCTGTGAGCAGAACAGGTGTGGGGAGGGCAAGCTCTGAGCATGCCGGAGAGGTCGCGGGAAAGAAGGGGGCAGCCTGTTACCAGCAGGGCACGGATGTCGGGAGAGGGGCCGTTCAGAGAGTAGCCCCTGGCCCCGCTCCACTCGCCCCTCCCCTCTGGCTGCAGAGGGACCTAGGCTCAGCGCAGTCGTGCAGGGGCACTTCATCTGAAGGGCTGGGCCAGGCTGGGCCACCAATCCCGGCTCTGTGCACGGCGTGGTCACTGCCCAGGTAGGAGCCCGCACACCCCCAGGTGCCACTCCCTGGGAACTCGGGTGCCCGCTCGCTCCAGGTGTCAGAAGTTGGCAGACTCTGGCACTTTACAGCCAACCCACCCCACCTGCAGCCAAGGTAGCCCAGGAGCCAGGGCCCCAAGAGCCCCTCATCATGGGGTGCAGAGAAACCACCAGGAGCCAAGGCTTGTTAAACCCTTCGGGAGAAGCGGGGAGACCCCAGAAACATTATTTCCGTGTACATTTTCTGGAGCCAGCCAGGGCAAGTGGGTCGTGGCTACCAGGGGAGGGAGACGGCTACAAACAATGGGACAAGTTCCGAGATGGAAGCGACCAGCCCCCTGACCCTAGTTCCATAGACCCGGACAGTCAAGGGATGCCTGGACATGTTTGGGACCATCCCTTGTCTCAGTGTTGGAGGCCTGGAGGAACTGGTGCGGGGATCTGGGAGTCAGGACTCCTGGGTTCTCTCCCTGGCTCTTGGAGGGGAGTGGGGAGTAGTGGTTAGAGGGGTGGGGGCGCTGGGAGTCAGAACTCTTGAGCTCTATTCCTGGCTCAGAGAGGCGAATGGTGTTTTATGGTTAGAGCAGGGTGGGGCTGGCAGTCAGGACTCCTGGGTTCTATTCCCAGTTCCTCCACAGACTTCTTGTGTGACGTGAGTGACTTATGGAGAAAGCAGGTAACTGGTGGGGTGGGGAGAGTGCAGCAGTCCCCAAGTTGGGCACAGGGGCTGGGGGGGAGGGGCAAGGGGTAGAGGAGTGAGTGGAGGGCAGGATCTTTGGGGAGCAGAGGGTAGAGCCTAAGGGGGAGGGGGCAGATCAGGGGTATCCAGTTTTCAGAAATTTGTAAGTTGGCAACCCTACATGCACAGTGTGGGCAAGGTTACACCAGTGGGGGCAGGGCAGCATGCTTTTCAAATGGTATCCTCCATCTGATACCAGACAAAATCACATTTGGTTTTGTCTCAGTACTGGACGGGGGACAAACTTGAGAAAAGTAGGACTGTCTGGCTTAAAACAGGATGAATGGCCTGCCTACCCACAGCTTCCCTATAGCCAATGTTATACTTGCTTTGTTTGGCTTTTAATTCAAAGAAACAGATCTGAATCTGTGAAATTATATTTCAAGGCAAAGACTTCTGAGGAACCGGGAGCTATACTTGAATATGCATTAACCTGTAGTCCCCTGTTTCAATATTAAACCAAGTTGTTTTATCCTATTGTTCCATTTCAATTAATTCTGATGAATTGCAATTGGAATTAGGAACCAAAACTACAACCCAAACAAAACCTGTTTACTCAGGCTGAATAATCACAGAATATCAAATGCCTGCTGGCCATGATACCCCTATTTAAAAGCACTGTGGATCTTAACTGTGATCTTACACACCCCTTACATGGCGAGATCTCTAGGAGAACCACACACACAGAATATCAGAGATGGGACCTGCTGGGCAGATCTCGGGGGGGTGTGGGGGGGATTGCCTGAAAAGTGTTCAGAAATGAAACCACATCAGTGAATGCTTGCACTGTGCGAAGTGTTGGGGGTTTTTCTTGTGATGCTACACTTAGATATGGTTCACTTAGAGAGCAGGATATGGCCCATGTGTATTCTGACTCTGTCGATAGATTTCAGATGTTAAGAAATGAAATCTATTGGAGGTGGCGGTGCCCCTGCACCCCAGAGATATTCAGAATGCTGAACTGGCTGAATTAAATAACTGAGGACAATCCCTCTGATTCCTCTAGCAGAGCTAGAACAATCCTGCAAATCGTTTTGAGCATTTCCACCCCTGCCCTTCTCATTATCCCCATGTTGGGGACAAAAATAAACAGGACAGGCCAGCTCCGCAACTGATATAAATTGGCCTAGCACCATTGACTTCAGTGGAGTCTGGCTCCTTGTCTTAAATCTTACATCCAGACTTGAATTTTATAGGCATTCAGTGCCATGCCAAACTTCACATCCCCAGCAGCTGTGTTTCTCCCCTACAGCCCTAAATCAAACAAGCACAATCCATGAGTAATCCCTTTGTGGAAGGTGTTAGTTTTGTCTGATTGTGTATTAATGTGTGTAGATGATTTAACCAAAGAAAAACTGGAGCTTCATTCCCTATAGATGAAGGGAGTGCAGTCAGAGCAGGAGACAATGGCAGAGCTGGAATCCTTGACTTATATGCAAATAAATCTGTTTAAGTATTTAAATGGCCTCACCACCACACAAACAACAGACAGATCCTCCCAGCACCCTTCAGATGTAGGGAAGTATTATTATCCCCCCATTTTACAGATAGGGAATTGAGGCACAGAGGGCCTGATCCAAAATCCATTAAAGTCTTAAAACTGACTGCAGTGAACTTTGAATCAGGGCTAGCAAAAGCAAACAACTTGCCTAAGGTCACACGAGTAGCTTGTGGCAGAGATAGGAACTGAAGGCAGATCTTCTGCATCATAAACTAGTGCCTTAAGCACTAGTTTATGATGCAGAAGATCTGCCTTGTGCTGTGAACTTGAACACGCCATTTAAGCTCTCCGAGGGTCTTTGTTCATTAAAACGGGTGGCAGTAATACTGATCTACCTCACAGAGGTGTTGTGAAACTTCATTCATGTTTGCAAAGTGCATTTAGATCATTGGATAAAAGGCACTATGTACGGCACAATAAATTCTAAGTAGCAGTAGTAACATTCAGCAGTATAAAGAACATAAAGCGTATCCTTCCTTTAAGTGGTAAAAGAAAAAAATGTATGTGGAGCACTTATTACAGAAGAATATATTACAACCATGCTCCTCTCCTGGAATGATGATTATGCACTGCGTAAGGTCACTCAGTAGTTTTCAGTAATCCACAAGGTATGCACCACTGACCTCTGAGGTAATTTTGGATCACGATCAAGCCAAATAAAAGCAGATTTGTGGCTGCAGTTGAGAGATCCTCTGAAAAACTATAAATGTAACCACAGTGTCCTCTGGTTTGATCTGAACTCAGTCTGGCCTCCATTAATATTTCTGGATTTAGTCCAGAAACAAGGCAGATTAATGATTTAAAGCCATTACATTATTTTATGGTGTAACTTGCCACAGTGTTGTAAAAGTGCTAAGTATACAGCACTGCAAACTTTGGGCCACCCTTACTGAGTGGTACATTACCCCACTGAGCATCTGCATCCTGAGCTATGTAACTGAAAAGGTCAGAACCCCAGTTTTAATTCTGAGTCCATGCTGTGCACGGCAGTAGAATTTTTTTCAAATCCAGTTAAAGATGGGTAAAGATGACAGGTCAGTTTCAGATCTACCCTATGCAAGTGAGAACATATTTGGGGGAGAGATGCTGGGGAAGGAACTATAAGAAGAATCTAGTATCGCTTTAGCAATCCCAGCATCCAGAGATCAGGCACTGTTCATGCAAAATGGATATAATTCTGTAAATTGCTTTCAAACAGTGCTCCCTGCAATTCTGTCAATTACAGGATGGCTGGAGTCTGAAAGGAGGCGGTGCCAGAAAGGATAGGCATCACATCATGGCCTGGAGGGGTATCAGTACAACATGTGTTGTTTCATGGCAATCACACTTTGTAATTAAGGGTTAACGCTCCTTTGGGGGGGTTCCTCATAGGAGGTGATCTGCATAAAGTCAGACAAAAGCTTCCATTGGTTTGTTTGTTGTTTATTCAGAGTGGGGCAAAGGAAGAGAGCACTGACACAGACAGGAGCACTTCCAGACTCCTTCCCTTAGGCCTGTAATTGGAGCCCATTGACTCCAAGACATCAGAGCATTGAAAGAGGCCTCGCAAAAGAATCATTTGCATTAACCAGCTGTCAGTAGGTTAAGGAAAGCGGGTTTCATGGCCCCTGAAGTCAAATGAGTCAACAAGATCCTCTGTGCAGTATATGTGTGTGTGTGCAGGCAGAATGTACGCACATTCCTCTCTGATTGCTATCCTGGGGGGTGTTTAAGTATCCCACCTATCTGACAGCAGTTAAAAACAACACATCAGAAGGATCTTTTTGCAGTTATCAAATAGCCTCCAAAGAAGGTTAGTTATTGTCTCTACAGTGCTTTCAAACACAGAGCATTATAGTCTGTATTGCAAGTGCTATTGCTGTATTCGCAGAAAGGAAGATGTGACATATAGTGCTGGATGTTTGGATGTCTCCTTTTTACAAAAGTGCACTCTAATTAGTGCTGGTCAGATAATATACCTTGACCAGTTTATATGACTAATGTGGGAGTTTTTCCTCCCTTAAATTATTTGATGAATACTTTTTCGCATTATTCATCCAGCTTTAAGTATAATTTATTATGTAGGAGAGACTTTCAAAGCAGCAAAGGCCATTTAGGCATCCAACTTCGATTGGAAGCCAATGAGAGATGAGCATCGGACTCCCATTTATTCCTTTTATAATCTGCCCCATATCAACAGCTACCAATCCCTTACAGCTGAGTAAGTACTTGGTAGAATCAGTAAAATATCCAGCGTACTGGGGCAAACTCTACCCAGAGTTACACCCAGCCCAGTCCTGCAGTTTTCAGAGGAGTGACTCCTGATTAATACCTGCATGAGAGGAATCTCAGGGCTGGTCTTCACTAAAAACTTACATTGCCATAGCTACGTTTCTCAGAGGTGTGAAAAATCTACAACCATGAGAGACAGAGCTATGCCAACCTAGCCCCCTGTGTAGACAGCACTAGATAGATGGAAGAATAGTTCTATAGACCTACCTAATGCCTCTCCAGGAGATGTCCATCACCGGTTTAGGGACACCCCAAGCACGGGTTGCATCTCTGACCATCTTGGCTAATAGCCATTGATGGACCTATCCTCCATGAACTTTTTGTTTTCACCGAGTTATACTTTTGGCCTTCACAACATCCCCTGGAAACAAGTTCCATAGGTTGACTGTGCACTGTATGGAGAAGAATTTCCTTATATTTGTTTCAAACCTCGCTGCTGCCTATCAATGTCACTGGGCAACCTCTGGTTCTTGTGCTATTGAACAGTCCCGGTCTTTTTAATCTGTCTTCATTCGGAAGCTGTTCCATACCCCTAATCATCTTTGTTGCCCTTCTCTGTACTTTTTCCAATTCTAATATAATTTTTTTGAGATGGGGCAACCAGAACGGCAGGCAGTATTCAAGCTGTGGAGAGCCATGTGCTGGTCCCAATTCTGTCTCTGACCTGTTGGTTGACCATGAGCAAGTCATTTCACCTCTCTGTGCCTCAGTTTCCCCATCTATAGAATGGTGCTAATGATACTGATCTCCTTTATAGAGCACTTTGAGATTGGTGGATGAAAAGGGCTATATCAGAGCTAGATATTAAGATAACAATAAGAGCTAGGTGTTGTTATCTTAATATGAATGATAATAATCATTTTAAATGCAAGAATGTGGATTTTCAGTCATGACTCACAGTGATCCAGAGCTGTTTTAAAATTCTGCCCTGCCCTCGGTCACATACTATTCAAAACCTGTTTAGTGGAGAAGAATTGCATTTTACAAGGGTTTTGTTTGTTTTTTTGTAGGGGTTATAGAAACCAAGATTTACAGTACGATTGCCTCATGCTCTGCTGATACTAAAACAAAGTTGTGCAAAAATGAAAACTGACCTTCAGTTCAGAAGAACTGGCTTTATCCAGTGACTGCTTTTCCTGCCTCATTCATTTCTTTTGATCATGCCGGCCACGGACACTCCGGCTGTAGGCTGACTCTGGTAGTTTTCACATTGCTGAATGTGTTATAGGTCAGGGCAACTTGGCATTTCCTCTGACATGAAGGCTTTGGCTCTATCTCATTTCAGTAAATTTGGGTGTCAAACAACAGTTGGCTTTGTTGTGATTCTACTGTGACTGGTATGTTGCAATTATCTTTGGATCTCCTTGCTGATAGTTCCTCCTTTTTCTGTATGTGACTGTTTGCACAGCAAGGGAAGCCAGAGTCAAGCTTGTTTTATTGGAAGAATTTGGAGTCTGGAGTCTAGTGAGCTTTTTAAACAGATTTATGCCTAAAATACCTCTGTGCTAAGAAGGTGCTAGGCCTTCTCAGACGTGCTCTGGTCCATCTGTTTTTTGAGTAAAAAAATTAAGAACCCAAACTCTGTTCAGTACTATAGACACATGGCCAGGAAGGATCATCACAATCATTGAGCTTGACCTCCTGCATAGAAAGAATTTCATAGAGATGAAGTAATGAATATGACTGAAAACATTTCAGGGACTCACCTGCCCAATATTTCTACAGTTACCTAGCAAAAACTAACCGTGCACAAACTTCAAGATAAATGTTCATGGATCTCTTCATTTCATGGGTGGATTCAAGGAATTTGGTTCCTCTTTCTCTGGAATGCACACACACTCACATTCATTTTCACCCGCACACTTTCTAACTCATACACTCATTGTCACACTCTGTCACACACATTTCATCTCTGTGAAAAGTTCCTTCCATTACAAGGTTCTGCCTCACATAATGATGCTGAAGTTTTGAGATCTGTGCCTGGGAAGCACTCTATAAATGAGAGTAATGTTTTATGAGTGGAGGCTGGCCAAGTTGGACCCGTGTCTGACTCAGTCTGACCTCTCATCTCGAGAAGTACCAGGCTCCTCCTTCTTCTACCTCTGAGGCAGAGACTGGTGCGTCCCAATTTAAATCCGTCACTTCTTTATTCCACCGATTCAATTAGAACCATTGTTTGGGTTGTACATATCAAGGTTGCATTCTCCCCTTAAAATACACAGCTAGCTCCCATTAACATTAATCGGAGTTACAACAGTTCACCATCAGTGAGCGAACAGGCCTCTTACATTGTTAATATTTAATGAGAGCTCTGCAAGCTGGGCAAATTTCAGTCGCTCGGCTCGGGTTTCATACAGACTATTTTCTGCAAACATTATAAATCCACATGGTATCCAGGGAAGTTATTTAGTAATACTGGGCCAAATTCAGAGGCAGGTCTAAGGACGGCAAAACTTACATGTTGAGAGAGCAGGAAGAGGAAGAGGTATGTTACACCAACTTCAACTCTCATAGATTCAGACTTATTTATTTGTATATTTGTTTATGTGTACAAAGAACCATCCAGTGCTCTGGGCTTTGTACAAAATGTATAAACAACTGAACAGGTCAAAAGGACCAAAACAAACAGCACAATCCCCCAAGAGAGGTTACTCTCACTGCTTGTTACAGTCATATAAAAGACGTTGTGTCAAATTCTTCACTGCAGTAAATCAGCGCAGCTCCATTGAAATCAATGCTGCTGTGCCAATTTATACCAGCAGAGTATTTGGACACTTAATTCTTAACCCCCCCTTAATGTCTACCCAGCTCATGATAGCCTTTCCTGCTCCAGTACCTCTGACAGGCCCCTGATTCTCCTCCAACCATCTATCCTGTAGTGAGACAAATTTAGAGGTGATGTGTAAAAGGCTGTAAGTTACATATTGGTGCTATCTTAAGGGAATCTAACTGAGTCTGAGCTGGTGTGATTTAACATGCTGAGAGGGCCAAAAGAAAGTGTAAATTATACCAGTATAGACTCAGCTCTGAATGTGAACCTATAAACCAAGTTCTGCCCTTACTTACATCTCATTGGGGTTACATAGAATGTACATCAGGGAAGAATTTGCCCCATTTGGGTCTCCCTCTTAGATTCATAGATACCAAGCCCAGAAGGGACCATTGTGATCATCTAGTCTGACCTCCTCTATAGCACTGGCCATAGACCTTCCCCACAATCATTCCTCGAGCAGAGCTTTTAGAAAAACACCCCATTTTGATTTAAAAATTGTCAGTGACAGAGAATCTTCCACAACACTGGGTAAATTGTTCTAGTGGTTAATTATTCTCACTGTTAAAAATGTGTGCCTTATTTCCAGTCTGAATTTGTCTAGTTTTAATTTCCAGTCATTGGATCATGACCAGTCCCTGCTCTCAGACACATGTGGTTTCTCTTAATTTCAATGGGAACTCACATCTAGGGTGACCAGATATCCCGATTTTATAGGGACAGTCCTGATTTTTGGGTCTTTTTCTTATATAGGCTCCTATTACCTCCCACCCCCTGTCCCGATTTTTCACATTTGCAGTCTGGTCACCCTACTCACATCCAAGAGGAGAATTGTAACTGAGAGCAGCTTCATGTAAATCTCCAAGGATAGGAGTTGACGCTGACTCTTTTTATGTGCTGTAAGCATGTTTGGAAGGTGGATGTCAATTTGACTTTATACATGAATAATCCCTCATTCAAGTATCTAAGTATAATCCCCCGCCTACCCACCCACCCACAAATAAGAGTCACGGAGATTACCAGTGATGGGTTGTCAGAAAGGAAATACAGGGTTTCCGATGATTTCCTCACTCAACTGTGCAGGCATCAGGGGCCAGGACAGTTTCATTTGGTATCAGATCAAGGTTGAATTGAGGCTGTCCAGATCAAGGAGAACGGTTTAACCAAAAAACCTGCTGGATATTAAAGATGTGTCTGCCAGTGCCAAGGCATATTCTATCCATAAGCCAGGGGTTTTGAAAGTTGTCAATTTGAATCTCAAAGAAGTAAGTAAAATGAAAAGCTCCATTCTGACAGCCTGTCTGAAATCACCAATACTCCAGGCTCCATGTTGTTCTGAAAGCTAATGCTCATGCTGTGTGATCAAGTAAACAACACATCATTCCAAATCATTATTATCAGGGAGGAGGGAGAGCATTTGAGTGAGCACAATGAGAACAAAAATATTTTATTTTCTCCATGCACCCATATAGCTTCCAGGCATTTTTAAGGAGCAATGAGAGAGCCTCAAAAGTTTCAGAGGTTGGTTTGGTTCAGATAAGCATCCAGAATGCAAAATATTTGCATGACCTATCTGAGCCTCTTGGATCTGCAAAACTACATGGAATAAGAATAAGCTTTGCCCTGAGATTTCTAGTACTGCTTGCTCCCAGGCAGGCAGGAAATACCACAAGAATAGCGTTTCTCACGGTATCTTGCATGGAGCAGGTACCAAGCCACAAAGTTTGATTGCAAATCTGGATCTGAATAACTGTGACAGGGCATGCCTACCGTACCCTGCCTCTTCCATGAACAGGCCGCTCGGAGATCTTCTTACTTGAGAACACCAGCATGTACTTTGTTTACAGTGTCTCAATCCCTCCCACAATACATATTAGCACATCCACACCTTTGCACTGTTTTCCAGCTTTCTGGCCCATTCTCCCAGGCAGGGTGGGGTTGAGGTATCTCTACTGAAGGAACACTCCTTGTCAGGATTCCTAGCCTTCTCTCTCTGCCTCCTTCCTCCTCAAGCATTTCCTTCCTCTGTCCTTTTTAAACCACTTGCCTGTTAATGGGCTAATTAGCTCATTGACTTCCTAACCCCAGTCTGGCCAGGTAATCAGGCACACCCCAACCAATTAGGCCTTCTCCGGGGAACGCAGTTGGCGCTAACAGTGACCAGAGTGCTGGCTCAAGCTCCGTCTCTCAGCACTTTGTCACAACAACTCCACTGCTTTGGAGGTGTTGAGACCTAGGCCTTGGTTCAAACACATCTCTGATTTGGTATGAACCAGAAAGTGGCATGGCAGAGGTGAGCAAAAATAAATATAATGGGGTAGGACAATAACCAAATATTGCACCATCTTCTATGTGTGGGTCCAACCACAGGGACACCAGCTGCCAACTCTGTGGGTCTTCCCTGTGGGCTGCAGTTTTCAGATCCTCCTCTGGCTCTACGGGGCAAACCTGTCAGTCTGTGGAGAAAACCCTTCCAGTTGGCTGCCCTTCCCCGCTTCACTTTTTGAGGACAGGCAGCCAATCAGAGCTGCTCCATGTGATGAGGGGCTTTTTCCCCTCTCAGCACATGGAGTGGGCAGCACTCTTATCTGCCACCCAACCTGGAGTGCTTGGGATGCCCTCCGTCCTCCAGCTCCCCGCTGACTCTGCAACTCTCCTTCTCCTTACTGCCCCTCTCCTGGGGCTTTATGGATGGGGACGAGAGGGCGAAAAACCTGCCCCTGGTCTCCCCACACCTGGGGCTTTGAGAGACTGTTGGCTCCCCCACCCCTCCTCCACCTCACGCAGCAGCAGCAGAAGGGAAGGGAGGGAGCAGAGTGGCTGGGGGAGAAGCAGCTTCTCAGCACTAAGGAGAGCCATAGGAATGGCAACAGCAGCAGAGTCTGCAGGGATGTATTTGGGCAGAACAGAGAGTGGGGATAGGGAGCTAATAGGAGTGTAGGAAACAGCACGGAAAGGAAGTGGTGCCATTCCTTTTTTTCACTGTTTTGAAAGCATGGTCTAATTTGACATGGTCAGTAATACCCAGCTATTATTATATCACGGTCCCAACTGAGATCAGGTCCCCATTGTGCTAGACACTGTACAAACACAGAGCAAGAGCCCCCAAGGGTTTGCAGTCTAACCAGAGAAGACAGATGAAGGATGGGAGGGAAAACAGGCACAGAGAGGTGAAGCGATTTGCGACACAGCAGGTTAGCGGCAGAGTCACGAGCCGAACTCAGGGCTCCCAGTTCAGTGCCCTTGCCACTCAATCACACTGCTCTTTCAAAGCATGTTTTTCAGCTGGTGTTAAAAACATGTCTTTCTGGGTGGACAAGGTGCTCGCCCTGTGGAAACAGTTGTTGTCAGCTGCCACTGTAGGTAATCATAAAAATATGTACTGCAGTGTGAAGCTTTGATGTGGAAATGGGGTTTAAAGAAGCTTCACTGACAGGGTAATGCAGGCAGCATTTAAGCAGAGTTTCAAACTGAGCTTAATACTCCACTTCATAAATGTCTGGTTTTGAACTTTTCTAAGTCATTAAGGTTTCACATGAAGAATAACAACCTCTTATGAAATAAATTCTTACTGTTCTGGGGTTTCTCTTAGGAGAAAAAAAAAAGTAGAAAGTAGAAAAGAGACCAAGAAGTATATCTGGTTCCATTGCCGCCATTAAACACCCACCATATACCATTTATACTGTACCAGAAACCAGTGGTGAGACACTAACTGATTTCCTCTGAATCCTTGCCTACCTTCTTTCTAAAGCAATAATAGTAACAAGTGAATCTCACAGTGCACAGAAGTTTGGTTACAATTAGCCCCCATCCATCCAGCCACATGTGTATGCCTTTCTGAAACAGAACCAAATCTTTAAGTCTCCCCTTTGTCTTCACATCCCCTTGTTCCTCCTCTCAACCCATATATATCCTTCTTGCTTTCCTCAGCCTCCTCTAACCTGGGGACTCCTAGTTTAAGGAGAGGGATAATCATAAATAATAAAATAAAATAATAATAATAAATAAATAAATAAATAAATTGCCTGAATTACCTCAGCTCCAAGAGAAGGCCAGAGGCTCCTACCATAAGGACAGACTGAAGGAACTGGGAACAGAGCTCAGAGGGCAGGCTTCAGAGGAACCCCAAAGCAAGAAGAACTGTGTGTTTATTTTGAACTTTTATGGACTATTTTGTATGAGTTTTTATAACAAACCTGCCTCCGGGAGGTTATTATTGAGTTAAGAGGGCCTGAAGTGGAGTTACTGGCTTCCTGAAAGAGAAACTGAGGCAGGGCTTACCTGCAGTGCCACGCTAGACAGGAAAGAAGCATGCTGGGGTGACTTCCATGTCATCACATTGCTCTAAAATCCACCTGCATACTCGGAATGTCTTGGAAATTGCTATCCCTCATCAGGGCCCAGGGTAGGGTTAGTGGTTCCAATCTGAGGTCATTTGACCAAGGAGTTCATGAGGTACATTGCCTGGAATAAGAGGATCTGCCAGTAAGATTATCCTGTAGAATTCTAATTGTAGTCTGCTGTATTTTATCCACTTCACTTGCGTCTTTTTATAATACCAAAACTATGCATGTATTCCAAACAGGGCCGGCTCCAGGTTTTCTGCCGCCCCAAGCAGCAAAAAAAAAAAAAAGCCATGGCAGCGCTATCGCGCCGCTCCACTCTTCGGCGGCAATTCAGCAGCAGGTCCTTCGCTCTGAGAGGGACTGAGGGACCCGCTGCCGAATTGCCGCCGAAGACCTGGACGTGCCGCCCCAATAGCGGCCGGAGTGCCGCCCCTTGGTATTGGCCGCCCCAAGCACCTGCTTCTTTAGCTGGTGCCTGGAGCCAGCCCTGACTCCAAATGTATCCTCAGCCAGCCTTTGTGCACTGCCAGTGTGGTTTCCTCTGACCTATATTCAATGCTTCTAGTTAAGCATCCTAAAATTTTATTGGCTTTGTCTTTTTCCTGCTAGGCAGATTTTTGGGGACAATGCTTACCTCATTGTCTGCCAGTGTGCAGTCCAATTGGCTCAGTTACCAATGATTCAATTCCTTAGTGTAGAAACAGGAATCTTTTCAAAAGCATCCAAGTCTCCGTTTCAGAATAAGGTAGGTACTTAGGGTCCTGAATCCCATTAACTTTCAATGAGACTTAGGCTCATAAGTTCCATTTTCAGAAGTGACTTATGCACTTAGATGCTCTGGAAAATTTTATCCACAGCCTTTTTCCAGGCAGTTATGTACATCGGGGAGGGGGGAGAGGGGGACTTAATTCTATGTCAGTCTTAACCTCTTGGGCAATCTTCCTTTGATTCTCCACCTTGACTTTTCTTAGCACACTTTAAAAAGCTTGCTCTGCATTTTGTAATCTTTCCAGGTCTTCTCTAGTCTATTGCCAGATGTTTTATACCATGCTTCACCCACATACACCCCTTTCTTACTCTTGATTGTAGATGGCGTACAAGGGTCATCTGCTGAGCACACACGTAGTCATCTTTGAATTCTTTCCCTTTTCTATTCTATGGCCCTGCTGGTTGTGTTTGTGTAATCTGCTGCTCAGTTTGTGTTGCATGTACATCTCTGTCCCTGAGCCACAAAAGGTGTGGGTATGTCTATCTATACAGCGTTTGTAGCCCATGGGGGTGAGCCTTCAGGCTGGGTCGATAGACTCAGGTTAGTGGGGCTCATGCTAGAGTTCTAAAAATAGCTGTGCAGCCAGAGCTCTGAAGTTTCAGCTCAGGCTTTGAAGACCCCCCCACCCCCACACCAAGCGTCTTCAGCAAGATGCCAAGTTATAAGCATTATATCGTCAGGGAATCACAGTGGATGATCATCACCCAAGGGAGATGTCAGAGTTACTAGCTTTATAGAATTAACCCGTTCATGGGTGTCACATGCCTTCTGCTGTTTCATAACCTTTGATTGCCCCTGTGTTCCAACATTTGTTCAGCTGAAATTCACCATCCTTCATTTACTTTCCATTTTTGGTCTCACTTTCACGCTACTTACATACCCAGTGACATTTATGGTGACTGTTGCTGCCTCTACCTTCAGTCACATCTTCTGTGCTATTCAGAGGACAAAATGCCCCCCTCTGAGTCCTGAGTAGATTTCTACTGTGTGTTCTACACTCCTAGCACACATGGTGTTCCCACTCATGGCAATGGACATTATGGTTTGGAGAGGGGACTCTTGCCCTAAGTGAAGACATGCTATGAGTACCCAAGGGAGGAAAACACGGGGGTCAGCATACTCCAGAGTTCCCTGTAAATTATCCTCTGGAAGGGGGCTGGGGGTGAAGTGGCTTGGGAGCAGGGGGAGTGGCTCCTGGCCCTGAAGATTCTTGGGATCTACCGACAAGGGAACCCCCATTCCTGAAAATGGCCCAGCACAGCTCCTCTGGCCCCTTCTCCTGTGGCTCACTCCTGTCAGACTCAGGCTGCCACTGAGCAGATGGCACTGATGCAAGGGGAAAATAAAGCTTTCTACAAGGGCCAATCACAGAGTATGAGCTGATGCTGCTTCAAGCAGCATTCACTTAGGCACAGACAGCCATTGCTTAGCAAGGGGAGAGTGCCAGGGGGAGCTGTTTCTTCCACTCCGACCCCAGCCCCACCCCCAAACCCTGCAGAGCCAGAACCCCACAGAGATTAAGCAGAGGGGCATCTGCTGGATTGCAAGGAGGCGGAGGTGATGATACTATAGAAATGCAACCCCTCCACACCCCATGACCTCCAGGAGATATCCACCCACATGAGAACCCCTGCAATGGCAGAAGTCAAGGGGACAATGCGGGGGAAGGCACTATATTCTCTCCTTGACATAATGTACATGAAGAAGTTACCCTCAGCTAAGTCCAGAGTTTTTCTTTATGGTGCGCATGCCTCAGTTCTTATCAAGGTAGCTAAAACCTCCCTGTACAAACACATTTCCTGCAATAAAGGCTGTGGCACATAGAGTGATGGTAAGAGACTAAACTTTGTGTCATGGGTCAGAGTTCTGTAAGGCAGCGGATAGTGCCTACTGACTCCAGTAGCTATTTTTACACCTCCCATGTTTGTACTTTACACGGTTCTGTCCATTCCTGTTACCCTCTTGATCAGGCAGGCCATAGTGAATTCCTGGTGCCTTGCTTCATTTTATTAGCTTTCTTCTTGCTGCAGAGTGGCTCTACCCCACCCATTCGTACTGTCTCCTAACCATCTATTACACACAGCACAGTCCACCTCGCCCCTTTCATTCTCTCTGATTTCTAGATTTCGGTACGGTATTCAATCTCCCTCAGCTCACAGTTACACTACTGATGTTACAGTTATTCCCAGGGGTTAATATTCAATACTTCTCAGTTACCCAGATTTCCATTGTCTTGCTTCTTGCTCTTGTATTCAGATTAGAAACGTACTGAGCAACATTCTTATTATTCATTCCTCTTTTCCAATGCTTTTCTGCTTATTTCAATTGCTTCCTGTACACTAACTCCTGGGTACACTCCTTCCCTCCTTGCCTGCTTGTGAGCCTTGTCCAATGAAGTTCAATTCTCCCACCTCACAATTCTGACTGTCCTTCTAGCCACTACACTGATGCCTTGGTTTTTAGGTGTGAGATATTGTGGTTAGAGCAGGGATCTGCAGTCCCCTCTCCTACCACCTTCACCATGAGGTACTACCTCTCCCTAGCAGATTCTGTCAGACTCGCCCCTTCCAGCATCTTCCTCTTCCTCTGGCCACAGGGACACCACCTGTGACAGATCAGTTTGCACAGCCCCTAAGGACTGGTCTATGCTTCAAGTTTTACCCATATAAAGGGAGTGATTTTTGCTGACATAGTTATGCCCCTAAAAGCCCGAATGTAGATCCAGTTATACCAGTGTAAAAGTGCCTTATAGCAGTACAGTTTATTTCAGTTCCTGAACCAAAATAAGCTCTATCGCTATAAGTACTTGTAGATCCATATAACTGTATCTGCTTTGGGGGTAGGAGGTTTGCCACTTCAATTATGCTGCCGTAGTGAAAGTGCAAAACTGAAGGGTAGACAAGCCCCCAAGATAGGTTCTGCTTCTGAGAAGGGAACGGAGTCGCCTTCCCTAAGCCAGAGCCCAGGTCAGCAGCAATGGAGATGAAGTGCTACTTTGCTGATGTAGGTAGTTCAAACAATAAGGCCTGGTCTACACTTACAAGTTTTGCTGAAATAGCTATGTTGGTTAGGAGTGGGGAAAAAACCCACCCCCCTATCTGCTATAGGTAGGCCAGCAAAAAACCCCAGTGTAGATGCTGTTATGCTGGTATAGCTTATTTTGTGCAGGGAGCTGGTATAAGCTATATGGCCAAAAGAATTTTTTTGTTGGTATAAGCTGGGTCTCCATGAGGAGGGTTTGCCAGTACAGCTCTACTGATACAGCTATAGCAACAGACCCTTTCTAGTGTAGACAAGGCCTTGCGCTCCTTCCTCGTGCCTAGGGTTTGCTCAGTAATACACTGGGGCTGTGCTCCTGGATCGTCCTTTACCAGCTCACTTGATCCTCCTCAGCTTCTCATAGAAGTGTGAATCTCCCTGCTGGTTTCACTGTGAGGGTTTTTTTCCATCCATAACATCAAGGGGAGCCCCACTCAGGCATCTGAGGGCAAAATATGGTCCTAAGTGGCCTTATCTTCTTTCCTTTCTCTTTCCTATTGACAGTAATTAAATTCCGCTCTGTTGCTCTGTCGTCTACAGTTTACTATCCAGGACTTCCTTTCTATTTTCCCGTCACACAGCCATTCTTCTCAAAATGCTGGAAACGCAAACCTTTCATTCTCTTTCATGCTGTGCAACAACTAAGACGCCAGATGAGTAACTTTGCTCAGGAGAAACTGAACCAGCCAGCACAAAGTGCACATTGTGCTGTCCCTGGACATCTTGATTCAGGAAGCCCTGAGCTTCCATTGTTTGCAGTTCACAGAGTTCACCTTTGTTTTAGTCTCCTCTTATAGTAAAGAAAACAAAGGGAGCAGGGAAAATGAGAAACACGAACATAAAAGAGGCAATAGGTCAGTGAGCCCACACACTCTGTACTCACTCGGTATCAGTTGTGGTCCAATCAATCAGCCTCAACAGCCCACGGGAGACTATGTGCCCAACTTATCCAAATTTATTTTCTTTAATAACAAAAACCTCCTGTGACTCTGCGGTTAGTGCTGGCACAATGAAAGGCCTGAGATCTGGTCTTTTGCTCCCTGGGGTGTGTTGAGCAATGTAACCATCACACTGTTGTTTTCTGCCTACTGTCCATTTAAATCACTAAGGGACACGGCTGTCTGCAGAAGTAGGCAGAGTTTGACTCAGTGCAGACTGTCAGATGGGCCATACACAGTGTGCTTTCTCCCATGGAGACTCCGACTTCAGTTCTTTCTTGTCTTGCTGTTTTTTGCATTTCGAGACCATCATAATGACTAGGCGTATCTAGCTGTTATTTTATTTGAAAATCTATTATAATCCCAGGGTTGGGAAAACTGTACAGGTGACATGATCAGCTCTTAGGAGACGGGATCCCATTGCAGCATGGGAAGAGACCACACCCAAGTCTCTGCAGTTATCCCTTTGGCCAAAGTAAGAGCAGTGGTGGTAGCTTGGCACATGTTATGACTCAGGATACTGCACAGCCCTTAAGGCAAGGCACTGAGACTCAACAGAGAGGAACCTAAACTATGGGCTTTATAAGTCATGTCTCCACTGTAGGAATATTCACCCAACACTGACTAAACTCCCAAAGGCCTCACCCATGCGCTGTGCTCAGTGTAAAATCTGGTCTCTTTTTTGGTTGTGCCTAAGTTGCAGAGAGGAATCTGGAGGGTGTGTCTCCCGTGTGTTACTGGAAGGGAGGTCTACTCACCCCTCAAGTGTCATTGTGATGGGGGGTCTTTGAAGGGAAAGTTGGGGGGATCTCTGTGGAGGACAAAAGAAGATCTCCTAAGGTTGACAGAAAAGTACACTGCTCTTTAAAAAAAAAAAACAGCCTAAGATTTACAATCTTATACAGTATTTAAAATCTGGATTTTTCCATGGTCATATGGAGCAACCAAAACCTTCAGAAAACTGGAGGAGAGGGCCCAGCAGACTTGACAGTCAGCTTTCAGGGTCCAGTTTTCAAAGCCTACAGAACCAGTACTCCCCTCTTTAGAGGATGGCAGCTGGCAAATTCTCTCTTCACATTGCTGTGGGCTCAGCAGCTTTGTTAGAGCCAGCCAGCTTTGAAGGGATCATGGTCTATCTATCTATGTAGTTATGCGGCCCTCCTCACTGTAGTATCTGAGCACCTCACACTCACTAATGTATTTTCCCTCACCACACCCCAGGGAGGTAAGGAAGTGCTTTGATCCTTATTTTACAGGGGAGGAACTGAGGCCCAGAAAAACTGTTATTTGTCCCCAGGAAATCTGCAGCTGTTTCAGGACTTGAACACCAATCTCCTGAGCCCTAGACTAGTGCCCTAATCTCTAGGCCTGATGGCTTCCTCCTTAAAACATGCAGGCTTACAAAGCCATCAGGCAGTAGAGGAGAGCAGGCTTGGGGAACCCAGAGAATGAGGGAGCAATGCTGGCTGGTATCGACAAGGTTCTCTGTAACCCTGTGGAACAAACTTCAGTTACCCAGAAGTTCTGGAGTTTGATAAATCAGGATTGCACTAAATACCAACATCTTCCTCTCAAACCTGGGCAATATGGCTGGATGGTGCCAGCTGCCTTCTCCCTTCAACAGGAGGAGGGCCTGAGCCCCATCATTGCTCCCCTCTCACAAAACGTCCTCTTAGACTCTTTTGACCTTCCCAGTATTAATGTCTCCCCCAGGGATTATATAAATCCATGGTACGCCCACATCTCGAATACTGTGTACAGATGTGGTCTCCTCGCCTCAAAAAAGATATTCTAGCACTAGAAAAGGTTCAGAAAAGGGCAACTAAAATGATTAGGGGTTTAGAGAGGGTCCCATACGAGGAAAGATTAAAGAGGCTAGGACTCTTCAGCTTGGAAAAGAGAAGACTAAGGGGGGACATGATAGAGGTATATAAAATCATGAGTGATGTTGAGAAAGTGGATAAGGAAAAGTTATTTACTTATTCCCATAATACAAGAACTAGGGGTCACCAAATGAAATTAATAGGCAGCAGGTTTAAAACAAATAAAAGGAAGTTCTTCTTCACGCAGCGCACAGTCAACTTGTGGAACTCCTTACCTGAGGAGGTTGTGAAGGCTAGGACTATAACAATGTTTAAAAGGGGACTGGATAAATTCATGGTGGCTAAGTCCATAAATGGCTATTAGCCAGGATGGGTAAGAATGGTGTCCCTAGCCTCTGTTCGTCAGAGGATGGAGATGGATGGCAGGAGAGAGATCACTTGATCATTGCCTGTTAGGTTCACTCCCTCTGGGGAACCTGGCATTGGCCACTGTCGGTAGACAGATACTGGGCTAGATGGACCTTTGGTCTGACCCGGTACGGCTGTTCTTATGTTCTAGGGAATCAGCCCTTGCACTCTCACGCCACTCCAACAGCAGCTGCCTGATTCAGCAGCAGCAGGAAGTGGATACCTGGGCAATGGTAACCAAATGTCCTGGAAGTGGCTCTTTCTCTACATCTTAAAAATAAGGGAAGGTATAGCTTAGTGGTTGGAGCATTGGCCTGTTAAACCCAGGGTTGTGAGTTCAATCCCTGAGGGGGCCATTTAGGGATCAGGGCAAAAATCTCTCTGGGGATTGGCCCTGGTTTGAGCAGGGAATTAAACTAGATGACATCCTGAGGTTCCTTCCAACACTGATATTCCATGATTCAGGCTGCCCCCATTTTTGCTCAGCGCAGCATTCTTGACAGTTCAGAAAGTACAAACAGAGGCACTTCACTACAAGTACTAACTGTGAAACAGGGGGTTGTTTGGTGGGGGTTTTCAGCATTGCATTTAGCGTTTCTGCTCCTGATTCCCAGGGTGGCCAAGCTGCTGCAAAGGGCATCATTTTCTGTCTCTTCAGGTTCATTTACCACACCCATTTCCCTGGGATCTCACCCCCTTACAAATGCACTAAAGTGAAAAACCTGAAAGATAACTGCAGTTCGGGAGCCCAGTTTCAGAAACTGTGAGCAAGTTTTGACTCATGATAGGCAAAACCTCAGTTAGTTCAGACATTCAGATAAAGCATGAAAAACATGGGAGGGAAAATAGCTAGATCAGGGGTTTTGTAAAGAATGGAAGAGGAAGCCTTTCACCTCTAGATCGCTGGTCAGAACAAAACGCCAGTCAGTGGTAACTGACTGTTCTTACCATCCAGGGCTGTTCAGTGACCTATGTGAATTGAGATGGCAGCCTCAGTCCAGCTCCCAATGGGTCAGTGTCCACATTGCAGAAACCCCCACCACAAAGTGCCATTCTTTGTTAGCAGTCTCAGCAGAGGCTAATGAATTGACTGGGAATGGGGACACTGCTGCCATCCCACCTTGCCCTGGCGGTCGTCCCTCTGGTTCAGGGCCAAAGTACATTGTATGGGTAGGGTTAAGTGGCTTGTGCTGCTGCCGCTCACGCAGCACCTGCTCTGTGAATAAAGAACTTCCTGGCTCTCAGACTGTTAATTCACCCCACTTTTTAAAACCTTTAAAAATGTGGATGGCTGCTGAGCCAAAACTCAGCTACAGTCATCAAGATACTTTAAGGTTCGTTCGCTTCAGCTCTGCTCCCTGAACATTGTCCTGGCACTGCGCCCTTTCCCTCATTCCAGATACCCTCTCATTTCTCTCCTGCTCTGTGATTTCCACCAGGTTCCCTGCATCATCCCTCTCTATAGCCTCTCTCTCCCATGTGAGGCAAGCTACCCATCTGAGATTGCAGCCGGCCTTTCAGTGTGTCAACCTGATGGAGGACAATGGAGAGAGACAGAAGGATGGAGGAGGCCTGTTGAAAGTTGAAGGAGGAAATAGGGAAATAAAGGTGGGCAGAGAGGAGGAGTTTGGGGCAGAGCTGTTAGAACCCTGCAGTCTGAGGCTTGCCGGTGGTTTGCAAACTGAACCTCCTCAGGTCAATTCACAGGGGGTGGCAGAAGCTAGCAGGTTAGCTTGGAGTTGTAAATTCTACAAGGCACAAACCTCAAAAAGAGACCCTTTTACCTCCATACACTGACATCACTTCCCCTGCAGATGCCCCCAGATTACAGGGACACCCTCATCACCTCTTTATGTTGTCCATAAGAAGAACTGGTGGCCTGTTGTCTCTCTCACTCCACCATGTTGTGGCTGGGTGGCTTCCTCAGCCACCTTCCCAAGGTCTCCAGTTAGCCATTTTCTGCAGTAGGGTCTTTAGGAAGGTGCCCAGTGTGGGTCACTATTTCCCTCGGTCCATAAAAGGTCTTCAGGGTGGTTGGGAGAAAGTCAGAAACAATCACCCCTCATAGGCTGGCAGGGAAAAGGAGCCACTTCCATTTTCACAGACAACCATTCACATGTGGGCTCACAGGCAGAGATTCCTGGGGTTTCCTAACCACTCTGCACAAGGAATTATGGGGTATAACAGATGGTTGCTAGGAAACTATATTGTTTACCTTAATATTGGGCTGAGGTTTGTAGCTGTCATCAGGGCCCAAGAATAGGCTTTTCCCTTCTTCCACTGACCTGTGGGGAATAGAATGAGGCAGAATATTCCTGCTACCACCAGAGACCTTTTATTGACTTGAGGAATTGGTGCCTATAATGGGCATTCACATTATATCTGTGGTGTTGTCTAAGGCACCCGGCACTGTGGTATCTAAACACAATTAGATAAAAAGCATTACAAGCCAAAGAGGAGATGAGGGGGTCAGCCACCTGGCATCACTGAAGAGCCAGAGGAGCTGTCATAGGGAGCAACCAGCCCCAGGAGAATGAAACAAAACAAGGAACAGGCTCTCATCAGTCCCCATAGACAACGAAAGGTAAGGAAGAGGGTCCTCCCATTCTGGGGTGAAGCGAGGTCTGTTTGGAATTGGGGAGGGAGCTGAGTGTCACGGGAAGGATGTAGCAGTGAGAGAAGGGGCTGGAGGCAAGGGGAGCTGTCTGAATAGCATCAGAGCAGCTTAGCAAACCCTGGGCCGATCTTTACTAACAGAAGAGAACCCATGCCCAAGCTGATCCTTGGTTCTGTATGACCTTACATAACCCTGCTCAGTGGATTCAACTGGCTGGAGGGCTCTTCACTTTCTGTCTTAAAACTCTAATAAAGAATAACATATCCCCACCAGCTTTCATCCAAAAGGATCCCCAAGTGCTCGTTCCTGGGTATAAGAATCACTTCATCCGCCTCTATGGTGGGACCGAGTAGGTGTTTCACGACACACAGCAACACTATACAACAGCAATAGTGTTGTGAAGACAGAAAAGTGATAGAATAATAGCGTGTCCTACTGCAACAGTATAGTGAATGTAGACAGGTAGCATGTAATTACCAACTCCCACAGTCCAGTGCCCGCTAGCCATGCTGGGCAATTGAGTACTGACTCAGAGAGCCCCCTACCTGATACGCAGCACCTCTTCCTGACACACCTGACTACTCTAGCTGTTGTAATGATAATAGGACCAATTTTCATCCCTAGCGCTCAAAGCACATTACAAAGGTCTCGTTATCCCCATGGTACAGGCATGTAAACTGAGCCACAACCAGGTGCAGTAACCTGCCCGAAGACAGCCAGCAGCAGAACTGGAAATAGAACAAGGTGTCCCAAGTCCCAGTCCAGTGCTCTACCCACTAGGCCATGCTGCCTCCTGTTGTTAGCACAAGGAACTGGGATTTCGGACTCTAGCTGGGGATACATGTCTAAGTCTGACACTTCAGCCATTCACAGCTTAGTAAAATGGATATAACATCTACCTACCTCAAAGAGGGGCTGGTCAGTGCATGCTTACTAACAATAAGTATGACTACTATCAGCAATAGCGGCGCCAGCATTTCCGGCCCCCTAGGCGGCGGAAGGTCCCGCCCCCAAATTGCCACGGCCAGCCGGGGCGCCAGCGCCCCTCAAATGTTTGCGCCCTAGGCGACCGCCTAGGTCGCCTAATGGGTTGTGCCGGCCCTGACTATCAGTAGGGGAGAGTTAGGGCCCTGACAACCCTCAGAACTGTGATGCAGAAAAGCAGAAGGGTAGTGTGTCCTTTGTAATGTAGTTTAGATGTAAAACTTTCTCCCAACTCTTCCCTGTCTGGCAAAGTACATTCGTCTAGGTAAAGCTTGAAAAAACACTTCTATTGTCTCACTCAATAGAGTGAATTTGAATTAAGCAGGATCTTATCACAGTAATGCTGCGTATCACTAAAAGAGAATATAGAGGACTCTCATGATGTACCTTTTTGCTGAATTCAGCTTCAAGGTTAGATTGAAGATTAGGCTTCAATATAAACTTCCCTTCAGGAAACTATAGTAATAGGTGAGTGGAAAACACTGGTGCTAAGTGGGCCATTCCTTCGCTATTGTGTTCCATGGGGGCAAGAAGAATTTTTGCAATTGATTTTTGTTATTTGGTGGATACCAGGGAAAGGGTTCTATTTTACAGATATGAGAATGGCATAGACGCTAGTCCCAGAGCAGGACTCCACTGTGGTTGCACAGGTGTAATTGCTGGCAAAATTTGTCCCCGGTAAGAGAGTAAAACAAAAGAGCAGCGCAGGTTAAACACCTGACTGCAATGGGATTTTAAGAAATATTTTATTTGAAAAATAGTCAAAAACAACAAGAAGAAAAGAAAACCCTCGCTAATGAAATGTGAAACCCACATGTTACATGAAAACAACAGTAACTCTGGAAAAGAGCACAGATCTGGCAAAACTCTATAAATGGTCCCAAGCTTCAATGTTTGGGTCTGAATCCAAACTCTTCCAAAGGTAAGGGGGGTTTTTAAGATCTAGAGCTTTGGCTGGGGCCCATCCCAACACAATTCACATCTCAAAACAAACATGTTAAGTAGGAATAGAAGAAAGGAGGCAGAGAAGAGGAGTAAAGGAGAGAGGGTTGTGAGAGTGAGTAGGTGCATGCTGAGTCTGTAGGGAATGGATTTATATGGCCTCTAGGTTCCCAGATGAGGCAATATCGTAAGCTTTTTAGGACCCAAGCCTGTCAGGTGGTGAGTCAGCTGGAGCTAAACACCCTCAGTGCTACAGGAGTTGAGGATACGCTGAATTTAGCAGGACCAGGCTGCTAGTTTGTTCTTCTGGAAGGTACATTGCATTTACTTCCCTATTTCCTCCTTCAACTTTCAACAGGCCTCCTCCAGCCTTCTCTCCATTGTCCTCCATCAGGTTGACACACTGAAAGGCCGGCTGCAATCTCAGATGGGTAGCTTGCCTCACATGGGAGAGAGAGGCTATAGAGAGGGATGATGCAGGGAACCTGGTGGAAATCACAGAGCAGGAGAGAAATGAGAGGAAAAGCTAGAATGGTTTTCCAAGGAGGTGATGGGTCACCTTTGTCCAATTCCAGAAGGCAGAATTTATTAAGAGGGCTTGTTGGTGAAGCGGAGTGCTTCACTGATCCTGGCACACAGCGAAGTCTAGAGTGGATGGATCTTTTTGCAGAACCATATGATGTCTATGAGACTAGCACAGGGATTATTGGCATCTCTAGTACATTTTCTTTGTGGAGCCTGGCAGGAGTGCAGTGTGGTGAATGTTCAAATCCCCTGCACACTGACACTTTGAACTAAGAAGCAGACTCATTTACATTAGCTCCAAATTATTTTCAGGACATTTATGACATTTCTCGGTGCAGAAGGTGCAGAATTAAGAAGGAATGGAATAGAGATGTCTATACGCCATCAAAAATGACACTCTCAGGTGGCAGATTGGGAATGCTGTAAAATTCCTTCTGCGGTGATGCAATGGAGTATCTTCCTACAACATGGTAATAGAGAAATGGACTGCAAGCTAAAAAAGTGGTACAGCCTCTCTATAAATGTATTTCTAGCCAGTATTGTGTCACTGCCTGCATCTAATCCAGATTATGCAAATCTTCTTTTGGAAATTAATTTACTTTACGCTGCCTGTCCCTCAATATGGAGTTTTACTTTTTTAGGTTTGTTCAGACCCAAAATCTTAGGTGAAATTCAGCTGGCACAAAACTGTCCAAACCAATCCTGAGAAAGTTAAATCATAATCTAGTGTGAAACTAGCAAATTTTCCACATCTCGAGTCTGAACACCAACAAGCCAGACAATCAAAATGCAAAAGGCAGGTGATATATAAATACGTAACAAATACTCTGAATCCTTATGAGCCAGCAGTATCCAAAGTGACATTGGCCAAAAATGTAAATACAGACCCAGAGTGCTCCACTACAGCTTTATTCATTCATCTGAAATTCTGGAATAGACTGTAACTACTACGTGCTTTTCTGATTGTTATCTTAATACAGATAACTTTCCGGAGAATGTCTTGTAAGTCCCTCTGTGTGCTAAACATTATTTATTATTGATAGCTATCTGTATAGTACATCTAATCTTTTGAAAGAAGCTAAAGAGAATCGGGAAAGAGTAGAATTCAGCCAGGACATAGAATATTCCTGTGGTATTATTTTTTACATGCTTAAGGTCCTGTACATACACAATTGTCTAACAGGAGACGAGCATTATTTTTCTAACCAGGCTGTAATGGGGATTTTGTTTTCTGAAACCAAAACCATACCATAAACCAGAGGTGGGCAAACTACGGCCCGCGGGACCGTCCTGCCCGGCCCCCGAGCTTCTGGCCCGGGAGGCTACCCCTAGCCCCTCCCCTGCTGTTCCCCCTCCCCCACAGCCTCAGCTCGCTTGCTCCACCGCCAGCGCAGTGCTCTGGGCGACGGGGCTGTGAGCTCCTGGGGCAGCGCAGCTGCAGAGCCCGGCCTGACGCGATGCTCTGTGCTGCGTGGTGGCAGCGTGGCCCGGCTCCAGCCGGGCAGCGCAGCCAGCCACCGGTGCTCCAGGCAGTGCGATAAGGGGGCAGGAAGCAGGGGGGGTTGGATAGAGGGCAGGGGAGTTCAGGGGGGTGGTCACTGGGTGGGGGTGTGGATAGGGGTCGGGGCAGTCGGGGGGGGGAACAGGGGGTTGAATGGGGGCAGGGGTACCAGGGGAGCAGTCAGGAAGGAGANGGGTGGTCACTGGGTGGGGGTGTGGATAGGGGTCGGGGCAGTTGGGGGGGGGGAACAGGGGGTTGAATGGGGGCAGGGGTACCAGGGGAGCAGTCAGGAAGGAGAGGGGGGGTTGGATGGGGCGGCAGGGGGAAGTCAGGGGCAGGGGTTCCGGGGGCAGTCAGGGGACAGGGAGAAGGGGTGTGTGGATGGGGCAGGGGTCCCGGGGGGGGCATCAGGGAACAGGGGGCGGTGGATGGGGCAGAAGTCCTGGGAGGGGGGGGCAGATAGGAGGTGGGGGCCAGGCCACGACCCCCTCCCCTACCTGGCCCTCCATACAATTTACGAAACCCGATGCGGCCCTCAGGCCAAAAAGTTTGCCCGCCCCTGCCATAAACTATGTAGGCTTTGTCTTCCCTGGAAACCTTAGCCTATTGCATGGTTTGGATAGAATGGTTTTCAGAAATCAATCCCTGCCCATTCACATGTTAGGGAAACTATGCTAAACTGCTAGTCGCAATGGTGTTTAAAGCACCTGTCATATCCCAAGTCACTAGTTTTATTAAAGGATAGTGCAGGGGTCGGCAACCTTTCAGCAGTGGTGTGCCGAGTCTTCATTTATTCACTCTGNTGGGGCAGAAGTCCTGGGAGGGGGGGGCAGATAGGAGGTGGGGGCCAGGCCACGACCCCCTCCCCTACCTGGCCCTCCATACAATTTACGAAACCCGATGCGGCCCTCAGGCCAAAAAGTTTGCCCGCCCCTGCCATAAACTATGTAGGCTTTGTCTTCCCTGGAAACCTTAGCCTATTGCCTGGTTTGGATAGAATGGTTTTCAGAAATCAATCCCTGCCCATTCACATGTTAGGGAAACTATGCTAAACTGCTAGTCGCAATGGTGTTTAAAGCACCTGTCATATCCCAAGTCACTAGTTTTATTAAAGGATAGTGCAGGGGTCGGCAACCTTTCAGCAGTGGTGTGCCGAGTCTTCATTTATTCACTCTGATTTAAGGTTTCGCGTGCCAGTCATACATTTTAATGTTTTTAGAAGGTCTCTTTCTATAAGTCTATAACATATAACTAAACTATTGTATGTAAAGTAAATAAGGTTTTTAAAATGTTTAAGAAGCTTCATTTAAAATTAAATTAAAATGCAGAGCCCCCCAGATGGGTGGCCAGGACCTGGGCAGTGTGAGTGCCACTGAAAATCAGCTTGCGTGCCGCCTTCGGCACGAGTGCCATAGGTTGCCTACCCCTGGGATAGTGGCAAAGCAAAAATGGAAACTAAGCTCAGATTCATGTGTAGATGTTCCCATTAACTAAGTTCTGGCAAGCATTCAGAACATAAACACCAACACACCCACATATATACATGCAAACACATGTATAAATGTTAAAATTGTATGTATGTATGTATATCCCCACTGAAACCCTCTTGGCATTTCCTGGCTCACCAAACATATTCCAGCATGTATCATTATGAGGCAGCACTGATATAGTGATTGTCATTAAAAAGTCAGAACTGGCAAACATTTAACACACAGTGATATCTGAGATATCGGATTTTACCCCTATTTTTAGAATAATAAACAACGATCATAGGTATGGTATATGAATGTTGACTTTGTAATGACAACCACTGTATTACAGACTGCAATGAGATCTCTGGTAGTTGTGGTATCACATTCTGAGGGTAAATAAATCAAAAAGGTTAGTTAAAATTTGTGTGTGTTGAATGCCTTGCAGCCCCCAAAACACACCGAGCCTTGTTTGTGAGCATATTCATTAACGAAATCTGGGCTCAATTCTCTTTTCAGTTTTGCTTTGCACTTCCTCTTTAAACAAATGTCCCAGAAGCTTCCCCAGCTTGCTTCACCACAGATTAGATGAAGATAACATTGAGACAATACTCTCCTTCATATAGATTACAAATATGAACTACCCCTTGCAACATAAAAACTCCACCCTGATAACTGATGGGTGTAGAATATGGAAAGTATCTGTCGGATATGTAACTATGACACAGTTATTGTTTATTTTTTACTGCACCTTTCAATTTCCAGGCCTTTTTTCTGCAGAGGTAACTGCCATTTTTGAGAGTCAGAGCTGATGCAGAAAGTAACAGAGGAGGTACACTCTCAATAAGGAGATAGCTTCTTATATTTTTACCTTTGTTCATTTTGCTTTCCCCCTTTAGTCAGCCATTCATATTGAAAGAACACTATTGCTTTTGGTGTATGGAAAACGTAGTAGAAGTGTTAAAGCAAAAAGCAAAGACAGTTCTGATCATGAGACATTTTGTCTGACCCTTGAAACCAGTTGGACACTTAATAGATAATGAGCCAAATTCTGCCAAATTCAGTTACAATGGTGTAAAGCCAGAGTAACTCAATTTACATCAGTGTAACTGACAGCAAATTTTGACCCCAAATTAGCAAAAGCGGTCCCTCTCTAGCGCACAATAAAATCCTTATGGAGTATCATTGCCAGGTCACATCTACTATTTCAGTATGCTTATGTTAGCCAAGTGATCTGACTCCAGGCCAGAATCCTTGTTTTTCATTGCTGTTCATCAGTTTCTCCTAAAGTCACCTGATTGTTTAAATGAGCAACCCCTGCTGTTTGTTTAGAAGAGCAAACAAACGGCAAATGACATCAGGGCCTTTGTAATCCAACTGGCCACTGACAGAACAATCCCATCTCCAAGCACAATTACTGGATCACTAATAAACGAGGTTTTTACTTAGCTAAGGAGGCAGCATGTGGCCAAGAATGACCAAACACCAACTAATCTTTATTAGCTGCAATTAGATGGGGGGCGGGGGGGCATCAAATTGCCCATGCAAACTGTTCCAAGGGAGGAGGGAGAAAAACCAAAACCAAACAAGAGTGAATAAGTGTTTGGAAGCACATTTATTTAATAAGCCCATATCCTCTCCTTCCCTTCCTACTATCTTGCACTTATCCCTCTCACACAAGCCTAATGCCTTAATCTTGCTAAATATTTGCAAATTGGCACCACATCTGATTTGAGACAATAGAGGTGGAATGAATAAAGTGCTTAGAGCTATGATATACTTCTTATTACAGCGATAGCATTTCACAAGATTAAAGGGGATTTTCTATTGGACAGGAGACAAATCCAGTACAGGCTTTACTGAGCGAACGTCACAGATGCTGTGCCGTTAACATGTGGTGGAACAACAAGGGAGATTATCTGCTTTTCTCAATGAGCGCTATCTATGCTGTTATTTTATAATACATTTTCCACTCACCTTTTCAAGTGTTAGTTTTGAAAGTCAATGCAGATTGACTGCAAAGTCTTGAGTGAGTCAACTGAATATTCTTTGAAGCAGAAATTTCAATCAGATTGCAGCACCCTAGGAAAATATAATCCTGTGACACCATTTTGGGGAATAATAACACCAACCAAAAAGAAAAAAAAAACAACCAAGCCTCTCTACCAGGGGGATTCTGAGGACCTAATAACCTGAAAACCTGCTGTCTGGTCCTACCAATGTGACAAAGCGATTTGTAAGCACCAGATTGTGTTATCTTGGCTCCCAGCCTGATTGCTAATTAATCAGAAGCAGAAGTGCCACAGGGAGGAATCAGGAGTACAAAGTGTTGGATAAAAATGAACAGGAACCTGACTAACAACTAGGGGCCAAACCCCACTGTCCTGACTTGGGGAAAGACTTCCTTAGAAGTCAATGGAATCTCATTCTTATAAAGTGAATGGGAGCTTTGATTCAGCAAGGACTACAGTGTTTAGCCAGTTTTTTTTAACTGTATGACATAATTTATCCTATTTATTAGGGTGGGATAGTAACTGTGCATTCATTGGCTTCAGTGGGCATTTTGACTAGAGAGTGTGGGCTTTGATCCATTAACAATATGCACAAGTAAAACTATGCTGCCATGAAAGCATATGTCAAATTCCAAGCCTTGTGAACTTTAAAGCTAGTGATTGTACAGTACATTTTTGTATATGGTCATAAGAGAGTTGCTGTTATTCTGTCATTCTCTTTGAACTGTTGCAGATCTATGGGGTTGTTTTCTGGTAAGGAAGGCCTGGTCTACACTAGAAAGATTTCCCAGCAAAACTCGCCTTCGGTGGATCCTAATTCTAACTGCCCTATAACATTTAAAAGGGATTTTAGTGACTATTTCAACTAATTTGTACAGTGAAGAACTTTAAAGATGTGGATTTGATCCAAAGCAATGAGTGTTTGCTTATGTTTGTACAATTATCAAGGCATTTTTCCATCATCTTAATTGTCAAATGCCTCTTTTTTAAGCCATCACATTATTCTGAGGGATCTCAGATCATTTTGATATCACTGCTACCGAAAGCATCATGAGCATAGATTGCCCATTTGGATTCCAAGGTGTACAAAATTGGATCTATAATTTTTTTAAATAGTGGGCCAAATTCTGCCTCATGTGATCCCATTGAAATCAATGTATTTTCAAAGGTGTCACTGACAGCAGAATTTGGTCTATTATGGGATATGATGTAAGAAAATCTGTGCTGAATTTCTGTGCAAATGATAAAAGCAGCAAAGAATCCTGTGGCACCTTATAGACTAACAGAGGTTTTGCAGCATGAGCTTTCGTGGGTGAATACCCACTTCTTCGGATGCAAGTAGTGGAAATCTCCAGGGGCANCCTCTGATACTGTGCAAATGATGCATTTTGTGCAAAACACACTTTCACCATTTCCAAAGCAGGATTAAAATACCTTTTAAACAATGACTTAGAGGCCATTTTTAGGCACTTTTAATAATGTCATAGTACTTCGCACTTCTATAGCACCTTCTACCTGAGAATCCTAAAGCACATTAAAATATTATAGCCAAGTTACTCGGAAGTGCCTAGTGATTGTGGAAACCCAACTGGAGACACCTGGTTTTCAGAGGGTGAGTGCTCAGCATGTTCTGAAAACCAGACCCCTGTAAGATAGCTCAAGTCGTCTATCCAAAAACTGAGGCACCCAAAATCACTAGTCACTGAAAATCTTGAGGAAAATCTGAAAGATTTAACCTCATAGTACTCCCTGCAATAAGGAATTATCGTCATCCCTCTTCTACAAAGGAGGGACTGAGGGCGTGTCTACATTACAGGGACTAGAGTGGCTTAGTTGTGGTACCGGGCCTATGCCACTGTAACCCTGAAGTGTAGACACATCCTACGGTGAGGGAAGTGGGTTTTCCGTTGCTGTAGGAACACCATCTCTCCGAGCAGAGTAGCTATGCTTCCATTCTCCCAGCCACATCCACGGCACAGGGTGAGGCTGGCATAACGATGGCCCTTGGGATTTGAATGTTGCACACATTCAAGCTAGATCATAGCTTCGTTGATCTAAATTTTTAGCATAGACCAGGCCTAAGACATGGAGCAAATACTTGTCTTGCCTGAAGTCACACATAAAGGTAGGTAGGGGCAAAGCTGGGACTAGAACCCAGCTCGCCTCACTTCTAGTACTGGGCCATCTTGCCTCCTTTCCACAGTTCTCAGTGTTGTTAGATAAATTCACAAATGCAGAATCAGGAAGCTGATATTATATAAAAATGCTAATTAGGCAAAAAGAAGTGAGTTCCATATTACTTTACATTTTCTGCATTAATACCATGCATCCCTCATTTTGGGCCATTGACCCACTTGTGGGCCTCAGCTCTGTCTGAGAGCGATGATTACACAGACTAGATAATCATGTGTGCTGCTGTAACCATTTTCAGGAAGACCTACTCCTTCCTCTCTTTGTAAACTGTTATCTTCTAAAGGAGATTGTCAGGAGGTACTTCAAAGTCCTTTGAAAATGGCCAGGGTTCTATCTGAATTGGAGAAGATACAGTACTCCCTCCCCAAGATGTCAACAACTGCTAAATGCATAGGCATTTGGTGCCTTCTTATCACAGGTTTGTGCAACCATAACAAGCCCAGTGACCTCACCCCTCTGCTATCATAAGCCAATTGATATCATTGCTCAGCAATATACACCCAGATTGGCCTTTTTCTTGTTTGTTAACCCATTCAGATTGATTGTTGCGGATTGACAAAAAGAGACCAGTTTTCTCGGAGATGAGGAATAGCACAGTGTGCTGGGCTTGGAATTTAAAATACGGAAAGGCCATGTCAAAACTCAAAGGCACAAGAAAGGGATGCAGGGAGCTTCAAAATCCCAAAAGCTGGACAACTGGGGCAAAATGCCATTTCAAATTCAAAATAAATTAAAAAATAACCAGTATCACTGAGAGGGAGAGAGCAGCCTTTGGCATTAAAAGATGACCTGGGAAGATTTAAGTTCATTTGTTTCAGTCACTGTGTAAGAGAGATGCTATCAGAGTGCCTTTAGAGGAGAGACGGACTACCATAAGAATTGCAGTAAAACTGTGAAATTTAGTCATTTTATGTAAATGTAACTTCTTCTGAATTGTCAGAGTGTAGATACCCCTCAGAACCAAAGCTAAACAGAGGCAACCTTGCATATATACCCAGGACTCACTCCATTACTAGCTTTAAACAGACAAGTTCAACTTAAAAATCACTTTTCTGTCTGAAAATGTTTTACCTGCCATTGTTACAAATAGCATCTACAATGACTATTAGTGAAAGAAGGGTAGAAAATTGAAGATAGTATACAGACAACGGTCTGGAGACTTTAAGCAGATATATTGGGTTGTTTGCTATGGGAATGTAAATTTTAAAAATTATTGTGCAGAATTATTTATGCTGAGAAGTGTAGGTTGGGACTATGCTTGCTGAGCCTTCCTCAGAAAAGCGATACCAAAGGATTTTGAGATAATATGCATGGATGAGGTAGCTACTTAAATCAGCTCTTTTGTTTAAATTAAAATTTATGTACAAAATTTGCAAGTTACGATCTGCAAGAGATGTCAGGGCGGGGGGTGGGGCGTGGATTGGCTGCAGATCACCCCATAGAGCATAAGAAATTTGAGGAACAGGGCCAGTATGCCTCCCTAGGAATGAGGCTACAGGGGAAAAAGCTGTATCATCCTGTTTTGTATCCATTGTAAGATATTTCCTTGAGATAGTGGGGAGCGGGGGGGTTAACCAGGCAACATACACATGCCCACACAAGCTAAACAGGAATCTATGGATCCAGTTGTGATCTCACTTTACACTAGTTTATACAGATAAAATTCCACTGGCTACAATGGATTTACTCCTTATTTATCTGAAATAAGTGACAACAGAATCAGGTCCAATGTGTCTGCTGTTTATTTTGGTTAGAAGTGCCAGGGAACAGGCAACTACTGTTCCTAACTGCATCTGTGTTTAACTGAGCAGGAGTAGGTCTATGAAGAAGGGCAGTTTGCTAGTTGAGAGTGAGATTTCTGCTGTCTTCTGCAAGCAGGGAAGGCTGGCGCTCCCACTCCTTGGAAACCATTTCTCTGCTGAATAAAACAACTAAGGAAATCCAAGTGGGGGTTTTGTGCCTTTTTTATACACAACATTGCTTTATTTCTCCCATTAAAATACATTGGAGAAATAAATCATCAGCACTGAAAGCTGCTCCATATCAGATGGTAAAATCCATTCAAATCACTGTTTTTTGCTGAGTTTATACCAGTGAGGACTAAATGTGTAATGAACCACCGTAATCCTATTAGGCATACATTCTTTTCACTGGCTGCTATATCTAAGTTGACCATATTGGTTTATAAGGAGTTGCTATTAACCTGAAGTCTACTCAATATTTTTTATTTATGATTATGTGAGTACTTCTAGGCCTACAGTTGCCAAATTTTCCTCACTTTACAATTACATGTTTCTGGTTGTTTTTTTCCTCCTCATTTTGCTGCGTGAAAGGCCGGCACAAACAGAAGAAATTGAGTGGTGCCTCGTTCATGCAAACATTTATGCACATGAGTTGTCCCATTGAGTGCAATAGGACGACTTGCATATGTGAAGTTACATGTAGGCCCAGGCTTGGGGCAGAACTGACTATGCCTGATCCAAAAGCACACTGAAATCAATGCTAAAGCTCCACCATTGACTCCAATCAGCTTTAAAGTAAGCCTAAAGTACTATCCAATGCTCTAAGTAAACACACTAAAAAAATAGGTAAAAGTATATTGTCTCCCCCAGGATAGGTCACAACTTCTTTTTTTTTAAGCACTTGGGTTTGATATAATGAAAAAAAATTCCCCCCCTCAGGAACTTCCACCCATCACAAAATGACAGATTTTAGCATTACTGGAAAACCTTATTTACAATGGACTTACTTCAATGTGTTCTTATCAGCCTCAGCTGCCACCTCACCCAATATCTCAGGCAGGGCAGCTGAAGGGGCCTTTTGATCATAACAGAATGCACGTGTACAAAGTTACCATTGTGCAAAGTACAGTCAGATCTACTTAATCCACGCTTGGTGTTGTCCAGATGTCTGGGTATATAAAAAAGCAGCTTATATAGCTACATGATGTACAAACCACTGGTTTGAAAATAAGTTGTTTTTATCCAATTAATATTTACATGTGCAAAGGAATTTGGAGAAGTAGTTAGATCCTAAGTATTTGGATAAGGCAGGCTTTTTCTGAAAATCAATATGCAAATAGCACAATGGTTTCCTCCACAGTGAAGCAACATTACAACATAGCATCAACCTAGGGCCTGATCTCATTTCAAAGACTTAGATGTTTCAGATTACGTGTGCAAACTAAGTGAAACCCATTCCTCAAAGGCATAGGCAGTGACAGATGCACTTAAGCAGCAGGTACTTGCTAGAAATGAATCCTGCTGGCAGTTCAGACTACTGTCCTGTATTTTCACTGTGCAGATTGCTAAGGTAAATACGCATTCTTCATTTGCTATCATATTCATAAAAGGAACAGGAAGGAAAGAATATACATATTTTATTTTCAACAGCGGAAACTCTGGCTGTGGGAAAAATAGCTTATTAATCATCTGTCTCTCTGCTTCCCACTGTATGTATAATTAGATGGTTTGCAATAGTTGCATAGATAAAAACCCTCTAAGAGTTGTGCTGTTACAGCCGTACTGCTGTAAGGTTTTCAGTGTAGACGCTCTTTGCCAGCAGGAGAGAGAGCTCTTCTGCCGCGGCAAAATAAAACCACCCCCAGCGAGCGGCGGTAGCTTTGTCAACGGGAGAGCATCTCCTGCCAACAAAGCGCTGTCCACACCAGCACTTTTCATCGGTAGAACTTGTGGGGGAATCTGCTCAACATCTTAATGTCCATACACAAATGCAAGGAGCATGGGGGATAACAAGGATAAATTGGAAGTTTTAGTACATAAGCTAAATTATGACTTAATTTGCATCATTGAGACTTAGTGGGATAGATATCATGACTGGAATATTGGTAGAGAGAGGTATGGCTTGTTCAGGAAGTAACTGTGGGGCAGCCATTTTAGACTGAATTCTGACCAACAGGGAGGAACTGGCAGCGAATCTGAAGATTGAAGGCAATTTGGGTGAAAGTGATCAGAGTGAGCGCCTCGGACTAAGGACAATGAACTTCAAATAAAACAGAAGATTTTAACAAACTCAGAGAAGTGGTAGATAAGGTACCATGGGAAGAAAATCTAAGGGGAAAAGGGTTCCCACAGGGGTCCGTCATGAGTCTGGTATTATTCAATATTTTCATTAATGATTTGGATAACAGAGTGGAGAATATGTTTATAAAATTTGCAGATGACAACCAATCTTAGAGGAGTTGCTAGCACTTTAGAGGACAGGATTAGAATTCAAAATGACCATAAATTAGAGAACTGGTCTAAAAATCAACAAGAAGAAATTCAATAAAGACAAGTGCAAAGTATTACACTCATGAAGGAAAAATCAAATGCACAACTACAAAATGGGGAATAACTGGCTAGGCAGTAGCACTGTTGAAAAGGAGCAACAAAAATGATAAAGTTTTAAAAACCTGACCTGTGAGAAAAGGTTAAAAAAAACAAACCTCTGGTCTCTTTAATCTTGAGAAAAGAAGACTCAGGAAGGACCTGCTAAGTCTTCAAATACGTTAAGGGCCGTTATAAAAAGGACAGTTAACAATTGTTCTCTATGTCCACTGAAGGTAGGACGAGAAGTAATGGGCTTAATCTGCAGCAAGGGAGATTTAGGTTAGATACTAGAAAAAACATTCTGAATAGAAAGGTAGTTAAGCTCTGGAATAGACTTCCAAAGGAGCTATAGAATCCCCATCATTGGAGGTTTTTAAGAACAGGTTAGACAAACACCTGTCAGGGACGGNCTAGAAAAAACATTCTGAATAGAAAGGTAGTTAAGCTCTGGAATAGACTTCCAAAGGAGCGATAGAATCCCCATCATTGGAGGTTTTTAAGAACAGGTTAGACAAACACCTGTCAGGGACGGTCTAGTTTTAATTGGTCCTCAACACAAATATTAAATGGCAAACACAGAGCTTCTACTGACTCCTGTTGCAGCCTTGGCCAAGGAACTTCAACTCTGTTTTCTTGACAGGTGGGGAAACAAAGGGGATAAAACATATTTGAGTAGGCACAGGATCCTAAAAGTATCAGTTAATATTGGTAAAAAGCTCTGAAGATGAAAAGCATATGAAGGTTAAGTATTGTTAAGAAAAGAGTACTAGTTACCGACTACCAAAATTGTATACAGCTGATCAGCTGTAAGCTAACAAGTGAAATGAGAAAGTGAATACAGTCTATGCTCCGTTCTTCTATATGTGTGGGATCGTTATTCATGGTGGGAGAAGCCTGCGCTGTAGCAAAGGGATCAAAAGTAAAAGTATAGATATATTGGGATTCAGTGTTCCAGTCAGGCTCCTTATAGAGATAATCTGAGACCTGTGGCTCACAGCGAACATCCAAAACTTCCAGAGTTTTGAACTGGGTGCAGGAAGAACGGGGAGGTAGGGATCCACTGTTCTTGCTCAGTCCCATCTCTAAATTCAATTTTTTTTTTTTAAATCTTGCTTATTATTTGTTAAGCACCAGCAATGTACTTGACATTAGTCTAGGATATATGTCCCTTGGGACATTAAAGTAGCCTTGTACTGGCTGAATGTTATGTAAGACATAATGCTATGAAGCAGAGAGGCTTTCAGCATAAAACTGTTGGTAAAACAGGCAGACAAATACACTGATCAGAATTTATTTTCAAATACCTCATTTATATCATTCTCACATGAAACATGTTTTGCCGTATAGCCTACACTTAGAAAACAGAAGAAAATTTCATAAGGCACATGAGATTATAGACTACATGGAGATATCTCCCCTCACTTGCACTTGTAAAATACTGGTGATTTTAAAAGTAACATTTCTAAATCTAGACCCTGTGTAGCCCCATGTATAGCAGTATCCATGAAATTATTAGACTTTATTACACATACACCTAGTAAAGGACTATAACAAGTCTTATATACATCACATTTTCAGAAAGTCACAGCTGGCTACATTTAAAGGTTATGCTACTCCAGACGCTATGAAACAGGCTACTTATAAAAATATAACTGTCTGCTTCTGGTATGGTACAATACGGAGCATCAAAATCTTATGGAACAAATTCAGTTATTTTTGCAATGGGTGCTGTTCACTTTCACCTCCTTTTCTAAAATCCACATTTTAAATCAATTGTGTCCATTTTACAGAGAAGCAAAATACACAAGAAAAATCTAGCTTCATCATCTTCAAATTGTCAGTATGACTCCATATATTTGAAATCATGTCAGAGCATTACATTGAGGAATATCAAGACTCAGCTGTTAATTTCATAACCAACAAACATTATCGACCGCATGCAACTAAGTTAAAATACATCCTCCCAGTTTTGAGTTATGGAAACTGATTTTCCAGGCTGCCCCAATGCAGAAGCCAACATATTTTTATTGAATAGATCACAAGGACTTTAGTAAAAGGTTTTTATTGCATTTTTGAAGTTCAGCTATGGAATGTTATGCATTCATTTTGCTTTAACAGAGGAAAATTTTGCTTCCGGCACTTAAGCCAATATATCCCAGAATGCATTTACATAATGTCATTTTCTTTAAGTAGGCCAGGAGGTAAATTGTGGCCAACTTTATCAATTCAAATGGCTTCCATAATTTTCTTATAATCAGACATCCATTTTGTTATGATGAGAAAGAAATTGTGAACAGTTAAAATTCCAATTTAATTGAAGACTCTGAACAAAGGCTCGCTTTAAGGCTGCTGCCAAAGGAAAAATAAAGCCAGAACATAACTGAGCTTGGAGTATATAGAACAAAGCAAGCTGGGACCATAAAAAAAAGTCAGACAATACAAACTAAGGCTTTTCACTCACTGTGCAGACACCGGCATCGGAGTTAACCACATCTTACAAATAGTCAAATTAACCCACTGATACCCTAAAACAAAGCAGACTGGAATTCAGCAGGTTTTGTTAGACCAGAAATTGTGTCATATTTGATGCATATTTGAATAGACAAACCACTAAATGACATTTTAAACACACTTCACTTTAATTTGTTGAAGGTATCTGGGAAAGAATCAGTTAAATTTCACTGGTTGTTTCAACACAATTTTGTGACTATAATCTAAAACAAGTTTAAGCCACCAACAACTGCTTCCTTTGGAAACAAATACGAACTTTGTTCAAAACAGCATCAGAAACAGGACACAGCAGTATCACTTTTCTGGTGTTTGGTTATGGCACGTAATCTGCCTTTTTTATAGGCCTTTCATTTAACTGGCAGCATGAAAATCTCTCAACGAGGAACATTCTGAGTTCATATTTGTAGGCTTAAAACAGATACATTTTTTCTATGGTGCTATATGGACATTTGTTGCATCCCTTTTGAAAAAACAGCATTTACATTCTTTCAATTGATCTAAATGAACTGTCATGGTGTCTGTATAAATACAAAGGCACCCACGACTATTCAAAATGTAACAAAGTAGGACTTTGTAATGTTCATTGGGCGTGCACATTACTGCATGTGAAAGAGAGAGAAAGAGGAAAAAAAGGATTTCCAAGTCAGGAGGCTACAAATAAGCTGTAATTACGTCAGTTACTTAACGTGTTAGGCAGTCTAACAACGTGCTGTAGGCAGGGCCGGCTTTAGGAAGTGCGGGGCCCGATCTGAATAGTTTCGACGGGGCCCGCCGCCGAAATGCCGCCGAAGACCTGGAGCGAGTGAAGGACCCGCCGCCGAAGACCCGGAGCACGGGGCCCGATTCGGGGGAATCGGCCTAAAGCCGGCCCTGGCTGGAGGTATATGCATGACCTTTCAAGCAGCAGCATTTGGGGGAAGACTCCACCTCTTGTTCCACATTGTTAAAGTCCCCCCTGAAGTGGTTGAGGGAAGGAGATGGGGGAAGGAGGGAGTAAGTTTTTAAAGCTAAAATGTCATTTTGGAGGCACAATGTTAGTTTTTAAAAATTGTCCATCTATATAGAGCTCTATATTTCCATAGTCCTTTGTTTCTTCTAAATAGCCCTATCCGCAAAGGCCTCAGTTTTGTTCCTCCCTCTTTTATATACATTATGATACAGAAAGTCAAACCCTTTGTACAATTTCTAACTTCATAAATGTATTCCTTAACGTGAGACTAGTCCGGAAACTCTGACATCAGACAAGTGAATGCTGAAATTCCTTAACCTGATTTAACAGGAACTGCCTACCTACGTGTTCTTCCATCTCCCTCAAAAGAGAAAGGGAAATTGAGATTTCTAATAGCAACATATACACACTTGTGGATCTATTCTACACACTTGGAGAATACAGAGTGAGATTTAAGCTAATATAGCTTCTATTTGATTTCACTTGAGCAACATTTAGGTCCTTGCAAATACTATACAAAACAACAGTACTTTTTCCACCAAGATTTGGAGAGGTTTTTCATTTTGTCTGGAGTCCTGCACTTTGATTTCTTTGGTTGGTGCTGGGTATCCGAGTACTGAATGCCAGCAACAATGGCCGCGTCAAAGACCTCTTTGAGATTTTTCTGAGTCAAAGCTGAGCACTCGATGCAAGATGCTGCTTTTATTTCCTCAGCACAGAGCTTTGCGGCCTCTTCTGCAACAGGCTTTTCTTTGCACTTGTCCAGCTCAATGAGAACTTTGACATCCTCTCGGAGGTCCGACTGTGTCCCAACCAGAATAATAGGAGCTTTGGGGCAGTGGCATCGTATTTCAGGAACCCACTTTTCACTCACGTTCTGGAAGGAGGAAGGGCTCACAACACTGAAGCACAGCAAGAAGATGTCTGTGTTGGTGTAGCACAGCGGTCTAAGCTTGTCAAATTCATCCTGCGCAAAGCAAAGCAACATTACTGCTGAATAAAAATAGCATTAAAAATTATAAAGGGACCACCCTTACCAGTTCCTAAATACTTCCCATTATAGAGATTTGAACTACTGAATGAATAAAGAAAGGATCAAGTTTAACTGTTCTTCTCACATAGGCACAAATGTAACTTGTGTACAACAGAACATGGTGTTTTCATAGAAGAAGCCATAAATATGCCAAATTTCTGCTTCATCCTGCAACATGGAAGTCAACTGAAATTTTGCCATCAACTTCAATGGGCACAGGGCCAAACAATATCTTCTTAAGGTATTTAAGATTCTCTAACACTGCTGATTTCTTTTGAATGCTTTAAGACTTCCTTGGGTGTTTGTATTTATTCCCTTCTGCCCTATCTCAACAGAAGAGCCAGACTGTAGAGGTGGAGTGCAGGCTAAAGTACACAGGTGATGAACACGCAGTAAATAGGGGGTGAGAGGGAGGGTGTAACTTCACCTTTAACAGAGATCAATCATGGATCAGCTCAGATTTAAAATGCACACACACCCCTCCCCGCCGCAATGCTGACCACTATCCATATGTTGAGATACAGACAAGAGCACTGGGACAACGCGGCTGCAAGTGTTCCCACACAAGAATCATTTTAAATAAATGAAGGTTCAATAGCAACCTACAGGAAATTCAAATAAAAGATGACCTCCCTACTATTTTGTGTTCATATTTCTTGCTACCATCACACTTAACGAATTACAATATAAAGGCTTAACATGCCAATGGCATAATATAAAGCCTCTCTTTACGTCTCATTCCCCTCTACACCACATCAACCACCTCCAAACCTGCAATGTTAGATTTTTTTTCCCCTCTCTCTCTTTCCCGCCTTTAAAATAAAGATCTACAATGCAAGGCTCTGATTTTTATCTTGAGGAATCAACTAACATAATGTAGATCAGTGGTTTTCAACCTGTGGTCCATGGATCTAAGTCTAAGATTTCCAAAGGGGTCTGCACCTCCTTTCAACATTTTTTAGGGATCCACAAATGAAAAAAGGTTGAAAACTACTGATGTAAATGACACCTAAAAGGTAATAGAAGACTTGGCCATCATGGCATTCTCACTTATCGCAGCAGCTCAAAGAACTGCAAGTGAAGAATGCAAAATGAGGCAAGGATTAACTATGCATAGCCTGATTTTATGCTGACAGCAGGATAAAAGCACAGTAACACTAACAGCCTAAACAGGTAGGATTTGGTTCAGCCATGATGACATTTTAATTAAAATTCACCATGCTCTCACAGGGTCTTAAATTAAGAAGAGCAAAGAGCAAATAAAGTCAACAATGCCTCTCTAGGAACAATATTTTACTGCTGAATTGCAAGTTACATGTTAATTTGTCGGGATTTAAGATTTTACTTGAAAGCTTCTGAAGAGTCTAGGATATGCAGTTGTTTAAAGCCCATTAAAAGCCTCAGAAGCCCCATTCCACTTAAATAAATTTCTTTCAGTGGTAATGCAAAGGTTGACAACAGGTTATAAAACGAGTCAAGAAAGCAGGCTTCATTAGTTCTCTTGATTCTCAGATTTAAGCCTCTCAGGCAGCAAGACAGCAATGCAGGATTCTCACCATTTGGCTTAAAAGAAACCCTGTCTTTACAAAGTGTTCTGTATTGTGCAGCAACGAAGCCAATTAAAAAAGACATCTCCCCATGTTCTTGCAAGGCATTATGAAATTTTGCAGGATTCAATGGTTTCAAAAGCCAAAACCAGATCTTAAGGGAGATTTCTGTAGAGAGGATGCATGGTCATTTATATTACACGTACAGTCTGCAGACATTCTTTGTCTCACTGCTAGATCCAGGGACTGCAGAGCTGCACCCTTTGGGCTCACAATACCAAACCCTCAATGTTTCTGTATGTTTTTACCTATTTAAATGCTAATCCCATTTTGAAGCTCTCTCTCACACACACAACCAAGATTTTATTTGCTTAAGCATCCTATACTCAGAATGATTTTCTTCATTTTACTGGTTTTCACCCAACCCATTCCTTTTAAAGGCAAACACCAGAGAGCAGTTTCACTGGTTATTTCACTAAGGAGTTTTTACACTCCTGAACTATTAGCTGTAACCAAAGCAAAAAGTGACTGGACTTTTCAAATCTTCCAGAAACCAATGCTTTTGCCGTTCCATGGGGCCCCATCACCAAGGATATGGTTACAATTACATCTGGTACGCTCTACTTCTGAATTCACATCTCAGCTGAAGCTAACAGCATGTTGCCATGCCCCCTTGCCCTCCATCCGGGTATTACATTATGGGACAACCCTACTGGCCTATCTCGTATTATTGTTCAAAGGGGGTTGCTCTGTACTCTTTTAACCTGGGTTAGAACTGCAAAAAGTATAGGCAAAATGCAGTGATGGCACTGCATAGGGTATAAGCCAGTACTGAACCGAGCCCTTTGAGTTCACATCTTTGTTATAATGCCCAGTTGCAACACTGCTCATTAGGATAATGGGGGTTTGTCTACGGATGCCATCATACTCTCCTCGAACTGCTTTCGCTAATGCTTGGCTCCCTCAGATGGTATTACATTATTTGGCTGGATGCATATTCCAGATGCTTATGCAAGGCATGAGAGTTTTCATACAGGTGTGGAAAACTGGGGGCTTTGGGTGGCTTTAGCCCTCCCCCTAAAAATTTAGGGAAGTGTCTTAATACTGGAAGCACTGAGTTAAGAATGAAGCTCGTTTATCTGACCTTAGTAAGAGCTGACAAATGTAATCATGGTACAAAATTACTCATGAAATGGATCTTCAACAGGGTTTTTTTTAAATTTCCAGACCCCTCAATAAAAATAGTTGTCCACACCCTTCACATGCCTTCGTATCTGTGCTCAAAACATACAGAATCCCCCCTCGACTCCCCCAGCAGCAGCACTTTTAAACCTATAGATAATTAAAAAAATAAAATTAAGTCAGTGGCAACACGTCTGAGGGAGAACTTACAGTCCCTGGGAATTCAACCTGAGAGTGAAGTTAGCAGGAAAGCAGTCTGAACCAACAACATGACACTCCTCAACCAACCTTATACAGTGGGTTAAGAATTACTTACTCTGATGGAAATTTAATAAGATGATCAAACAATGGGTATCCTTTTAAATCCATAAAGTCTTTAGGAGGACTGTTTTGTGTGACACTTCTCCCTTCCCCCCATCACTTAAATGAAATAAGCAGCTTCACTGACCTGACCAGCCGTGTCACAGAGCTGAAGTCTCACGGGTCTGCCATCAACAGACACAACAGCTTAGGAGAGAAAAAGAGTGTAATGAGTTCGACTTTACACATTTTTCATTTAAAAAAAAAAAGAGAGAAAAGAATCATGCCTTCTCTCAACATTTGTTTTCCCTTCAATTAATTTAATGATTTGAAGAACTGGAACCAAGTCTGTCACTAACATTTAGGCACATACAAACACTTCAGGGCTTTCCAATTCATTTCACTGCAGCTGATGAAGTAGCAAATCACTGAACTAAAACTCTTTGATGACACAAAAAGAGAGTGATCCAAACAATTAGGTTACTTCTCTTGTTACAGAGGATTTGTTTTCTTGTCACATTTGTTTTTTCAAAGCTCTGGCCCAAAAAAACCTTCCCAGTTTTAAATCACTGGGAAGACAATGCAAATATTTGTGTTTTCCCTTGGGAAGCTCCTCTTCTTGCAGGACTGGAAATGTTGACTATAGAATTTGCCATTAAAAACGAGCTAGCTTGGTATGTGACCATGTGCAAACACTGGCTACGTGGTATCTTTTATAAGAGAGACCAGCCTCATTATTTTTTTCTTGCTATTTAAATATAAAATGCTTTTAGCCATAGTGTAGGTTTCATTTATTATTTGGTCACTAGGCTTCATAGTATTGATTTTCAGTAACACCGAGAAGTCATGCCGTCCAATCAATCTTCCAGCATTTAGAATGATTACATTACCTTTAAAGCTAGAATTCTAGCTACTAATCATACATAAAGTACACCCAGAAAGGGACAGTTTGGATCAGCTCTATAAAAACTAAAAAAACGAGTATTGAAGCTCGACACCCAGATTTGTGCCAGGAAGCTGAATGTCTCCAGCACAGCTGACCTCACACGACTTAAGCGTAGAGAGACTAGAGAGTCATATATTTAATACCCTCATGTGGCCCTACAGTCTTATTAAAACTTTCAGAGAGTGACAAAGATATATAATTGAAAGAATTCAGAAGGCAGGATGCAGTTTCAAGAGCCCCATCCATCTCTGCAGCCACCTTCCAACACAGTTCTGAACAAATAGAGGGGAGGAGATGAAGGATTTACTCCCTCCGTCCCCCGCCCCCAGAACCCAACTAAAGGAGGCAGGGTGTGACACACTCGTATTTCCAACATGATCTAAAGTATAATCCTTTAAAAAAAAAACCAAGCAAAGTCCTGTAGGGGCGCAGGGCTGAACACAGCTGTAAAATATGGGCACTGCACAAGCACAGAGCTAGAAAAGCTACATGCTAACAATTTGGGCCAACATGCATTCATCACTGGGAAGAAGGGGCGATGGGTGGTGATGTTTGGGGGGTGGGCTTTTCGCCTGCCCCATGGCAGCTCCCTTCCCCACCTGCGGGGGGGGGGGGGGGGGTCCCTCTTTCCCCANCCGGGGGGGGGGGGGGGTATTCCCCCTTCCCTCTGACAGTTCGTCTCCGGGAGGTGGATGGGAGATCCCCAAGCAGGTCGCCAGTGTTGGGGGGTGTCCCCGAGGGAATCCCCCCTTCCACCTGCCCCCACGCTCGTCTCCCCACCTCCCTCCCCCTGCTGTTGCGGCCCCTTACCGGAGAAGTTGTCGAAGGCGGTGGGGATGTACTCCGTGGGGTACCCATTCGTGGTGTAACTCACCACCAGGCTGGTCTTGCCCACAGCCCCGTCCCCCACCAGGACACACTTGATGCTGCGGCGCGGCTCGGCTCCCGCCCCGGCCCGGCATCTGCTGCCCAGGGCCGCTCCCAGCGCCGCCGCCCGGCTGCTGCGGACCCTGCGCGGCGGCACCGGGGGCACCTCGCAGCCGCCAGCCAGCGGCTTGCTGATGTAGCCCGCCTCCCCCTCCTGCTGCGGCGGCATCCGCCTGGCACCGGCGAAGGAGAGCTCAGCGGAGCGGGGATCAGAGCCACTGGGCTGGGGTGCGAGGCGCTCAGCGCCCGGCCTGGGTACGGGGGTGTCCTGATCCTTCAGGGTCCGCCGCCCCTGCCGCGCAGCTCCTCCGGCGGGGAGCCGAGTTCCCCCTCGCCGGTCTCCTCTGGCTCCAGATCCTCCGGCCAGCAGCCGGTGCGGGGCGCCCGGGGCAGCTCCTGCTCCTCCGAGCCAGCGCGGTGCCGCCTGAGCCGCTTCCCGGCTGCCCGCCGCTCAGCTCGCCCCGGCGAGAGGCTGGAGGGGCGGAACAGCAGCCAGCTCCAGCGGCTGGACGGAAGGGGCGCGATCCCGGCCTTCCCTGAGCACAGGGGCGGTGGCAGCAGCGGGAGCCCTATGCGCGCTGCACTCGCCTCGCCGCACACTGAGGAGCCTCCAGCCCCGGCTCTCAGCCTCCACAGGACACGATGATGCACTGGCAGCCGGCGGCGGGGGGAGGAGTCCGGCGCTAGGGGCTGCCCGGCAGGCGGCGCTACAGCGCTCCCAGCCGCCCCTCGCCCGCCCACCGCGGCGGCCACTGGAGAAGAAGGAGCCCGGCGGCGGCAAGAACCTTTGCGGATACGTGGGGCCCGGGCAGTGGCTGGGCCGCTTCTCATTGGCCGAATCGCTTCCCCTTCGAACGCTGAAACAATCCGCGCCGCGACTATTGACTGGAAGCGGCCACTTCTCCGCCTGCCCTGCCCCAGGTTGTTCCGTCCATCCCGGCTCCTTCCTCTCGCTTGACAGTGATCCTCCTCCTCCCGCCTCCAGTGCTTTGCCCTCTTCCCCAGTTCCTGCCTCGCTCTTTGCTCTCCTCCCGCTTCCATCTCTCTGCTCTGGGTGACCTTGTCTCCCAGTCCAGGCCCCTTTCCATAGCCTGTCTCCTTCTGTCTATGCCTTCTCCTGACTCCTACTCCTCCCAGCCCCCACATGACACCTTGTCTCTACCTTCTTCCTCAGCTTGCCTCCCACTGGCTATTTTTTCTCCTCATTCCACGCTGTCCCCTTCCCTCCACCCCCAAGGCTCAGCTGTAATTTCTGTAAAACTGTCTAATCTTGTCAAAGCTCTGCCTACTTCACAGAGGGGGAAACATTTTCGGAACTAATTTATCAGTATTAATGAGACATAATAGGAGAAGAGATTTATTTGAGCACAGCTAAAGGCTACATAAAAGGAACAGTATTATTTGATTTTTCCATCCGTGTTTCTCTGTCTCTCTGGTTATATTTAGGGCAATGTCAAAAACAATAGAGTTAATACAAGGTATTTTTTTTACTGGGGAAGTTCTCTTAATTGTATTTGTACTTTGTGCATATACAATACAAGAGCACGGGAGTAATGACTACTTGATATGCTTCCACCCGTGAAAGGAATAAACTGGGATATTTGAGTTTTAACACCTTTAAAACAGTGTCACCAGATCACGGGCTCCCCCTGGGGTTACAACATGATCTTCAAAGTGTTAATCCGTGTCTACACAAGGTGCTGAGTGATGTTTCAAATCACTTTAGCTAACTCAAATTTTAGAAAAGCACCATTTCTTTCTAATCTAGACAGACACTTTGCTACTATTTCAGGCTAAATTTTGGCAGTAGGGAGGAAGAGATCACAGAACCAGAGGTGTGTTCTGTTTTAGATAGATTCTTATACCATCCTATCACCACTTCATCTGAGCTCTTTCCAATAGTATATTAAGCAACATCTGTCATGTGTGGTTAGTTCTTTCTCTCATTCTTTCCCTGGATGGAAAGTTGTGTGCACCATGTGGTGTTTTGTTAGAGTAGTTTTTTTGTTTTTAAATGTACATAGTGATATAAGTTTATGTTAGAGAATTAGGGCTGTCGATTAATCGCAGTTAACTCACGCAATGAACTCAAAAAATTAATTGTGATTTAAAAAATCACAATTAATTGCTCTTATAACAATAGAATACCAATTGAAATTGATTAAATATTTTTGGATGTTTTTCTACATTTTCAATATTGATTTCAATTACAACACAGAATATAAAGTGCACAGTGCACACTTTATATTATTATTATTTATTACAAATAGATGCACTGCAAAAATGAAAAACAAAATAAATAGCATTTTTCAATTCACCTCCTACAAGTACTGAAGTGCAATCTTTTTATTGTGAAAATGTAACTTACAAATGCAGATTTTTTTTGGTTACATAACTGCACTCAGAAACAAAACAGTGTACAACTTTAGAGCCTACAAGTCCACTCAGTCCTACTTCTTATTCTGCCAATCGCTAAGCCAAACAAGTTTGTTTACATTGATGGGAGATACTGCTGCCTGCTTCTTATTTACAGTGTCACCTGAAAGTGAGAACAGGTGTTCGCATGGCACTTTTGTAGCTGGCGTTGCAAGGTATTTACATTCCAGATATGCTAAACATTCGTATGCCCCTTCATGCTCTGGCCACCATTCCAGAGGACATGCTTCCATGCTGATGATGCTTGTTAAAAAAATAATGTGTCAATTAAATTTGTGACTGTACTCCTTGGGGGAAAGAATTGTATGTCTCCTGCTCTATTTTACCTGCATTCTGCATATATTTCATGTTATAGCAGTCTCGGATGATGGCCCAGCACATGTTCGTTTTAAGAACACTTTCACAGCAGATTTGACAAAACACAAAGAAGGTACCAATGTGAGATTTCTAAAAATAGCTACAGCACTCGACCCAAGGTTTAAGAATCTGAAGTGCCGTCCAAAATCTGAGAGGGATGAGGTGTGGTGCATGCTTTCAGAAGCCTTAAAAGAGCAACACTCTGATGCGGAAACTACAGAACCCAAACCACCAAAAAAGAAAACCAGCCTTCTGCTGGTGGCATCTGACTCAGATGATGAAAATGAACATGCGTCAGACCGCACTGCTTTGGATTGCTATCAAGCAGAACCCATCATCAGCATGGAAGCATGTCCTCGAGAATGGTGGTTGAAGCATGAAGGGACGTATGAATCTTTAGTGCATCTGGCACGTAAATTTCTTGCAACACCAGCTACAACAATGCCATGTGAACACCTGTTCTCACTTTCAGGTGACATTGTAAACAAGAAGCATGCAGCATTATCTCCTGCAAATTGTAACCAACCTTGTTTGTCTGAGCGATTGGTGAACAAGAACTAGGACTGAGTGGACTTGTAGGCTCTAAAGTTTTACATTGTTTTATTTTTGAATGGAGGGGGTTTTTTGTACATAACTCTACATTTGTAAGTTCAACTTTCATGATAAAGAGATTGCACTACAGTACTTGTATGAGGTGAATTGAAAAATACAATTTTTTTGTTTTTTACAGTGCAAATATTTGTAATAAAAATAAATATAAAGTGAGCATTGTATACTTTGTATTCTGTGTTATAATTGAAATAAATATATTTGAAAATGTAGTAAACATCCAAAAATATTTAAAATAAATGGTTTTCTATTGTTGTTTAACAGCGCTATTAATCGCATGATTAATCACGATTAATTTTTTTAATCGCTTGATAGCCCTATAGAGAATACAAGGTCAGAGAAATGCATCTTGCATTTAGAGCAGACGATGGTTTTTAGCTTCCAGGGGGAGTTCATTCCAGAGTCTTAGGCGAGCTGCCCACCCCCCTCCCCACCCCACCCCACCCCCCAAAAAAACCCTCTATCTCCTGCACTGTGGAGCTTTATTTATCCTTTTAATAGAAATGTCCGATGTGCCTGAGGAGAGAGTTGTCAGCCATAGTCTTCCTCTCAGAGTTTAAAGCTGTTCTCTGCCCTTTCCCCTTATGCTGGGTTTCTGCTTCCAAACACCACAGGGTAATTGTCTCCAACATTAAAAATGTAATGAAACATTCTACCACGGAGAAAAAGTGAAACAAACTAAACAGACAAGTGTAATTTCACTCACAAAGAAAGCAGAGAACTAAAATTAGATTTCAATAATTTGGGTAAAGGTTGTTTTATTGCAAAATTGATTTTAATTTTGACAGTGTTCCTTAAAATAAGCCATCCCAGGAGCTGTTTGAAAATTAGCAGGATTTGATACCAAAAGGTGAAATGAGGTAAGCAGCATCGATCGGTCATCTTGTCATGTTGTATTCATGACAGCAGATGAATTCCCATCATAGCAATGCACCAGCTGTGGGCAAATGAACACATGCTGAAATCTTTAATGCCAGGGTGAGAAATGACCTGGCTGAGGGCACTGGTGACACCTATTAGATGTCCCTGTTTTATCTCCCATGACAAATGTCCCAAAGTTGTGTCCCATACCAGTGCTATTAAGAGATGTTATCAACAGTGAGGGTGAACAGTCAAAGGCAGGGAAAAGCTCCTATATATATGGAAAACGAGACACTAGTTGATATATTCCCAGAGGAAAAACAGATGACAATAGCTATTTTACTTGTGCTGAAAATAATTAAAGATTGATGTAAACGCACTTAATGAAAATACTGTATACTGCAAGTAAAAATGCCATGGCTACATTTTTAAACACCGTCAGCAAAGAAATATGGTCTATTTACTGAACTAAAGGATCCAGATAGACAACCATAATTGCTTGCATTGTTCCTGTGCTTCAGAGCAGGGGCCATGTGAATTCAGAGCTGCATGGTTGCATTATATTGTGATGTACCCTGTTGAATACAGTAGCCTTTTGTTAAAGGGGAGGATCAAGCTGACTGTTGTGCAGTGGGGGAGTACTGGTTAAATAATTGCATCACGATAGCAAATCAAAGAGGCTGTCAGTGATAGCAGTTACAGTGGGGCTAGAGGGACATTAGTGTGTAGGATTTGTTCAGGAATATATAAATAATTTGATTCACGAAATTGAAACCTCTGTGCTACAGCAATTGAATTACAAGTACTTCACATGTATTAAAATCTAGTTTTAAAAATACTGCTCTATGCTGTAAGCAGGCTTAAATCCACTTAAGTCAGAGGAGTTGCACTCCTCTGCTGAATTTGGCCCATTATCAGTTGGTATGAAGAAAAGCATTCACCCTATCTTATGCCCTTGCACTAGTCAAATAATATTCTTTGAGAAAATGACAGAGAGAGGAAATTATTTCATCAAGACATGAAATAGGTCATTGTTATTTCCAAGCTTATCATTTTCCCTGAGCCATCGAAATATGAGCTTGATGTTAGCCTTGTAGAACAAAAGATTATTTTTTCCCCCACAGAAGCTTTAGAGCTGAAAATGAGAAAGACAAGGGAAGGATACAGCACTCCGTTGATATGCCGTGATACACTGTCGCCTGTTTTAATGAAGATTCTGATTTGGGGAGCTTTCACCCAGATCCTGTTGTTTGTGAGAGGAGCCACTGCTTTTTTGGAGAAACCCATCTCCAACACAGCCCCGCTCCTTTTACAAAGGACAGGATCTTTGTGGCTGTGCTCAGCTGGACCAGGCCTATGGGGAGGGCTCTAAGTGGGGGAGGGGAAGGAAGGAGCAAGAGATCTGGGGCTGACTGGGGAAGGAGAGGGAGGAAAGGATGGGGAGTTACCTTGGGGCTGACTAGAGGACAGATATAGAGAGGCGCTCTTTCAGTCCTTATTTTCCACACTGGTATATTGTGAGGATTAATTGTATTTGTACAGCACTTTTAGATCCTGCAGTGAAAGATGCTATAGAAGTGCAAAGTGTTATTACTGTTACTACTTATTTGTATTAGAATTTGAAGTAATGAAGAACCAGGAAAAGATATTATAAAAAAAACCTCTCCACCTGCCAAGGCATATATTTCCTAAAGCTTGTTCTATGGTTGGAAAAATATTTCCAGTAATAGATACACATTTTCTACATAATAATATTCCCAAACGAAAACATGATGTTAAACTGAGGTTAAGGCGAGAATACATTAGCAGTAACTTAAGGGTAAATAGTTTCACACGCATGTTGTTATTATCCTAAAAACAAGCATTACAAACCTAGTACCCAAACAACCTTAACCTTAACCCTACAGTAACTCCATGTGGAAAACCATCATGAAAAAAATAGGGCTGTCAAGCGATTAAAAAATTTAATCGCGATTAATCACACAATTAAAAAAATGAATCATGCGATCAATTGCACTGTTAAATAATAATAGAAAACCATTTATTTAAATATTTTTGGATGTTTTCTACATTTTCAAATATATTGATTTCAATTACAACACAGAATACAGTGTACAGTGCTCACTGTATTTATTTTTAATTACAAATATTTGCACTGTAAAAAACAAAAAAAATATTATTTTTCAATTCACCTCATACAAGTACTGTAGTGCAATCTCTTTATCATGCAAGTTGAACTTAAAAGTGTAGAATTATGTGCAAAAAAAACCCTTCATTCAAAAATAAAACAATATAAAACTTTAGAGTCTACGAGTCCACGCAGTCCTACTTCTTGTTCAGCCAATCGCTCAGACAAACAAGTTTGTTTACATTTGCAGAAGATAATGCTGCCCGCTTCTTGTTTACAATGTCACCTGAAAGTGAGAATAGGCGCTTGCATGGCACTGTTGTAGCCGCATTGCAAGATATTTATATGCCAGATGTGCTAAAGATTCATATGTCCCTTCATGCTTCAACCACCATTCCAGAGGACATGTGTCCATGCTGATGACGGGTTCTGCTCAATAGCAATCCAAAGTAGTGCAGACCGACGCATGTTCATTTTCATCATCTGAGTCAAATGCCACCAGCAGAAGATTGATTTTCTTTTTTGGTGGTTTGGGTTCTGTATTTTCCACATCAGTGTTGCTCTTTTAGGACTTCTGAAAGTCTGCTCCACATCTCATCCCTCTCAGATTTTGGAAGGCACTTCAGATTCTTAAAAATCTTGGGTCGAGTGCTGTAGCTATCTTTAGAAATTTCACATTTGTATCTTCTTTGCATTTTGTCAAATTTGCAGTGAAAGTGTTCTTAAAACAAACAACATGTGCTGGGTCACCATCTGAGACTGCTATAATGTGAAATATATGGCAGAATGCGGGTAAAATAGAGCAGGAGACATACAATTCTCCCCACAAGGAGTTCAGTCACAAATTTAATTCATGTATTTTTGTTTAATGAACGTCATCAACATGGAAGCATGTTCTCTGGAATGGTGGTTGAAGCATGAAGAGGCATATGAATCTTTAGCGCATCTGGCACGTAAATATCTTGTGATACCAGCTACAACAGTGCCATGCAAATGCCTGTTCTCACTTTCAGGTGACATTGTAATTAAGAAGTGGGTAGCATTATCTCCCGTAAATGTAAACAAACTTGTTTCTCTTAGCGATTGGCAGAATAAGAAGTAGGACTGAGTGGACTTGTAGGCTCTAAAGTTTTACATTGTTTTGGTTTTGAGTGCAGTTATGTAACAAAAAAACTACATTTGTAAGTTGCACTTTCATGATCAAGAGATTGCACTACAGTACTTGTATGAGGTGAATTCAAAAATACTATTTCTTTTGTTTATCATTTTTACAGTGCAAATATTTGTAATAAAAAATAAGATAAAGTGAGCACTGTACACTTTGTATTCTATGTTGTAATTGAAATTGACATATTTGAAAATGTAGAAATACAAAAAAAAAATTTCAATTGGTATTCTATTGTTTAACAGTGCGATTAATCGCGATTAATTTTTTTGAGTTAATTGCATGAGTTAACTGCGATTAATCGACAGCCCTAGGAAAAAACAAATCTCACATTTAAAAAAAATCAGTTTCCTCTAGTCTGGAACCACAAATACTAAAAGAATGCAAGGCTGTCGAGTGTCATGCATCTCATGTGTCATGCATATGTTGGCAGCCCTATGCAGTGCCATACCCCACCTGGATAGTCCTGCATCTCTCTGGGCCACAAGATGGGGACCAAAAAGGTCCTCCAGGGTGCAGGCAGGAGCTGCAGTTCCTTCAGCTGGCAGCTAGAGGCTGTTGTGAAGCCTGGCATCAGGCAGCCAAGTGGCCTCTCCTCTGGCTGCTCCCCATGCTGGATCTCAGCAGGGCAGAAGCAGCTGGCATTAGCAGCAACACCCGGTGGCCAATTGGCTGGGTAGGGACAGAAAGTGATTGGCTCAGTACTGACTAGTGTGAACAGATAGCAAATGTGAAAAATCGGGACACTTTTTTCCCCTGGGGAGGGTGGTGTATAGTTTTATATATAGACAAAGCCTCTAATATCAGGACGGTCCTGATAATATCAGGACATCTGGTCACCTTAGTACTGACCAACAATAACTTTGTTCGGAACCATGATAATGGCATTGGTTTTACTGAACACCAGAACAAACAGTAATTACAGTAAGTCCCATATAACTTTTTGCTACATAAGTTCTGGCTGCTGCAGGGCACCAGTAATATATTAAACTTCCCTTTTATTTTGTTAACGTTGTTTCATAATGTGCAACTCGTCTTAGTATTATATTTCTGTCGGGGGTTCCTGCATCCCACATATTTACCAGGAAAACGTGTGGAGAAACCACAAATGGCAGCATGAACTCGGAAATAAATCAACTAAACTGGAGAGGTTTTTTGAGATGAGAAATTATTGGGGGAAATTTATTTGGTACCGTGCAGCATGTTATTGGAGAAAATGGGAATCACAGATGAGAAGCTCACAGAATGGCATGTTCATTTGGATGCTAATCTCTGGGGAAGCAAGGTTCAGAATAACTAAAGATGAAAACAGATATGCTACATGTGAGGTGACTCACCACCAGACTCTGCTGATCAACTTATATATGAGCCCCTGCTAGTTTCTGTAACCCTGAAATCCCCCAGGTAACTGGCCCCCTCCTCTATCCTACTAGAACAGCTGTAAAATTCCCAATCCACACTCCTAGCTGTTGGAATCTTCCCAATATAAGAGCCCTCTTTCCACTAGTTGATTGATACAATGGGGGTACAGGAAAGAACAGAGTCCCTAACCCCCTTCCAACTCCTTTCAGATTGACATGGGTTTCTCAGCCAAACCATTCCCAGTGCTTGTTGTCTGCTGTAGAACTTCAGTGGTAACCCCCCCCGCCGCCCAGCTCCCAGTTCACACAATATTCCTAATCATCTGAGTGCTAAAAGCATCCTTTCTGACCCCCACACAGCTGCTTTAACTATCTTCATGCCCTAGCAGGCTGCACCCTTTGCTCAGCCCACTCTCAACTGATCCCCCAGGAAGGAGGGGAATTGCATTTTATTGCTTTTTCGCTTCATGAGAATCTCTGCTGAATTCTCCATAGCAATCGTGCCTCTCCCAGCACAGACCAAGCTTAGATTTCAATCCACGTTTTCCCATGAACCCTTTCACCCCATTCTTTATTATCGTTATTTGCATTTCTAAAGCACTAGTGACTGTAGTATCTGGACATTCTCAAAGCCAGTGTCTTTGCTCTCTAGAAATCTTCGCTAGTCTATGTAAAATTCATTTATATATTTGGCTCCTAGCAATTAGGACAATAATATGACTTGTTTCCATTTTGATTATCTACATACATACATACCACATATGTGGTGGTGACATCTCTGTGTTAAATCAAACCAAATGCTAGCTAAACTTTACCATGCACCTTTAACCATCACACCTGCACTCTGCCCACCTATCTAGCTCCTTTCTGCCATGCCAAGCCATGGAGCAGCTTCCAATAGCCACCAATTTTTAAAGCGACTTTCCAGAAAAAGGTTTCCTTCTGTGACACTCCAGCACCCCACATTCACCATAGTAATATGATTATGATGTGATTATGTGGCATCTTGTACAAAGTATGCCTTGTAAGGTATCATTCTAAAAGTCTTGATCAGCTGAACATTAATATCCTGTTGGATTGTATGTGTTATAATTGTATGTGAAGTTATAAAGTTTTGTTAGGTATGTGTTATTGAAAGATGTAAATTTGAAAATACCCACAGCTAGCCTTTCAGGTACAACAATGAAGAAGCTAGACAGTGCTAATGGCCCATCCACAAAGACAATGGACCATGGAAAATATTTGTCCTCACCTGGGAACGTTTCAGCGGCCTATGAGTAATGGCTGCTATGAATCAGCAAGGCATGCAATGGCATGTGACCAGACCACATGACACTGAACTTCATTTTGGTACCTGTATTTTTACACAAAGTGGGCTAGGAACTTAGCTTGAAACTATGGGTTCTCACCATATGGAGAGACTATATAAGGTGGGGAGTGGCATCATGATTGGTCTTCACTCCCCACAACTCAACACCTGAAAGAAGCTCTGGAAGACAAAGGACTTGGAATGGAGGAGGGGAACCCAAACTGCAAGGCAGATGCAGCTTGTGCCTTAAGAAATGCAAGCCTGCTTGTATCATTAGTCAGGGTGAGATATTGCTAATTCAAGCCCCATCTATCTAATATATTAGGCTTAGCTTGCATTTTGTTTATTAGATGAGTAATCTGCTCTGATCTGTTTGCTATCACTTATAATCACTTAAAATCTATCTTTCTGTAGTTAATAAACCTGTTTTATGTTTTATCTTAACCAGTTTTGAGTGAAGTGTATGGGGAAATCTCATCTTGGTTAATACAGGCTTGTTGCATATCTTCCCCACATCAAGGGGGGAGCAAACTATATTAATGAGGTTGCGCTGTATAGACTCCTGTGCAGTGCAAGATGGTATAATTCTGGGTTTATACTCCAACAGGGGTGCAAGGCTGGGGAGCTGGGAAATTGGCTGGTGCTCAGTGGCTTAGGTAAAGCACTCAGGTAATTCAGTTGGGTGTGTGGCGCCACCTGCTGTCGGGTTGGGTGATAACAGGGCGTGAAGAGGCTGGCTGAATCACCAGCAGAGCAGTGTGAGAAAGGCGAACCCAGAAAGGCACAGCGGTTCCAACGGCTCCCAGACTGCACCCCGCGGTACAGCCTGTCACACCTTCTTTCCCCCAAATGACAGTCCAGGACTAAGGGCAGATTTCAGGTGCAGTATCTCACAACCCTGATGAGAACTTTCTAGCACTGGGAGAGAGATTGATTCCCAGGTGTTCAATGGGTCACACAGAACTTGCTTCTATATGACGCATTGTCCTGAGAACTTGGATCTAACCAATGTTGAAAGTTTGATTATATAAAGTCATTTTAAAGGTTTTTATAAGCTCTCTCTGAGCCTTGCACATGGGGCTGGATTTAAGAATAAGGGCCTGATTTGCAAATGAACCATTGGAATGGGCAATGGTAGGACTTATCATGAGGTTTGGGAAGGAGTGAGTTGGTGCAACTGGAGTGGCCCCCAGGAACTAGTTGAGTGGAAAGGAGGTTGCCATGGCAGCTGGAGAGGGAGGCAGGCCTGATGCAGCTTAGGAACTTTGGTCCTCTCTCACTCCCCCATGATCTGTCCCTATGGACTCGCTAACCAGCTCTCCCTCTTGCCCGTCTCTCATCCAATTTTTGCTTTCCACACGCAGAGACCAAACCTGAACTTTCTGTCCACTTGGCTATTTTTAGATGAAGGAAACAAAAAAGAACAAATATAAAGTTTGCCACAGAGAGGGAGCGAGCAGTGTATGTCTGTCACACACACACACACACTCTCATTCTAACAGCAGCAGCCACGTTGGACAGCCTCACCACACTGGGCCTATGAACACTTATAAAAATCTTCACGTCCACACATAAAAACAGCTAACTCTGAAATGTTCGAATGCCAGTGTGAATATGAGATTAGCAACATCTGGATTAACCACTAGTGCCTTTCTGCTGCTGCCTTGGATGCCTCATGGTGGCTTCTCAAGAGTTCCAACAACCTTTCTTGTTGGGCAAGAAGCATGAGCTAGGTGTTCTGTTTCGGCTCTATGTTGCAACAACAGTTTGAAAATGATCAAGTGGATTTAATGGGAATCCCTGTAAAGGTAGGACCAAGGGAAGGGAAGGGAAAGAGACCAGTCTTTGCACTTCAAGGACTGCTCCTGCACTCCTGGCATAGCTTCCCCAGTGCACCATGGAGCCAGTCAGGAATGCCAGGGACAGCACTGACTCCTTGGCACAGAATGAGTGGGCAACACACCTGGTGCAGAGCCATAATCTCCTCACATAGGACTATCTACACACAGCCCTCCCTTTCCCTCTCCCCCACTTTAACATTGTCACTGAATCTCCCCCTCACAGAACCTTCTTCCTCCTTTTCCCCTATCTTACTACACACCCCACTCACTCGCCTCATACCCCCTGCCATCCAGTTTGCCTCCAGGCTTCATAGACATTATTCACTTTAAAAAAAAATTGAATATCTATTTCCTTTTCATTACAACAGCTACATCTCACACTTTCCTATCCAGGAAGTTTACTTGGTAGGTTTGCCTATATATTTTTTAACATTTAAAAAGCTCCCCATGTCCTTGATAGCTAAACCAAACAACAATTGCGAATTAAGGGCCAGATTCACCAGTGCTGTTCGGGTGATTCATAGCAACTGTAAACCCAGTTTAACTGGTCACTATGCTCTGGCTGCTTTGCGCTGCTCCTGTAGTGGCAGAAAGCAGTTGAAGTATACTAGTGAATATGGTCCTAAAACATTTCATTTTAATGCTTTAAAGATACTACATATCTTACCTACCTCATTAGAAACATCATATAGTTACAAGCCTCTTTGGGTTTCTTGTTTAGTGTTCATGTATGAAATTTTTAATATTTAAATCAAAAAGAAATTCCCAGACAAAAATATTTGTTAAGATAGAGTTAAAACTGAGAGAACATATCAGTAATTTATGTTAAAATACGTTACAGGGATGTTGTAATTATCCCCAAAACAAATATAATAAACTTTAGAAATTCAGAGTTAAGGTTAAACTTAAATGAAATCCAAACAAGTTGAAAATGTACAGTTAAGTCACCCACTGAACCTTAACTCTGCCCTGTAGTGACATCATGAGAGAATTAAAAAACAAAATAATGTTTTTAAAAAATCAGTTTAATTTAAACTGGGATCACAAATATATTAATCACGATGGTATGGTGTTACTAAAGGGCAGAGTTAAGGCTGTTTGGGTGCCTTAACTGTGTTAGGTCATTAGGTAGGTGCTGGGAAAGAAAAGAAGGAATAGGCGGGAAGGGGGAGTAATCGGATACATTGGGAGGACTTGCATACCTTCCAGATATGGCTCCATGACTGCCTCCCAGGCTCAAGGTGGGAGAAGCGTTTTTACCAACAGGAAGAGAAGGGAAGAGGGAATAAGTGGGAATGGCTGGGTCATGGATACCAAAGTATCTTATATTGGGCAACCAAAAACTAAGGCACCTCAAATTAGTATCCTCATCCATAAGAGACTATATTATTCACAATGGTGGAATTTCATTTCATGTTTATGAACACATCTGAAGATGAAAAGCTCCTGAATTTTGGAGAAGTCCAGATCCACAGCCTAACTTTGTCACTTAGGCCTATCTCTAAAATGAGCTGACAAGAGTTAAAGACTTAGGGTATGTCTACACTGTCCACGTTTTGTCAAGAAAAATAAAAAAATTCTCTTTTCGCTCAAAATTAGCTACAATTATTTTTCTGTTTGGCCATTGATCTGAAAAATCAATTATTCACTCAGTTCTAAATGTAAACTAACCACACATTATACAGTTACTGCTTTTGTTGCAAATATTGTGCATCTGCACTTGAGTTCCATATTAGCTATTTTGATGCCCCTACTATCCAACGGGATCATGGGCGGCACATGAACGCTCCCATCGGGGAGGCTAGACCCCCAGCCCCTATTAAATAGTCCCTTCCACCAGAGCCCCGCTCCTTCCACCCCCCTTCGCCTACCAGAGCCATGAGCCCCACCCCCCCACAGACGGAGGGGCCCCATCCCGGCCAAACCGCTCCAAACTCCCAGCAGTTTTCTGACCCCTGGGCCACCGACTGGCCCCCCAAGTGCCAGCCCCTGAGCACCAGCCCAACCCCTGGGCCACCTTCTGGCCTCCAGGGCACTGGCCCAACCCCCGGGCTACTGGCTAGCCCCCCCGACTCCTGGGCAGCCAGCCAGCCTCGAGCTACCCCCTGGCCTGAGCCACCCGCCGACCGAGCCCCAGCTCCATGCCACCAGCCTCAGCTGAGCCCCCGCTGGCTTCAGGAGAGGGGGTGCCAGGGCGGAGCCACGGCCTGGCCTAGAGAAGGCTTATGATACCCCTGGCCTATGATACCCGCTGCCCATGAATGGGAGGCAATGCGTCTGTTGGCTAGAGGTTCCCAGACAGTGGTACGTGAGCGTGATGTTTCATCAAGTCACCTCACAACCATTAAGAAAGTGGTACATAAACCAATGAAGTTTGGGAAGCACTGAGCTAGAATACAAGTCTGGGAGTGAGGAGATCTTAATTCCCACCTTTGTAGAGTGCTCTGAAGTCCAGAGATGAAAGATGTAGTGTAAGTGCAAAGTATTGTTAATCAATCATTTAATATAGGGTTGCTAGGTGTCTGGTTTTCAACTGGACCGCCTGGTTGAAAAGGGACCATGGCGGCTCCAGTCAGCACTGCTGATCGGGCTGCTGAAAGTCCAGTCGGCGGCGCAGTGGCCTCGGTTGGGAACTGAGGCCAATAAGAGCTGTGGAGGCAGCACCTGTGGGTGTGGGCAGAGCCGCCTGGCCGCACCTCCACCTAGGAGCCAGACATGCCGGCCACTTCTGGGAGCCACCTAAGGTAAGCGCCGCCCGGAGCCCACACCCTGAACCCCCTCCCGCACCCCAACCCACTGCCCCATGTCGGAACCCCCTCCTGCACCCTAACTCCCTCCCAGAGCCCATACCCTTCACCCCTTCCTGCACTCCAACCCCCTGTCCCAGCCCTGAGTGCCCTCCCGCACCCAAACTCCCTCCCAGAGCCCACACTCCCTCCCACACCCCAACCCCCAGTTCCAGCCTGGAGGCCCCTCCCACACCCAAACTCCCTCTCAGATCCCACACCCAACACCCCGTCCTGCACCCCAATCCTCTGTCCCAGCCCTGAGCCCTCTCCTGCACCCCAAACCCCTCATCCCCAGCCCCACCCCGAAGCCCGCAACCCCTGCCCCAGCCCAATGAAAGTGAGTGAGGGTGGGGGAGAGCGAGCGACGGAGGGAGGGGGGATAGAGTGAACGAGGGCAGTGCCTTGGGAAAGGGGGGGCCTCAGGGAAGGGGCGGGGCCTTGGGGAAGGGTGGGACAAGGGTGTTCAGTTTTGTGCAATTAGAAAGTTGGCAATCCTAATTGAATATTGCTTTGAAATTATTTTCCACCACTCTTCCCTCCCACCAGCTCTCCGTAGCAGAGACAATCGTGGGCAAAAATGTAATGCAAAATGCAGGATAAAAAAAAAATGCAACAGCTAACTAAAGAAGTTTTCCCAGGCCAGTCGTCTGAAGGTTCCAAAGCCCAGAATCTGTTGAATATAAATATAGATTCATTAAAATGCATTACAGCTGCTTCCCCTAGTAAAAGTACAGTCATCAGGAACAGAGGATAAGCAGTTGGCTGTGCTAGAATGATAACTGAGCAAGTATCCAGACACTTTAAGGCATGAATAAATTGAGTCCTCTGCCAGGACACGTGGCAAATCAGCAGAGAAGCCACATCATGGAAAATCGAGCTAAGTATCAGGGAAAGAAATTTCTTATCACAAGCTTGCATTAATGGAAGTTTCATTGTGAAAGAGGCAGAGGAGTTTTCATTACAGGGAGGGAGGAAAAGTTTTTTTGTCTTTTTAAAGTGCTGATGTTTTTCATAGAAAAGACTCATTTGAAATGCACTGAGCAAGGCTTCAAAAGGGGGTTTGTTTGTTTCATTTTACTTAATTGTGCTGTGCTTGCAGGAATACCGCATGGTTTGTTCCATTCTACTGTCATCAGTGAAGATATGGCCTATTAAAACAGTATGGAACACAGCTGTGTTAATTACACCTTCTAGTCTGATTTGGTATGAAATAGGACTCAGGGGAGAGCCAGAACTCAAGATCTAGGGCCTTCTGGAGGCTGATGTTCTCTTTAGTGCTTTCTCAGACTCCGTAAACTCCTGCTTTTTAAAAAGCAGCCTGCCTAAATTGCTTCCATGACAAGCTTTCATTTTGCTTTTGTTTTTACTGTTTTCATTACTGCTAATTAACATAGCTAAAGAGGATGATGCCTAGATTTCTTTCTTCTTTTTAACAGTTTGTATAACAGAAGAAAAGCAGCTCTCTTATCAGTCTGCACGGGGCAAGGGACAGCCTCAGCAAGGGTAGCAAGGACAGAGACAGGCCAAAACCAAATCCCACATCCATGTTAGGATCCAAGTTTGCAGCTCAAGCCTCTTTTTCTAATGGGCCAGATCTGTGCATGAGACATGCATGCCATGAACTCCAGGAAGCTTCAGTCTGTATCCCAACACTCCCACCATTGCTAGTGCCAGGTGGTAGCAACAGTGGGAAAATGTTAAGAGAAAAAAGGCTAGTGTAAGTCTACGGCCCACAGATTGGATCCATGTGGGTGTACCCTGTGTTCACTTAGAGCCCCATTGATGTCTGTGGGGCTCTGTGCAGACCCAGAGATCCACCTGAGCAGAGTTCACTAGTCCAGGTCTTCGGAGACCCAGTTCATTTCTCTGCTCTGCTACAGACTTCCTGTGTGGCCGTGGGTAAGTCACTTAGCCTCTCTTTGTCTCATTTTCCAACCTGTAGAAAGGGGATAATAGTATTTTCCTACCTCACATTAAAGATTGTGATGTGATCAGATACTAGGTAATAAAGGCCATATAAGTACCTAAGACAGAAGTCCAAAGCATTTCAGCTAGTCTAATAGGAGACAGTGGTTCTGTATCTAAGGCTATGGCTACACTACGAGGCTTTTAGCGACACAACTGTGCCGCTACAGCCGTGCCGCTAAAAGGCATGCAGTGTAGCTGCTGTTTGTCGGCAGGAGAGAGCTCTCCTGCTGACAAAAAACTTCCACCCCCCACGAGTGGCAGTGGCTTTGTCGCACTCCTGCCGACAAAGCACTGTTCACACCGGCGCTTTTCGTCGGTAAAACTTGTTGTTCCGGGGTGTGTATATGTTTTTTTAACACTCCGCCCTGAACAACAAAAGTTTTGTCGAAGAAGTGCTGGTGTAGACAAAGCCAAAGACCAATTCCAGTTAGAATCTCTCTGCCTTTGCCCTAGCTGCATTAGCTCTGCAGCGCTAATAATAGTTAGAGCAGTGGTTTCCAAACTTGTTCCGCCGCTTGTAGAGGGAAAGCCCCTGGCGGGCCGGGCTGGTTTGTTTACCTGCCATGCCCACAGGTTCGGCCGATCGTGGCTCCCAGTGGCCGCGGTTCGCTGCTCCAGGCCAATGGGAGCTGCTGGAAGCAGCGCGGGCCGAGGGACGTACTGGCCGCCGCTTCCAGCAGCTCCCATTGGCCTGGAGCAGTGAACCGCGGCCACTGGGAGCCGCGATCGGCCGAACCTGTGGACGTGGCAGGTAAACAAACCGGCCTGGCCCGCCAGGGGCTTTCCCTGCACAAGCAGCGGAACAAGTTTGGGAACCACTGAGTTAGAGCAGCTTTTGTCAGTAAATTGAGCAGACATAACTTGAATGCAGATATGCAAATCAGGTGATACAATTTCTTTATGCAGTAAGGAGCCAATTCTGCAAACACTTAAGGCCATGCTTCACTGTAAGCACATGTTTGCAGGATCCAGGCCTAACTTCTCTGACTACAACTACACTTTAAACAAAATACACGTCTAAGAGTCCGGTGGCACCTTAAAGACTAACAGATTTATTTGGGCATAAGCTTTCGTGAAAGCTTATGCCCAAATAAATCTGTTAGTCTTTAAAGTGCCACCGGACTCCTCGTTGTTTTTGTGGATACAGACTAACACGGCTACCCCTCTGATATAAAATACACGTCTGTACTTCTTGTGCCTCAAAAGCTAGATGACAATAATAAATGGAGCTGTCTGAGCAAGATTTAGTCATACTTTTTCCTCTGCGCTACACTAAGGGCCGGTCTACACTGGGGGGGTGTCGATCTAAGATACGCAACTTCAGCTACGCTATTCGTGTAGCTGAAGTCGAAGTATCTTAGTTCGACTTACCTGGCTATCCTCATGGCGGCAAGTCGACCGCTGCAGCTCCCCCGTCGACTCCGCTTACTCCTCCTGTCGAGGTGGAGTACGGGCGTCGATTCGGGGATCGATTTATCACGTCTAGACGAGACATGATAAATTGATCCCCGATAGATCGATTACTACCCGCCGATCCAGCGGGTAGTGTAGACATGGCCTAAGACAAATAGGAGTAACATGGAAGGTGCTTAAAGATCAAAAGACCTGCTAAAGTTTATTCCATGCACCAAAGTCCAATCGTTGATGGGGTGGTGGGAGCGTGGGTTGTGGATTTGTTGCAATGGAGCCATCAGTGTGACTGGCTGAAATATCAGTCATCAACTGCTATGGGAGCCCATACAGAAAAGTAACAACTACCAGAATATGAAAATATTCCTTTGACTATGAAAGCCATTGAACAGTCAGTGACTTTTTAAAAAAAGTTTTAATCATTCTTAGCTTCATGCTTGGCTAGCAAAGCACAAACTGATCATTAACTACATGTAATGAATGACTGATTTCTAAAGGATTTCTGTTTAATGCTCTATATTTCCAAATGGCTTTATATCTATGTACCACCATTACACATACAACCTATTGAATCCCATTTAAGAATCAGAGCCCAAACAAGGAGAAACTTGTAGGTTATCTGCCCATAAACATGATGCTCAGAGGAGTCAGAGCTGATAAACTGTCTGTAGCTGTATCCTACATTCTGATTTAACTCCTCACAAGTTAACTACTAATGAACTGGAGTAATGTCACTCCGGATCATAGTGGGTCGAAGCTTGCAGTCCTTAATCAAAATTCCCAATTAAGTCAATGGGCGTTTGCCTGTATAAAGCCTGAGTCAGTATCTCCTGATTTCCCCCATATTCCCCAGGAGCATATTTTGATAGTTGCACCCCCCATTTTTTTACAGTAACTGATTAATAACCCCAGAGTTCCATGTTGCTGCAGCGACAATATCAAATGTCAGGTACATTTTCTTCAGCGGTTTAAAAATGTCTGCAGCTGGAATATGCCAGCGGGGATTCACTTGGCCTCTTCATAGACATCAGCTAATAAAAGGAAGGAATAGATTTCAAAAAATAAAGTCTCCTGACTCTCAGTGCTGTGCTTAGTCACAAGAGCATCCTTCCCCTCTGACTTAAGACCCACAAGACGTAAGGAGTGGACACTGACTCAAAGGAGTGCGGCAATGGAACTATATTTACAGGACATAAGTATTTCCTAGGTGCCCTGCTGCCTTGCTAATGTGATTAGGAGCATGAATTGTGGAAAACACCCAATATTCTTCTAGGGTCTGATTCTTTCATGGAAGACACTGGGAGTTTGACGGCTAACTTCCATGGAAGCAAACCTAGACACATACTTTGCAAATGGCAGCTATACTGATAAGCACAAATATAAGAGAATATATATGTATTTACACAGCCTGGGCTCTTTGGAAATTGCCTTGTGAATGGGGACAAAATAAAAGCTGTGGATTCAAACCTTGTCAGAAGACCTTTCAAGCAGGCAGAGAACTTCTAAGTTGTCCTACTTAGGGAATTTTTCAGGAAACTGTTATGAGCTGGGTGAAACCTTGTTATGGGTTGAGCTAAAACCTCCTTCAAATTAATGTATAAACACGCCCTTCACTTAAGATAGTTGTGAGACAGTTAAGGAGCCACACCTAAAACAAGGCCTAATAGGTATGTCTACACAGCAACTAGACACCTGCGGCTGGCCTGTGCCAGCCAGCTCAGGGTCGCAGGGCTCCGGCTGCGTTTCATTGCTATGTAGATAGCTGGACTTGGGCTGGAGACCAGGTTCTAGGACCTTGGGAGGGAGGAGGGTCTCAGAGCTCTGGCTCCAGCCTGAGCCTGAAAGTCTACACAACAATGAAACAGCCCCAGGTTTTAATTTGCTGTGTAGACATACTCTTAGAATCTACCCAGACACTAGCACCCCGTGGACAGGAGGGGTTCCACTGGTTTTGTGAGCAGGTGTGTAGGAGACAAGCTGGAAACAGTGAGAGTGAGAGGAGAAAGAGAGCTAAGCAACATCCTGTAAGGACAGCATGACCCTGGGAAAAGCTAGAGAGAGTGCTTTGGGATATTATGTTGACTAAGGAAGCTTGGGAAAGTAAGCTAAGAAACTGGTCCTTTTGTTCTGGGTTCCTCCTACCTTTGGAGAAGCAGGACTTTGTACATACAGTAAACAAGATTGCAAAGCAAATACCAGACTCTATCAATTTCTGCTTCCAAGAGGAATGCTCAAAAAGGGTAACATGGCTTTCCCATAAAAAATGTCAATGAATCAAAAGCATTATGGGAAATGATTGATTTTTGAAGGATTTCTCAACTCAAAAAAAGTTTTGAAATGGTCAAGCCAGGATTTTTTGACATTTCCCAGTTCAAAATAACTTTTTGTTTTTAAATTTGAACTAATTATATAGTTTAAAAAAAGGGGGGGGGGGATTAATAACCAAATAAAAAAAATTGATTGACCTGAACCAACTTTTTTTTGGTTTGTCAGTTTGCAAAAATTTGAGATTTTGATTTTTGTCCCATTTTGAGACACGAAGCTTTTTTGAAATTTGAATATTTTCTCGCTACAGGAAAAATGTTTCCCACCCAGCTCTACATCTAGCCTGCCTTTTGGAGGGGAGTTATTTTATCTGATGAAGTGTAATTGGTGACAGACTGCCTGCTTCCTGAGCAGGATTATTTTACAGGGGCAAGCTACCCCAATACACCCAGGTTTAAATCCATATAACACTGTCCACACACAAAGCTGCACCAGGTTACTAAATCTGATTAATATCACACTTTTAGCTAAACTGGTGCAACTTCTAAATTTAGACAAGATCTAGATCAATATGACCCCAATCCTGAGGCCATTGAAGTCAATAGGAAAACTCTCGTAGACTTCAGTGAGAGCAGGATCAGGCCCTAGCTAAGAAAAGTGCCAAGGACACACAACCTCAAAAAAAACCAAAAAAACCCCAACCCCACAACCACCACCACCTAGGATGACCAGACAGCAAATGTGAAAAATCGAGATGGGGGTGGAGGTTAATAGGAGCTGTCGTGGAAAAAGACACCCAAACATAATTTTTAGATCAGAGACTCAAGCCTGAGGCCCATTTATTGATTACACACCAACGCGTTGGGGTAACAGCTTTGGAAAACTGCACCACCAATACAAAGCACACGGAGACTTTTAAAGCTTAAAACCGCAAACAAATTACACACAGTTAAGTAATAATAACCATATTAGGAATTAAAATTACACATACTTGAGTAATAGTGACCTTATTAGGAATAAGAGAGTTAGGGTCTTTTGGTACTTTCCAGCATTCTTTTTCAACCTTGCCCAGGATGGGTGCAATTTGAGTTAAGGGCTTTTTTTGGTAGTTTCCAACCCTGTTACAACTTTGGCTTTTATGGGGTGCTTATTACACAATTGCCCCTTACAGGGTACAGTTACTCAATGGGGGTAGTCATACAAATGGAGTAGGGGGAGGCATGGTTACACAAATGGGGTAGGGGGCGGCATGGTTACTCATTTTAGATGATTGCTTCACACTTATTGCTTTACACAAATGGTTATTATATTTCAAAAGCAGTAGGCACATATTGCAAATTATTCTTGTTGCTGGGGCTTCTCACCCTCCTCCTTTTCAGCCCCCCTTCCCTCCCTGTGTCTCAACCTCTGACCGCCACTGTCAGGGAGCACAACACTTAGCTTGGTTTAGGCTCGTGGGCCTGTTAGCCGCTGGGCGGGCCCAGGCCAAGCAGAAAAGTCTAGACCATTAGGGCTAGCTTAATTTCCCCCCACAGAGCCTATATAAGAAAAAGATCCAAAAATCGAGACTGTCTCTATAAAATCGGGACATCTGGTCACCCTACCACCACCACCAAACAGTAAGCAGATGTTATCTGACTGAATGAGAAAGGATGGAAGAATCAGAATGAAGCCACGGTATACAGATGTGAACATTAAATTAATTCCCATTAAGCAGGGCACCTGTTTCATGGTTGTATGTGTATAGCAGAGGTTGCCTTATTAGTCAAGGAGAAAGTGAGTGCGTCAGCAAAATCTAATATGTCATTGTGTGTGCATAGCTTTCTTGTAGAGATAGCTTGGTAAACTTTCACAGAATGCTAAAAAAAAATTAGACAGTAGAAGAAAAAGAAGTAGTAATTCTTGTTCAAGTCCTAATTTAATTTCATAGTAAGTAGAAAGAATATCCCACTACACTGAAAGCATCAAGTTACTGGTATCCATTTCCCGTTATAAAACACTGAAGAAAATCTGTGAATATAATCAGGGAAGGACTGTGCTCTACTCGGACACACTGGCAGCTTAGAATCAGATCGCAACATTGCAGTCAATAAAGCTACAGACATACTTGTACTTATACTGGCCAAGGTTACAATACTTACCTTTTACTGTGTACTTAAGTGTGACCAGTAAAGCCCTGTTAACTTGAGATTTTTCATATCACATAGTGAGAGACTGTTTTCTCAGACTGGGGTCAGATATACACTGGAAAAGGTTGGCCCCCGATAAGGCCATACTGACAACCCCTCCTCGGGTAGACACAGCTTATACCAGCAAAAAAGTGTTTTTTCTAGTAGAGTGTATACCAGTTTCCAGAGCAAAATAAGCTACACTGGCAAAAGCACTTTTATGCCAGCATAACTGCATCTATACCGGGGCTTCTGTTAGAATTAAAAAAAAAAAAATAGCGACATTACAGTACCAGCAAAAGCTTCTAGCATAGACCTGGCCTGGAAAGTAATCATTATGTATTATGTGCTTGCTAATGATTTCAGACAGACAAGGCTGCCCTCTGCTGCACGGACTAGACAAGTGCTTCAGTTTCAATTAGCCCAGAGGTCCCCAAACCAGCATCTGTGAACCACTGATGGTTTGTGAAGCCCTTTCTGCTAGTCCAGGGAGAGCTACTGGTCATACAGTGGTGGCTTTCCTCCCTTCCAGCTAAAAGAGAAAAAATATTGGGAAGAAGAAGATGAACTGAAGATCAATAGTGGACAGTCTGATTAACTTTTTTTTCACAAAGGACAAAACACTTCTCACACATTGTGCAGATAAAAATACATCAATCCTTTCATTTTCAGGGTAAGCAATTGCTGTAGTTGCCACTGGGTAGTTATGTGATTGCAGATCGGATGGGACGTGTCCATGAGACAGTCTCTATTAAGGTATGGAGCTGCACCGGCATTAGCAACAGTGGGAAATTTGGGGGGTAATCTAGTGTAGACAAGGCCTAAAAAGCTGGAGAACCATTTTTCAATCACTGTTCTGACACAGTTGGCCCTTGGTCACAATCACCAGGCAAACTGTGTTAGAAACCCATTTGTCCATAAATGAGCATAAGCAATCTCCAAAGGTGATGTGGCCCTCAGGGATAAATCTCATAGTATTTTCTTAGGCCTTGATTCAGCAAAGCATGTGCTTAAGTCTCACTGATTTCAATGGGAATTAAGCATGGGCTGAAGATGAGGTATATGTCTGAGTGCTTGACTGCCCTGGGGCCAAAGACAGAAACAAATGCCACAAAGTAACCTCACAAGAGAGTTTCTGATAGTTTGCTATTCCAATAGTAAAACAGGAGACAAATGCAAATTGTCACTTACATTCTACCTTCAGAGCTATTTTATCTGTTGCTAATAGATCAGTCAATAAAGGAGTTTACAGTTTCCCTGCACGCCATCCTCTGTCCCTATATCAGGTTGCTCATGCATAGTACCAGTCACATCTCAGAGATCACACTACCACATGACATTAAGGAGTTACTCGTATTTCCATTGAAGTTAATGGGATTTTTGCCATTGACTTCAATGCGAGCAACAGAAGTCATGCAGATACAGCGGATGGAATCTATGTAAGCAGTAACACCCATCGATGTCTACAGCATTATTATGAATGCTGGTAACAATGTCATAGCAGTCTGAACTTCACAGTTGCCAGCCCAAAGTGGTTACAGGGACATGGAATTGTTAGTGGGAAAGTACGTACCACCCAGAGCCTTAAGCTCCAAACCATGTGTTCCTACTACTTGAGCAAGCAATTATCTTCATTAGCAGGAGATATATCTTATATATACACAACTATTTCAGCAGATCTGACATTCCTTCCAAAAGGGGGCAGCAGTACACATTGGCAAGTATACTGTATGCTTTCCAGCAGGGTGTGGATGGACTATAGTTTTTATTCCATTACCTATTCATAGACTAATAGATTTTAAGGCCAGAAGGGATTATTATGATCATCTGGTCTGACCTCTTGCATAACACAGGGCATAGAATTCCACCCAGTGGTTTTTCCATCAAACCTCTACCTTCTGGTTGAGTTAACAAAGAATCTAACACATCCCTAGGTAATTCCATTGGTTAATTACCCTCCCTGTACAAAACATTGCCCTTTATTTCCTGCCTGAAGTTGTCTAGCTTCAGCTTTCACCCATTCAATCTTGTTATGTCTTTATTTGCTAGATTAAAGAGCCCTGTAACAGGTTGTGCTACTCACTGGTCAGACACCTCCTTGGGGCTTATGTGAGGTTAGCGCTCAGTCAGTCTGACACCCCTTCCTTCAGTTGCTCACCCTATGCTCTCTCTCTGGACTCTGGTTACTCCCTGTTTCTGGCTTGGCCTTCTGGCCAGGTCACTATAGTTTTCCCCTTCTAGGGTATCAAAGTCCCACTGGATGAACCATCTCAGGCAGTCTTCAAATCCACTGCCCTGACTATGCTACTTCCCCAGTGACTGGTAGGGGAACTTGGGCCCATTCAGTACTACAGGTTCCAGCCAGGGGACCCTACAATCAGCAGCCAACGTCTGCACAACCTCCAACCCTGCTGCTCTTTCCCTGGGCTGCTTCTTACTCTTCCTCCCACAGGTTTTCTTTTCCACCCTTCTGGGTAACTCTTCCCTCATGGCCTAGATCCCAGGGTGTCTCTCTTTCCTGGGGTTTCCTCCTTTTCCCTCTTTAAGAGCAGAGAGTGACTGCCAACTTCCGTATTGCAGCCACGTCTTGCTCTCTGCTTCCTGGATTAATACTTGCTCAGCCTGCCTCTGCCCAGATGGGTTTCACCATCAATTAGAGTTTATCAGCTGTGGCTCACCTCCAGGTGCAGCCTGCCACATGGTTAGTTGGCCCTTTTTTCCTACTCAGGCCTGGTGTGGGGTAGACACCCCATTATAAGCCCGCTACTATAAGAAATCTCCCCATATAAGTACTGCTAGGCCATGATCCAGTCACCTCTTAATCTTCTCTTGGATAAACAAAATAGAATGAGCATCTTCAATCTCTCACTGTAAAGCAAGTTCTCCAGCCCTCACATCATTACGGTAGCTCTTTTCTGAACCCCTTTCCAGTTTGTCAACATCTTTTTAAAAGCAGGACACCAGAACTGAACATAGTATTTCAATAATGGTTTCACTCAGGTTGTATACAAAGGTAATATCACTTCCCCACTCCTCCTTGATATTCCCCGGTTTATACAGCCAAAGATCATGTTAGCTCTCAGTTAGCTACTGCATCACACTTTAAAGGCATACAAGGTAATAATCTTTTTCTTCATATATTATCATTTCTTAATCTTGGATGAACCAGACACACCCTTCCCACTCTATCCCACTGCTTTAGGACTGAAAGGTGAAATTCATTTGCATGCAGAGAGCTACCACATGTCTATGCATCACTTACATCCCGTTTAAGCCTTCAGGCCTTGCCCTGGCTCTCTTCACAGGGGTGAATTTCACCAGGAATGAGGAAAGAATTCCTTTAAAAACATCCTTCCATTCTGGCTATCATGATCCAGATCAATTTAACAACTCTGTCTTCACTGCATTAGGTAAAGATTATGAAGCAAAACTAATTGATCTTCAATATCAGATGCTTTTGACAGAATGGTGAAGATCATTAGTGTGTCTAAATCCCTGTCTTTTATACAATGAATATTATAATGCCAAGATTGTAGAGAGGCCAGGAAAGAGATAGAGTAGAAATTAGGAGCCCTTTTTTTATTTATAATTTGTTTAAAATTCTTGCGGGTTTTTCCAACATTGTCAGAAGTATTGGAATTAATGAAACTGGCCTGAAGTAAAATATCTGATAAGCATCTTCTCCTCTGTAGAGAGGGTAAATGCATGTCATTTTCCAATTAACTCTTCCTCTAAGCCATTATGTTGATCAAATAAGTGAATAAGTGAAAGGAATGTAAATTCTAGAGAGAGCTAATTTAATTCATCCAGAGGTTATGGTTCTACTTCGATAAACACTTACAGTAGGCTAATGTGTTATTTAAAACTGTAGTGTGACAAATAAATACAACTAGAATAATCAAACAAGGAGGAGTTGTGTGTGGAGAGAAAAGTTTCTTGGGACCTGACTTTCAGATAGTAAATTATAGTAATAGAGGTCTAGTTAGTGAGTTTGTATTTTACAGGCGAGTATGTAGGACAGGATAGATGTGTGGCCTAGCTTGGCAAGTGAGACAGGGAAATGGTGTTTTGGGTCAGTTTTGAGGACAGTTACCTTACAGGGTATTTCCAGACTTTCTGACATTTAGGGTTTGTGGAAGCACAGCATTCTAACAGCCTGATTTTCATATGTTTGATTTTAACTCTAACTGTGGGCTAGATTATCCCTAGCCCTTACAAGACCACAGAGGAGGGGAGTAAGGAGCCTTTCCACCTTACATGACCAAAGTAATGGATTTTTAGACTTGTGGTCCCTGAGCTCAAAGGAGTACATGGGATGCAGAGAAACTGCTCTTTGCTTGGGAGCAATTCTCCCAAAAGGGGATGGGGACTAGACCTATGGATCTGTCCCATATGCATTGGCTAGCAGAGCTAGTTGGCCTCATGCAGGAGGGAGTGTGCAGCACCCTTTAAATCCCAATGGGACCATTGTGATCATCTAGTCTGACCTCATATATACCACAGGACACAGAACTTCCCCAAAATGATTCCTAGAGGAGCTCTGTTAGAAAAACAGCTCATCTTGATTCAAAAATTATCAGTGAAGCAGAATTCACCGTCACTCTTGATAAATTGCTCCAATGGTTAATTACTCTCACTGGTAAAAATTACCCCTTATTTCCAGTCTGAATTTGTCTAGCTTCAACTTCCAGCCATTGGATCATGCTAAACTTTCTCTGCTAGACTGAAGAGCCCATTATTAAATATTTGTTCCTTAGGTAGGTGCTGATAGACTGTAATCAAGTCACTCCTTAACCTTCTCTTTGTTAAACTAAGTAGATTAAGTTCCTAGAGTTTATCACTATAACTCTTGTTTTTTAATCCTTTAAATTATTCTCATGGCTCTTCTCTGTACCCTCTGCAATTTCTCAACAGCCTTCTTGAATTGTGGAAACCAGAACTGGATACAGGATTCCAGCAATGGTTGCACCAGTGTCAAATACAGAGGTAAAATAACCTCTCTACTCCTATTTGAGATTCCCTTTTATGCATCCAAGGTTCACATTGGCAGCTCATGTTCAGCTGATTATCCATCACGCACCCCAAATCTTTTTCAGAGTCACCGCTTTCCAGAGTCCCCCATCATGTAAGTATGGCCTATGTTCTTCGTTCCTAGGCGCATACATTTACATTTAGCCCTATTAACACACATATGATTTGCTTGCGCCCAGCTTACCAAATGATCCAGTTGGTTCATCAGATGGAGTACTAATAATGTTATTTTAAACTAATAATCTATTTCAATGGGAGTTATTCACCTAGATGCTTTTGAAAATCCCACCGGGTGTCCATCTGTATCTTTAGATGCCTAAATATCTTTAAAAATCTGCCCCTCAGTACCTTAGCTCTGTTGTAAAGATTTTCTCTGGGAGTTTGCTTTAAAAGTAAAAAAATAAAATAGGAAAACTATACAGGATATTCTCGACTGACTGTAATTTGCTTATCTGGAATTCCCCATGACAGTCTGAGTTACTATCCAGGAGAAACTATTTATTAGAGATATATGGTAACAAATGTAGGGGCAGGTCACAAGCCCTTTACTCACAATAGTGAGCACTTACTCACATGGGTAGCACCATTGACTGCAAAATGAATCCACTCATGAGTGTAGCTGCTCACCGGTGTTAGAGGTTTGCAATTTAGCCTTTAAAACTGGATAACATAAAAACACTCTCAGTTGACACTGGTGTAAATCTGGAGTTACTTCATTATAGTCAGGATGTTGCTCCAGATTTACACCAGTGTGACTGAAGGCCACATGAGGCCCAATAACTTTATGATTGTATCTAAGTCTCTCTCTACATGAGAATATTGTACATAAACTAAATCAATATAAAGCACTCTGAAATCCAAGTAAGCATGTCCACACAAAGTGGTTTCATTGATTTAATTAATTTAGGGCTAGATTCACAAAGGGGACCTAGGCTCAGCATTGCAGTGCCTAAGTTTAGGCACCCAGCGGAATCCTTAGCCCCACGTTAGGCTCCAGGCACCCCATCCAGTGCACTAGGAGAGTTAGAGACCTAAGAATGGGATTCACCAATGCCAGAAAGCTGTGTGGGGAGCCACCTAAACTAGCCATCAGGAAATGCTGAGGAGAGAGGTGGGGCCTGTGTCCCATCCCCCCCAAGTCATTTAGGCACCTGACTCTGCTTGGCATTCACAGTCATGAACTCTCCCCTGGAGGTAGGCACCTAAGTCAGCTCAGTCCTTTCTTACAGTGGCCTAGTGGTTACAGCACTCACCCAGGCTGCGGGAAACCCAGGTTCAAACCTGCCTGATTTGGCATAGGGACTTGTAGGTCTTCCTCCTCCCAGATGAAAGCCCTAACTCCTGGGATATAGGATGTTCTGTATATGTCAGTCTTCTACAGACATATAAGGGAGTCTCTCCTGTTGAAGCAGTTCCAGGTTGTATAACATACTTAGATATTCATTGGGCCAGAAAGAATGACTCTACAGCCTAATGGTTAGCACACTCCACCTGGGAGATAGGAGGCCTAGGCTCAAGTACCTGCTCTAAATCAGGCAGACTGGGGTCTTAAACTTGAGTGGCCAACATCCTAGGGAAGTGCGCTAATCACTACCCTTCTGGACACAAGGCAGTGCCTCTCTGTTTTGTGCAGGGCCCAGTCCCATAGGTATGCTCCCAGGGGGCCTCTGAGAACACCTACTGGATCAGTACCCACAGATAGGTGACAGAACATCTTGAGGATCCCATCAGGGTTTAGATCGGGGTCGGCAACCTTTCAGAAGTGGTGTGCCGAGTCTTCATTTATTCACTATAATTTAAGGTTTCGCATGCCAGTAATACATTCTAATGTTTTTAGAAGGTCTCTTTTTATAAGTCTATAATATATAACTAAACTATTGTTGTATGTAAAGTAAATAAGGTTTTTTAAATGTTTAAGAAGCTTCATTTAAAATTAAATTAAAATGCAGAGCCCCCCGGACCTGTGGCCAGGACCCGGGCAGTGAGAGTGCCACTGAAAATCAGCTTGTGTGCCGCCTTTGGCACACGTGCCATAGGTTGCCTACCCCTGGTTTAGATGCTGAAAAGCTTGGAGGCATCAGGACTTAGGAAGCTTTATGTAAGCCATCTGGCAGCAGTTTAGGTTCCTAAAGGGTTAGGTGGCAGCTGAGCTGGGGTTTGGAGGATCTAAATTTTGAACGTAGGCATCTAAATCCCTTTGTAGATCTATCTCTTAGTTCCTAAATTAGTTTAGTTAAATTAATACAATTTTCTCACATAGACAAGACCTTAGGAGAATTAAAGTTTGTCTCAGGCTGTGTAACAATGCAGCCAGGGAAACATAGAGATATTCTGGCGTAAATGGGGATATTCTGGAGTGAATGGTTATTTAAATAACAGACTTTAAGCAAAAAGGAGTGGTTGTTCACAGCCACACCAGGAGAGTGACCATTGGGTGAGAATATACTAGGCAGCACCTAGGTGCTGATTGTCTATTCACTTTGCACCATTTAGATATGAGCAAATAAACTACAGCAAACTAAGGCCGCTTTACTTCTAAATGAGAGTGTCCATACAGAGGCTTAATGCACTTTAATTAATGCACTTTTACTTCACAACTTTAGTTATTTCATCTTGACTTTCCTGAGCAGCCCCATGTAGTCACACCCTGAGTATTGTCTACAGCCGCCACTAGCGGAGAAATAACGAGGAGTCCGGTGGCACTTTAAAGACTAACAGATTTATTTGGGCATAAATCTGTTAGTCTTTAAGGTGCCACCGGACTCCTCGTTGTTTTTGTGGATACAGACTAACACGGCTACCCCTCTGATAGTGGAGAAATGTAAACATACCCCTATTGTTCCTTCTACTTTTTTTTTTTTTGGCTTGTGACCCTTATTTATACTTTGAATAGTGAAGATCAGGTGTCACACATCCTCATTATCATTTAGACACAATGTCAGTCTTCTAACCAAATAGTCTTATTCAATTAGCACAGCTGAAATAGATTTCTTTCCATTAGCACTTGTTGAATCACAATCCGCCTTTACTTCTGAATGAGACCATCCACACAGGGATTTAATGCACTTTATCTAATGCACTTTCATTTCATTTTCACTTTTCTGAATGTCTCCTCCTAGACAAGCCGTTGAGCATTTTGCCCATGGTGTTGTCTAGCCCCTTTCAGAGATGGGTTATACAAATGCCTGAATCCTGTTCACCCTCCAAACACCACTGTTGTTGTTACTTCCTGTGAAGTTGCACTGGTGATGAATTATGGGTCCTAGTTTTTCTACCATAGATGAAGCCTAGAGGAAAGATTTTGCTGACACAGGGGTGAGGCCTGGTCAAAACTTAAAATTTAGGTCAATATAGCTATGCCACTCAGGTACATGAACAATCCACACTCCTGAGCACTGTGGCTATGCCATCCTGATCCCCAGTGTAGATGCAGCTAGGTCAACAGAAGAATGTTTCTGTTAGCCTTGCTACTGTCACTCGGGGAGGTAGTGGTGGTCCTACCCACGGAGAAACCCCATTCCCTTCCACTGGCATAGGCTGCGGAGACACTAGGGGCAGGTCTACACTATGGGACTAAGTCGACCTAAGTTACGCAACTCCAGCTACGTGAATAACGTAGCTGGAGTCGACATACCTTAGGTTGACTTATTGCAGTGTCTACACCGTGCTGGGTCGACGGGAAAAACTCTCCTGTTGACTTACCTTATGTTTCTCATTCCGGTGCAGTACCGGAGTTGACGGGAGAGTGATCAGCGGTCGATTTAGCGGGTCTAAGACCCGCTAAATCGATCCCTGGTGGATCGATCGCCACGCATTGATCCCCCGATAAGTGAAGACAAGCCCTATGTGACTATGCTAGCATAGCTACGGCTGTAAACTAAGCCAGCATAGCAGTATAGTGTAGATATACCCTGTGTCACACTAAACTAGAGGTGCCAAACAAAGGTACTCTTAATTTGCTTATGCAGTTGCTGCAGTTTTGCACACAAATCAGGTACTTGTAAAGAGTTCATTTAAAAAAGGCAGAAAAGCCATGGTTCTGGAAGTGCCTCTCCATCATTTCTTCCCAGTGAGTTTTGGTGAATGCAACAGAAATTTACTAACTAAACCCCCAATCCATCCAAGCACTTCAACACAATTAACTCTGAGCCCACAAGTAGTCCATAGACTTCAGTGGGATTATTTATGTGCTTAAATTTAAGCACACACTTAAGTGCTTTGCTGGATGGAGGCCTGAAAGATTAATTATTACAAAAGCGGTTGTCTTGTATCTTTGATCCTTATGCAAACTCCTAATGTCATCAGTGAACGTTCCCCTGCATACAGAGAGTAGTGTAGGGCCCAAACTTTTTTAGGCCTGATTTGCACACTGTAAATTAAATATTTCATTTGTCTCTCTTTACAGAATGAGTTTAACACCCCTGCTGTAAACCCTGCTACCGCATGGAATTGGAAGATAAACAGGCCTGCCAAAAGGGGATCTGAGGTAACAAAATACAGACACAGTTTACTTATAGGAGGCACATTTTGTGAGGGAAAGAAATCAAATCCTTGAAACAGGAGGGATGTCTCTGGAAACTGTTATTCAAATACTCTCCTAAGAAACTCATTTTGTGGGATCAGGACAATTAAAATTCCCCACCACCATCTGTTCCAAGGCTCAAGCAATTATTACAGAAATATGGGTCCAGCTCTCCAATTACTTTTTACCAAGTGAAATATGCTCTTTTCTAGCCAGTCTGATGTCAAAACTGGCGATAAATGTAACAAAAGAAGCCCTTGTTCTGCCTTCTTAAAGTGTATTAAAGGTTTTAAACTGAAATAAAAATGCAGCTCAAGGTAAAACTTGGCAGATATGGCTGCAAACTGGTAACAATCTTAGATATAATAGAGATGAGCCACTGCAAAGTTCAGAACCTGATCTGAACTTTGTCTGAGTTTGGCCGTGTTTGAAGCAAGGTTTTAGTTTGGCCCATTATAAAGCTAGGAGCCAGTTGGGAAGTTTGGATCTAGACTTTGCCAAAGTTTGGAGGTGTTGGTATGCATATCTAACTTCACTATAGGCCCAACCGAACTCCCTAGTGAGCCCCATTGGAGCTTTGCCATTGATTTAAATAGGAGCAAATTTTAACAGTCTTTTGGGGGAGGGAGAACAGTTTCCATATAGGGTGTGCACTTCTGGGGGCACATGGCCAAACCCTGAACAGTCAGGTTATGTTGTTAATAGTTATGGGCATTTTTGAGGAGCCTTTCATCTAAGGATCTGAAAGCACTTGTATAAAAAACACTGGTGAATTTATGCTTACAACCCCCTGGGATGTAGTTAAGTATTATTATTCCATGGATGAAACCCTGGCTTTGCTGAAGTAAATAGGAGTCTTGCCATTAATTTCAGTGGGACCAGGATATCACCCCATGAGATCTTTTTTCCTATTTAATAGTTCACAGAATGAAATGGTTGGAGAACTACTGTCCTAAACAGTACAACCGTACTGTTCGCCACCTGGCCCAACCACTTCATTCTTAAGTTCCTTCAGAACTCTTGGTTGTATACCATGGTAGCCCTGGTGACTTGTTGTTCTTTATCTTACCAGTTTGTTCCTCTCCTCTTCTGACAATTCATTTAATCTAAAGCGTAACACTGGGGTAGTAGGCATCTCTCCAATATCCTCTGTAGTGAAGACTGATACAAATTATTTAGCTTCTCGGTAAAGATTTTATCTTCCTTAATGGCTCTCTCCACCCTAGTAGTCCTATGGATTCGCCAATTTTCTGGCAGAGTTCCTGCTTCTGACATACATTAAAAATGTATCTTTTGGGTCTTCATTTGTTTGCTCTTTGCCTTCCTCATTTCCATGTTACCCTCTATTGTTTATGCTTTGTATTGGCTTCACCGGGGTTGGATTACCATTTTCTGAAAAATGCCTATTCAAATAACCTCTTGAAACTTTTCACTTAATCATACTGGGTTTTACTTCCCCGCTTCCTTTTTGGTTTAAGGGTTGTGTTTGCCTTCTATGACTCTGTTATGGAATGGTTAAGAATAACATTTTACTTTCTTTAATATTGCGTTTAGAGCCCATTAGAGCAGCTTCCACATTTTTTTTTAAATCTCCCTTTCCAACATTTAGTGTCTCAGTCCTACAGTTTCTTCCCACAGGATGTTGAATGTAATTACTTTGTGGTCACTATTATTTAGTGACACAACTACAGTTACTTCTTGAATCCATGCTTGTGTGTAACTTAGAACTATGTTGAGAACAGCCTCTACTCAATTCTAGAACTAGCTGTTGCAAGAAACAATCATTTAAGATGTTGAGAAATTGTTTCTCTAAACTGTATCCTGTTATGTCAATTGCCTAGTCTGTATGCAAGTAACTGAACTGATACATTATTTAGTTGCCTCTTTCATCTACCTCAAAAGTGTGATCCAAAGCCCACTGAAATCACTGGTAGTCTTGCTATCAACATCAATAAGCTTTGGATCAGGTCCTCAATAGCTTTTTCCTGATCAGGAGGCTGGTTCAATATTTCTATTCCCCTACTACAACACTTCTATTCATATGACTAGGAATTTGTATCCATACAAAGTCTACTGTATTGTCCTCTCCACTCAGAAATGTTGCAGCATTAAAGTATCTGAAACACATCAACTCCCATGAGTAAAAATGTCTTGACTATATGCAGACATTCACAATTTTATCAAAGCAGCTAAAGGAATTATCGAATTTTACACACAATGCCCTCTCAAAATGAAAAAATTCTAACAACAGAAATATGATTACTCCACTCCAAAACACCAAAATGGCAAAATTAGTATATCACCTGAATAGTTAATCCAAATACTAAACTAAAAACTGAACAATACTCTCCCTACCTGCATTTTGTTTTAGGAAAAGAAAAGTGCTACCTAACAATAGTGTAAGCAAATCTGAAATTTTATTTATTAAAAAGGGACTTTCAAAATATGCTTATTTTAATCATAGCTATTCCAATTAGCGTACAAAGTGTGTGTTCAATTTAATTTATACATCGCTTTTCTCAGCCATAATTTATTTTGCCCTAAATTCTCAGTCGTGACTTAAACAGAATCACAAGGTACAAAATATCAATGCTACCTAAAGTGGTTTAGACAGCCCAAACTCCATATGCAAAAATTAGTGTGAATTTGTAGCAGCCAAGCAAATACAAGATTTGGTCAACAAAATCGAATGAAAGCCTGGACTTTCTGGTCTGCTAAAGCCACTGGCAGATTCTGCCTCTTATATCGGGTGCTTCCCAACATCTGGCATAAAGAGGGAGCATATCAGGGGAAGGCTGGGGTCACATCAGGGGCAGGAGAGGATGTGGCAGAGCTGAGGTCCACTACACTCAATCCTCTGCTGGCAGTAAGGAATGTTACATCAGCAGCAACAACAGCATCAATTAGAAGAGGACACCCCTCCTACTCTATCTTATTGGGAAGCTCTGAATCATGGTGCTGCAACCCAGCTCCTTACAGCAAGCCCTCAGATACAGTGAAGAATCAGAGCCTTAATATTTAGTCAGTTGAACTGCAACAAATTCAAATGAGCTTTAAGTCAATTATTATGTACTCCTAAATGAAAGTATTATCTTCAGGAGTGGGGTGGAAAAAAAAGATACAGAATATGTACTATTAAAAATAATAACCATAAAGGATGCTCTTTGGTTCTCTTTTATAACCAATATGAAAATGTTTCCCAAACTCATTAAGGCTGATGCATTTACCCTGCACTGGTGTGCGTTTCAAAGAACATATCAGCTATAAAAAACCCCCACCAAACTGCCCTGGATTGTTGGATTCTGCTTTTCAGGGAAACGCAATGAAATAACCCCAGAACATGGATTTAAGAGGAATATTTGCCTGAGCAGTAACTCTCATTGTCCTAATTTGGCATAAAAGAAATACAATTATTTTAGTGGCCTTCAATTGCTTTCAACTAACTTAGACCATGGAACTGGAAATGCACTCTGTTTTTCATGAGCCTTCAGTGCTGTCCAAGTCACCAGTGTGAGAACGAGCCATTAAATAAAGAGATGGAAATGTGGAAAAAAGGCTGGCTCTATATAATCAGCTATTCACTTGCTTTTACTAGTTAAATGTTTTGCTACTACATGCTTTTATAAGGTGCCTATCACCACAAGTTGCTAAAGTTTCATTTAAAAGAGACAAGTTTAAAAGTGCACAAGTATGATTCTCATTTATGCCCATTAAGAGCCTATTAAGATTCTAATACAAAATTATTAGTAACAATATTGTTTTCTCATGATTAAGAAGATGTAAGGTTACAAGAAGAGGAAGCTGAGAAAAATCAGAAGACTGGGCAATGGTTTGAGTCTATAGTAAATTGCAAATTATTTTCAGAGACCTATATAGAATGAGATAGTAGTCACTGTTCAGATCCAAGTGAAGGGGCATCTACATAAAATACCCATGAAACTGGCACTCTAGTTGGCTGTCTCAGTAGTGAAACCAAGTAGATCAAAAAATCTTATTTCTGGCTGTGGTCCCTTCTACAACAGGGATAAAGGACATTGGCGGATAGTGTATCTGTGGGATGGATAAAGGATTTCAAATTTTCAGTGTAATCAAGCACATATACTATGGTTTGGTGTTTGAAGAGGGGGAAGGTTGTATAAAGACTGAAACAGGTAATTTTTATAATGAATTACTGTACTGTAGAAAGCAACACTAACAAATTTGCAGTAACAGCCATGTGGTATATGTTTTTAAGAACTACATAAGCGTCATTCTCTTTATGAAAAACGTTTCTTCCTGTCTCTACCATCCATGCCCTTGCACAAGTGAAGCTGGAATGTAGTCTCCTAAACATGAAGTAGTACTTTAATTATGACCTTCCTCCAACCCACACAACTCAGTCTCATTTATGTTTTGAAACAAGAAGCCCTCTTTGCTATGGTTTCTAGAGGTAGATAGGGGATAGAAATGTAGTTATACCCACACCTCAATAAACTACACTGTGTGTGGGTAAGGGACCCACTCCTGCTCCCATTGAAGTCAACAGAAAAACAAAGTAAATACATAACATTAAAAAATTCTCTCTGTTATAATAAATAATCTTAGGTGTTCTTTCAAACAGTAGGTAGAGCATTTCTTCAGGGAGGTAGGATTTTTAAGTTGACAATGTCCTTTTGCTAAACTAGGTAAGGAAATGTTTTCTTTTTTAATAACATCTTTAATCTGAGAATCTTTTTTGAAGTGACTATGCGCTCTCTGTAGTGCTGATTGCCTGTCTTGTCAAGCAAATCTCTGCTTAAAGACTACCAGAGGGTGAATTCTGCAAATCCATCGAGTTTACTCATGTTTGAAAGGTGGATGAGCTTCAGAAAGAACCACACTCATGGAATGCTTCAAGTAAACCTAGCAATTATACTCTTTCGGGAATACGTTAATTTTTTTTAATCACACAATTCAAAATGTGATTAGAGATTATATTTGACTGCTATATGTAGTACAAGTATGTAGATATTTCACTAACATTTTATTTGGCCGAAAGCAGAATGTAAAACATCACAACAGAGGCCATTAATGGGGAAAGGAGACATGCAATATAAGATTATATGACCCCAATGCTTTTTCTCCTTAATTATTTGATTTTTCTTTCCCTTCCTTGTCTTCAGATTTGGTTCATGAGTCTTTAGCTAAAACAAGGTTGCAGGTGGAATTCTGCAGCTTTCAGGGATTTGGAAAAGATTTACAAAATATATCTTCATAGACAACATTATTGATAAGTACACTATAGACTTTTGAAGAGAACACACAGATTTCATTTATACTACAGAAGTTGTACTTTCAGGATTTACACGCATCAGTCTTGAAGCATTTCTCAGCTCCTGTAGTTGCTTAGCTGGCTTTCCAACCCCTTCCTCAAACCTTTTCTCCACAACAGGAAGGACAGTTTCATAAAGAAAAGATGCATTCTGCCTGATGAATGCTTTCTTCTCAGGGTCCTGTTCACACCGTAAACTGTAATCGACATGCTGGACAGCCACAAGGATGATCTCCACTAGGCTTTCCAGTAGAACCATGTGCAGCTCTGGGAAATACAGCTTGAGTGCTTCCTCCAAGAAGGCCATAGTCTGCTTGGTAAAAGCCACCACAGTGTAGCTAAGGTTCACCCAGCAGTCATCACCAGTGTATTGGTCAAAACTGCTCATCCCACAGCTCCTCATCTCCTCTCTGAGTTTCCCCAGAGCCTCTGGGGTCATCAGGTTCATCTTTCTCCACATCTCTTCAGAGTTGCGATGCTTGGTGGCCTCAATGATGATATCCTTGTAGCTCTGCAAAGCTCCTTTGATATCCTTCACCAACAGGGCATGAATGATGAAAGTGAGGTCCAGCCCAATCTCGCTGAGCTGCTTGCAGTGCTCCTTCGCTACCTTCAATAATAAAATTTATTAATATTTATCTGGATATCTTATACCCTAAATGTTTTACAGACTAATTTAGTTAATCACCATGTTACCCTTAAAAGTATCAGCCCTATTTTATAGATATGAAAAATAAGGCAGAGATTAAATGTGTCTTCAAAAAAGAAAGAGAGACTGATTTTATATATTTATATTAGAAATGCAGATCTTTTCTGCCACAGAACACTACGGACAACTAGAGCAGTAATAGGATCATGTCATAAGAGCCTGAAAGCTAGGCAATTAAGTAATAATGGATTTTTAGTATTTTTTAAAAAAAACTTTTGTTAATCCATATTCAAATCCAATCCAATAAACTCTTTGGAGAAAGGCATATTCAAATTTTAACAAATAAATCTTATCCCTTTAATTAAGATGTGAAAGACCTGACAAACTTTGCAATCTCCAATCAGTCTTTGGGCAAAACGTAAGAAAACCAAACTTGGCATTGCTGATATTCACAGGATAAAAGACAAGCAGAAAAAAACCCACAACAAAAAAGCCTTTCACACATCATAAAGAAGCAGGACACCTTTCACACCAAAGCCACAGAGGTAATCAGTAAGCGAACAAGGATTAGAAATCAGAAGTTACTGGTTTCTTCCAGGAATGGGGTCAATTCAACAGACCATACTACCTTCCTTACACACTTACCTTCACACACTCAGCAGCAGTGGACAAGCTCTCTTTACTGTCGAATACTTGCTTGCTAAAGGCATCTACAAACATCCTCATAGCCGAGCGGGCCCACACAATGAAGGCAGAGTAGCAGCCACTGTTGCCAGCAAAGTCTGTCTCAAACTCCCTGGCAGTCTCTAGCAGGCTGGTAAAAAAGACATGGCAAAGCTTGTGGATGTAGAGCAGAGTGGCACCCTCAATGCGTAGTTGACGGATGGCTGTGTGTACCGCAGCTGCCCTGTTCTTCAAGAAAAGCTCACATGCCTTGGTGGACTGGCCCAAGCGAATGAGCTGGGACACAGCCCGGCGAGTGGCCCTAGGACCACCTCGTAATGACCGATCTGGAGATAGCTCAAACACCAGCACATCGGTGAGCTGCCTGACTCGCTCATCTACCTTGGCTCGAAGCTCCCTCACTGGCTGGCTCACGGCCTTGTATCCCAAATATTCATTCAGCTTATCCAACAGGTCCACTGCCCCCTCAAAATCTCTCTGGGCAATGCAGACATCTAGGTCTTCAGGCAACTCCTGGATCCACTCCAGGGACAAATCTACTGTCTCTTCCTCAGGTGGGGGTTCCTTTTCATCTTCTTGGTCAAAGGGATTGGCGGTCTCAGGAGGTGGGGGAGCAGTCCGTGGAGGGGCCTCCTGCTCCAGCCTCAGCTTCTCACTGAGGGCGCGGTTCCGCTTGGTCTCCTCCAGCACCTCCAGCCACTCCTTCTTGATCTTGGCATTCTCAGCCTGGAAGATGCGGCTCTCCGGAAACATGAGCAGCTTGAACATGTCCTTCATGGGCGGGTTGTCCTTGACATTGATCACAGCCAACCCTTCCAGGGGGTAGAGGGCGTCGTAGCGGTAGGCGCCACGCCGGTTGGGCAGCCAGGTGGCCACCAGCAGGCAGTCGTTCATGAGGAAGGCGTGCACCCGCTGGATCTGCGCCATGTGGTCGGCGTCGTACTCCACCAGGTCCCCGTTGTAGACGAGGTACTTGCCGGGGCTCTCGGGGAGCAGGTCCCGGCAGCCCTCCACCTTCTCCAGCAGGGTGGTGAGCGTGCGCTGCCGCCCCTCCTCGCTGGCAGCGGCCTCCTTGGCCGAGAGGGGAAGGAAGGGGTTGCTGTGGGGGTCGGCGGCGGCGCGGCGGGCGCCCAGGGCGGGGTCGTCGCGGTCGGCCTGCAGCAGCAGGGCCTGGGTGACGGCCTCCATGATGCCCTTCTGCTCGGTGAGGATGTGGCTGAGCTGGTACATCTCGCTCTCCAGGTAGCTGATCTCGCGCGCCGTCTCGATGAACTGGCGGTAGTTCTGGTAGACGTTGCGCTTGAGGCTCTGCGCCGTCTCCTCGCTCAGCGCCTGGATGCGCTGCCGGTGCTCCTGCAGGTCCCGGTCCCCGTCCGACTGCTGCGACAGCTGCTTCACGTACTCGCCCGCCGCGAAGCCCCCCGACTCCAGCTGCCGCCGCAGCCGGCTCCCGCCCACGCCCTCGCCCAGCGGCAGCGCCATCGGTACCGCCGGCAGGGAGGCCGCAAGCCCCGACACACCGAGAGCGGAAGACGGGTGACAGCAGATACGGCACTGGTGCTACTGCGCCTGCGCTGGGAACGGGCGCATGCGCCAGGATTGCGCACCAGCTACTGCGGCATATTGCGCATGCGCCTGGAGAGCGACACGCTTTGGATGGCGTAATATTCCTGCGTCAGAAGCTGTACTGCGCAAGCGCTGATTGAGGGGGCTGTACAGTTGAGTGTGGGACGCTATCGGCGCACGCGCAAGAGGAAAGTGGTAGAATACGCATGTGCTGAGAAGTTGGCAACAGGAGGGTGCCCAGCTATATTGCGCATGCGCCAGAATCCGAGTCAACGGTTGCCGGTTGGGAGGCTGAAGGGCTTGCACAGTGCGGCGGCCGAGCCAGCGCGGCAGGGCTGTTCAGGGAGCTGCTCCCCGATGGACGGAGACTTCCTGCTGGCGCTGCGGTTACAGGCGCAGTGGGAGGAAGAGGAGGAAGCGGCGGCGGTAGCAGCGGCCTGTAGCGAGTCCCCGCCCGGCTCCTCAGCGCCGACGCGGCCGCTCTCCGTGGTGGACGAGGCCTGGGAGCTGCTGGACCCGAGCCCCGACGTACGCGGCCTCTTCGTGCAGTTCAACGAGACGCTGTTCTGGGGGAAGCTGGCGGCCGTGGCGGTGACGTGGAGCCCGCGCATGACGCTGTACGGTAACGGCTGCGGGCGCTGTTAGAACGCGGCGGGGCTCGGGGCGCTGCCGGGGGCGGAGGGAGCAGGAGCGACCGGCCGGCCCCGGGGAGCTGGATCGAGCGGCCGCGCTGATCCCAGGAACTCGCGGCTCCGGTTAAAGCGCGATCGCCGCGGCCGGCAGACGGGAGGGGGTCTCGGGGCCCCTTGGATCGCAACCTCGGGAACTTCGCTGGGGAACTGGTTCAAACTATAGCTGAGGCTATGGCTGCGCTTGCAGATGTAGTGCGCTGGGAGTTAAACCAGCCCTGGGAGAGCGCGGCGGGGAAAGCGCTGCCCTGTGATTACACCTTCAGCGGCAAGCACAGTGGCGTGGCCACAGAGAGCAGTGCATTGTGGTAGCTATCCCAGTGTGCGCGTGGCTGCAGTGGTGCTTTTCAAATGGGGGTGGGGGGTGTGTGTGTGACAGGGAGTGTGTTGTGTGCATGTGGGAGGAGAGACTGTGTTTTGGGGGGCAGAGAGTGTGTCAGCATGTGCTGTCCTGTAAGTTCAGACAGCGGCAGGGGAAACCCTCACATCACCCCCTTCGCCTCTCGCTCACACGCTGCCACGCCAGGGGGCAGCAGCAGCAGCAGCATTGCACAGTAATGGTTGCTTTGTAGCCCGGTGCAGATAAGCATGCTGGCTGTCAGAAATGGAGCTTTGAAAGGGGATATCCGCATGCCTGCAGCCCAGTTCAAAACCATGACCAGAGTGGCCACTTGACTTCAGGGGATTATGGGACGGTTCCAGAGGCCAATCACAGCGCAGTAATGCAACACGTCATCCACATTGACACATGGGTGTTCCAGCCAGGGCGCAGCAAGCTCTATGCTTCTTGTGGAGGTGGATTACCGGGGCGCTTCAGCCGCGGGGTCCAGGTGCTCGAAGTGCCTTGCCAGTGTGGACGCCTCAGGAGTTAGGGTGCCCGGGGCTGATTTAATGCGCTCTAACTTGCAAGTGTAGCCAAGCTCTCAGATACTGACCTGCTCCTGGAGGGGGCAATGTGGGGAGAAACCCGCCATGCATCTGCAAAGGCAGGGGGCGCCTCGCGGACCTACAGGCAGGTCACTGAGCCAGCAGAGAGAGAACCACCAGATGATGTGCCTGGGCCTTTCAGACAGACTTCTGTCAGCAGCGCCCCACGAGGTGGTGTATAATGATGGGGTGTGAGGTCAGGTGCTGGTGTCTCTCTAGCTCACTTGGAATAGTTAATTCCTATTACCTCTGCTCAGGACATGACCTGTTCAGTGACATCATGTGTCACACTCTACAGACTGGACACTTACAAACTGAAAATCCCTCCTTGGCGTCACACACCAGAAACGTGTTTCCCACTAGAGTAGGTAAACCTGGCGGGGCATTATAACAGGCTGTATAGTAAGTACTGTTAGTCTGTGTGTGGTAAACTCAAGATGTGTATGACCGCATATGACACTTACTATAAGATGTAGCTCTTCTGTTTTGTTTTCACCAAATGTTTGTTTTGAAAGATTTCAGAAAAGGGAAACTCAAGTGAAAGCAGTAGCAATACTGTATATTCATATGTTTTAGGACTATTTTAGAAGAATTTTTTTTTGCCATTTCCTAGTTTGTACTGTAAAATTATTGATTAGACTCTGGATAATTCTTGCTTTTTGGACTTTAGCAATGTTGTGTTCTTTGGAGAGTTGTTAAAAATTCTTGGTTTACTTGGCAATGTTAAGAGGACCAGTATTTGTGTATTTAATTCTCAGTTCTGCTCCACCAGCTACAAAAACAAATAGAAGTCTACCTTCTGCTTATTTTTCTTTTTTAGATGTGCTGGAGTGTGCAGCTATGAAGGAAGAGGTGGGATGTGTTCCATCCGCCTTAGTGAACCACTCTTAAAGCTAAGACCAAGAAAGGATCTTGTAGAGGTATTTTAAGACATTTCATCTATGTGTAAACTTACTGTAAATCTCCTGAAGTGTATCCTATCTTAAATTTTGCACTGGAATTCGTAATGCACAATGTCATCTAGATTATAAAATAGTCTTTGCTTTGATAAGAAACTTGTATTAATTGCTTACTGGTGGTTGTCTAAGTATGCAAAATTATGGTAATCTCCGTCATAATTTTTCTGAACTGACACCCTTATGGGTAAGGCCCAAAGTCATCCACCCATCTTACTCCCAAAAATAGGAAAAATATTTTTGAGGGATTTAAAATATCCCCTTCCTTAATGTTAAAAATATAAAGTTGGCTTCAGAATGCAAAATAAAATTATTTCAATTCAGTCTCCTGGCTGAGCAGCCCAGTAACACAAAAACTAGGATGAAGGATTTGATCATACATGCAAGTTTCATGCTGTTCCTCAGTTCTTTGCCAGTTCTGTTGTGAGCTGGTTGGAAATTAAAGTTGGACAAGATTCCTATTCTGAAGTGCTCAGAATCTGCATCCCACTGATGGCTCACAAGCATCACTTTTCTCCTGGGGAAATAATTTTTTTTTAAAAAGCCTAATTCAGGGAGATCAGATTTTGAATATGTCATTCTTCATAGTAATGTCCCTTTGAATGCCCTTTAGGGCATATGGAGAGAATGTGTGGATTTTGCAGTTTGGAGAAAGGATGATTTTTAGCAGAGAGTTGTTATTGTATTCTTATGACCCATACAAATTTTATTTCCGTGCATTTGCAATCTAAGTATCAAGATGCATAGAAAGTAGTAAAGCCAAAACAAGCTATTAGCTATATTTTAAAATAATATATCATATGTTTTTCAGAAAACATCTAGCAATTAAATGATTTTTGTTTCAGACACTCTTACATGAAATGATTCATGCCCTATTATTTGTCACTAACAATGACAAAGACCATGAATCCCATGGGCCAGAGTTTTGCAAACACATGCGTCGTATCAATCGCCTGACTGGAGCCAATGTTACAGTAAGTCGTTTTTACTTAACAAAATACAATCTAGAAAATTTAAACTATATTTTCTATTCAGGTACTACGTAACTGGATATTTCAAATACAGTATGATAAATATGTTGGCATTTATTGTTAGCCAGTCCATAGCTGGTATGAACAGCTTTGGGTAGAGAGAGCTTTGTACCAGCTGCACTAGTTATGGGGGGGCGGGGAGCAAGCAGGTTGAGGAGAGTGCAGTAAAACCTGTTTGGGAATATGTAACTTTTTTTTTATTTTTATATATAATTTTTTTTAAAAAATACTGTATCTCTGGAGCCATTTTGGTTGAATATTTGTTTTTAAATTTTTTGTGTTGTTATGAACTCTTAAAGGAAAAAGACTTCAACTTCAGGATACAATTTGGGAACTAAAAATCCACTTCTCTTTTAAGACTTAATAAAAGAGAGACTGTTGGGTTAACTGTAAATTTTTTTTATTTTAAAGCTCACATCTATGTTATTACTAATGCCTTTGATAAATATGTTAAGTTTTGAATAAAACTCCAATTTACATTTTATTATGGTGTTTCCTCCTCCATATTTTTTCTTTTTAGAAAATGAAAACCGAATCATCAGTTTCTTTTGTTCATAGTCAGAACTTGGTATTTTACTTCCTGGTTTTCACATATTCTTACTGTAGTGCACTGATTGGGAGCAAACAGCAGTTGCAGATAGGGCTTTTTAATGAATTCAAACAAAATATCCAGCAAAAATTTCTATTGGTCTTAAGTTTTATAAAAGCCTTGTTTTTACAGTATCTAAATTTTGGGCCAAATTTGACCCAACAGTTTTCCTTTAGCTGAATAATAATAATAGATAACATTAAAATTCAAGAAGATTCTGTACTCCAGTTACTAACTTACAGATGCAAGGAGGGGAGTTGATTTATTCCTCAGTCTAGGTGCAGAATAAAGCTTCATGAAAGGGAAACAAGCATTGATCCATCATTGAGTGCTAGTTAATATTTAATGGTTATTAGTATGCAAGACTGCTGTCCATATATCAGGCTTTTTTATTTTTGGAGGGAGGGAAAAATTATATTTACTTGAAAGTGGTTTCTATGCATACAGTAGGCTCTCTGCTAGCAGGTAAATCATGTGCTGTTTTCCTCCCGGCTCTCTGAGGATTTTCCCCATGAGTATCAGTAGTAAGTAGTTAAAAAATGCTAGCACATCTCAAACACGTAGAGTTGAATGATTAATATGAAATGGAAATGACTGTTGTGTTTTTGTTTTACGCTTAGATTTATCACGACTTTCATGATGAGGTGGATTCATATCGCCAACACTGGTGGCGATGTAATGGCCCATGTCAGAGTAGAAAACCTTATTATGGATATGTGAAACGTGCAATGAATAGGGCACCCTCTGGGCGAGACTTCTGGTGGTCTGACCACCAACAGACCTGTGGAGGCACATTCTCAAAAGTAAAGGAGCCAGAGAACTATTCTAAAAAAGGCAAGGAGAAAACCCAGCTAGCCAAGCTTTCAAACTCTGAGCCATCTGATTCCAAAGGTATGTGACTCTGTTTTCACTTTTCTTCCCTTCAGACCCACTCCTGCCCTATACAGTACTCCAACAAATGCAAATAGATCAAATACTGGGGAAATTGAGCATTAAGATTTTCTGTAATGTTGGATTTGGTTCACATGTTTTTTTAATGCTGGTGTTGCATTAAAGTTATAGCATAGCTAAAGGTCTGTGCAGCGCTATGTGGTCATCAATATTTTTGCTCTAAAAATATATGAAGGACCAAATAAATAACTCAGATTTCTGGATTTACCTGTGATCTATCTTACTATTAGCGAATCATAATTAAAATCACAGCACCTGGCCATTCAAAGGGACGCAGCTTATGAAAATGTCATTCCATCAGTATTAACTTTCATCCCAGAATTTTAAGCAGAAAACTTGTTATGCAGCCATGGCTCTGTGTTTTTCAGGGCCACAGAACTTGTAGCAGAATCTTCACCCTGCACAGCAAAATCAAAGGCTTAGGTTTTACAATACTATTAGAAGTTTCTTGACCTTATCATTGTGAGGAGAGCCTGCTAAGCAATGTTCTTTCTGAATCTGTAACCAGCCAGAAATAATATGAATTAACCACCTTATTTATCGCAGGGGGTTGCTAACTCCTGAAAATGAGTGTAAAATTTCAGTATTCACTATTTCACAGGTGATGACTTTAGCAGAAACCTTTAGCTAATATGATTAACCCACAATCCCCACCTCTCTCCCACCTGCCAAGTGGTACAACTGTCCTCTATCCAGCTTCCAAAATCAACATTTTCTCACCAGCCCCACACTTGACAACTATTGATGCATTACTTCATTATCAATATGAAAATATACAATATATTAGACTGAAATATGGTGACAGCATAAAATTGAATATAAAAAACAGGAAGGGTACAGTATTGATCATATATATTTCCTGCTTATATTAATTAAAAAGCTCCTTTTTATTTAAATCAAGCTGCTGCAAAAGTTTGTCTGCCACACGAGTATGTCAGAATTTGGGGGATCTTACCACAGAACTTAGCTCCAGCCTGCTGTGAAATAACAGGCTGGTATTCAAGTCCTATTTTAACTCCTTAAAAATCATACAGCAAGTTGTTTAGTTAACAGACTTGATACTGAGCAAATGTAGTAGATTAGAACAAAGTTACTAATCACTCATCTTTTGCAGGAAGGATACATGGAGGTGATATACGAAGCCTAATTCCTTTTAGTGGAAAAGGATATCAGCTTGGAGGAGCAGGCCTTTGGTCCTCCGAGAGACACAAAAGTTCCAACAACAGTATTAAAGGCAGAGAAATACCCAGTCCACAATGTTATTCAGCAGCTGGAACTGCAAGATCAGTTCCTAAAAATGAACTAAAATTTGAACCAAACATATTCAGTACCAGCATTTCCCATCCAGTTTTTACTGATAGCTCCAAGCATAAAAACAGCTTTGCTTTGAACCACAAGTTTCCTAAAATATCTGTCGCTAATACAAAAGCTTACAGGAATGTTGATGGGTCGCCTGTTAAAATTCCTCCTGTTAATGGAGGAAATTTGAACCAAAGTCCTACAAATGCTACGTCGGTTTTTCCATCTTTTAATGAGACACCAAAACGAACTTCCTTTGGACAGGCTGAGACAACTCTAAGATCCTGGGTTTCATCCCAGGGAAATAGCAGCTTTGAAAGTGGTGGTATACCACAGAAACAGCCGAAAATGGAAGACAAATCTGCCTTTGTAAACTACTTTATAAAGAGAGAGAGTACTGATGCCACTTTTAGAACTAGCACTCCTCTAAAAAACAATGCTGAACCAACAGTGTCCTCTGAAAGTTGTAGTTCTGCTGTTAGTCAGGATAAAAAAGTTAGTTGTCCTGTTTGCCAGACTGAGGTTTTGGAAACCAAAATAAATGAACATCTAGACTCTTGTCTGACATAACCTTTGAAATGCAATCTCACAATTAAGTGCTAAGAATTGTTTGAAATCTTAAAATTACATTGCTCAGGGTTTATCCAATTATGATTGTTGTCATGTTCCTGTACACTGGCCTGTATTGTCCAAGCTGGAAACTTTCCTATATGTGTAAAGTGGAGTCTGAATTTCAGCATGAAGGTAGGGCAATTCTGATTTTTTGGAGTTGCATGTTAGGATCTGATTTATGTACTTTCATGGTGCTTGTGTCCCAAAGAGCCTAAGGCTATATGTACACTTACCAAGCCTACATCAGCAAATATATATGCCAGCACAGGTGACAGAAGGAGGAATTTTGTTGGTGTGGGAACAGCGCCTCCCTGAATGATTTTAGCTGTGCCAAAAGAAGCCCTCTTCTGTCCGTATAGCTGTGGTCTATGTTGGTGGCGTAGTTGGAATAAGTGTCGCTATGAGATATAGGTTTTCTACACCCCGACCAACATAACTATGTCGGTATAAATTTTGAAGTGTAGACCAGGCCAAATACACTCCTGATTTTAGTAAATGCAATTGTGGTTGGGTTACATTTTTACTGCAGAACCTAAGTATGTCTCCTCCCATGGTAATACTTAACTAGATTCTGAAATCTTAGATGAGTTCTAAAAGCAACTTAACATTTTTAACCATGTTTTGTCTTTTTGTACTTCTCCTTGGTCCCCAAAATGTTCTTTAACTTACCCCTGGCCACCTTTAAATTTAACTTCTAAACTGTCCCCTTCCACATACACTGATACCAACTTATCAGTTTACCACAATGAAAATGTGTTAAATAGTGGGCATTTTTTATATTATTATAACACCAAATATTGTGTTTAGGCCACAGCTACCGACTCTCCAGAGATCAGTTTCACCCAAAACTTTTTAAAGGGCAGGTAGGAATGAGGGTGGAATTAGATTCAAATTATGGCTATGTCCACATTGCCAGCGAGGGGTGTGATTCCCCTGCTCATGTACACATACCCACTCTAGCTCTCTTCAATACATACCCACTAATTTCAGATGGGTAGGCACTCAGCTCAGCCATATCTCTGCTGCTGCTACCTGTGTTACTGCAGCTACATTGCTATTTATATTTGCACTAGCTGGATGAGAGTGCAAGTACGTATACATAACCAGGGGGATCACACCTCTCGCTGGCAGTGTAGACATAGTTTAAGTCTTCAGCAAAAATGGGGAGCAGCTTAGAAGGTAAAAAAAAAAAAAAATACAATAAGTCTATTTTAGTATAATCTTGAGTAAGTGAAAGCATGGGTAGAAAATTAGTGATATGGGAGGGATTCTAGATACTTAATACTGCTTGGTGCATTTGATGAAGCATTAGGCTGTAGACTTAAGGACCTATTAGAGATACATATTGGGTTTTGAAGCATTGGTTGTTAAGAGGGATAGGAATAGGAGCTGAGGAATTTAAACATCCTTATAGCATTAAGGCATAAGATTATTAATTTTTGTTTGGCCGCTTTGGCTTGTTTTTAATGTGCATGGTTGGCATGCAGGCAGTAACAGCTAGTTCATGGTCCAACAATCTCCACTTTTTTTCCTTCTCTCCCTCGCACTGGCCTTGCTGCATATATTGACACTTCAGTGGCTTTCACTCTTTAACTCCAAGAATGCGTAGTATGCGTTTCTGTATATTTGAACCCTAAAGGCTAAAACCACCAAGAGTAAAAATAGGGGTGAGTACGAGTAGCAAAACTAGAAGACATTGTCATATCACTAGTCCTGCCACAGAATTCTAACTGAAGGCTTGAATTTAAATGAAGATTTCCAATTGAATTCACATTCCAGAAAGGCATCAGATTGCAATCAGTGGCAGAGCTTTGCTTCGCTTCCTTACCAGCCTAATTAATAGTTCAGTCAGTATATGCTAACAGCATTCTATTACATGTTATGAATACCAAGTAAGATGTATAAAGCCTACTGAAATGTCTACAGTTCTATTGGTGCACTAAAGGTATTTAACTGACTGGTTTGTAGGTGACTTGAGCAATACTTTCACAGTTTAAACTAGCTTTCCAGACAAACATATTATACACTAGGTTGATTTTTGTACTGCTGGTAGGTATATAGGGTGGCTATGATGCAGACAAAAGTGTAAATACAGGTTGTCTTGTTATAAATGTAACGTGGTTTACAGTTGACTTCCTCTGAAATGAGGAATAAACAGATCAGACAGTTATGGAATTTGACCAGTGCTAACTAATATCTGGTTTCAAAGTATAGGGGAAAAAAATCCCTAAGAATGCATAGAATGTACTTTTTTCTTTTCTTTTTTTTTTTGTAGAAACTGCATTTTAAAATACTGACATCACAGAAATGTTTTAATAATCTTAACAAAAATGTCGTACATATTCTGAATAAATCATGATGCTGAACCTTGGGTGGTTAAGTCTGGTTTTCACATGGATGTCAATGACCATCTTTTTTGCTCTTTAGGCACATTTGTACAACAATAGTCACTTTTAACACTTCACTCCAACATCTGCACAACCTTCCCTTCTTAACTACCCCACAAACCCAAACCTTGCTGTGGAATGATAGTTACTCCTGAGGGGATTCTGTGCCACTGCACATGTACGCAGAGTTCATGTCCCCTGCAGCTTTCTTTGCTTCCCTGCAGAGAAATGATTTCTGAAGGCAAAGCAAAGGAAAGCCATAAGAGCGCTCATGCACCCCTCCAGGGGTGCTTCAATTTGGGCATCCGGAGTAGCTGGGGGAGATGTAAATCACTGCCAGAGAAGTGGTGGTAGAGGAGGGGGAGTGGGACTATACGAGCGAGCAACTCTGTCACTCGCTATCACAATGGTCCTGGTGTGGAGGGGCTAGGCTTCAGGGTGTTTCTGATGAGGTAGGTGTGGGCTGGCCCTGTCCCCCTCAGGCAGAGTAGAATGTTAACACTGCCTACTTAGTGAATTGTTCCCATTGTTAGTGAATTCCCCCAGGAGTATAAAACAGGTGTAAAAGTTTTAAGGCTCCCTTACAGTGCCAGAGTGGTGCAAATGGCCAATTTGAAACTGACAAGAAAGCTGGGCAGCTAGAGCCCAGCTGCCCCCGCTCCCCTGGAGAGCTGGGTGGCTGGACCCCATTCCTGGTGGGGAACCGGGAGCCGAGAAGCCCTGGGTGGCCTACCAGGAGCCTGTGGGATATCCAAGCTCCTGGCAGGAAGCTGCCAGCAGAGCTCTCAACACTGCCCCTCTTAGGTTGGTGGAAGCACTCCTGGTGAGGATGTGCACCACTGACCTAAGGAAGGTATTGTGGACATGAACCGCCGCACTAATTACTGTGGTGGCTCTAAGTTGACGTAGGTCGACTTCTCTTTGTAGTGTAGACATAATCTTAGTGATTAGACTGGTCTAAATTTTTGGACTGAAAAATCTTCCTATTAAATGTTCTCCATGAACTGTTTACTACTGACCTTTCTGGAGATGGTCAGTAGGCAATATAAATTGTGAGTTTGATTCCGAAGCTCTCACTTGGTCTTCAGTTGTCTATGATGTAATACTGAGCATATGGCTGCACATATTTGTTGACTAATAACTAGAAATAAAGGGTCAAACCTAGATACATTACTATTAGACAAAGGGATTTTGTCTCCAATGCTCCCCACTCCCATTCTCCAGCCATCTCAGCAGTTCACCTGAATCCCTGCCTGAGTCATTTCTTCTTCCAAAAGGATGTCAGTCATCTGCTGCAGGCACCATGAACTCTTGAACATGGCCCAGAATCCTCTGATGCTGCAAAGTAGATTATAGGCAGCCCTTAATCCTATCTGCTTTTCTGTCATTTTCTCATTGCACTGGCTTCCCATTTGTTTTTGGGTGCAATTCCAAGTTTTATTTTTGATCTACAGTGCAAAGCATTACATGGTTTAGGACTTGGTCTCTTTTTCCCTGTGCACCATCAGAGAACAGCAGAGATCATCTGGAGGCACTTTTGCTGATAGCTTAACTTTATTGACCCCTGAGTGGTACAGCCATCTTCTTGGTCAAGCACATGCTTGATTTAAACTCATCAATACATTATTTATGATTGATAGGGAGTACAGGGAAGGGGGCTGTTATTCCAAAATATGTCAGCTGGTGGGTCCCCAGTGGGTCATCTTCAGCTGGGGAAGTGCATGAGTGTAGCAAGCTCTGACTGGGCTCCTTTCCCCACCCCTCCCTGTTTCATGTGTAGGGATTGGCATTGGACAGGAGTCAAGACTCTTTCATACCAAGGGAATCCTCAGCCAGGAAAAGCGATGTGCTTTCTGGCTTTTTTCCTGTGCCAGAGTGGCACAATGGGGCTAGATTACAGCTCAGGATCTAGTTTACATATTGTGCCTTTTTTTCTGTATTGTAGTTTAAATAAATTACCAGAATAATTGAAACTGGTGTGATTATATTGTTATTTTGACAAATAAAATATGCAGATTTTTAAAATACTTTGTGCAGAATTTTTATTTTTTTTGGTACAGAATTCCCCCAGGAGTGTAGAGTTGGTTAAAATAGTGCAGAGTTGGTTAAAAACAGGCTGCACTGACTTCCCCGGTCTCCATCTTTTACTTAACATAGAGTTATAGGGGATGTTTTGGATGCTTTGCCATTAATAGTAAGTTTAAAATGATTACACAACTACTGATCTTAGGACTTGATGTGACCTGTTCTTTATCATCAGTTTTGTTTAGATGGACATATATGTATTTTAGTTGTACAAATGCCTCCACAAAACTGAATATATAGTGAAAGAAAGCAAGTTTCCTGACTTACGGGACATTATCAACTTGAAATCCTAGTCGGTTAAAAAAAATAAATTGTTAGTAGTTACAAGTATGCACCTATACGCTTCAAGTTCTGTCCTAACAATTACACAATCTTCCCCCTCACAATTTTTTCTCACCTAGTACAGCGTGAAAGACCTACAGAAACAGGAGAAAGTGAAACTGCATTTGACATTTTTTTTGTATAGTGTCAAAGTAAACAAATTGAACACAGATTTTTTTTCTAAGCTGCTAAGTAATTTTAGATATTACCTATACAGTTGTCAGTAACAACAAATTTAACAAATGTTATTTTATGTACTACTGGTGTCCACTTTCTTTACGGAATCAAAAACTACCACATCAGTTATTTGGGGGATGTTTATAGGATAGTGAGTTTTTGTAAATTCTATCTTTGACAGTGTGAAAGCATTGTGAGAAATCTTTTGGGTTGGCCTGTCACACCTTCAAAAAAAATCAAATAAAAACTGGATTGCCTGAAGAATTTGGCAATCATGGACAGCATTTTGAAAAAAAAATCTGGCTTTCTGCCCATGCAAATCCGTATGATTAAGTATAATGGTAGCCAGGCATTTCTTGTGCAATAGTTATATAAGAGAGTTTCAAAGCTCTTTAAGCAGCAGACTCTAGTTATTTTATACTGGAAGGTATTAGCATGTCTCTAAGCTCCCATTTTAGTGTGTTGCTGTGGGTGCTTCTTGTAGTAAGGTAAGTTTTGCACTTCTATCAGTGATTCAACTTTATGTATGAAGAATATAGTACCTCCTATGATGCTGGATGATTAAAGATGACCATTTATATTACCACTGTTATACAATTACCATCAATCTTGTACAGAGTGTCTCATGTAAGGTGTCCATGGAAACGTTACAATCTAGCAAGTATGATTATCCTGGTTAAATCCTTTATCATCTTTGTATCTGAAGTTATGAATATTGGGCATATACTTGTATCATAAACCTGTGTTGTATCCCTGGATTTACTTCAGGGCTAGACAGCTATGTATTGATGGCCCATCAAGGACACTCAGCTCTCACAATGGGCCAGTGAAGAAACTCATCCCACCCAGTAGCTCTTCCTGAGGATGTCTGAGACAGCAAGGAGCCAATGGTCATCCTCTGTGATTCAGCAAAATATGCAAGGGCATGTGACATGCTCACAAGACCCTGGACTCCATCTTGGGCCAGTAACTTTCCACGTACAGGGGCTGTGGGCTTTGTTTGGGACAGTAAATGTCCATGCAGACAGCCACAGGATATAAAAGCACACCTGAGACATCTCCTTGTTGCCTCTTTCCTGCTCTGGTTCTCTGGACTGTGGCTTTACAACTAAAAGGAGCATTTTGAACTATGGACCGAGGAGCTTCCATTCTTTTGGAAGTTACCAGAGAGATTTTACAAGCCAACAGTCTATTCCATCACTGCTACAAACCTGATATAAGGACTTTGCAATCTGTATGTATATGATCTATTAACCATTTATAACGCTTTGCTTTTCTTGTATGATTACATCTTTAGTTAGTTTACTAACTAAAAGGATTGGCTGACAGGGTGATATTTGGGTAAGATCTGAGATTCATACTGACCTGGGGGGGAGGGGTGTCTGATCCTTTGGGATTAGAAAGAACCTCACATATGGTGAAATGGGTTTTCAGTAACCTCTCACTATATTAGATTGGGTTTCCCCAGGGAGCCAGGGGCTGGAATGCATTAAGGGGACTGTGTTTGGCTTCTGTTCAGTACCACACTTAACCAGTGTAGTACTGCAGAAGCTCTTTTGTTACTGGTTTGGTCAATCTAAGTATAGACTAGACCAGGGGTAGGCAACCTATGGCATGCGTGCCGAAGGCGGCACGCAAGCTGATTTTCAGTGGGACTCACACTGCCCGGGTCCTGGCCACCGGTCCAGGGGGCTCTGCATTTTAATTTAATTTTAAATGAAGTTTCTTAAACATTTTAAAAACCTTATTTACTTTACATACAACAATAGTTTAGTTATATACTATAGACTTATAGAAAGATCTTCTAAAAACGTTAAAATGTATTACCGGCATGCGAAACCTTAAATTAGAGTGAATAAATGAAGACTCGGCACACCACTTCTGAAAGGTTGCTGACCCCTAGACTAGACCATCAGTTTTTGGGGATTGTCTACCCTATTTCTTGCAGTCTGCCCTGAGTGTGGCATTATCAGTGTGGTCTATCCCAGACACTGGTCATACCTCCCAAAGTTACAGTATTTTGAATACAGAATGAAATTTGGTAAGTTACGCCATCAGTTAAAATAAATCCTTTTAAAGAAATTTAGCACCTTGTATCAGACACCTTTTTGTCCCAAATTTTCAGATCTGGTGTGGTCTACCTGTGCACGCTGGCAGAGAGGTGTATTTAATTGATATTTAAGAGACAAATTTGTGAATGGAAGATACCAGACATACATGTTGCCTTATCTTGTTAGCTAAAGGTTGCCCTACAACCTTGAGGGGAAAAAGTCTTATTTGATGGTGGGTTATTGGATTATCTTGCTCATATACCAAAAACCGAAAGAACCTAAACAATTCATAGTATTTCTTTTCCTGCGAGGAAGATAAACGTGGATGTAGTATCACCTGCCTACCCAGTTATGAAAGGGGTTTGTTCCTTTTATAGAAGTGCTCCCCAGGCATAAATACATTTTGATGGGCAAGGGTGAATAGATTTCATACCTCAGCTAGTAACTTTTCATAACACTTTCTGAACAGGTGCTTTATAATCCTAATGGGGGAAGTAAATTTGTCTGAAAGACCCCATTTCCAGATATTTACATTCATAAGCTCCTACAAAAAAACACTGCAGTTCTACTGTACCACTTGTAAAAGGACATCAAGAGTTTGCTTTACAAACATTTTGCAAAAACCTTTCTTCTCAGGTCAGCTGCCCTTTAAAAAAATGCTAACAATGCTCTGTGTATTAGGTTGAAATACCTAGATAATCTAAAATGCAAGTTAATCATGTTGACTCATCCCTAGCTGTGGGAGATAATCTAAAATTCATCTGAAGCTTAAAACCAGGCTATACTATGGCCAGGTCTACACTACACACTTACATCAATATAACTATGTTGGTCAGGGATGGGAAACATCCACACCCGAGTGATACAGTTATACTGACAGGTTTCAGAGTAATAGTCGTGTTAGTGAGCTGTAGCCCACGAAAGCTTATGCTACAATAAATGTGTTAGTCTCTAAGGTGCCACAAGTACTCCTATTCTTTTTGAGTTATACTGACCTAACCCCCAGTGTAGACAGCGCTGTGTCGATAGGAGAGCTTCTCCCATCAACATAGCTACCACCGCTCATGGAGGTGGATTAACTACATGGATGGGAGACGCTCCCGTCAGCATAGTAGCGTCTTCACTAAATCGCTACAGCACTGCAGCTGGGCCACTGCTGCTTTTTAAATGTAGATCTGCCTGTGGCTCTTTACATCCAGTTGCTATTATGGTTCTTACCTATGGACTACTGTATTTTAACTCTGCTGGTAAGATATTCTTGGCAGGTTCTAACACAGATGGAACCACTTAATTGTATAGTAAGTAGAGCAACAAGGTGAGTGAGGTAATATCTTTTATTGGACCAACTTCTGTTGGTTGGAGAGACACGCACTTTGGAGCTTACACAGAGCTCTTCTTCAGGTGTGGGAAACTTAATCAGAGTGTCACAACTAAATACAAGTGGAACAGACTGTTTAGCATACGTAGTTGACATATATTTCAATGGACCATTCAAGGTGAAGTAGCCCATTAACACCCCTCCAGTCAGTAAGGGAGGAAATGAAGGGGGGAGAAGCAGCTGGGGGTAGGGTTGTTCGTTGGTTATAGATTGTTGTAATAAGTGGCTTCCTTTACTTCCTATGACTAAAGTGGTGTATTTTAATCATAGAAAACAAATTTTAATTTCAGCTCCTGGTTTAGAAGATGCCTCACACGTATCTTCTGCACCAAGATTCTGATATCCTGTTTGCAGGAGACCTGAGAAACAGGTGTTTAATTTTTTCCTAGGGCATTCAGAAAGCAGAATTCCTACACTTGTTAGGTCTCTGGCTTCTAACACAATTGTGGCTAGACCCTTTTCCTTGTCTACAAACCATAACTGTTAGTCTAATTCCTCAGAAGGGAGGAACAAGTTCAGAGGGGCTTAGAAGAAAATTTAGGCAACTTTTCAGAGACCAAGATCTTCATCTTACCTCACGTGCAAAGAAAAATCCAGAAATGAACCATCTTGTGAGCATTCTGTCTGTTGCTTTTATAAACCCATATGCAGGGTCCCGAATGGGTGGGTGCTGTAGACCCACACCGAGGAGGAACCCAACACCCATAACTCCTAGGGATTTCAGTGGGAGTTTCAGCTACTCCACCCTTCTCATGATCAGGCCAACACAAGGTTTTCCCTTCCCTCAGGGACCGAGCATGTTGCTGGCTAGTGGAAACAGACTCTGCCAGCCATGGAATAAAGGGCTGAGATCTGGCCTCAGCGTTAGTCTTTTGAATGGTGAATTGTGCTAACCCGTGGGGCCATTGCAGGCAGGCAGAGTCAGCTGCAGGCTGATGCAACTTCAGTATCATTCTGCTAACCCCACTAATCGCCCTCCTGTGCCTGCATAACTATCCTCTGCTCCCAACCCAATTTCTCCCATCATCCTATGTACAACATTGTGTCCTACCCATGGGTGTGCACCCAGCCCTGAGCTGGAGCTAAGGGAAGCTTTATTTATTGTGTTCAACTGAAGAGTGAGAAAGCCCACTAGAGAAAAGAAAAAAAGTAAATCCACTAAATGGTGGGGAGGGCAGGGAATGAATGCAAGTAATTTATAGCTGCTTCAATGGTATTTTGAAGAAATTAATTTTTAATCTACCTTGAGTCCAAGTGTGATCACCTCCAATATGTGCTTTGGTACAGTCTTGATTTTCTGTATTACTATTAATGCCCTGCCTTATTGGCAGCACTGTAGTCCGCAGCATGCTGCAAGCATGCACAGTGCTGTTAAATCAGATCCAAGACAAATTCCCTGTACCAAGGCTCTTGTCAATTGACTCAGACTAATATGGTTCTTGGATAGCACAACAAGGGGTGTAGTATAAGAGCCTGGAGAGATAGATCGCTGGATAGACAATCCAGGGGATAACTCTTCAAGGATAAGACAGCAGATCTGATGAGATCACATAAGGAGGCTTTAGAGAAGAAGGTGGCTTTAAGAAGAGGATGAAAGGAAGAAAAAATGCTTGATGGCCAGGAGGCTCTTCCAAGCAGCATGAAAAGCATTCTAGGGAGCATCGAAGAAACAGCAAGCCAAGTTATTATCTACATTAAGGTTTCTCAGACTAAGTGCTTGTCTGCTCTAACTCTACCAATGTAGTTAAAAGCCCCATAGAGTGGGTACAGTTATACTGGTATGGAAAAGTGCTTTAGTGGTATAGCTTATTATGGTTTGGGAAGCAAAATAAGCTATCTGGGTGTAAGGTAACTTTTATAGAGGTATACATTGATCTAGACCAGTGCTTATATTGTTATTACTAGATCCGTTAAAAAAAAAAATGCCACACTCCAACTGACAGTTATAGCAGTATAGCTTTTCTAGTGTAAACCAGGCCTTAGACCACCCTTCATGGCCTAAAATACATAGAAGAATTTGACTTTTTCCCTCCTTTTCATTACCCCAAGACATTTTTAATAGAGAACAGTAGGAAACATAAAATACTTCTATTTTTTTAAAAGGATATACTTATTTTAAACACAACCACCAGAGGGACCCAGTTCCCTTGTCTCACTGTAGGACTTGGCAAAAACAGAAACATTTTCTAAGTATTCTACATACTATAGACAGTTTGGGCAGCCTTTGCTGTGGCATAAGTGAATATGATAAAGAAAAACATCCTTGTTTCTCCCCTGGACTTGTATGAGCTTTATGTGTACCAGCTAGGATATGTATCATTCACTAAAGTCACAGCGAAACTCTTGATCTTAACATTAGGTGGCTGGATATATGTGTCTTTTTCTTCTCCTATCATTTAATCTAAAGTATCACTGACCCCTCCTTTTCATTTTTATGTTGTGAATTTTTTAAAAACATTGTCCTAGGGTAGAAGTTTCAACGGTACCTAAGTGGTTTAAGAGCCTAAAAATTGAAACTAAAGATTTTATGCTTAGTCTTTATTATGAGATTCTTTTGTTTATTCCCACTAAATATATAGCCAAGAGCTTTGTGACATTTCTGGGTGCCGTTACTGCAGTATCTCCCCCAAACATCCCTAGAGTGCACAATTACATTTGTACTGAAGACGTGCCCAAAGCTATGTTAAATACACGTGGCATACAAAAAGCATCAAATCCTTAAGCCCAGGCTACTTGCAAAGAATGGAAAACAGCCAAAAGTTGCACAATGTTAAATTCACAAAACTTCTCTTCAACCCTGTTATACAAATGCTTTTCTATTGCTCTTTCCCAGAACATTATGCGTTGTGGTTTGCTCAACCCCATGTGATTTTAATCAACCTTTCTAAAAGGGAAACCTACCTGACTCAGTATTAGTATCTAGCAGTCTGTTACTCACAGGAAGTCAAGAAATAAACAACATTTGAAGTCTCAAACTTTCCTAGTTAAAAGGTACACAGTCAACTTGAAATCTAGTCCATTGGAAAAAGTTAAAAGTAGGTTCAGTTATTATACCCGTCCTTGAGGTGCCCCACAATCAATGTTTGTGGTTTTTACAATCACATTGTCCTTTTGAAAATATTTCTCTCCTCTTTGACATGCAAGTGCTGCCAAATGCACAAACTAAAAGTAGATACAATTGATAGAGAATTTTTCTGTATTGCCTTTGTTACCATAACCATAGGAGCAGGCAAAAAAAACAAACACACCCCACACCTGATAGAAATGCAATGTAAGCTGACAGTGCCCTTTCTGGGCTCAAGCTAACCCCCACTGAAGACTCCCCATGACTGCAATGGAGCTGGATCAGATCCTAAGATTCCTGTATTCTAATTTGATCTCACTAGTTCCCATCAGGCTCCATGTTATAGGGATATCTATAGCACAGTATTGTAACAATCTTTTAATGTGTTCAACATATTCAATATATTAATGCAAGTAAACTAATTCACAGGTGAACTGACAACCCAAGTAACTTGCCCTACCAGCTCTAGGACTTGTAGGTTATGCTGAACAAAAGGTGATCTTCCTTACATGTACTGAAATACCAGCACACAGAGTATCAGCTTGCCACCATTGCATTTTCTTGCTTTTGTGGATGGAAGTCAGATCTTTGTGTTTTAATTATATTGGATGTATTTCTATTTAAAAGCAAGCAGACAGCTTGCTGCCCACACTACTATCAAAAATTGGCACAGAAATGAAATCACACTTGACCCTAACCAACAGCAGTGACATTTATAGACAGGTCCAGACGGGACACTGGATCCAAATCCTGAACTTTGGGGGAACAGAGCTAGATCTCAATTTCTCAGCTCAGATGCTACTTGAAAGGAAGGATGGTCTTGGGTTAAGGCATTGGACTGGAGAAATGGGTTCAATTACCAGCTCCACTGCAGATTTCCTGTGACGTGGGGCAAGTCACTTATTTAGTCCATCTGTAAAATGGGGTTACTACCACTTCCTTTCTCCCATTGTCACCTATTTAGATTATAATCTCTCTCTAGGTATTTGTACAGTACCTAATACGGTATAATGGGGCCCTACTATCAGTTGTGGCTCAAGCATTACTGTAACAGTCCATTGCCTGCCTCTCCCTCATTCCAGTCAGGTGAAGCTAGTGCCAGAGCACTCCTGCTCATCTTTGCAGCCATCTCCAAACCTCGCACAGCAGAATTTACCAAGCACCTTATTCTAGGTAGTGGACAAAGATCCTAGGAGCTCTATTGGCCCCTCTCTAAGCAAGAGACTCCAGAACTCCCAGCCCCACGATCAGGGACTAAAAGATGGCTCTAAGCAGAGCCGCTAGGAGAGGTTAGTAGACCTAAAACCCAACTAGACCTGAGGGCATCTGCTGCAGCTCTGGAGAGAGACTGTTGAGAGAGAGGAGTTGTTGGGTTGTTTTTTGTTTTTTTTTGGGGGGGGGGAAGGATAGACTGATAAATTTATCGGGTGAAGAGAGAGAAGAATCAAATCAGAACAGAAGATAGGTGACTAATTTGGGGAAGAGTTGATGAATTTGGGGGCATGCAGAGAACTCATGTCAAGGTGAAGAGTAAGTGAATGAAGAGGTGGCTGAGTTAAGGTGTGAACAGTGTGGGGGATGAGTGGGGTTGAGAACTGAGTGAAGCTGAGTGGGGGGTTGGTGCACAAGACAGCTGTGAGAAAGACTGGCATGAAATGTTAGTAAAAACAGGTCTCTCCAATGGGGGGTGAGAATATACAGGGAAAAGGGCATGAGAGTCCAGGTGTATGCTTGTGAGAGTCCATCTGTCTGCACTGTGTGTGTGTGTGTGTGTGTGTGTGTGTGTGTGTGTGTGTGTGTGCAAGAGAAAGTGTGAATGTGTTACAGAGACAATCAGTCCATTTGTCCTTGAACGTGGATTTGAATGGGGAAAAAGGAGATTGTTCTCTTCATGGTAAGGGTGGGCACGTAGATTTTTGATTAATTTTTTTTTTTTTTTTTAGAATAGGTGTGGAAAGCAGCTATACGTCCCTTTTTTAACTTGGCTTTCTTGTACACATTAAATGATTTGGATCAGATACTTGCTTTTACTCCTACTTCAGGATTTTTGAAGATTGGTTTATAGTGACTGCAAGTGTACATGGATATTGATAAGTGCCGTGTAACCCTTCCAACGCAACATTGCTATTAACCATGATAGTATTGCATACCAGATGACACCAATATTAATGGTAGTAACAATACTCACTTTCCCATTGCATAGGCGTAGGGAAGCCAAGCTCACAGAAGGTTCAGCAGAACCCACTGAGGAGTGAACAGAGCTCCCTCTACAGCGACTATGTTGGTTGCAGTTCACATTTAACGTTTTCTTCACAAGGACCAGGAAAAAAAATTTTTTTAATGGCAGCTGAGATTCTGCCATTAAAATCTCCTACTGAGCTGGGGACACTGGAGTTTTGCAAGGCTGATCTATATAGAAATGAAGACATTACTATAAGATACACTTTAGAACAGTGGTGGGCAACCTGCGGCCCGTCAGGGTAATCCACTGGCGGGCCAAAAGACAATTTGTTTACAGTGAACGTCCGCAGGCACGGCCGCCCACAGCTCCCAGTGGCGGCAGTTTGCTATTCCTGGCCAATGGGAGCTGTGGGAAGCAGCGGCCAGCACCTCCCTGTGGCCCGCGCTGCTTCCCGCAGCTCCCATTGGCCAGGAACGGCAAACCGCGGCCACTTGGAGCTGTGGGCAGCCGTGCCTGCGGACGGTCAATGTCAACAAACTGTCTCGCGGCCCACCAGAGGATTACTCTGACGGGGTGCGTGGCCCGTGGGCCGCAGGTTGCCCACCACTGCTTTAGACGGTAAAGCCATGTCAATGTAAGCAAGACACACAGTTAGGTCATCTGGGCTCTTCACCCTCGGAGGTTCATGACCAACACCCAGGACCAAGTGCAGATGGTAGACGAAAGTCCCAATAATGTCTTCATTAACTTAATCAGATAAATGGCTACCTCATTTCTAATAGCTGTTTTTCTAACTATTACCACTTTATAGCACTTAACTCTTTTTCCTCACATGGATTCTTTGTACAGAAGTTGTTTTCATTATATGTCTTTGGGTTAAGCAAGAGTGGTAGGAAGTAATCTATATTAATTACATTGATATAAAAATAGAAATTTTAATACCAGCAAAAACTATGCAAATTTGTAGAACTAAAGCCAGACAACAGATCCCAATCAGCACCACGATTTCACTGGAAATATTAACACCATCCGAAAATTAGTTCAGACAAGAGATATTAGTGAGTGCCTACCTACAAAACAAACTAACCACTCCCCCCCGCCCCACTGACTAGTTTGTTTCATTGTGCAAACAAGACAATTTTTTGTTTTGGTTCTGAGACTCCATTTTTGTATAATGTCACATGTTTACTTTCTGTACAAATACAAAAAAGAATAATGTTTCATTGTTTGGTACATCAGAACAAGACTCCATGTGTCTTTGAAGTTTTGGTCCTGAATTATATAGCTCACAATTCTAATATTGCAAAATACTAGTTAAGACTCCTATGGGAACCTTCGGAAAATGGAAACTAAATGATTAATCCCCTAGGAACAGTGGCATAAAATACAGGGCAGCGTTAAGGTTGTCTGGTTGCCTCAGTGCCTGATTTGCTAGGGGAACGGACACTGTGTTTGTGAGTGTCTGCAGCTGTGTGTCTGTGAGGGGGCCACGTACACTGATATTGCTTTAAACCATACTGCCTGGGTTTTGTGGTTAGTATTCTAGTCCATTAGCAATCTTTGCTGTTTTTTGCAATTGTTTATGTTTGAATAGATTGTTAAAATTTAAATTTTTTTTTAAGCCTGGTTTCAAGACACTAATGTGACTCTCAAGAGATGTGTGTGCATGCAAACATGGTCATTTCACTTCTCAGTCCCTGGACTAAATTATGGTAACCTGAAGTCTTGACTGCCTCAGGGTTCTGTTTCTAGTATTTCTGCTTGAAAGCACTCTGAAGCAGCCTGCTACCAGGCTTACACGTATCTTCCTTCCAAGCATCCAGAGACACTTCTCACCTTTCTTTAGTCCGTGTGACATTGATGGCAAATCTGATACCACTGCACATCGTGGTCGACGCTACAATAAATATGTCAGTCCATCACAGACATGATCTGAAGCTGCCAAGAGGCCTTTTTCCTAATTAGACATATCTGATAGAAAGATCACACAAAGAACAAGTTACCTGGCACTGAACTACTGAGCAGACCTCAAAGCACTGAGGTGGTCTGCTGAAAAAGTGCTTTAACGTAGCCATCGACAAACTGATAAAAGAAAATGGAACAGGGCAAGATTGAGTCCAAGTGCCAGAAATACCATGGATGTGCCAAAGTACCAAAAAACCCAGGTACTGGAGCAGTACAAACCGAACAGAGGCTGATAGGCCTAGAAAATTAGGGCAGTTACTGAACCAACTGCAAGGAAGACTAGTACATTTAAGAGACTTTATAAGAGCTGGAGTGATGCAGAAGCACAGCAAACAGAAACCTGTTCACCAAACAGTGGCCAGGAAAGGACTGACTAGAAGGCTTGGAGAACAGCATTTATAACCTGCATGGATTAGTGAACAACATGCAGCAGGAAGCCTGGCTCACACTGTACCATGCTACTGCTGTCCTCAAGGGTCAAAATTCATGAAGACTCTGCAAAACCAATCAAACTCCCATTAAGGGGCTAAAATCCTGTCTGTAAAGGGTTGGGCTTTTTTTCCCACCAGTGTAGCTACACTAATACAAACCACCCACCCTGTGTAGACTCATTGCACTGGTGTAAAACACGATTTGCATCAATACAGCTCACCCACTAAGTCTAAAAATTGACACCAATTTTTTCTCAACCTCCTCTCAATTAAAAAACCCCACACATCTGGATAATTAAAAACAGAGTTTATCAAGGAAACAAATGGCAGACCCTTGGCTGTAGATGTAGTGTCACTGAATGCTAAAAACAGACACCACCACCCCCATTTTATCAGATTATAAATTAGTTGCTGCGGAGTAGGCTTTAAAAAGTTACATAATTACAAATAACCACCACGTTGTTTCCAAGAACCTTTATACATCTTTTTAATTAGATTAGCTTTACAAGCAACTTGAGAGCTCTTTATAATGAACACTGCTTTTCAAATTACATGACTTTATAGGCAATCTGTAAATGAATCCTGAATTTCTTTGCCTGTTATAGAAAAAGGTCTTGTGTTTTACAGCTGGCTAATGTCATGAATAAAAATAGTATTATGAAGCTTTATCTTTAACCAGGACTAAACACATACAGGTCATAAGACAGTTTAAAAAATAGTTTTAAACAGGGACCTGCTTTGTGACGCTCAAGATTGAAGATTCAACTGACATGAAATGAACAGATTCTAAAAGGATACTGTTAAAGAAATGGCTGCTCTGATTTGTTGACCCTTTTGTAATGATTGACAAGAAATGATGAAGCAAAAAATTAAGCACTTTTTTTAACCTGTCTGGCAAGCAGAAACCTATACAGTGATTAGAATTTGATACTTTGCATACCTGCAGCAATAGAAGTTTGAATTACAGAGGGACTGGAACAGAATTGAAAGGTTTATGCTGTGCATTTCTGAAACAAAACCAATCAAATCTCCATTAAAATAATACAAAAGCAGATAAAATTAAAAGTGGTGGCTTTTTTGTGTGTTTGTTTTGTTAAAGCTGGCCTAATGCAATGCACTGCACTGCAGACCAGACTGTAATGAAGATTTGCACTCCTTGGTCAGGCTGGCAGAGGCACTTACAGTAGAGGTGTCTTGTCTGATTTTCTGGGAAGGGAGGAAAGAGAAACTAAGCTGTAAAGGCTGAGAACTAGTTAAGGTCTGAACAAAATGAGAATTTTTCCATAAGGTCTCCTCCATTGTATCACAATAATGAGTTTCCCCCTGCCTCCCTCCCCACCGGTCAGTTTGTCACTAAATAAAATATGGGTTGTTGAATTGGTTTTGTTTTTTTTCCCCCCATGTTTTACATGAATAGTAATCTTTTTAATAAAAATTACTGAGCTTTCCATAGAAAAGGTCTCTGATTGAATACAAACTATACAGATGCTAAAATTGTCGAAAGTTGTAATATTATATACAGAAATATTTCTGTACACTCACATTGTTTTGGCTATGTAAGGAAATCAAGGACAGATAGACACTTGTAAATATGGATGCTGCCTTTTAGGATTTTCTTTGTTCTCTCAAACTTTAAAAGCTCAAGCCTAGAACATCCATCTCTTAAGTAACAGACTTTCAAAGCTTTTGGATGCCTCATCTTTATTCTGTAAAGTCCGTTTTTCCTTTTAAAAAAAATGAAAAATGTAAAAATAAAGTAATTTTTTTTCATTAAATACTCAGGACTGATCAACGGCCAGTGCCTTTTTGGGGAAATCCTTCAGCAGAGTGACAATCTGAAAATGTATTACACATGAAGCCTGTAGTGATGCACTTCAGCCTCAATGTATTGAATGTTCCCTTGATACTATATAATAGACCAAGGAGCCAGCCTGCAGATCAGACGGGACACCAATACTCAGAAAACACAAAGTCTGTGAATTTCAATGTTCTATTAGCTTATGTACAGTAAAAACAACTTTCAGAAAGGAAGAAAGGTGGAATTCTCCTGTCAAATACATAGGGAGGAGGTTCTGGGTACCTATAAAAGCCTAGGAAAGCCCTTATGTATCCTAGGAACTTGATGGTATTTACCAGGTCCCCAAAGCCACCTACAGCATGGATAGTGTCAAGTTCACTTAGTGCCAGTCACTTAAAAAAAAAAAAAAAAAAAAAGATATAGAATCCTTCCCCTCTGTGGATTCAACATACAACACCATGAATTAGAAGTTGCTGATAGTAAGATAGTGATTTGTTTCTGTTAACAAGTTTCATAAAGGACACAGTCAAAAACAATACAGCAGCAATCTTTAAAAGTTCAAATTAGTGTGAGATATGAATATAAAACAATCAGGTTTTTAGCTGGTAATTAAAGTGCTCCTTTTCTGACTTTAGATGTAAAGAAAATTAAAGTGATCATCAGTTACTGGCAATTCTTATATTAAATTAGGTCTTTCATGGCAGAACACAGTATGAACAGTTTTACAAAAATAGATCAATGATATTTTGGAGAATACTGTATTTTTACTCAATTTTGATAAATTGTACCTGGTCATACAAAAATTACCCCAAATCCAAACTTTACCATATAAAAAAAGGGAGAGATGAATTGGATGACAGGTCTGGCAAAATATAAGAATGGAAAAATTCTATGTAGGGCACTTATTTCATGTCCATATGTGTACGCTATTTCTTACTGATTGCTTATCTTCTTTACATAAGCAGTCACAGGTCTGGAGTCACAGTCACATAGCACAATGGTTCAGCAGTCAAAATCTTCTGTTTGATGCAACACTGAAACGCTGTGTTTGTTTCCTTATTAAAACGTTGATTTCTTGTCAATTTTTCTTTATCCCATTATTCACATTCAAAAGTTAATAGTTTACTGGGGGAAAGTAGCAAGGAGAGTTGCTAGATGAAATCCTTTATAAAACGTCTTTCCCAATTGAGTCAGAAGGTTTATTGAGTTCAACCCTAACACCTTTTTCACCTGCAGAAAAATAAAAAAATACATCAGCATAATATTTAAGCATTTGCTAAAGAGTGTGCTATAATAAAACTACTGTGCCACTTCTATGCCTTCCTGTTGAAAGTTTGGTACCAGGCAAAATAGGTATTTTCAAAAGGTGTTCGACACGCTTCAGAAAATAAAATACAAATTCATACACTTACTACCTCCTTATGGGCCAAATTCTGAGCAGCTACTTTTATATTCAGGAGAAAATTTTCAAACTTTGGTGCTTGAAGTTTGGATCCTAGGTGTCAATTGACTGAATTATGGCTGAAAATTGAGTCATTTATTTAGCTGTTCAAATATGGAGTTAAGAGCCTAACTTCAGACAGTCCATTTTGAAAGTGTAGGGCTCAGTCCTTACACAGGCAAACTCGCAAAGAAGTCAAGTGAACCTCAGAATTTGGTCCATCATCATTTTACTTTTGTGAAGAGAATTACTGAAGAGAAGAGTGTGTTAAATCTTTGTCCTTTTTAATATATAACAGCCTACCTGAGGTATACCCTAAATTGCCATCTTTCCTGCCCTTTTCGTTAGAAGTGAACTGTAATACTTTAAAGTAAAATAGAACTGTTTAAGTCTCCAAAATCATTAACAGAAATCAAGTATTTAGTTTTGTAATTTTTAAATCTATATAGATTAATGGTAAACCAAAAGAAAGACCCATCATCTACCAAGACCAGAGTTGAACTGCTCAGATTTCTGCATTCCCTAAAGCAGAGAAGGAGCTACATTCCTCATACTGCTTTAGTAGTCCATGTCGTCATCAACTGTACCAGGGAAAATAGAAATCGTAAGCAGCGTGTGCATCTGCTCCCACATTTGGCTCCCATTTAAATGAGAGTCAAAACCCTCATTGACTCAGAGGAAGTCAGATTAGAACCAGATTCTCAAGGTGGTGAAAGTCACCATAGAGCCACGGACTTCATTAGTACTATTCTAATTCCCAGCAGCTGGGAATCTGGCCCTATAATTATATATGCAAAAATATTTAATATAAAATATTGACCTTTACTGCCAATGCTATCAACTACTTCACATTAATTTCATGTATGACAGCAGAACTAAGCTGCTCATTCTGATAAAGCTTGCTTATTTGCACAGGAAAATTAAATCAACTTCCTCTTGAAGGGCAATCCACAAGGCGAAGGCAGATTTTAGCTAAGTGGGCTTAGGGCAGCCTTGCAGAAGAAGCGACTATCACAAAAATCAACATTCGTAAATGAATACATTCTCAATTCTTTTATTCCAGATATTCAGTTTTAGCTTTCTTTGCTTTTCAATACACACACTCTATTCAAGCTGATTTATCAAGTCCTGTCCAATTGTTAAAATTATCTTCTATTTTAGGTACTTGCATGGCCCCCATTACTCTCTAATGTATTTATCCTAGGTATTAGGGATGGGGAGAAGTAATATCCCCGTTTTACAGACCAGGAACAGACACACAGAGGCTAAGTGACTTGCCCAAGGTCATGCAGGAAGCATTTGGCAGAGCAGGGAACTGAATCTGGGTCTCCCAAGTTACAGGCTACCTAGAGCCCTAACCATTTGACAACCTTTCTTCTAAAACATGACTACACAAGTCATGTTAACCCTCTCTTGGTGGCTGGTGTTAAGACTATTTAGATGTTTTTTCCAGAAAACCAAGAATATATATAATATACAAAAGTGATTAATTACCAGTTAGATATTTTACTTTAGCTCGTGCTCTTTCATCTGCATCAAAATACCACACTGTTATTGCGTACCTATAAAATGGATGAAAATACAACAAATGAATTCCTGAAGTCTGGAAAACAAACAGTGATGTTTATTTACATAATACAACCCATTTAATTGTTAGTTTTTTTCAGTACATTTGATAGAGTAGGATTAGGGGGAATAGGGAGAGAAGATTTTCTGTTAATTTCTACTGTTTTAATATTTATATGAAGGAAATTGTTATTTGAAAAGACAAAGTGGGTTTGCCACTGATGCTATGAATCTGCATTTTTCCAGTAAATGCTATACAATTATTACCCAAATCACATTCAAGAAACTGTATTGTATAGTCTGCAGCCAGACCATCTTAGGTTGTGGTCTCACATTTCATAAATTAAGCAGGTTCAAGGTAGCGTCATGCTGCAGGAAGTCATGCTGATCATTCACTGGGAGGGAGAAGTAATTATCCCTTCCAGACAGATTGACCAGCATTCTATAGCCCATGTATAGTGCATGATAGGCACTTCAGAAATATTTTAGTAGTTTCAGTAAGTGGCACCCTTCCATCTGAATCAGTACTGAACCAATGCCCCAACAAAGCTTCCAGGGGTATTGTGCCTTTGGAAATACAATCTTTCAAACAAGATAGAATAAAGAGGAGGTCCTGCACACATGTATTTAAAAATCCCATGGTACATTTTGCAAAGAAAGTGGGGTGTTGAACTAAATAGGCTAGAGCATAAAGGTTATTACATTCTGCCTAATCAAAAACCCATGAATTTTCAACAAGCTGCCTGTCCTATGCAGTTGTGTAGTGTTGCTGTACACTGTTAAACAGTAACATGCTTCAACCCAGGAGCTGATTTCTGTACATTTAAATATGTAGATTGCTTTATGACTCAGATTAAAAGTGTTCCATAAATGGAAGCTATTTATGCTTCTAGTTCACACTCTTTACATGTAGAGAAACATGAATTCTCTAATTCCTGTTGCTTGCATTAGTCAGTAAGGTTTTCTTTCAGACAAACAAAATACAGCCAGAGTATTTCTGCTTGACTTGAAAATTTAATGTTTAAATATACATTGATTTATTTAAAGTAGCAAATAGTTTGAAGTCCAAAGTCTCAAAATGATGTTAAGCAGAATTCCCCTTTACTATGCACCACAGCTTAAGTATAGTGGAAAATCGAAGTTAAAATCAGGTCCAGATAAATTGTGAGCTAATTTTTTGTTAGCGTTTTTTTTACCCCACTCTTCACATAAAAACAGACACATCTGATTACATAAGATAAAATTATATTTTCTGTATGATCCAGGTACTTGGTTCTGGATGTGAGATTCTCCACAAAATAGATTTTTAGGGAGTAGCAGCAATGTCATTAGACTTTCATCATTCTTGTTCTAGAGTTGAAATACAGTAACCTTTGCTGCCACAAGTAATAATGGGCAACATCGACCTTGATATTTCCTAACTTTTGAGTACTTAACTGTGCAATCAGAATATTCACTCTCTTAACAGGTTTAGACTTTTTTTTTTTTTTTTAAATGGACTTTCCCCCTCTCCCTACCCCCATTTTTTTTTCCAATAAAAGAAATTTCCTAGTCTGGAATTTTCCTATGTGGCTAGTTACCACCAGAATGCCCTGTTCTGTGCAAGGTGCACAGTAAATCTGCCAAGGGCTCCTCCTCCTCACGCACTTCACCTGATGTGCATCTTGCTCGAGTGCACATCTTAGAAGGTGCATATTGAGTGAGGCATTGGTCTTACAATGCAATTCATCCAATGCACTCCCTACAAGATCAAACACATGCACTGCGCACCCAAGTTAGTCTGACACACATATACCTACATTCCTTTGGTGTGTTGCTTTAAAAAGTGCTTTTGTTCTGATTACTTGCACACCCAAAGTGGGATAATCCTAAACACTGCCAAACAGTATGTAATAAACATCATCTAGCTTTTATAAGGGGCTTTTCATCAGTAGAATCTCAAAGCACTTTACAAAGGCCAATATCATTACCCCATTTTGCAGATGAGGAAACTGATGCACAGAGCAAGGAAGTAATCTGCCCAAGGTCACCCAGCAGGCCAGTGGCAGAGTTAGGAACAGAACTGACATCTCCTGATTCCCAGCCCACTATTGTATCCTTTAGGCCACACTGCCTCACCAAATCAATGCAACCAAAACACTCAAAAGGCTCAATGGAGGGCTATTTCATCTTTTTTTCCCTCCTACCTAATTTCAACTTTCTGCTCCCAGCAGTTTTGACTGTAGCCACTCAAAAAAAGATAGCAAGAATTTAAAAACAGGAAAACACACTTTCTACCTATGATCCTTGTCCTCAAAAAAGCCTGAAACATTTTGGCTCAAGTTAAGTATCCTTTATGCAAAGAGCAAGGACTTAAAATTAAAATGCTGGGCAACATTAAGTATGGGTGTCACTACTAGCATCCCAGCTTTTACATCTTGACATATCAAAATGTTATGTGCAACATGAAATGTGGATTCTACAGAATTAATCATTACAATGATGTAGTAGTTAAAGTCACCCCAGTGGATTGGCAGATAGCATCTGGTAATGCCACATTGGAGAGACAGATTTGGCAGTGACTGCAGATATGTTCACCACCATTACCACTCTGCCGTAGAATTAGTAGCACATTGGTGAGAGCGAAGTTCTGTTTGTGATTCAGACAAGGAGCAACACTGTACTCCATGTAATAGAGAGAGTTGCATACAGAGGAGCACCCCATCCTTTCCCCAGCCACAGCCACTTTTGTGGTGTAAAACTGGCAGGGGAAAACAAAGGAAATTTTAAAATAAAAAAAGACAGTAACCTCCCCAAATTAAAAGAATGTCAAAGAAAATTGCTATGGCTAGCCAATCTCAAACACATTATGTCTAACTAGGAGCCAGGAGGAAAATTAATACAACATAGGCCTAATAAAAAGCCAGTTGTAATCAGTGAGAAGACATCACTGACTACGAGTAGGACCCTACCAAATTAACGGCCATGAAAAACACGTCACGGACTGTGAAATCTGGCTATTATAGGGGAGGGGCAGGGCTGGGGGCACCCCAGCTAGAGACTCATATTGTGCACTGGCCTCCAGCTGCTAGTCCTGGCCTGGGCTAGGGAGGGACGGGACTTCCTCTTCCCCTGCAGGGGATGCTCCTGGCGCTGATCAGACCCACCTCCAGGAACCTCCCCCAGCTGCAGGAAGCTCTGTGGCTGCTGGCTGGGTGCCCAGCTCTGAAGGCAGCGTGGAAGTGAGGTTGGCTGTCAGCCCCCGACCCGAGCAGAAGGCTGCAGCTCCAGCTGTCTGTCCTGGGCACGAGGCTGCCAGGAAAACCCAGACATATGGTAACCCACCCCCACATACTCTGTGACCCTCACTTCTGCTGGCTTTAGAGCTGGGTGCCCAGCCAGCAGCTGCTGCTCTCCGGCTGCCCAGCTCTCCAGGCAGCACCCCTGCCAGTAGCAACACAGAAGTAAGGGTGGCAATCCCACGACCCCCTACAATAGCCCTGCGACCCCCCTCCCCACGACACCCCCTTTTGGGTCAGGACCCACACAGTTACAACACTCTGAAAGTTCAGATGTAAACATCTGAAACCATGAAATTTACTTTTTTAAATCTCATGACCATGAAATTGACTAAAATGGACAGTGAATTTGGTAGGGCCCTAACAATGAGCTCTGTATCAGGCCCTTTATGAGACTGATATAGCTTTGTGAAATCAAAATGACCAGTGCTGTCCTGTTTTGAGTATTTATGTACCAAAAAGGATTTTCTGAATACTCAAAATTGTACCCAGAACTAGATTTTCTAGAAAGAGGAGAAAATGCATAGGAAGACTACAGTACGATGGCACTCTGATACCAAGCATCAGTAGTATGTTTGCAAAGGAGCCTCAAATTGTACAAGAAATGGGCTCTGTTTCAGGCCATACTATATTAAAATTTCCTCCTTGCTCTTAGTTTGTCATTATATGTTCTTCTACCTCTAACAGAAGCTTTGTGAAATACATTCTTACATCTCATTCATCTTACCTTGTAGCAAATGCTGGCTGCACTTCATGAGGGTTGCGGCGGTCAGACCAGAAAAACAGCAGTCTATCAAATTTGGGTTCAATATCAGCAAATTGAGCTTTGCCTTCTGGGAATATTCGAAGAATACCTCCACTTACCTAAGTGATTAAAAAAAAGTCTTAAATATTTATTTACTCTTCATCCAGTGATTTCAAGGTGCTTTACAAATAGCAACTCTCAACCCCTGTTTTACAAAAAAAGGGGTTTTTGTTTTTGTTTTTTAACCATTACCCATTTGAGGAAGTGAGACAGATGTTAAGGTGGTGACCGAAACCACAAAGCAAAATCAACACAGCCCAGAATAGCAGAGTTCTAATTCTGAGTCCCACTAGGTTTCGCTCTCTCCAAGGGCAATTATTGATTTGTTAATGATACGTTTGAAAAATCATGAAGCTATAATTTAAAATAAGAAAAAGTTGACAACTCTTTTTTTAAGCTTTGGGGAAATCATTGTTCTTTGGGTGCCATGTCACTGTCCACTTATTTCAAGCCCTTCCAAACTTGGAACTCTTAAATAAGTGGGTGAGTATGCATATCTACAGAATACCAACATCAGAAAAAGGAGAGAGTTACTCACAATGAATATTTTTCTAAAGATCCTGGTCGTCTTTGGTCACATTGCGCTTCCCTCCAGCCGGTTGCTCTGAGGGTATCATATCCCTAGTTTTTTAGCAATACATAGCCATTCTAGTACTTTAGTATATACGCTATCGTGGCATCTCTAGAACAACTCTGACATTGTTTTCAATGGGCCTTCATTTTCTCCAGAGGAAGACAGTAGTTTGTTGATTATGGGGAGGCTATGGTTCTTTTTTTCCCCTCCTTCTGTCCCTTCTCCACCCAATGATGCCTCCCTTCTACCTCACAAGAGCCTGCCCATTCTTCACTCCTGTAATCCCTTCACCCCTCTCCTAGGAAGGCTGCTGCTACTGTCGAGGATATGGGGTGGACTGGCTCTATTCTGCTCCTCCACCAATTTGTGCTTCTCCTTGGGGCCAGAAATCACACTGGTAATTCAGGTGAGGCAGGTCAGCTACAGGTAGTTTAATCAGTGAACAGGAAAGAACTCACCACACCTAGTGAAAGCCTCCTCAAAGCCATGAACTGATTTTTGCCCCTTCTCTGTGGCATAAAACCCCCCAATAAAATTAAAGTCATTAGTGCTTCAAATGCCAGTCTGGGCAGCTGCTACTAAGACCCTTGAGTAAACCACGATTTTTAAAGGAAAAAAATCACCAAAATGTTCAGCCCTACCAATCTCTTTACAGTTTGAAGGATGCAGCCATGCCAGAAAGGGCTAGTAACTTACTTTTTAAATGAAAGCGGTTTACCATTTTGCATAGAGGGGTCAGAGGTGCAGGCTTTGTGGGCTCCCCCTGACCTGGTTACTTACACTCACTCCAACTCAGTTTTCAGATCTTCAAATTGTACACAAGTATACCATCTACCCCACAGGGCTGTAGAGTGAAGTAGACAGTGTCATGAAAACCTTTGAACATGAAAATCATTATCACTGAACTCAGCTGTGGCCAGTTAAGTGCAGGGATTTGCATATCAGATCAGATTGGTTAATATTCCTCCTCATTTCAGTTCTCTCACTTTTAAGGTGCTAAGCGACAGAAATGTATTGATAAATCACATGACTTTTCAGACAGACAATCATGAGTGAGCTTTTCTTCTGTCCACAATAATAGGGAATAATCTCTGCATAACTGATTGCTCCTTAGTCCCTCGGCAATGCAATCTTTGTCAGGGTCTGAATTCATGTTATAGCTCTGCATATCTTGTTCGACTGTACTGAACCAGGATTAGCTACCAACACTTCCACAGTGTTAACTGCATTTAGACATGTTAGTCAAGCCCCAAATCCTAGAGAGTAACTAGAAAACTACTGGCTAAAAGCCAAATGGAGATTTCTATTAGATCCTGCACGCAGAATGATCAGAACAGTGATAGACTACTAAATGGGTGCCATGGCTGTAGCTATGGGCTAGTTTATACCTCAAAGGCTTTACCAGTATATCAACAATATAGTGAAGACATTATCTTATACTGTCAACAAGATTCCAGTCAAGGGAGACATCCTTCAGAACCTGAATTTATTAATTCTGCCATAAAGTACATTAGACTTTTTGGGAGCTCATAAAAGATCTTTTCTAAGTCTTAGGCCTGGTCTATAAGCTATTTTTGTACTGGTATGACTATTTTGATTGGCGGTGATTTAAAACAACCTAACACAATAGTTACACCGGTACAACCCCTAGGATGGTTGCAGTAATGCCACTAATGCTGGTATAATTGTGTCCACACTAGAGGGGGTTGTATTGCTTTAAACTCTACTGATATAGTTAAAATGGTACAACTGGTGTTTTTAAACAACTCCTTAACCTCCAGCTTCTCCCTTCAGGCAGAATGGGTGTTGGCTACTGTTTAATGCCAGCTTGACTAAAAAAAAATTAAAACCCACACGCACTACAAAGTTGAAGCAAATGTAGTATCTTTCATTTGTACTGTCATACTAATCTCATTAATACATTCCCCCTTCAGTTACTTTTTGTTTAATATCAATTGGGAAAGAAGTTTGTTCTGTTTATATTACATTAATGCAGTGGTTCTCAAACTTTTGTATTGGTGACCCCTTTCACATAGCAAGCCTCTGAGTGTGACCCCCCTGATAAATATATAAAAAAGTGTTTTTAGTTTAAACACCATTATAAATGCTGGAGGCAAAGCGGGGTTTGGGGTGGAGGCTGACAACTCACGACCCCCCCATGTAATAACCTCGCGACCCCCTGAGAGGTCCCGACCCCCAGTTTGAGAAACCCTGCATTAATGTGTATTCATACATATGCTTATCATAATTTTTAGGTATCTGGGGTGCTCAGATACTAGTGTAATTGGCTTATTTTATGTCAAATAAGACATACAAAAAGTATACCATATTAAGCTTATTAGCCCCTTCCAGCCTCCCACTCCAGGAGGTTCTATCAATATCCTTCGAAACCCTGAAGCAATAATGCTTACTATTTGGTACACCTCACCAAGGTGTACAAGGAATTCTCTTATTTTATTTAAATTAAAACAAAGTAAGTGATATGGAGCTCAATGGAAAGCTTCAGGACCAGGAGCAGGAATCCTAAACACACACAAACATACACAGTGGAAAAAAATTGTTAATTTCTCTTATATAGGAAGAGAAACTACATACCTTGGCATCCCAGTCTTTATTAAGATAATATATACATGTGACACATCTTCCATCTCCATTTGGATTATCAACATGACGCACGTATCCTGTTCCATTGCCTGGATAACAAGCCACCATTGCCTGCAATCAAAGAATCACCATATGAACCAAACGGACATTTCTCCTACCTGTAAAAGTGGATTTCTGCACTTCATCTATGTCAGTTCACAATTAAAGCTTTTACTCCAACTCACACCTGTTAATAGGCATCAGCATCCATTGAAAGCTCCCTGAACTGGTGTAGCTATGGAAACAATTTACAAGAACGAAAAACATTCTCTTTACTTTCAGCTCCACAAGACCTGACTCACTGAAAGACTCTGAACAAAAATCCTCGAGACAGAAGTTCTGCTTGATATTTCCTTACTCCCTACCTGCTTGAATGACTCCACAATGAAAGGCAGATCTGCAAATGAAAACTTAAAGCCTATGTTTTAAAAGTCATTCCTTCAAAATGTTTTTATATATAAAACAAACCTGCCACAGAAGAACCCCTACTACGCTTTCTAATTGACAGTTTGTCAAGGTGGGTATGGACAAGTGGCAGATTCTATTTTTTGTGAATTAAGTCAATCTGAATTATTTCCCATGATAAGCAATTTCACATGAAAATCTAAGGATTTTATACTGCTACCCATCATCATAATACCCGAGTACCTATAATCATACACCATATTTTTTATTTTTATTTTAAACTACAATTATGACTTTTGCATTTTTGCAAAGGGTATGATGGCTTCCTCTCCGCCCCCTCCCCCCGCACAAACTAGACTTAATGAAGGCCCAGTATCTAGAGATCCTTTCTAAGCCTAGGCATCACTGATTGAGTTAAAGTTAGACTAACAAATTTAGCTCAGAATTTCAAACCCTAACCCTAAATTTTCAAATGGCTGAGCAAAGTTTCAGTCATGCTAATCTTATTATAATCAACAAAAATTGTACAACCTTGCTTAACATTTTAAAAACATGCCCCTCACAATTTGAAGTCTTTCAGTGCATGCTTTGCTGGCACTATGTTTTGATATTGTGGTTGGGAGAGGATTTCTGGAGGCAAAGCTTTTTTAAAAATGTTTCTTTCTATAATATAGACAAACATAGGGTATTATAGAGTTTATTCCAAATGCAAGAAATTGCTGTTTGGCACATAGATGGGAGGATATTTTAATTGAACCTTAAATGCTTTTAAAACCTGCTTTCAGTAAAGACTATTATTACAGCCTAAAGTTTCCATGTGTTAATTATAAATGGGAAAGAAGAAGATCTTGCTACAAGAGTAAAAGCCAACCTACATATTTTAACATTTAAACACAAATATAGTCCTACGTAGAGAAATTAGAATATACCCTTTGTTAAATAGGGTGTCAGTAAATATAAGTTTAAAATTTGGTGAATCTTAAAGTATGGACATATAGTCACATTAATGCAAAAAGCTAAGTTAATATGACATTACAGCAGAAGTCTCAAAGCCACAAAACCCACAAAATTCAGAGTTTGCTTAATCCCTTAAATGCATTCACTGTTACAGGATCTGACATTAAGTAAACATATTACACAGAGTAACATGACCTAATATTTGGCAAGGTCAACATTTATCACCGTTGCCACAGGAAGATTAATTCAGTATTGTTTAGATTTTGTGGGTTTATGATACCAAACAATGTCATATTAGTGTTCTGTAACTTCCTGTTTTTTATACACAGGAATTAATGAATGAAAAATGAAGCTAGTTTTGAAAAGGAAGACATTGGCTTCCGTAGAAAGACAGCCTCTCTTTTGAAAAAATGTCAGCTACCACAGAACCAGTATCTGGTATTCTAGAACTTGCACGGCTTTGAAAGCCGAGTCAAGATTTTTCTGGATCCGGCCTCACCCACACCTATCCCCAGCTGTTATTTTATCTGCACCTCCATCCAAATTTAAAGGAATACTAAAATATATAAAATAAGTTATTTGAGATGTTTGGATGAGAAGTGCCACATAAGTCCATTACAGATATTAAGCCTCAACACCCAGATGAAACAGGTACTACTAAACTCATGTAACAGAGCCTTTCTGTCTCAATTTTCTCCTAATGACTTGAAGATCATTCACTGAGTCAGTGAGAATCAAGAGTAAAACCTACGAATCCTGCTTCCCATACCAGGCCCTTCTAACCACCAAAAAATACTCCCTCAAAGACACTTCCAGGGAAGAAAAGTTACGTAGTTAGAACAACATAGCTTCCACAAATTTGTAAATCTGGAAGGAAACCAAATGAATAAATTACAGGAAGATTCTCTTCATTTACTGTTTCTTGACTTGATCCAGGAGACTGGATTGTACAATTTTAATTCTGCCTATTGAATCTAAAGGAGAGCCTTCAAAGCCATCTGAAGACGCAGACCCACCAGCCCTTTTAAGATAGTACAATGAAAACTCCATTATCACCATCTAATCCTTTAATGTAGGATTTCCAATAAATATATTTAAAGTCAGTTGTCAGTAATGCTTGAGTGTGTTTTCTATGATTCATGTGAATCTAAAATACTGTCAATGCTTAGAAACCAGCTGTATTTATTTTTACTGTACAGTCTATTAGTAGCAGAAGCAAATACTAAAAGAAAATAGTTTTGCTGTGACACTTTATCTAGCTAATATATATTGGTCATATCAGTAACAGTGACTCAGCATTTAGGAGCAAAATGGAAAGCAAACTGCAATAAACCGATATCGCATACTATATTTACGTATATTGCTTTATTATTCATTCCCCCCTCGCCTCCCCAACTGAACTACTCTAAAGGAAAATTAGAAAGCTTACAGTTTCCATAGTGTCTGTGAAATGTATTTTTTTCTTTGCCCAAAACAATATAAATATGTTCTCATGTACGGCAAAGTCATTCATATTTAAGAGTTTTCATTTTGCTACTTAAGGATACAGCAGTTATATATACACTGTATGTACAATGAAATCACACTATGTTCTTCCATTATATGATATATATGTGCGTGTGTGTGTGTGTGTGTGTGCATATATATATATATATATAATTAAGGTATAATACCTTTATTTTTATTTCTATCTAACCCTCTGGAAGGAAATATTGAAAATAATGCAGAAGTAAACTCCCAGCAGAAAGACGTACCATTTAGCAGAATATTTTCCATTCAGTTAGAATTTGTCTCTAAAGACTTAGCTTGGATTGATGCCCCTTGTACTGGATGTTTTTGGTAACTGGAGGCAGGAGTCTCCAATAAGAAACATCCGAAACTGGGAAAAAACTCCTACTAGTCATGCCCCAAGACTGAAAAAAGCTGCAAGAGAAAAGATAGGGTCTCTGGCCAGATCAAACATTTCAATGAGATTACTTCAAGATTCAGAATGTTTTAGGTGGGTAGAAAGAGAGTCACTTCTAACGGTATTCTCTATTGACCGAGTACATGATTACCTTGAAGGGACAGAGAAGTGTCCGCTGCCAAGGTAGAGACTGAAGTTGTGGGTGTCTAGAAAGGCTGGACAGGAGCACTGATATCTGGGAAGCTTCTCTTATTCTAAAATGCCGTGTGCAGACTGGTCCTGATTCAGTGGCTTTACAATTACACTGCATTTGCGGCCCTTTTCTCCTCAAAGAGCAATCTTTCTTTACAGGGTTACAGCCATTTGATTTGTCCAGGGGCAAGACAGAATGAGCTACTAAACCACTATCTGCTGCACTGCTCTGCAGACAACTGCTGGCAGGCCGAACAAGATAGAGGTGTTGGTTGGCAGGTCTGGAGTGAACACAGATGAAGGAATGAGGAAGGACAGAAGCCTAGGCTTACCTTTCCCGGAAGATTCCAGCTATTTGGATTATCTGCTAGTGCAAGTAGGTATGGGTTGGACTTGGATTGCTCTGCTGATGAAAGCCAACAGGAAGTGGGGGCTAGGTTGAACTTGGCCACCATCACATACACACATGCGTGCATATACATATACACAGAAATATTGTGGGAGTTGATCTCCTGGATCAGGCAGGTTGGCGTCATGGGACAGACGGCTCCACTGTGTTTCTGAAGTTGGCCACTGAAAAAGAGAGTGTGGTGAGATAGTGGGCTAGGCTAGGCTGCACCGAAACAGAGTGAGGGAGCAAGGAGGAATGAAGATTCAGCACAGAGGATCTCCACTGCAGGTTGCCCTTAAATGAAGGTCAACAAATTTCAATTACTGAAAACAGAATTCTATTTGACTTTCTCTGCAGTCTGCAAGACGGAGAACAGGGATCCTAAAGCTGCCCTCTCGGGTGGAAGCAAAATAAACTGGTGTCAAACGGGATGATGTGGTAGTCCAGTAAAGGGAGTCTGACCTCTGAGGAAGGAAGGGAAAAAAACAAAAGTGGAAACAGCCTCCACAGTGGTGGAATGACCAATGGATGCCTATATATGAGAAGTAGTTTATATTCTCTTAGTGAGCTTTCATGTAGTCCATGAATTAATGACTGTCCCACATTGTGTCAGTCAAAACAAGATTTCTTCTGAGAGCTATTTTTTAATATATAGGATACCTAGCAAAATAAGTGAAGTAACATATGTACCCTAGAAAGTTTGACAGCTCAGGATCTGCTTTTCCACTCTCCTTTTCCCCTAAATGATACATGGGATTTTGGTTCTAATTAATTTAATCCAATAGATTAACATGTTTTAATCTATCCAAAAGCAGGTAAAGCATAGACAGTGCAAGCTTTGACATATTGCACACAGGCCTAATTAGCAGTCTGAGGATTGCAGAATTTCTTTCACTTCAATTCTGGGCCACCAATTAATTCCAATAGGAATGGCATTTAAAAAAAAAAAAAAAAAAAAGAGACAGACCTCCATTAGGATAGATAAAAATCAACGCATTTCATAATTGCTAGATGAGAAAGTGGAAACTTTAAGGTTACTAAAATAGTCTAAATATGACCCAGCAACCAAGAGCTGAGATTCCATATCACATTACCAAGCCTTAAACCACCCAGGCACACGCTAAACATAACTGGTGTGTCATTTAGCAGAGAAGAGTTCAGACACTGTCACTGTATCTACACAAAGCTCCCAGCGCTGAGGCACTGTTTTCACTGGCGCTTTACAGCGCTGTAATTTGCTGCGTTCAGGGGGCTGGTTTTTCACACCCCTAAGCGAGAAAGTTGCAGCGCTGTAAAGCGCCAGTGTAGCCATAGCCTTTGTCAAAATTGGCAGATGTTAAAAGCTTTTTAAAGAGAATGACTATGGGTGTGTCCCTATCTTTTTATTATTTATTTATATTGTTGATGTAGGAAGCTTATGTCTATTTCTTACTTTGGACTTTCCCTCTCCTTCCCCATACAGCTAGGACACAGACACAAAGTTCTATTTATTTATAGTACCTCAAAAGTTTGTAATTACCAGAAATAAGGTGTTCTATACCATAACAGTCACAAACATAGTTTGTATGAACAGCAACACCAGTAACCTTAACCAAAAAAAACCAAAAAACCACCCACAAAATAACATGAGCATAGGGCATTTGTTAAATGTTCACCTATAATCTGTAACTAACGTTTTAGTGTTTTACTTTGTACTAGAAAAATTGGAAACATTTTCCACAGAAAAACAGACCCCGCTCCTAAACCTATTCCTGCATTCATTAACTTGGAGCTTTTCCCCACCCAAGATTTTGAAACAGAATTTACAGTATAGATTTCTGGAGACTAAGTTAAGTGCTTGTATAAATACAGAGTGTATAAAAGTGTTCCACTTCCTTCAAAACCCGCATCTGTTACCAATGTCCCCTCTAGGTCCAAATAAGCATGTTTCCTTCCCTGTAATGCAGAACTGCAAGGCCTTTCCCTGACAAACAATCTCTGATAATACAGAGTAGATGTTTAAGATTTAACCAAATTTAGTCTCTCTGCAATAATCAACAGTGTGTGGCTGAGAGACTAGCAGTGTCAAGTCATGCATTTCACATTTATACTAGACCCTTTATAAGTACCATCCTTGAATAATATATTACAAGGGGCAAAAATCAGCACTTGGTCCTGCTAGTGAAGGCAGGGGGCTGGACTCGATGACCTTTCAGGGTCCCTTCCAGTTCTAGGAGATAGGTATATCTCCATATATATAATATAGGGAGTTGTGTGTAAAATTAATGATTTCCCCTTCCCCACCCAATGTTATAAAAAATTAGCAGGATAATTCATTATTTCCTAGTACCAGGAGACACTTCATGAATAAAAGGAATCACTAATACTGGCTTTAGCCATAGGATTGCCAATTTTGGTTGAATGTATTCCTGGAGATTTCATCACACGACAATCTTTAAAGATTAATCTTTAATTCCTGGAGACTCCTGGCCAATCCTGGAGGGTTGGCAACCCTATTTAGCCAGCTGCTTCATTCTTGGTTTAAAACTGATCTTATTTCTAATTAAAGGCACAATAGGAACTTTAATACTGGAATTTAGCTTACAAGTTAGCTTTCTTGACTTAAATAAAAGTTTTCTGCAAGGAGGGTTAGTAGAATTGGACCCACTTTAGTAAGAAGGTTAACGTATTAGTATATGTTTGTTTTAACACTGTTGAGGTACACAGTGTATGTTTGAAAACAGATTAAGATTACACAATCTATGTTTAGTGCCCAAGTCAAAGTCTCAGTGACTAACTAAAATTCTTAATGAACAGAAAGGCTTGCTGCTATAATCACACCTCTTTAAAACAGATATTCAGCACAAATGTGTAAGAAAAACATATACAATATATACCAATTGTCCACTTTTAAATCATTTAATGCTGCCAACATCTGTGCTCCAGTCTAGGCATGACATACTACCCGTGGGTCTACTTGTTCTAAAATTTTGAAGGATATGATGACTAGAAACAATCAGCTCAATTCACAAACTACTGATAATACACCGCTACCTCGATATAATGCAACCCGATATAACACGAATTCGGATATAACTCGGTAAAGCAGTGCTCCCGGGGGGCAGGGCTGCGCACTCCGGTGGATCAAAGCAAGTTCAATATAACGCGGTTTCACCTATAACACGGTAAGATTTTTTGGCTCCCGAGGACAGCATTATATCAAGGTAGAGGTGTATTACCTTTAATAATTCAATTAGTGCAATGCAACACATTTTTATAAACGTTCTTATGCATCCTGATTTAAGGTAATTTTATTTAACCAAAAAACATTTTAAAATGCTGTTTTTATGTATTTCAAATTGAATTTGAACTTCCATCCAAACTGAGCTTTGACACAAATCAAGTAAAAAAAAACCCAAACATCATTCACCATAACATAATAAAAAATGCAAAAATTAAGAAACTAAATAGTTGTAGATAATCTTTATAATTGTTTAAATAAATGTGAAAGACCCCCCGAGTGTATCCTCCTGGGCATCAAATTTAGTGTAAAGGCTATATTATACACACACCCATTTTAATGGATACCAACCAATGAGAATCAACTGCTCTTTAGAAAAATTAAAAGTTCAAATGCAAAACAAGATTAAGAGAGATTATTTAAATCGAAGTTTTCTGCTTGCTGATTTATATCATGATTAAAATCAGTAATTTACATTAATCCACCCTGGGGACTGTAATACCAAAAAAGGGAAACTACTGCTTTAAAATAATTTTCAACTGTATTTAAATCTGATCAAATAAGATTTGTGACCACAGAGAAACATATAGCCTAACGGTGATGACATTCTGCTTTATAAGTTTTAACCTATAAAATGTGTCTACACAACTTTTCTTTACTTTCTTATCATTACATGTGCAACCCCACTAATGGTAGAGACAATGGGAGTTTCTAGCATAGATAAGTGGTTTTTCTAACTACATCATCTCACCCTACTCAGAGCAAAGACAAACTGAAATGCTGGTCACTGCACATGCTGTTAGCATAAGTCTTGATATTACCATTCAAAAGTAGCTTCCCTCAGAAATTATTTTTTGCTTCTTAAAACCAGAGTTTCAAAGGTAAACATTTTAACCAGTTCAGACATTCACCAATGAACAACACTTAACAACAATTCAAATCCTGGTTTAAAAGGAACAAACAGCAGCATGTGTCATTGCCTGGAAACCATCAATCCAAGCAAAAGCACAAACCCAGTGGGCATGAGACCACATAAGAGGCACCTTACACCTTTGTTCCCCACAACTTCAGCACCCACATCTGGCCCATGTGCCACAACCAAGCATGCAGAAGAGTGAGGCTTTTCTTTTGTAGTTCTGTTTACTGACAGATCAACATTAACAAAAGTGAGTGTCTCCTGAGGGAAAATAATAAATAACCATAGAATGGCTTTGTGCTGAGGCCAGCTCAGAATTTTTACCATTTTAAGAACATTGTACACTTTACAAAGCACATGGTCATGTGGTTGTGGTGGGGAAATCAGATTTAGAACCCCTTGCTCTTCTCTCAGTCAATGGAAAATGGGAGTGCTTCAATGACAGCATCTTCAGGCCTGGTCTATACTAGATTAAAAAAAAAAAAAAAAACCCCGAAAAAACTATCAGTTCTACCACAGATTCAACTGAATCAGTTTGTAAGAATTTGTATTTGTTATGATTCCCTAGTGCAGACACTACTTCAGAGTGCAGAAGCTCTCAAGTAATGCACTTTGGCCAACAGATAAGTACTGACTAGTTAAGAGGGAGCAGCATCCATTTCTCCTTGGGAGGGTCACTTGCAATCAGGGATGTCAACGGGAAGAGAACAAAGGAATTCTGGAAGAAAAACCTACTTCCCCCTGCAACACACGCGCACACACACACCCTCCACAAAAAGTCAATCAGTTGTACCACCAGATGTCAGCAATCTAATAAGGGACTTGGCTAGATCTGTTCCAAATTTGTTTATACCAAACTTTGAAAAGATCTGCGAGAGTGATGGATCGTCCTTCAGGATAGGTTGTAGATCCTTGATGATACGCTGGAGAGGTTTTAGTTGAGGGCTGTAGGTGATGGCTAGTGGCGTTGTTACTTTCTTTGTTAGGCCTGTCCTGTAGTACCTACTACAGGTACGCCACTAGCCATCACCTACAGCCCCCAACTAAAACCTCTCCAGCGCATCATCAAGGATCTACAACCTATCCTGAAGGACGATCCATCACTCTCACAGATCTTGGGAGACAGGCCAGTCCTTACTTACAGACAGCCCCCAAACCTGAAGCAAATACTCACCAGCAACCACACACCACACAACAAAAACACTAACCCAGGAACCTATCCTTGCAACAAAGCCCGTTGCCAACTCTGTCCACATATCTATTCAGGGGATACCATCATAGGACCTAATCACATCAGCCACACTATCAGAGGCTCGTTCACCTGCACATCTACCAATGTGATATATGCCATCATGTGCCAGCAATGCCCCTCTGCCATGTACATTGGCCAAACCGGACAGTCTCTATGTAAAAGAATAAATTGACACAAATCAGACGTCAAGAATTATAACATTCAAAAACCAGTTGGAGAACACTTCAACCTCCCTGGCCACTCGATTACAGACCTAAAAGTCGCAATATTACAACAAAAAAACTTCAAAAACAGACTCAACGAGAGACTGCTGAATTGGAATTAATTTGCAAATTGGACACCATCAAATTAGGTTTGAATAAAGACTGAGAGTGGATGGGCCATTACACAAAGTAAAACTATTTCCCCATGCTTATCTCCCCCCCCTACAGTTCCTTATATCTCCTTGTCAAGTGCTGGAAATGGGCCATTTTCATTAGCACCACAAACACTTATTTTTCTCTCCTGCTGACAACTGATCACTCTCCTTATAATGTGTATGGTAACACCCATTGTTTCATGTGTATATATATATATCTTCCTTCTGTATTTTCCACTACATGCATCCGATGAAGTGAGCTGTAGCCCACGAAAGCTTATGCTACAATAAATTTGTTAGTCTCTAAGGTGCCACAAGTACTCCTATTCTCTTTACCATTATAGTGACTATAATGAAAAAAGAAAGGATATACCCCTCAAAAAGATTTGCTCTTCCTATACCAATGGGGGATAGGATTCCACAAGGCTGACAATCTTTCACAGCAAGTAATCATTAAGTTTGTCGACTACAGGTCTGTCTCATCTTACGCTGGGGTTACGTTCCGCGGTCAGCGCGTAAAGCGAAAACCACGTATAGTCAAAATCCCATTGAGTGTAATGGCGGGCAGAATTGCCCGCACTACAGGAACAGTACATAAATTGCTATTTTTCTTTTCTCTCTTTTTTTTTTTTTTGCCGACCGCGTAAAGCTGAATTCGCGCATGTTAAACGCGCGTAAGATGAGACAGACCTGTAATGCAGATAAATGTTTAACAAGAACCATTTTTTACTTAAATATTGATTGAAACATTTCAGTTTATTGTGGGCTTTGAAAGAGCTTGATTTTGTAAATTATAAGGTATGAGTCTTTGGCGGGCGGAGGGGGGAAAAACACTCCTATGTGAAGATGTTTTATCTACTCTTACAAGTAATACCTAAGTTTACTGTAAAAAGAATAAACTAGAGGTTTGGGGAAATTGGGCCATCCTCCCCCCACATTTTGTGTATTTGACAGTTTGGGGTTTTTTGTATCATTTCACTGTAGTCAGCTTTCCCTATTTCAGTGGGTCTTTCACACACCAATAGAAAAGGAATATTTTTTTAAAAAATAGGGAAAATATATAGCTTTACAACCACAAAAATTGGCAAAAGTACTCATGGCAGGTTTAATATTGGAGACTAACTCTTTTTAAATCAATCAGATTTCAAGTTGACAGCACACCTTTAAAAGGTAAGAAGTAATCAGACTTCCAGCCAACTCACTCTGGTAGCATTGTAATACAGCAACAAATACTCACTGTACCTTTACTGAAAAGATGCATACTGACTTGCCATAAGATTAGCTTCTTCTGTTTCCACCAATCAAAACGACAGTACTTTTTTTTTAAAAAAAGGATGGATTTACTTTTATGAATAAGAGGGTTTCAAAACTGGCTGATGCTCCACCCCCCATTCAGACCATAAATAAGGTTAAGCCATCCAACAGTATGACTGACCATTTATTTCACTGAGCATAATATAACATGCCAGCTGAAATTTAATTAGCTCAAGATTCCCTTATCAACTAGCCACAGTTTCCTTTCTCACAATGCCAAGGCTATGTGCCAGCTATCTTAACAGCAATGGAACAACTTCAACTGAAATGAGTAAGAGCCTGATACCCTTTACTAAAATCAGATCAAATGTTCTAATGAAGCACAAGCTGTTTGTTGAGTGTCACTGTTGTGGTGAATATTAGCTGAATGGATGTTTAAAATGAGACCGTAAAGAATTAACTCAGGATTTAGTAAAACTGACCAAGAACAGCTCTGAAAACTTTTCTTGCCAGTACATCTTCTCCTATTTTCACATCTACAGGATCTTTAAGAATGCAGAGAAGTCCACTGGAATTTTAGTGGAAGATTCTTGTCCGTATGGGAGTATGGAGAGTTTTAAGACCTACAGAAATTAAAGTTCTACATTACATAACTTCCAAGCATATTCAACTCCTGAATACTATCAACTTAAATTACTCATTGTTATACCAATTAAAAAAGCTGATCTAGACAAAAATATCCACAGCCTCCTGAACTGCAGAAGTACTGGAAGGTCACAGATCTTGGCTCTACAACAGGTTAACCTAGTAGTCACAGGAAAGGCACGTCAATACAGAAATCTCCATCCTCTATCCCGTTGCTAAGAACCCCAAATTATTAACCGGACAACTGAAAATGACAAGTGGAGGGCTGTGGGGTGGGATCCCTCAGTAGCTGGGTTTAAAATATATTTATACTTAAATTGAAATCTTCGGTCCATGTATTGCCTGTTAGAAACTCTACTCCAGCTAACCACCCACTCCCTGTAAAACATAGTAGGGGTCCCTAAAATGGTTCATTGCACTCATCTGACATTGTTTTCAAGATCCTGACTGACATTTACTGAAATGCAGGATAGCGTCAGACTCTGGTCTTGGGAAAGAAATGGTGCAGACATTCTATGGGTCCTCAAAATTCTGAATAGCCTCTGCTGTAGAGGTCAGAACTTTTGTAGGCCAGTCGCCATAAAAAGTAGCTTTTAGCTCGATCATGCCCTAATTGTGTTTGGACTATATTAACTGAACTATAAAAATAATCCTCAGTCTTAAAGAGTTGTTGTTAGTGCCCACTAGAAATTTGAGATGTTAGGCTGTAGAGTTTTGTAATAAAGGAATTTTGTATTATTTATAGTCAAATTCCTATAAAAATATTAATTTTGAGTTAAAATTGCTCAAGTATTTCTTCCCAATGTGAATACTGAAAAGTAATGAAATCCTAAATTAAAACGACACCGTTAAGCAAATAATCGCTACTGAGTTTGTCTGCAGTCACTGCACTTCAGTGTCTAGTTCAGCAGCTTTCAACCTGAGATTATGATCCCAATTTACCAGCAGTTTATGCAGAGTCATGAGCCTGATTCTGATCATCTACTGAAGATTTGCTCAGCAAAATGCAACCAGTCATCCTCAGAATCCAGAAGAGGTATCTTAAATGACTAAGCAATTAGCACTGCAGTGCCTCCTTTAAAGAGCCATGAAAAACTATGCAAAAAGGAATGGGATTTGAAAAGGTCCATTGAAAGTGAATATGGAATCCCTGAAGGGGGGAGGGAAAAAAAAAAAAAAAAAAAGAGGCTGTTAAATTCATATGTAACCCATTGCTTTCTATACTATTTTTACCATCTAAAGGAAATCTATATTCTAATAATTTGGGATTCTGCATCACAAAAACCCATCCCTATAGGAATAAATATTCTGTACATCTCTCCCCCACTTCCAAAATGGACCTTATTTCATCCTCTAGTTTCTTCACATGCAAATGAAAAATGGCTATAGTAGCCAAAGAAACAACATTAACAAGAGGCATGCAGAATTATTATGGATAATATTATAATAGAATATCCAGTACATTCATATAAGTAGCAGAAGCTGGGGAATTCACATAACTTTCTTTGTCCATTAATTGAAAAGGTCTGTTCATTTGCTTGTCTGTTCATTTAGTATATTACTTTATTAGCATTAATATACAGTCTAATCTGTAAGTCTCCTTCTGGTATTACCAAGCGCTTCCAATCATGGTTTGAGAAACTCCAAGAACCATTCATCTGCTTACATATTAGTTATTTCCCAAACAGCACAAGAGGTAGAGGAGCCTTGATTAGAGTACTAAGGGACAGGAGTTAGATCAGTGGTTGTCAACCAGGGGTACATGTACCCCTGGGGGTATGCAGAGGTTTTTCAGAGGGTACATCAGCTCATCGAGATATTTGCCTAGTTTTACAACAGGCTACATAAAAAGCACTAGAGAAGTTAGTACAAACTAAAATTCCATACAATGACTTGTTTAGACTGCTCTATTTACTATACACTGAAATGTAAGTACAATATTTATATTCCAATTGATTTATTTTATAATTATATGGTAAAAATGAGAAAGTAAGCAATTTTTCAGTAATAGTTGCTGTGACACTTTAGTATTTGTATGTCTGGTTTTGTAAGCAAGTAGTTTTAAAGTGAGGTGAAACTTGGGGGTACACAAGAAAAATCAGACTCCTGAAAGGTGTACAGTAGTCTGGAGAGGTTGAGAGCCCCTGGGTTAGGTTACAAAACCTACTTAAAGCCTTTTCAGTCAGAGTTTTCTGAAATGTTATTCTTTGCGGATAAAATATGTTTGGCCTTCACCCTAAGGAGAGATTTTCCAAATAGTTTTAGGAAAGCCTATTTAGCTGGTTTTTGAATTATTAGTGAGAGAAGAGATAACTATTCACCTGAAGTGCTGCTTCTCTAAAGGTATGTTTGCTTGGATTCCTATTCTTGAATATTGACTCCTGGCCTTCATAACATTAGGAACAACCTTAGCCCTCAAAAATTTCAGGCCCTTTGAGGCACTGGCAAAGAGAAATTACTTATCTGCACAGAAACTCGAGTTTGAGATGTGTTGTACACACACACCATGCTCTCGAGTAGATTGGAATCTTTGGGCCAGCAGTGTCCATTAGGGCCAAGCATGCACCGAGTGTCTTTGTGCTTTGCACTGAAGGCATAAAGGGAGGTCTGGCCCAACCACCCCTCAGTTCCTTCTCCACCGCAAAATCCAGATGCTATAGAACTCCATAACAGAAGGGATTGAGGGTGGGTTTGGAATATATATTTATATGGAGAACAAATCTCTAAAAACTCCAGTTACAAATGTTTACAAAAGTTTAGCCTGGAAATTAGAAGGTTTCTAATTATCAGACAGGAGTGATGTTCTAGAACAGCCTTCCAATATGAGTAGTGGGGGAAAACCAACCTAACTAGTTTTAAGATGGAGCTTGATAAATTTAAAGACAGGATTACATGACTAGGTTGCCTGCAATAGCAGGAGGCTGGACTTTCTGATCCAGGAGGTCCCTTCCAGATCAGGAGTAATCAATTATTTTTTGACAAGGTCCAAATTTCTTGGTCAAGGTATAGTCAAGGTCCAGACTCCAGAGAAAAATAATAAAAAAATAACAATAATAAATAATAATAATAAGTAAATAAAAAGATTTCACAGTCCGTTCAAAAGCTTCTGGCAGTCCAGATTTGGCCCGCAGTCCGCCTACTGACTACCCCTGCTTCCAGTCCTGCGTTCCTATACAGGTAAGCAATTGCTTTTTCTTCAAGTGCTATATATAGTCCACTCTTAGTGACTCAGAAGCCATGACCCATTCTAACAAGGTGAATATGTACTTTATCCAACCCTGCATGCAACATAGGTGTAGTCTGGCATGCAACATAACAGAAATGCAATAAACTATCTGGTCCAGTACACTGTGACAAGTCCTAGCTGTTGTTTGAGGAACTGTCTGAAGTTGAGTGATGAGCATAGACATGGTCTCCAATTTCCCCTGAGGCAGGCAACCTCTGGCTGTCTTAGGGTATGTCTACACTGCAATTAAACACCTGTAGCTGACCCATGCCAGCTGACTCAGGCTAAGGACCTGTTTAACTGTGGTGCAGACTTTCAATCTAGGACCCTCCCACCAAAAATTCATGCTAAGCATTCTGAGGTCCAGAATAGGTCCCCAACCACCATTCTTCTTAGATATGAAGTAGTATTCGGAACAGAAATCTTTTCTTCTGTGTTGTGGAGGAACCTGTTTAGCTCAGAGAGGAGGGAGCTCAACCAAGAAGTGACTAGTCTCATGTGAGAGGGGTGCCTGAATAAGGACTGGGAAGCTGGGTTGTGGGTAGGTGTAGTGCAGAACTGAACTGTATAATCAGACGTAATGATCTCTCAGACGCATGTCTGTTATAATTAAGGCTAAGATTTTTTCACAATTATTTTTAGTAAAAGTCACTGACAGGTCACGGGCAACAAACAAAAATTCATGGAGTCCGGGACTTTTACTAAAAATAACAGTACAAGCTGTGGGGCAGGAGTGCATGGCCCCGGCAGCGGCCCTCGCCGTGGGGCTATGTGGGGAGCATAGCCTCGGCTTCAGCCCCAGCCCCAGCTTCTGCCACGGTTTCAGATGCTGACAGCTGAAGAAGTCACAGAGGTCCAGTAAAGTCACGGAATCCGTGACTGCCGTGACTAAATCGTAGCCTTAGTTATAACGTTCCATAACCCCCAAAACAGAAAAAAAGAGGTTTCCAAAGAATTTTAGAGAAGGAGGAAGAGGAGTCAGAGTCAGGGTCAGTTTGTAGCTCTCACTCAACAAATCAGAAGGATTGTTTTCTGGAAAATTTTGACTGTGAGGTGATAGTAGTTGCTGCTGATCTTTTTCCCCACCCCCCTCAATCTGTGCCACTTCCTAAGAAACTCTGAGGGTTTCTGGTAACAGAAGGAGCTTGGGGGATTGTTCTCAGCCTTGAGTAAGTCTGGGACTTAGCATGCTTCCTTTTCGTTGCAGATGTGTATGCACCAAAGGTAGTGCAGAAATTCTTAAAGAGCGTGGAGGGCATCATCTGTCTTTCTACTGAATAAACTGGGGCCCTCAAGCAGAAGATCCTCTACTGTGGATTGGACCTCTCTAAGGATTATTGATGTTGGAGCCAGGATGAGCGCTGCATCACCATTGATACTGCCATGGAACATGAAACAGTATCTGCAGCAGCCAGAGATGCTCATAAAGACACTCGCTATTAACTGACCTTCAGTAATTACAGAAACTGTTCTCTATGATCTTGTGGCAAGTTCTCAATAAAGTCTGTAAATTCAATGTAGTTGAGAAAAAAAACATACCATACTACGAGTGCTCGATAATTACAGATTCTCAACTGCAAACTTGGAGATAAATAATTTTTATGAGCAAATAGGTCCAAACATTTTGGATCCCTTTCAGTCAGGGCTATTTTAGAGTGATGTTGTCTGCTCTTTTTGTTTGCAGCTGCTACTACAAGAAAGCCTTACTACAAGAGAAGAATACAGATATACAGCTCCCCCAGAAGACACAAAATACCTATTGTCAGCTTTCTTGGCTGTTGGGGCTATAGTAGCTGGCATCTGCCAGACAGTTTTTTTTAGGTTCTAAAGGGGCCTCATTTATTGGGAGAGTAACCCATCCTGGCACAGACTGATGTCCTCCTCCTTGTGACGTTGTTCCTCCTCAGAGGGTTCTTCGGGATGTTCCTTCTCAAGAAGGGTTTCTTAAGGCTGAGCAGTTTTCTGCCTCCAAATAAACACTCTCTCTCTGGGATGGTGTATGTAAAGTGTGTTTCCAATAAAGAACCCCAGGGCTCCAGTATGGCTATGAAAGGGCATTATAAAGGAATGAGAGAGGGCTTCAGTGGGATGGATACCAAGGCACATGGAGGAAGTAGACTCTTACAATGTCTAGAATAGGACGACACTCTGGAATCACTCTCAGTCAAAATCTGGAGAGGGGCCTTTAGGAGAACAGGTAGGCAACTTGCCTTCACTGTTGGGATTCTGAAGTAAGATATTTCCATCACCAAAGGAGAAGCTGCAGAGGAAGCAGTGGTTGGTCACAACCCTCGCAGTCCTTCAGAACCATGAACCTCATTGGTACTTATGCTGAGGGGGACTAATGTAAAACAGGTAGTTTTAAAGGGTAATGCTGAGACACTGGCAGTTGGTCTCAAAAGGAGGCAGGCCCATTTGGGTCTCAAAGTGAAAGGGCCAAGAATCTTTTCAGATCTAGAGGAATTCTGGCCTAACTCAAGCCAGGAGCAAAGACCTAGTCACTATGCCATCTTTAAGAGAGGAAAAATAAGTTTGCATCTAAAAGAAGTGTATAACTTGTTTCTCCACCAATAATTCAAACATGAACTAGATGCCAGAAGGGGGCTGCACATCACAACCTTTGTGGGAAGGAGCAGGGTTCTTTCTGAAGGAGCAGCCAGAGAACAGCAGAAAGTAGGTCGTACTTTGAACGTTGAACAAAGCATGGACTGAGAAGAGGGGACAGGAAAAAGAAGAGGGCAAGGAGAGGCTGAGAAAGGAAACAGTGGGACTGAGATGTAGTGTTTCTGTTCATTCTAAAAAAATGAAGAAAATTAAGAAAAAATCTTTAACATTACATTAAGGTTACAAAAGTTAAAAACAATCAAGTAAGGCTATGCAAAAGTATATGTTCTTATAACTAACCCACATTGCCTCTATTGTATGTTAAAGTACACATTATCAATTTAACTACATACAAAAATATTACACAGATGTACAATGTGGTTATGTCAGTACTCAGGTTACACAGTAAAATGCAGTTTTTTAATTGCTAAATCATTGTTCACAAAAATGAAGGCAAGCAAATGGCCAAACATTCTTTTTCTAAAGAACTGGGCAGTGAGTACACATGCAACTGAGAGAGGGTCATTTGAGGACCCTATATTTAAAAATAAAAAGGCTCTTTACCTATATAATCACCTTTTGTAAAAGCGAGGATCAGAGTGAATAAAGGATGAGTGAAGGATGGAATAAAACATTCACTTCAATGCTGAATTAGCACGGTTTTTGTGCTTAACATATAAACCAGCCTCACCACCCACTGTAATTCAACCACTGAAGGTGGAAGTAGACACTATGAGAACCTATAAGTTTAGGCCACATCTATGCCGTGAGGACTACACTGGCACAGCTATGGTGCTGTAGCTATGCTAGCATAACCCTGTAGAGCAGACACAGCTTATAGTAATGGAAGGGGTTTTTAATTCTCTGTTAGAACACCACCTTCCCAAGCAATGGTAGCTAGGTTGACAGAAGCATTCTCCCACCAACCTAGCTACACCTACAGCAGGAGTTTAGGTTGGCATTGCTACATCACTCAGGGAAGTGGATTTTTCTTACCCTTGAGCACCAGAACTATGTCAGCCTAAATTTTACGTGTAAACCAAGATTTAGCCATCTGTGATATGATGAAATAACTGTGGTGGTTGTGTCCAACCCCTTGCCCTACCAAAAGGCAGATGAGAGTAAAGATCCAGCTAGTCCAGCCACATCACATACTGGAATATGAAACGTGCTTTCAATGAACCATCACACAAGGAAAAAGATTTCTCCATATCTTTGGATAAGTAAAATTTTACCAGAAAGGCCTACTAGCAATCTGACAGCAGGAGATTAAATTATGATCGAGTAGACAATCTAAAAGATGAGTATAGTAGGGATAGACTTTGGGGGCATATGTACTATAAGAGTTAGGACATAGATGCTGGAGCTCTCATAAGATTACATTGGATTTACTAACTTTCTAGAAATAATTTTGACTTCTTAGAAACTAACTTTCCAACAGTAATATTATTAAGTAATCCTACTAATGTAACCAAGTTCTACAGACTAGGAACAGAAAAGATCTTTTATGCAAAGCCTGCTCTGTGTAATGGTTGGGAAAGACCAGAATCACAGCCAGAAATTATACTGCCAAAAAAAGAAAATCCCCAACATGCCAGGAATACTTATACCAGGAAAAACAGTGAGAATAGTACTATGACACATTATCAGATTCTCATATGGTGTAATTTAGAGGGAAAACATATGAGGAGTCCAAAACGGCATTTTGTCCAGAATGCAACTTGGCTACAGACTCAGAATTAAATCCAGTGGTGCATGCTGTATCACTGGATATAATTCCCCATAATACTTAATTTAGCAAGATAATGGTTATTTTAGAAATCAGTACATTGTTATACTTAAGGGTTCATAACCAATAGTCCAGAATCTCCAGTCCACAAAGTTCACTTTCCACTATTTTTGTGATGAAAAGTGAATTTATATGGTGCAAAGCACCCAGGAGATTGTCTCTAGAGAATTCCCCCTGTGTAAGGGGAATCTCCACCACCAGCTCAGAAGCCTCCTCTGCCAACTCTACTGCACCATGTGTTGGAGCTTTACTCTAGTGTAAAGAGAAGGAGACACTTGGGCAGGTAAGGGGCATGTCAGAGTGGGGCTCTAATACACCCAATTCTCCACTGAACTAAGGACCCTGAGAGACCTTACATCAATGGTGTAAATTAAACTTGCTCACGTTGCAGCTTTAACTTAAGCCAGGACAAAATAGCTGAGACACTACCTTTTTGTTCCGTGTTTGTATAGGGCCTAGCACAATGTGGTCCTGCTCTCTGAGTAGGGCCCCTAGGTGCAGCAGAAATACAAATATTAAATAATAATAGTCAAGCAGGAAGCTACAACTGACTCCCTCCCAGTCTCCCCTCCCCATTGCTTCTAAGCAGAACCCAAGTGCAGTGGAGAATCAAGCACAATTTGTTTTAAATATGCTACCCACTTTTCAGTCACTGCTCTAGAATACATCCTTTCTGATTTTAAAAAGGGCATGCTTTGAAAAGAATGGTCACATTTGTACCTTATCTTTGCAAAAGAGTATACAATGAAGTTCTGACTACCTGAATGTCATCTGAGACACCTGAAACTTCACACAGTGATGTTAAATGTGATCAGGAATGCAAATACAGCAGATTTTAAAGTCACTGTGGTTTGAGGACGTTGATTTTAAATTGATCTACTTAAACCAGCGCAAGCCCTAATGTAAATAAACTCTTGTTTAAGTTTAAGTCATTTTAGTTTGCATTGCTAACTATCAAATTAAGGCAAACAAGTGCATCTGTTAGGGATTTGCACTGGTTTAAAGTAGATTTTAAAATCGATTTAAACTATTGAATTAAACTAAGCCTACTAACTAGTGTAAGAAATATTTCTGTAGTGATGTGCACAAAGCCACACTCCCTGCAATGTAAAAAGAGTACAACAAATGAGTATTGCATTTAATTATAACACATTATCACCTATATTAAATAAAACTTTAAAAATATAACTTACTACACCTCTTGCTTTTGTTCTATAGTCTTTTCCCTTCCTGGACTGCACTTCACTTTTTTTTTTAATTTTCCCTTTAATAGATCATAAATATCTCTTCCTGTGTCATCAATGTCTGTCTCTTTTTCTCTGTCCCTCCACTTGCTTATGTATCTTTCCCTATGTTGTGTTCTCTACCACCTCAATATTTCCTTTCTTCTCCCCCTCTCCCAAAATATCAGTCTACCCTCCCTAACAGAGACGACCCCTCATTCCTCAGGCTAGTAGATGTTGGATAAATATTTCAAGGCCCAGCTACTACTCCTTTTCATACACTTAGGGCTTGTCTACACTGGCTATTTACAGCGCTGCAACTTTCTCGCTCAGGGGTGTGAAAAAACACCCCCGTGAGCGCAAGTTTCGGTGCTGTAAAGCACCAGCGTAGACAGCGCTCCCAGCGCTGGTAGTTACGCCCCTCATGGAGGTGGGTTTTTTAGAGCGCTGGGAGAGCTCTGTCCCAGCACTGCGCCACGACCACACAAGCCACGTTAAAGTGCTGCCAGGGCAGCACTTTAGCATTGCCAGTGTAGACTAGCCCTTACTAAATAGCCTTCTAATGGTAATGACCCCCGCTCCAACCACTATATAAGCCTTGATTAAATCTGAACCGATGATCATGTGAATGATCATGTCTCAACTGCTTACTGAGGAAAAACTTTCAGTACTGAAATCAATTACTTAAATTTTTAGATGTTTTTCAATAGTATTAGCCATTAAAATGGCATTTTGTCCTTTCATCAGCAATCCACTCACTTCTGTAAAGGCACCCAGCTATCAGCTAAAGCAGAGAGTTTTTGCTTTTGCATCTCTAGAAAAAAGAAGGTAGAATATTGAAAATGGTGTAAAATATTACAGTTGTTTTCAACCAATGAAACATTTATGAAACAACATAATTCCTACCCTTTTATTACAGCAGGCTATGGACTGGAGTCATTTATGATTCATTCCTTCTAACAGAACAAGTTTGTTTACAAGGCTTGGACCAGTGCTGGTAAAAGGTCAAATATTCAATAAAAATGCTGTGGAGACTTCTGTGCCAATACTCATCCTCTCCACACCCTCAACAACAACAAAAAAATCTATTTTCTAGACACAAGTACAAAAGGCCAGACAAGAGATTTTACTGAATCAGGTTGTAAGGACTGTTTTGACTAGGTGTCTAAACATCAAGGTTAGAGTCAGAAAAATGTAAAGAAATCTGCTGAGAGATAAGTGTGTGCATTAAAAGTACATGCATGCTTTTTTACCAATACAAAAAAATACCTTCACTATTAAAGAGACAATTCTGAAGGCCAACTTTTAGTTTTGTATTTCACATTTTTTTACAAAAATCCTATTTAGGGACATCACTTAGTAGGACTACTTAGAGTGCTTGTGCTATGGGAGTATACTGCACCAGACCTTGCTGGTCAAGCTGAGCATTCTTGTCCTGCCAGAGCAAAGCCCAACTCTAAAATGATCCCTGTAGCCCACAGTATTTTATGCTGATTTACCTACTATCCAGTTAAAGTACTTTGTTGTCATGAATATTAAACATTATAAGGCTTCTTTTACATTCTCCATACACCCATAGTAAGCAATCCAAAATATTACAGACACAAATATAAAAAACAGAATGTTTGGACGGCAAGATTGCAACTGTCCCTATAACAAGCCAAGTGTACTTAATACAGTAAAAAATATGTAAGCTATAGCATGGCAAAGTGCATTATACCAGATACCTATGTACGTTGGGGCTTACACAAAGCTGGATCAGTAGGTATAGATGGGAATCTAGTATAATCACACTTCTTCTAGTGTGCCATTGTTTGTTTTAAAAAAGAAAAGCAGTTTTTGCTACCGAAAAAAAAGCACTTTTGGTGTAAGGACTGTTCAGAACAGGGCTTGAAAATTTACTAGACTACACAGTACCCAGAACTATGCCTGTTAACCAGAGGTCAAAATGAAAGGTGCCCCACCAGCAAGGCCAAATGGCAGTGACCCAATGTGGGTCCCCACCCCTTATCCCTCTGATCTTCCAAGAATGTGGATGCTCAGACTCTTAACATACTGCAATTCCCTCAACCCTGGGACAAAAAGAAGGGGGAAGGAAGGAAAAGACTCATTTTTCATAACAGTTTTTATATAACAGTTGCATAATAAATGTGGAGCCTTCTTTCCCTCCTCCTATCAAGAAGCCAGTGGTTGGAAAGTCTCCACTACTCTACCCCTCCCCCACCCTTTACTTTTTGGGTTCTCCTCTACCATGAATAGTATTTATTACACTGCTGCTAGCGCACAGCCAGTCCCCTGCTGTTCATGTGTCTCAATCATCCTCACACCTTCTCCTCTTTGTCGCTGTCCTATCCTCCTTGTGTGTGTTCCATCTCTACTATTTTCCTCCCCAGAACTGTACTACTCAATCAGGTGATCCTGATTAGTTTCACTATGCTACTCTTGCCAAACAGAGAAAGCACTCTGAAGGAGTGGCACAAGTGCAATTCTGTACAGTTGGTGGAGGCTGAGGTAGGAAGAAATAAATATTAGTTTTCATAGCATTCTTAGTCCCTGTTAGCTGTGGGAGTAAGTGAATAAACTTGGTTCAGAAATACACACTAGACCAGGGGTAGGCAGCCTGCGGCACACTAGCTGATTTTCAGTGGCACTCACACTGCCCAGGTCCTGGCCACCGGTCTGGGGGGGCTCTGCATTTTAATTTAATTTTAAATGAAGCTTCTTAAACATTTAAAAACCCTTTTTTCTTTACATACAATAGTTTAGTTATATATTATAGACTTATAGAAAGAGACCTTCTAAAAACGTTAACACATATTACTGGCACGCAAAACCTTAAATTAGAGTGAATAAATGAAGACTCGGCACACCACTTCTGAAAGGTTGCTGACTCCTGCAATAGACGGAATACCTTGGCAATTTTAACCTTCCTTTTGACACTTTTCCCCTCTTCTCTCCTTTTGTCTATCCCCTAACCCACTCAAGAGAACGATTCTTGTCAATTCACTGACTTCCACTTTGTCCCTGCTGAAGTTGCTGAGGAAGTAAGTTTACCCCCAGGAGCACAAGCATTAGCCTCTACTATAAGGAGAGCAAGGGGAAAAGAGGGGAGAGAAATGCAACATCTCTCTAAACCTTTTCATCTCTTGGAGGGATCTTGTCCATAACACATCCCCAGAGATTTCAGAAGGTTCCTTCAGTCTTATTCTTACTCCATTTCATAGAATCATTGAATATTAGGGTTGGAAGGGACCTCAGAAGGTCATCTAGTCCAACCCCCTGCTCAAAGTAGGACCAATCCCCAGACAGATTTTTACCCCAGTTCCCTAAATGGCCCCCTTAAGGATTGAACTCACAACCCTGAGTTTAGCAAGCCAATGCTCAAACCACTGAGCTATCCCTCCCCCCAAACTAACTGCAGGAAGGAATTCTCTCCTGCCCATGTACATCATTTCACAATTAGCCAGGTGGTTTCTGAGGTGGAGGTGTAACCACCTCTGAAACATCAGGTATTGGCCACTGCCAGAAGCTGGTAGGATACCAGACTAAATGAACTAATAGTTTGATGCTGCATGGCAACTTCAATAGTCCTTCCTCTAAACCCCAGTCTTGCTATTTACACCACACTACCCATTCTATCGTAAACTGCAGGATTGGGGTCTGAATTACAAAAAGGCAGAGGCCATGGAAAATGCAGGATTACCATTCAAATAGTACTAATCCAATTTTAAATCTAACAATGCGACAGATTTTAGGAGGCTGTTTTGTAATATTTTAACTGAGGATTTTTTGAGTGGAATACTTACTTGAAGGATGAATTGGCTAACAAATCTCACGCTATGGAGTTACACAAGAAACCCACACAATCATAGTATGTCAGCAAGCAGTTTCCAACATAATAGCCTTTCAAATTAAGTGTCAGTACACCAAGGTACACAAACAAAATTCCACACATACTCTCCATCAGCAGGGAAATTTAATTTACTGTATCCCAAAGGAGGCCAGGGCTACCCCCCTTCCAGTTTCTCCCTCTCCCCCATAGCTTCCTACTAGCTGATGCTCTGCAGCAACAAGAGTCTGTCACAGTGCAACAGACACACATTGCTTCTTAGCAGTTCACACTAACATTCTTATGTTGCAACAGAAGTAGCAAGATGTCAGAGATTTAGCTGAAAATGATGTTTCAACTTTTTTGCAAATGTTTAAAATGTTTGATTTTTTTCTTATTACTAGTCCTTTATTAAACTTAGAGATGTCCTATACAGTCTCCTGTAAAGGCTGTGATTTTTTTTCTTTAAGAACACCAAAAAAACAGTTGCAAGTCAGGATGACTATGACATGAAACTTTGAATTCCATGTTAAGAGGGCTAGTGTCTCAAACAAAAAACAAAAACAAAAACACTAAGGAAAATATGAATGCACTCATTTTTGGCAAAACTGGCAAAGAAAACATCTCACAATCAATCACACCTTTCCTCTCCTCACCACTTACATTTTACAGTCGGTTATAAAAACAGCACTGCCTGATGACTTCACTACAGGTCAACAAGTTACAAACTTTTTTAAAACACACCTGGATACTTAACCAATAATTTCCATTTTGTTGTATTCATAAGTGTGCCAAATATTGTAATCTGACATATTATAGTCACTCTGTAAACCATAGTCTCATATCTGGCAGTTTTATGCAAACACCTATTTACAGCACTTTCTGTATTACTACACCAATGCAACTCATGGTAATTTAATAGACTACATACATGCCAAAGCCTCCATTGCCAAGAGCATGTTCATAAGCAAACACCCACTAAGTAATTCTAGAAGTATTCATAACAAGAATTACTATTTCAGAATTTATAAACTGAAGCAATCATGAGAAACTGATCAAACACTGTTGTAGCATGAGATCTCCAAAGTGATCGAATTACTTAATATCTAAGGGGAACACTACAGACAGTGACCATCACATTCCAAATGTTCAGGGGCCACCAGTTCCAACAGAATTTAAAGGAGGATCATTTTCACCCTTGTGTAGAGTGTGAGTTTCCACAGCAGATACTGTATATCTTCAGACTTGTCTTTTACTTATGAAGAAAAAGAAAAAGCTCAAGTCAATCAAATTAAACTGCAACATTTTCAAAACTATTTTCCCACCTGTACAATATGAGTTTTCTGCCACATTCAGAACAAAAAACTGCCATGCACATAAGATGACAGAGAAGAGGAAAATTAGAACTAACAAGTCCTGTAGCAACCTTGACATTACAAACCTGCCTCATCTTTCTCAGAAGGAGAGACCTCTATTTAAAGCTGTGTTTCTGAAGCGGTGTTGCTTGTACTTTCACAAACAAGGATTGGGCTGTATGAGTTCAGCCATTTAATACAGTATTACAGTTTTGCATATGGGATGCAGCATTCATGAAAGCACGTCCACTGACTGTCCTAGAAATGGAAGTCAGCCACAGAACCGGCATAGCACCGACAGCAGCAATCACTGTTGTATGCAGTGTAGTTTTAGCCATGTGGGTCCCAGGATATTAGAGACAAGGTGGGTGAGGTATCATCTTTTTTTTTTATTTCGAGCCACACAAAGCTCTTCTTCAGAGCTCTGGGAAAAATCAGACCTGTATGGCTCAATACCTTGTTTCTCTAACCAACAGAAGTTGGTCCAATAAAAGATATTACCTCACTCACCAGCAATACACATTACCCCACCCTGAGATTTAGGGACAACCCTCTAGGAATGAGAAGCTGTTCAGTTTCCAGGACTAGCCAATCCTTGGCCCCTGCCAAGCCTATGATTACACTTACAATGAGAATTTTAGAGAGTTCTAAACAGGGTTAGACAACACAGCAGTTAAAATGCTGTCCATGTAATCCTACTGTTGCGATTTCCAGCAGAGTTTCTTTGGTGCTGCACAGTGACAAAATTGACTAAGATGCTCAATATTGGCATCAGTGGAGCTCGCCTGTCAGCCGCGTTTTTGACAAGAGGAAACAGAATAAACTATTTTATTTTTCAGCTCTCACTTGAGTCGCCCCTTCAGCATGAGACAGAGGGGCAGCGAGAGGTGATGATCTAACCCATTAACCAGGGCGCTGCTTGGCCTTAGAGTTGCTGCTAGAAAGGTGGATAGAATCATATAATATTAGGGTTGGAAGAGACCTCATGAGGTCATCTAGTCCAATCCCCTGCTCAAAGCAGGACCAACCCCAACTAAATCATCCCAGCCAGGGCTTTGTCAAGCCGTGCCTTAAAAACCTTCAAGGATGGAGATTCCACCACCTCCCTTGGTAATCCATTCCAGTGCTTCACCACCCTCCTAGTGAAATAGTGTTTCCTAATATCCAACCTAGACCTCCCCCACTGCAACTTGAGACCATTGCTCCTTGTTCTGTCATCTGCCACCACTGAAAACAGCCTCGCTCCATCCTCTTTGGAACCCCCCCTTCAGGTAGCTGAAGGCTGCTATCAAATCCCCCATCCAGGGCCGGCTTTAGGCCAATTCCCCAGAAACAGGCCCTGCGCCTAAGAGGGCCCCCGCGCCCTAAAGAAGAGTGCCTAACTTAGGTGCCTTTTTAATTTTTTTACTCACCCGGCAGCAGTCCGGTCTTCGGCGACACGGCAGCGGCAGGTCCTTCACTCGCTCCGGGTCTTCAGCGGCATTTCGGTGGCGGGTCCTTCAGTGCAACGGAAGACTCGGAGCGAGTGAAGGACCCGCCGCCGAGGTCCACCACCGGGTATTCAAATCGGGCCCCGCACTTCCTAAAGCCGGCCCTGCCCCCATCACTCTTCTCTTCTGCAGACTAAATAAACCCAGTTCCCTTAGCCTCTCCTCATAAATCATGTGCCCCAGCCCACTAATCATTTTTGTTGCCCTCTGCTCTCTTCAATTTGTCCACATCCCTTCTGTAGTGTGGGGACCAAAACTGGACACAATACTCTAGGTGTGGCCTCACCAGTGCCAAATAGAGGGGAATAATCACTTCCCTTGATCTGCTGGCAATGCTCCTACTAATACAGCCCAATAGGCCATTGGCCTTCTTGGCAACAAGGGCACACTGCTGACTCATATCCAGTTTCTTGTCCACTGTAATCCCCAGGTCCTTTTCTGCAGAACTGCTGCTTAGCCAGTTGGTCCCCAGCCTGTAGCAGTACATGGGATTCTTCCTTCCTAAGTGCAAAACTCTGCACTTGTCTTTGTTGAAGCTTATCAGATTTCTTTTGGCCCAATCCTCCAATTTGTCTAGGTCACTCTGGACCCTATCCCTACCCTCCAGGCTATCTACCTCTCCCCACAGCTTAGTGCCAACTGCGAACTTGCTGAATGTGCAATTCATCCCATCATCCAGATCATTAATCAAGATGTTGAACAAAACCATGCGCAGGAGGAGGAAATGGACGAAGAGTGAAGCCCCAGGTACTGGGGAGCTTGGGGTGGAGGCCGAGCCGCAGGTGTGTGCGGGAGATGAAAGGGGGGGGAGGGAGGGTCACTCACTTTCGTCCTGCCGTTGATTTTGTAGTTGCCCAGCTTGCCATTGCAGTGGCGGATGAGATCGTCCATGCTGTTCATGAGGAGCCCGATGGTCTGGCAGCCGGGCTCCTTGCCCTCCACCCAGGTGATCTTGTCCCCGCGGATGTCCTTGGAGGAGTCGCTCTTCTGGCTGACCAGCTGCCCGTCGGTGAAGCGGCCGGTGTGGTGCAGGGCCCGCACCTCCCGGGCGATGCGCCCACCCACCTCCTTGCCCAGGAACTCGTCCACCACGCAGATGCCGTGTTTGTTCATACAGGGCACGATGTACTCCAGCGCCAGCCGCTGCGGCACCAGCGACTTGGTCTGCCCGTTCTGCCGCAGCGCGCCCCCGCCGGCCCCGGCCTGGCCCCCGCCCGGGTACAGGTTGGATTTGTCCCGGTAGACGAGCCCCGCCTCCCCGCCCGGAGCTGCCGCCGCAGCAGCCTCCTCTTCGGCGGGGGCCGCCGCCTCCGACAGCGCAGCAGCGGCCGTGGGAACGTGGTTGTTGGTCAGAGGCGCCGCAGCCGCAGCCTCCTCCTCAGCGCCGGGGCCTGCGCCCGGCGGCTTCTTCTTAGCCACGGCTCCGTCCTCCCTGCCGCCGCCTGCTCCCGCGGCGGCCCCGGCGTGGTGCTCGGCAGCGCCCCCTGCCGCCGCCGCGCCGCCACCGCTGCGGCAGATGAGCTTGTGGTTCTTCCAGTCCTGGCGCTGGTGCTCCTTGCTGCAGTAGAAAGAGCTGCGGCAGCGGCCGCACCGCAGCAGGTTCTCCATCTTCCCGCACAGCTCGCAGTACTGCCGGTCCCGCTCGCTGCCCCCGCCGCCGCCCTGGCCGGCCCCGCTGCCCCCGCCGCTGTCATTGGCCATGACGCCGCCGCCCCTGGTGCTCCGGGGGATCGTGGAGGGGGCAGCAGCGCTCAGGCGGGCCGCGCTGGGAGGGAGGGAGCCTGGGAGGGCGGGCAGCTCTCACTGCATCATGGCGGTCCCTGCTCCGCGGCGGCCTCCGCTCCCCTGCCTGCCTCCCGCGACGGAGCCCGGGCCTCCTCCTGGGTGGGGAGCGGGCACCCGCGGGAGCCGAGGCCGCTCTGATCTCCCCAGGGGCTCAGGCTCGCCACCACCTCATCGCTGCTCCGGCGAGGGAAGCAGCGGGGAGTGCCGGGACCGCCGCCGCCTCTGCGCCGGGAACTAGGGTCTCCTCCTCTTCCCGATGCGGGTCGGCGTCTCCTCCCTTCGCCTCGCCGCTGCCTGAGTCGGGGGGGCTGCGGGGGCGAGGAGGAGGCGCCACTATCTCTGCCCGCTTTGCACGTACGCCACTTCCAGCCAGCCTGCGCGGCCGGGGCGGGGCCGCAGAGGAGGGGGAGTGCGGGCCAGCTCAGCACTGCTGCAACGTTGGGGGTGGGGCTGTAACACCCTTCCTGAGGGAGGTTTTAGTTCCTCAGCCACCTTAAAGGCCGTGATTTGTTTGTATTAGAGCAGATGGGGTGGATTTTGCCCTCAGTCACTTTAAGCAGCCCTGCCAGGACATGAGTAGACACCCCTTTGCTCTCTCTCCGGAGCCCAGTTGGAGCTGAGACCAAAACCTTGGAACCAAGCACCCACATTTGACAAAAATCTGTTCTGACCTCCTCAGCACACACACACCCCCCATATTCCTCTATGCTTTGCACTGCTGTCTGCTAAATGAACTACAATTATTTGTCTAATAGCAGCCATGTGCTCAGTGCTGTACAAACATAAGAAGTGGTGTGTCTAGTACATAGTAGGACACTTGATTTATAGTCCCAAATTCTGCCACTGATCTACTGAGTGGCCTTGGGCACATCACTTAAAGGGAAACAGCTTGAATTCACACTTCTGTCTGAAAATTATTTACTTACTATAGTTATAAGACCTACGGTTACTATAATGGAAAGGTTAGCAAAATTGTGCATTTGACAACACTTTCTGCATAGTGAATTACACTATGGTTTCTCATGTACACAGTTTCTGCTCGTTTATTTATTTAGGATGGAGGGGGGTGTTTTGCAGAGCAACAGTGGAGAGGAAAACACTTTCCCCCTCCCCCAAGAAAGACAATTTGGTTGTTAAATGACAACAGCTACCAGGGGAATAGAAACTACTTAAAAAAAAATTAGATTACAGGTTAATGGCATCCCTTTAATTTATTGGTGTCTCAGTAGCCTCATCCATAAAAGAGAGCTAATACATATCCACATTAGCAAAGTGCACCAGGCTCCTCCACTGAAAAGTGATACACATAAATAGGGCCCTACCAAATTCACGGTCCATTTTGGTCAATTTCATGGTCATACGATTTTAAAAATTGTAAATTTCATTATTTCAGCTATTTAAATCTGAAATTTCATGGTGTAACTGTACAGGTCCTGACCCAAAAAGGAGTTGTGCGGGGGTCACAAGGTTACTGTGTGTGTGGGGGGGGGTTGCATTATTGCTACCCTTATTTCTGTGCTGCTGCTGGTAGCGGTGCTGCCTTCAGAGCTGGGCAGCTGGAGAGTGGCAGCTGCTGGCCAGGAGCCCAGTTCTGAAGGCAGAGCCACCGCCGGCAGCAGTGCAGAAATAAGGATGGCATGGCATGGCATTGCTACTTTTACTTCTGCGATGCTGCCTGCAGAGCTGGGGCCTCAGTCAGCAGCCACCACTCTCTAGCTGCCCAGCTCTGAAGGCAGCAGCACAGAAGTAAAGATGGCATGGTATGCTATTGCTACCCTTACTTCTGCGCTGCTCCTGGGAGGTCACTGCCTTCAGAACTGGGCGCCCTGCCAACAGCCACCGTCCTCTGGCCACCCAGCTCTGAAGGCAGTGCAGAGGGTGACCCCTCTGCAAATCCCTTTTTGGTCAGGATCCCCAATTTGAGAATTGCTGGTCTCTCCCGATGGTAAAAGCACACAAAAGAGCAGATTTCACGATCCGTGATGCGTTTTTCATAGCCATGAATTTGGTAGGGCCCTACACATAAGTACAAAATATTATAAAATGACAGGCAAGAAAAGCCAAGATTTAGATCAACAGCATAGATGTTTTGAGATAAGGAGAGCAAATCAAAAATGACATCTGCATTCTGGGCTTTAGTGACAGGGATGATTCCTAGTGGTGTTATTGACACTGATGGGAGAAAGGAGGAAGTGGAGAGGGCAGACTAGGTGGTCATTTTGCCATTTCAAGCTGATGTTGTGAAAGTCAAAAGATGTCAGCTAAATGGACCAAGATGTAGGTATGGTTGGAGATAGCCCAGCCAGGTGGCTGATCTAGTAAGTAGCCTAGGACTTGAGAGACCCAGGTTTGAGTCTCTGCTGTGCAGAGCCATCCTGTCCATTGGACGGCCTGGGGCAACCGCCCCGGGCCCTGTGCTTTGGGGGGGGGCCCTGTGCTTTGGGACACGGGATCCAGGGCAGCCTGAGGAGTTAGCGGGGGGCCTGGTGCCAGCAGCAGCAAGCGACCCGGCCCCAGCCCACCCCGCTCCGCCGGATCCTGGCATCACTCGGGGGAGGAGACAGAAGCCAGAAAGAGGTGGGGTGGGCATTTGGGGGAAGGGGTGGAATGGGAGTGGAGCAGGATGGGAAGAGGCAGGGCAGATGCTTGGGGGACGGGGTGGAGTGGGGGCAGGGCCTGAGGCAGAGTGGGGGGGTTGTCCTTGGCCCTGCACCCCACTAGGGACAGCTCTGCTGCTGTGCCATTGACCATAAGCAAGTCATTTTGGGTGGGATATTTAGGCACCTAACTCCCACTGATTTCAATGGTAGTTAGGTGCCTAAGTACCTTTGTGAATCCCACCTTTACCCTCTCTGTGCCTCCGTTCCCTATCTGTAAAATGGAGATAATAGTACTTCCTTACTACAAAGGGGTGCTGTGAGGATTAAGATTGTGAGGCAGTCAGATACTATGGTAATGCAGGCTGTATAGGTAACTAATACAGATAGGAAAGGTAGCTTTGAGAGTTAATGGCATAGAAATAGTGGTTAGAGGAATGTGAGCAGATGCAGTCACCTAGATAAAGGATGTAAAGGGAGGAGAGAAGTGTGCCAAGTGAGGGATACTCCCAGAAAGTGGGAGGAAGGAGGATTAAATAAATTATTAGAGAGTCAGAAGAAGAATTAAGAGGACTGGATCATGAAAGCGCAAAGGACAAGATTTCAAGGGGAGTGTGACCAGTGATGTCGAAGGCAGCAAATAGAATAAAGGCCCTGAGATTTTGCCACGAGGTTGTTGAAAACCTTGGAGTTTGAGAAGGGTGGGAATCAGATTGGAGGAAATCAAGAACATGGTTGTAGGAAAGGAACTTGAGGCAATGCTTGGGTACAGGATTTTTAATGGGTTTAAAGATGAAGGGAGATGCGGTGGTAGTTGGGAAGGGAGGTGGGTCAAAGTGGGTTTTTTAGACCATCGTATAACGTGGGAAGATATTATAACCTGGGTTTTCATACTTCGCCTGCCAGTGAGAGATGTTCTTTAACTACAAGCAGAGAAAACTGAATTTCTGAAATTTTGGGCCTGATTCTCCCCGCACTGGATTTAAGTCAAGAATAACTCAGTTGAAGTCAGTGGCTTTACAATGTTGTAAAACTGGCACAAGTGAGAGGAGAATCAGGCCCATTATTTTCTGAATTTTAAGAAATGATTGTAATGATGCTATATTCTGCCAGAGAAAAACTCTACTGTTAAAGATGAATGCATTTGTTGCCTTCTGCTTCAATGAATATAACTCGCTTTATCTAGGAATGAAGCTGAAGGCCACAGAAACTCCAATTGTTGCAATGCTCAACAGCTCATCTTTTAAGCAAGAAAAAGCACCATGGTGCAAATTTATCTCTGGGGTTACTAGTAATACTCATTAAGCCAGGGACTAATTTGGTTCTAAGAGGCCACCAGTGCCTCATACAGTCTACTGGCTCCACCACATTTGTTAAGGGAGACAGTTCAAGGTCCTGGTCCTAATGTTTAAGGTTCCTAATTATCTACAACTCCCCCCGAAACAACAGTACTACACCGAAACTGATTTCGACTATCTCAGTTCGAAGTATGAACATTTCCCAGCCTATAAAAAGTACTAATCACAACTCACTACAAGGGGAGATTAGCTTGAGCACAAGCCCTAATGTGTTTAGAGTCCAAAACAAAACTGCTTAATAAAAATCTTCCTGTAATTACAAAAGCTGAAGAAAGAAGGTGAGAGAACTGACTGAAAAGAAATGTATTATTTATATTGCTGTAGTGCCCCCAATGTGCTAAGTGCTTTTCCAACTTATAAAGACCCTGTTTTTGCCCCAAAGAGCTTGTTGTCTGAAACAATGGATGGAAACGATGGGGGGGAAAGGGATACAATATACAAGCATAGTGTCCAAGGTGATGGCTGGCACAAATTGAAAATTCAACATTTTTGTGGAGGGTTTAGTTTAGTTGTTTTTTGTTTTTTCCCCCCATAAATTATTCCCCACTCTCTTACCTAACAATTATTACGTGGCTAATTTCTTGTAGCTATCATGACAGAAGTCAGTCTTGAAAAGAGATTTGAAAGATGACAGGATAGTAGTCAGATGTATCATCTTGGGAGAAATACAAACAAAAGATAAAAAGCAAGTAAACAACTTGTCATGGGCAGGGTTTTTTAGCATAAACTTAATGCAAATTAATAGTTTTTGTAATACTTTAGATTCTAATGTGATGGGATCATTAGAAATACCTAAAATGGGTAGATGATGGGGCCAGATTTCTCTTTTCAGAGTCTAGTAATAATAACTTAGCATTTATATAATTGCTTTATACATTTAACACTATGAAGACACTATAAAATACTACTAGATGCAGAGGCTATATAGGTATCCAGAAGGAAAGTTCAAAGTCTCTGGGAGGTAGATCAATAAGTATTGTCCCTATTTTATAGATGGGAAAGTGGAGACAAAAGGTTAAGTCACTGTTCAAGAAAAAACATGGAACAAATCAACCTTTTAAAAAATTAATAAAAGACCCCAAAACCCTACTCCAAGCATAGTTTTTACCCAGAGTGTGTCTACACTGAAAATGCTACAGTAGCATAGCTGCTGCTGTAGCACTTCCGTGTAGACACTACGTACTCCGAAATGCTGATGGTAGAACCGCTCCTAAGTAATCCATCTTCCCTAGAAGCTGTAGCTAGGTTGATGGAAAAAATCTTCCTATTTTCCTAGCACTGTCTACATCTGGGGTTAGGTTGGCACAGCTATGTCTCTCAGGGGTGTGGATTTTTCACGCTATGGTGATGTAAGTTCCCATTGTAGACCAGCCCCCAGAAAAGGCAGAAGTGTCAAAGACGCCATGAAGTCCAGTAGGGGTTTTGCTATTGCTATTGGTTTTACACAGAAGATGCTCTGATACTATGATGATGGGAGGCAATACAAAATCCTAAAATAGATTAGATCAGGGGTCAGCAACCTTTCAGAAGTGGTGTGCCGAGTCTTCATTTATTCACTCTGATTTAAGGTTTCGCGTGCCAGTAATATGTTTTAACGTTTTTAGAAGGTCTCTTTCTATAAGTCTATAATATATAACTAAACTATTGTTGTATGTAAAGTAAATAAGGTTTTTCAAATGTTTAAGAAGCTTCATTTAAAATTAAATTAAAATGCAGAGCCCCCGGACCGGTGGGCAGGACCCGGCAGTGTGAGTGCCACTGAAAATCAGCTCAAGTGCCGCCTTCGGCACACGTGCCATAGGTTGCCTACCCCTGGATTAGATAGATAAAAGGACACAGGTCACTGACAAAGCCAAGATTAGAATTCAGGATTCCCTGATTCCAAGACTTGTTCTCATTCCTCCAGACCTCACTGTCTTCTACCTCTCAGCTAGACTGGATTCATTCTGAATCACTGACATAAACAGTGACAATTTTCAAGCTTGCTTTTCATCCTAATGAGTGAACTGCAGTGAGTTTGCAGCTCTTCCAGGTAAAACTAAAGGATTGTTTGTCTGAGTTTCATTCTCTGTTAAGCTCACATCCTTTCTAATCAGGAGATACTGTACAAAGTACAGCCACAAATCTATGCAAGTGGTCTTTTGATGACTGCATGTTGTTGTCCTCAGCTATTCAAAGGGTAGTGCAGTTTGTCCATTCAGTAATACCTACTCCTTCCTTTCTGCAAAGCTAGGAAATGTTCTTACACAGGAGTTTACCACCACCACTTTGGGTTGCTTTTTTAAAATTAAGAAAAGTCAACTTAATAATCATAATGCTCTCATGTCTTCTTACTTTGTACAGAAAATAATAGAGAATTTTATCCTGTGAGTTGCTGAGACGCTTCAATTCCCTTTGAGGTGAATAGGAATTCATGGAACTCAGCAGCTTTCAGGATCAGGTTCATAGTTCTCAAAAATACAGAGGGCCTGCTTCCCCACTGTCTTGCACCTTATGTGTGCAAGGGGTGTGCAAAATGGTACCAAATCAGAATGGTAGCATTTCATAACTACTTTTTACAGGTGTAAATTACTACACAAGATTCAAGATAATGGAAAATCAGAGACAAAATCTAGTTAAGAATTCAAAATGCCTTGGGCCAAATTCTGCCCTTGAAGGCATGACGCATAGGGTTTTGAACTTGGCTCTATAAGATTCATGGGTGCGCCTACACTCCAATCCCCCATGTAGCAACCTGCTGACATGGGCTTACCTAGGACCCATGATGCCCAGCTCCAGTTTGAGGCTCTGCCCCAGTCCTATTGGGAGAGTCCCATTGGCCCTACTTAAGCCAGCAGCAGGAACAGGAAGCTGTCCGAATCACTGAGCCTCTCCCTGTTCTGGACTGTGTGCCTTGTGGATCCCACTCCCATGGCTTGATTTTCTGGTATCTTGACCCAGTGTGACTTTTGGCATCTGATTTGAGGTTCTGATCTCCAGTTTGTCTCCTGCCTCTGACCCCCTGGTATCCTGGCCCGGCTTGACTCTGGTTCCTGACTCATGGTTCTCATCTCAAGTTTAGCTCTTGGTACCTGACCAGGGATTTCCCTATACCTCACCTCCCCCCAGTGGGTGTGTATACCCCCCGTGAATTTCCCCAACACCCCCCCCCCCCCACCCTCCCAGTGGTCAGCTAGTTACATGCAGTGTTGCCAATTTAGTCATTGGTNTCCCAGTGGTCAGCTAGTTACATGCAGTGTTGCCAATTTAGTCATTGGTTGGAAATTTGAATTGAAGTTGAAACATTAATACACACTTTAGAAGCATATACAGTATATGATAAAATACTTGTACCTGAAAAAGTATAGTAGGTTTGAAAAGTATGAACAAAGACTAGCTTCTTCACACAGCTGTTGTTTTTTCTGACAATGTTGACGCATTTGTTTCGGCAATGTTGGCCAACCTTATAATTTCAAATCATGATTTGTAAGCAAGGTCTGAATGAGCTCTCTGCTGCCAGCTAGGGATGAGCCGGGGGTGGGGGGAAGGCTTCAGGACCAGATTGTATTTACATGAAACTCACCTACTCTACCTAGGTATCCAGCAGACAGAGCTGTGTTGCCCAAATGATCAATTTTGGCTGGTGTTGGGTTATAAATCACTTTAGTATTGAATGGGGGGTCATGAAATTGAAGGGGGTCATGAAATGTTATCCTTATTGTATGAGTAAAGGGCAGCAGAACTATACTTAGCCTACCTGATTGAGGGGGTCACCCTCAATGCTTAATTTTTGCCCAGGCTGAGCCCCGGGGCACCTCTAGGCTTGGCAGTTCATAGCCTCGGGACCTCTGGGCTTGCCGCATCAGTTATGAAAGTAAAAAACTTTCTTGAGCCCCAACACCTCTTTCATTACAAATTAAGCACTGGTTGCTCTCAGCTGAACTGCACTTGCTAAGTAAGGGGTTTGGATGGCAGATCCCAGTGGAGCAGGAGGGTGACAGGGGTTTCGCTTGGTGGTGTGGGCTGTGCTGACCCTTGACTCCTGTCTTATGAGTGTGGATTCCAGCTCTCACCACCAGGTCTGGCTGCCCATGACCTGGCCATGACTGCTTGTTTGGACTACAATAACCCTACAGGACAGAGCCCAGTGTGAGAAGGATGGATCCAGCAGCATCACCACAGCCACCATAACCATTGGATTCACTCAAATGGGCCCTCTTCCTCCAGGCAGATAATCAAGTGCTGCAGGCCCAAGTTGCGCAGCTGATCGGGAAAACCAGCAGCTGCAGGAACAAATGAGGCAGCTCAGTGCTGAGAATACAATGCTGTGAACTCAGACTGCAGTGCCTTGCCCCAAACAGGGGCCTGCAATATCATTGCCTGAGGAGTTTGACAGGAACTGCAGGCAGTTCTGGGGCTTCATGAACCAATGCCGCCTTCAGTTTCTGATGCGTCTCAAAATCTATGCCTCTGATCAGTTCAAGGTGGCCTTGGTAGTTAGCCTGCTGACAGGCAATGCATTAGATTATGTCTCACCCCAGCTGGAAGGCCATAGCCCAGTACTGTTGAACCAAGATGCCTTTCTCCAGTCAATATTAACCATCTTTGATGACCCACACTGAGCCTGAATGGCCAATGCCACCCTGAGGAGACAGGCACAGTGGCCTCCTATAGGCACACTTCTGCCGCTGGCCCATGTAGAGATGCCTACAGGCCTAGACATACTTGTGGATCTTGCCATCCTCATAGATGATCAGCTGTGAGAACAAAGAGGAGAAAATAGGTTCCCTGCAGTCCTTTTACCATGACCTCACCTTCTGTATCACCTGCTCCTATACAAGCCAATCTGGTTTATCAGTGGCTCACTCCTAAAGAAAAAGAACAGTGCCATCAGCACCCTTGTGCTTCTACTGCGGCGAACCTGGCCATGCCGTTTTGGTCTGCCTAGTACGAACACCAAAGACCTTGGGGAAACAATCTGGTCCAGGCATGGTGGGGGGAACCAACTTGGTGCCTGAGAAAATAGAATTTCCCCAACTGTAGTCCTCACTGAGACACACCCTGAGCCCCATCTAGGGGCTTCCGATTTGCAGGTGTCTATCCAGCAGTGCATCTTGGAGGACCCCTGACAGATTCCCCACTAACAAACCCTCATCAATTTGGGAGCAGTGGACAATTTTATGGATGCAGCTACAACTCAGGCCCTACAGATTCCCCTACAACACAAGGCCAAGCTGGACATGGTTGAAACTATTGATGGCTCCCCGTTGCCTTTGGGTTCAGTTATGGAGGAGACCGACCGTCCCCCTGGCGGTCATTATTCAGGGACACAGAAATAATACAATTTGGTGTGATCCATTCCCTGCATTTTCCCTGGATCTTGGCATCTCCTGGCTGGCCCTTCGTGATCCCCTCATTCATTGAGGAGAACAGAAGGTCACTTGCCCATCAGAATTATGCCAACGGCATGGCCAGGGACCAGTAAGTGTTGCACCTAGGCCCAAGAAGGTTAAAGTAGGTTTAGTCATCGACATTGAAACTTCTACTGAAGGAACTATGGAACTCCCGCTGAAGTACTGCGATTCTGCTGATGTCTTGGAAAAGAAGCATCCAGAAAGCCTCTCTCCACATTGGGACTATGATTGCACCACTGAACTCCAGCGAGGGAGAAGATACTGTTTGGACAGATAAACACAATGTCAGAGCCTGAACTGGTTGCATTGTGAGAATAACTCTAAGAGAACCTGGCCCGGGAGTTCATCTGCAAGTCAACTTCACCAGCCGGTGTCCCTGTCCTTTTCGTAATAAAAGACAGCAGCCTCAGGCTCTGTGTCAATTACTGAGCCCTAAATTAGATGATAATCTGGAACTGCTACTCACTACCTCTAATCCATGAGTTGTTGGACCACATGGTGGCCCCCTGCATATTCATCAGACTGGATCTTCAGGGAGCTTACAACCTTGTCTGTATCCGAGAGGGAAATGAATGGAAGACTGCGTTTTGGACCCACTGTGGCCACTTTTAATATTTAGTCATGCCATTTGGATTGATTAATGCCCCAGCAACATTCCAGCATTTCATTAATGATGTGCTACAATACCTACTGGACCAGTTTGTAGTGATATACTTAGATGACACATTGATTTCCTCAGATTACCTGGACCAGTATACCACACACATCCGCACAGTCCTGGAGGGACTACGACAACACAGTTCCTAAACTGAACTTGAGAAGTGTGCATTTCATCAGACCTCAGCTTAGTTCCTCAGTTTCATTCTGTCTCCAAAAAGGAATCAAGATGGATCTGTGCAAGGTCCAGGCTGTCTATAACTGGGCAGCTCCCGGCAATGTGTGTGATCTACAACATTTTTTAGGCTTTGTGAACTTTTACTGGATGTTCATCTTGAATTTTTCAAAACAAGCTGAGCCCCTCACTATCCTACTCCATAAAAATGCCCAGTTGCATTGATTGCCAGATGCCCAGCATGTATTTGAGCAGCTAAAGCTTGCCTTCACCATTGCTCCAGTATTGGTCCATCCAGATATGATGCAAGTTTTCATTGTGGAAGTCAACAACTCTAGCACAGTGATCAAGGCCATCCTCTCCCAGAGGCATGGACCCAAGAAAATACTGCACCCCATCACCTGCTACTCAAGGAAGCTGAGAAGAGCTATGAGACCTTGGACAAAGAGCTCTTCGCAATTAAGAGCACCTTCGAAAAATAGCGACACTACTTGGAAGAGGCCTGGTATCCAATCCAAATGTTTACTGATCACAACAACCTGGAGTACACGTGCAGGGCCAAGGCCCTAAATCAACAACAGCTCTAGTGGTCTCTATTCTTCTTCCAGTTCAACCTTACCTTGACCTGCTGCCCTAGAACTAGAAGTGGCAAGGCTGATGCCTTGTCCCAAAGGTATGGCTCTTAGCAATGAGAGCCCAATCCGGAACCACATTCTCAAGTCCTATAATTTCCTTAATGCAACCCACTGCCAGTACCTGCTCATGCTCATCTGCTCTTCCTCTGTCTTTGGAATTCCATCTGATGAGTTGGCCATTATCAACCAAGAACCACATGACACCCGGGAGGGGATCACGCTTATAAGGGACTGCATGCATGTTCCCCCCCAGGACCTCCAAGAGTGGTGGTTCTTCAACTGTGCCATGACACCACCCTGATAGGACACTGGGTGCAACATAAAACAGGACAATTAATGTCCCGGTACTTCTAGTGGCCTCGCATGCGCCCCACAATAAAGACCTTTGTCACTTCCTTCCAGGTGTGTGCCTGCACCAAGATCCCATGCTAGATACCCTGCAGTCTCCACCAATCTCTAGACACCCCATCTCAGCCTTAGAAGGCCATTTTCCTGGTCTTTATGGTGGACCTACCAGAATCCCCACAGGGAAAACTGCCCAGCTCTGGATAAACAATGTGGTCCATCTTCATGGCTTTCTAGATCAGGTCACCTCTGACTAGGGGCCCCAATTTACTGCCCACTTCTGGCATGACACCCTACATCTATAAGGGTTCTATGCACACCTGTCTTCTGCCTACCATCCTCAGTCAAATGGCCAAATTGAAAGAATCAACCAGATCCTAGAAAAAAAAATTATGGTGATGCATCAACCATCACCAGGATGGCTGGTCTTCACTGTCACCATACACTGAGTTCTCATATACTAATGCAGACCATGCATCCACAGGCCACAGTCTGTTCTTTGCCAACTATGGGTACCATTCCCCCCCACCCCCCGATTTCACTCACAACTATCCAACCTCCTTCCCTCCAACCCATTGGCCTCAGATCTAGTACAACACATCCATCACATCCAAGAGGAGGTGAAGGGACACCCTGAGAAGGCAAAAGAGGACTACAAAAAGCATGCAGATAAACATAGACAATAAGGCCCCACCTACACCATGGGACAAAAGGTATAGCTTTCTACAGAACACCTCCACATGGACAGACCTTCTTGGAAACTAGACCACCATTTCCTTGGCCTGTACCAGATTCAGCGACAAATCAACCTGGTCACCTTTGAACTCCAGGTCCCTTGATCCCTTAGAGTCCACCCCATACTCCATGTCTCACTTCTAAAACCCTATGCTGAGAACACATTTCCCCATAAAGTCCAATCACCACCACTACCAGTGCAAGTACAAGGTCAGGATGAATATATTATCCAAAAAGTCCTCAATTCTAAGATCAAGCAGGGCAAATTATAGTACCTAATTGACTGGGAAGGTTATAGTCCAGAAGAACACACTTGGGAGCCAGCTGAAAACATTCTCACACTCACCCTTGTATGGGCCTTCCACAGGCACCACTATGAGAAACCTGGACCCACATCACCCAGAAGGTACTGGTAAGGGAGTGGGGGTGCTGTCATGACCCATGAGTCTCAAAACTGGGTCCATAGGAGCAGCCACACTCCATCCCTCCATGTGGCAGCCTGATGACAACTGCTTATCTAGGACACATGAAGCCGAGCCCCAGTTTGAGGCTCTGCCCCCTGAGGTCCTAGTGGTGGTGTCCCAGAACAGCTGATTGGCCCACTGGCCATACTTAAGCCAGCAGCAGGAACAGGAAGCTGTCTGACAAAAGGGCTCCTCCCTGTTCTGGAGTGTGTGCCTTTTGGCTCCAGCTCCAGCTTGATTTCCTGGCATCCTGACCCGGTGTGATTCCTGGCATCTGATTCATGGTTCTAATCTTTAGTTTGTCTCCTGCCTCTGATCTCCCAGTAGCCTGACCCAGCTGATTCTTGACTCCTGTGTCATGAGTGTTGACTCTGGCTCAGACCACTAGGTCTGACTGCCCATGACCCAGTTCTGACATGTGCGTGATCTTGACAGTTATTTATATATTGACTCTGCTATACTTATATTTGCAGTCACAGGGCTGGATGGGTTTAGGTATGGGAGTCAGCTGCCATGCTGATTTGGATGGAGGATGAGGATGAAGTTGTCCAACTACTGGTGGATGAACTTCCTGGAGCAGCTTCACTTGGTGAAGTGCCATTTCTTGGCTCAGGAAACTAGCAGTAACTGGTGGGAAAAGGAGAGAGATTCAGACCTGGGATGATCAGCACTGGAGGCTGAATTTCATGCTGACAAAGGCCACTTTCCTAGAAATCTGTGCAGAGCTCACCCCAGAGCTGCACACCAACATGAAAATTCCCCTCCGAGTGGAGAAGCATGTGGCTATCACCATCTGCAAGCTTGCCACCCCAAATTGCTACTTATCAATAGCTAAGCAGATCAAATGTTGGGACTGTTGTCATGTGGGTGCACGCTGCTATCAAGAGGGTGCTGCTGCCTCAGGTCACAAAGGTTAGCAATGCACAGGAGGTTATTCATTAATTTGCATGGTTTGGATTCTCAAGTTGTACTGTGGCCACTGATGGGACCCACATGCCTATTCTTTGCCCCCCAAACCAGGTCTTGTGGTTCATCAACAGAAAAGGGTATTTCTACATGGAGCTCCAAGGCCTGGTTGATACCATGGCAGGTTCACCAATATTAATATGGAGGGATCTTTAGCAACTTGGGCCTTTTTTCTACAATGAAAAAGGGAAGTTTTGCTCCCAGGACTACTATGGGCATTAAGGGTGTTGTGATTAACCCAGTTTATTCTCTATTTTGGCTTACAAAGCCTTTTACTGGACACTTGGACGGGAGCTGTTTAACTATACCCTGAGGAGTGGCAGAGTGACAGTAGTATGTCCATTTGGAGGGCTGAAAAGGAGACAAAGGTGCCTGATGGCAAGACTGGAGGCTGTTGAGCAACAGCTGCTTGTTGTATTTTGCACAACAGCTATGAGAGAAAGGGAGAGAGCCTCCCTGATGGGTGGGAAGCAGAGGTGCACAGTCTTTGGGAATGTTATGAGCAGCCAGCAGAAAGGCTGCCTCTGCAGACTGCAGCAAACAATCAGGAATGCCCTGTGTTTCCATTTGGAAGCTAGAAACTAAAATGAAATTTTATTATGCATTATGTAAGGATTTCATTAGCAGGGCCGGCTCCAGGCACCAGCCGACCAAGCACATGCTTGGGGCGGCACCTTGTAAGGGGCGGCCAACCTTGGGGTGGCGAGGGGCGCTTGGTTTTGTTTTGTTTTTTGGTTCGGCGGGGCGGCGCTCGAGGGTTTTTTGTTGTTGTTTTTGTTTTGGCCGGGCGGCGCTCGGGGGGGTGGGGGGGGTTGTTTTTGTTTCGGCAGCGCAGCGCTCGGCGGGGGAGGTGTTTCGGCGGCACGGCGCAGCACTGGGGGGGGGGGNCGCAGCGCTGGGGGGGTGTTTCAGCAGCGCGGCGCTCGGGGGGGGTTTCGGCGGTGCTCGGGGGGGTTTTGACAACGTGGTGCTGGGGGGGTTTTCGACAACGTGGTTTTGGCGGCGTGGTGCTGGGGAGGGTGTTTTGGCGGCGTGGCGCTGGGGGGGTGTTTCGGCGGCACGGTGCTGTGGGGGGTTTCGGCGGCGCTGTGGGGGGTTTCGGTGGTGCGCCACTCGGGGGGGTGTTTCGGCAGCGCGGCACTTGGGCGTGTTTCGGCGGCGCAGCAATCGGGGGGGGGTGTTTCGGTGGCGCGGCCCTCAGGGGGGGTGTTACGGCGTGGCAGCGTGGCACTGGGGGCGGGTTACGGCGGGGCGGCGCGGCACTGGGGTGGAGGTGGGGTTACGGCGGGGCGGCGCTCTTGTTTTTGCTTGGGGCGGCAAAAAAGTTAGAGCTGGCCCTGTTCATTAGTCTGTCTAAAATTTGATGAAATGCAATTTTGTTATGCTTTGCACAATGATTCCATGAAAGGACATTTTGTTATGCTGTCTAGCACATGTGATTTGATGAAATTGTATTGAACCTCTGTCAATAATATAGTGAATGTAAAGTAGTGAAGTTAATAAAAACCTTCACTGAATATAACACAAAGTTGGACTAGTGGAATATAAACCACAACAAAGAATAGTGCAACCTTTATGGAACATAGTGCAGATGTGGCACACATGCCTAAAGTGCTGTCCTGGCACACATGCCTAAATGTGTGTAGGTGCAGGGCTTCTGACTGCTGCCCTAGGCTTGGGATGTAGGATGGTGTCAAAACTTCAATCAGTGGTTCGTGTGCCTCCTCATGGCTGGGCATAGTGTAGCACTTCCTCTATCTCAGTAATGTCCTGCCAACAGCACCTTGGACCAAAGGGTGATCTGTCCCTTCTTGTGACTCAGCCCTCTGGCCAGGTCACTTAGGGTATGTCTACAGTGCAATTAAAAATCCATGGTTAGCCCATGCCAGCTGGCTCAGGCTCTCAGAGATTGGGCTAAGGGGCTGTTTAATTGCTGTGGACATTTGGGCTCAGGCTGCAGCCTGGACTCTAGGACCCTGCAAGGTTGTGACCACCCTTCTGCCAGACCTGCAGCCTTTATGCCAACTGTTGCTAATTGGTCACTTGGTCGCAGCTGGAGAAGTAATAGATCAATCTATTAAACCTTTCCTGGCAGCTGAAGTGTAGGGTCTATGCACCCCATTACAAATAGTGAGGGAAGAAACAAGCACTCATTATAGGAGTGAAGATGGCCCCAGTTTTCACTGTAGTGTAGTGCTGCTCCCAGTAGGCATTGTTCTCCATGGGCTTCAGGACATGGCAGGGTTGGGCTTGGAGTGAGGGTGCTGGGTGGGAACATTGTACCAAAATGTTCTCCAGCAAGACTGTCTGCTTCTGTATCAACTCCAGCAGCTGTTACTGCATGTTGCTATCTTTCTCCATGCTCTCCCTTGTCAATTTTCTGTTCTCGCTCTGCAAAAAGACCTTCCCCTTCACTTTTCTGTCGTCTTATCCTTTTTCAGGAATGCAGACATGCAAATAGTTCCTCCCTTGTCCTCTTTTTCTTCATCCAGAGATTTGTCAAACTTCCAGAGGATCATAATACTCCAGTCTGCGGGGGCTGCATTGCTTCAGGTGCAGGAACTGGGGGGAGGTGAGAAACAGAAGTAGTTATACCAATCATTTGTTGTCATAGAGACAAGGACAAAATGTTGCTTGTTCCTCAACTTCAGAAATAAATAAATGAGAAGCCTCTTCCCATTCTTGGGTGAACTTGGAGATACTTTTCTGCTTTACCTCCCTTTTGTATAGGACCCATGAGTTTGTGGTGGGCTGGAAGAGTTTGGGGAAGCAGGGACAAGTTAGTAATCACATGTGCACCTCATCAGGCTGCCCTTACTTTGGAGGATGTTACCCTGAGGGGTGTCACCAAGAGGCAGAGAAGAAGGCTCTTGTTTGAAATGGCAGTGGGCAAACCAGCAAGCGGTGCAGTGATGTTATTCACCAGAAGGATCCCCTAGAGGTGATGCAGGACTGGAAAGGCAGTGCTGTTTGTACAGGCAGCCCCGAGACTGCTGCATCGTCTTGCAATGTTTGTGCCAAAATCGAGCACTATCTCTGCCTTAAATTACCTTCTATAACACCCACAGATCAGCACAAAGTGCCCTGCAAAATAAGTTCTGAACCCAAGGGATTAACAATGATGAGAGGCTTATTAATAATAGCCATGAGTGCCTTATAATCTCTATGCATTGTGAAATGTCTCATGTTGGAAATATACCTTCTTTAAATGCTAAGATAGCTAAAAGCCCAGGGCATTGCTCATACTGGGAAGCAAAGTATTTTTCTATATTGTTTTTTCTCTTTCTGTACATGCTGTTTCCATAAACATGCCTGCCTTACAATTTTTTCAACCCCTGCAGTGCTGCTAGTCTGACAGACAGGTTGATCCAGGTGGAACGCAATGCATTGCGGGATAGCAGTGGGAGGACTGCCAGAGGCAGAAAAGTTAATCCAAAGTACAGATGTGTCCAAATGAACCTTTTTCTGAAATAACTCATCCTGAAATGAATTCACTTTAAAAATGGATTCTCCAATTCACAATGTCGCCAGATAATTTGAAAAAAAGAATTTCTGCATGTGAATGCAAGGCAGTTTAATTAAAAAAAACTTCCCAATGTAAACAAGCCCAAAGAGGAAGTTGGTGATAAGATACAGAGCCTTTCACCTCCAGTTCACTGGTTAGAATCTGTTCCAGTCTGGTAGTGACTGAAAGCCATTGCTAACCAATTGCTCTTTGGCTGTCTATATGAAGTTGGTGAATGGGCTCCATCCAATGTCTAGGAGATGAAAACTAGCACTATGCTTGGCTTCCTTTTTGCAATGTCTGAAAGATCAAGGATTGAATGAGCATGGGGACTGAACTACCCTGTAATTCAGTGAGATACAACTCTCAGCTATAAAACCACATGTGTTTCTTTGAGGCCCTGCATGCGGCTCCCAAGGATTCCCTGGGTAGGATCAGAACCCTCTACTATACATTTTCATGTGAGGTTGCAGGGGAAGTGCTAATCACCAGAGTAATCAGGACCCCTCCTATCCCCTCTGAGTAGCAGGAAAAACAGGGGGGAGAGAGAGAGTGCTGGCCCCCCCAGTAGCTGAAAGAGGAGGAATGGGAAGATAGCATCAAATAGATTAAAGATAAATGCAAAATAATTATAGCCTGGCATGGCATCCTAGCATTACTTTGAATTGTTTTCACCTTGATGTTTTCTCAGTATGTTATGATGCTGAATTATGCTGACACAAGGACATGAAACAAACATCACAATGCAAAGTAAAAAGGTTGTGTTATGATTACTTTGTGGCACTCTGTAACTCCATTCAATGCTGAAGGGATTCACTTTAGATTTTTGTTACTGCTCTAATTCTAAGTGTCCCCTTGACAGCAGGTTTGAGGAATATTGCTGTGACCAGTGTAGAGAAGCTTGCATTGATGCTGCCTCTTCTGACCTGTTTTATACAAAAGGACTTTTGTTTACAGAGCTGTTTATTTGTTAAATATGCTGATAAACATATTCATTTCAAACAGTAAATTTTAGGGAAATGTTTTTAAAGGGTATTTTTTCTGGCTATAATCAGACTTTAAGCACCCTCAAAGCTTGAAGGCTTGCTTGAACCAGAGGGTAAAAAATATGTATGACTGTTAGAGAGGGAGTTCTTTTTCTAGAAAAATCAATGGTTAATGACCCTCCCTCTAGAGCAGTGGTTCTCAACCCGCAGGCCACAGGCTGCCTGCAGTCAAATCAGCACAGCTGTGGCCCGTGTGTGTGTGTGTGTGCGCGCGTGTATATATTTATATTGTGTGGATGTGGCCCACGTAACACAGAGAGCTGCATATGCAGCCCACTATGGTAAATAGGTTGAGAACCACTGCTCTAGAGAAACTGCCCAAGCAGTGTGGAACATGCCTTTGACTTTTCACAATACAAAGTTTAAAATGAAGACAAAAAACAGAATGAGATGGTCTTGAACTTCTTGTAAAATCTGGTTACATTTTCATAGACTGACAGCTACGGATCACTGTCAGCAGTATCCCCAAATTCAAAAACATGTTGTTCTGTAACATACAATCTATTCTTCCTTATCAAAATCTAAACATACTAGGTAAACAATTTCTTACAGCGGTCATAAATGCATTTTAATAAAGCTCCATATAAATGTGTATCAACCCCTCCCCTAGATCAGGCCACTACATTTTCAGTACAAGATCATCTTGTATTCCGGGAAGGGCAATGCATTAAAGTTACAGAGGGTGGGGCAATTTTAATTGAAGAGCCTGAAGGAATCCTGCAATATTTAAGGCAAGGCTAAATGAGTTTATAGAGAGAATATTGTAGAACCATTCTCACTTGACAAGAGGATTGGACTAAATGAGTGAGATCATGACAGTTTTTCCTTTAAAATTCAAAGTTGGTCAATATTATGAAATTCAATGATTAGCAACCAAATTCTTCTGTTACACGGGGTTGAATCTGAAGAAATTGAATGGACTTCAGACTAGTGTAAACTCAGAATACGAACATGTCAGAACTGGGTCATGGGCAGTCAGACCTAGTGGTCTGAGCCAGAGTCAACACTCATGACACAGGAGTCAAGAATCAGCTGGGTCAGGCTACTGGGAGATCAGAGACAGGAGACAAACTAAAGATTAGAACCATGAATCAGATGCCAGGAATCACACCGGGTCAGGATGCCAGGAAATCAAGCTGGAGCTGGAGCCAAAAGGCACACACTCCAGAACAAGGAGGAGCCCTTTTGTCAGACAGCTTCCTGTTCCTGCTGCTGGCTTAAGTATGGCCAGTGGGCCAATCAGCTGTTCTGGGACACCACCACTAGGACCTCAGGGGGCAGAGCCTCAAACTGGGGCTCGGCTTCATGCGTCCTAGATAAACAGTTGTCATCAGGCTGCCACATGGAGGGATGGAGTGTGGCTGCTCCTATGGACCCAGTTTTGAGACTCATGGGTCATGACAGCACTTGGAGAAGAGGAAGGTGATCAGGAATAGTCAACATGGATTCACCAAGGGCAAGTCATGCCTGACCAACCTGATTGCCGAGATAATTGGCTCTGTAGATATGGAGAAAGCGGTGGACATGATATATCTTGATTTAGCAAAGCTTTTGATATGGTCTCCCACAGTATTCTTGCCGGCAAGTTAAAAAAGTATGGACTGGATGAATGTACTAAAAGGTGGATAGAAAGCTGGCTAGATCGTTGGGCTAAAGGATAGTGATCAATGGCTCGATGTCTAGTTGGAAGCCAGTATCAAGCGGCGTGCCCCAGGGGTCTGTCCTGGGGCCAGTTTTGTTCAACATCTTCACTAATTATCTGGATGATGGGATGGATTGCACCCTCAGCAAGTTCGCGGATGACACTAAGCTGAGGGGAGAGGTAGATACGCTGGAGGGTAGGGATAGGGTCCAGAGTGAACTAGACAAATTGGAGGATTGGGCTAAAAGAAATCTAAGGTTCAACAAGGACAAGTGCAGAGTCCTGCACTGAGGATGGAAGAATCCCATGCACTGCTACAGGCTAGGGACCGACTGGCTAAGCGGCAGTTCTGCAGGAAAGGACCTGGGGATTACAGTGGACGAGAAGCTGGATATGAGTCAGCAGTGTGTCCTTGTTGCCAAGAAGGCTAACAGCATATTGGGCTGAATTAGTAGGAGCATTGCCAGCAGATACAGGGAAGTGATTATTCCCCTTTATTTGACACTGGTGAGGCTACATCTGGAGTATTGCGTCCAGTTTTGGGCCCCCCACTACAGAAAGGATGTAGACAAATTGGAGAGAGTCCAGCGGAGGGCAACGAAAATTATTAGGAGGCTGGGGCACATGACTTATGAGGAGAGGCTGAGGGAACTGGGATTGTTTAGTCTGCAGAAGAGAAGAGTGAGGGGGGGATTTGATAGCAGCCTTCAACTACCTGAAGGGGGGTTCCAAAGAGGATGGAGCTAAGCTGTCCTCAGTGGTGGCAGATGACAGAACAAGAAGCAATGGTCTCAAGTTGCAGTGGGGGAAGTCTAGTTTGGATATTAGGAAACACTATTTCACTAGGAGGGTGGTGAAGCACTGGAATGGGTTACCTAGTGAGGTGGTGGACTCTCCATCCTTAGAGGTTTTTAAGGCCTGGCTTGACACAGCCCTGGCTGGGATGATTTAGTTGGGGTTGGTCTTGCTTTGAGCAGGGGGTTGGACTAGATGACCTCCTGAGGTCTCTTTCAACCCTAATCTTCTATGATTCTATGAAATATATGCAGGGCCAGCTTTAACCTACTTCCCCTCAAATCAGTGCATCCACACAACAATGTCCTGTTGCTGGACTCTGCATTCTGGGATTTTTTTCTTGCAGGTCATTGTGGGATACCTACCAGAAGCCCAGAGTTCTGGGATCAAACCAGCAGATTTCCATTCATAGAGTCAGAGTCATAGAATATCAGGGTTGGAAGGGACCTCAGGAGGTCATCTAGTCCAACCCCCTGCTCAAAGCAAGACCAATCCCCAGACAGATTTTTACCCCAGTTCCCTTAAATGGCCCCCTCAAGGATTGAACTCACAACCCTGGGTTTAGCAGGCCAATACTCAAACCACTGAGCTATCCCTGCCCCCCAGAGGAAAACAAGTGCCATTTTCAAACTGCTACCAGACAGTTGTGCAGAAGCTCCTTGAGAATATATAATGTACAAACAGAAGTCAGTGGGAATTGAGAGCTTCTCTAAGAAGGCTCTTGGCAACTTGCAGGATTGAGCATTTGAAGTGGACTTGATTTTGTAGCATTTTATGCAGACACCTCAAGTTGCTGTACACAATTTAATTAATGCTGTTTCAAAGACACAGTCTCTTTAAACCTTGGCAGTCTATAAGAAGGTTAGAGGGTTAACTCCCAACTGATTTTTTTTTCAATGTCAGCTCATAATGATGACTTTTATTGTTAACAATACTGCAAGAGCAGGGGGTTCCCACTCCACCCCATCCAAAGCTCTGGAGAGGAATTAAAAAGCAATTAAGGAAATGGTGGAGACTTCTCTGCTAGAAGAGCTAGAATCTTTGGATGAATGCACAATTCTTCTCTTTTCTTCTGTTGGTCAGCTAATCAATTTTAATTTATCTCCTTTTACATTCTTCACTTCTAGTGAGGACAGTCTTCTACCATAAGTAATAGAAATTCCAAGATGAGAAAGATCTTAACACTTGCAGCTATGAAAGGGGAAACTTGTCTGTGTGTTTCAGTAATCTAAGAGAGGAAGGAAAAGACAATAGTCAGAGTTTTTGTACTGATAAACCTAACTGAGGAATTTGTTATTTCTCAGTAAATGTAGGTCTCATGATGGGCCAACTTCTAGACAAGAATGGGTGTGAACTTAGTTTTGCTTGTTTGTCGGGTGAGCAGTGGTCTTTTCCTTCTTTCTTGGAAAATGGAATTACAATATCATTTACTTAATGCTGCAAGCATGTACAATACTTTGTAAAAACAAACCAGATACAGTATTTACCCTGAAGAACTTACAAATGAAAATAGAGAACCCTTGTGTAGCGAGGTTGAGACTCACCGGTGCAGCACCTCCTGCTGGTCATCTGGGAATTAGCTCTTTTCTAGCCTCAGAGCACCCTCTACTGGCCAGTGTCTCCCCTGCCTCAGGCCCCACGTCCCTCCCAGACCCCAGTGCTCTTTTACCTCAGGGTTCTGCCCCAGCAGTACCCCCACTCTCTGGGTCTCCCCTCCCAGGGGAACCCCCAACCCTCTATCCCCACCTTGCCTCAGTGGCTACTGCCAGTCATCATCTAGTCCACGCTCACTGGGGCACACTGCAGTCTGTAAAGGCAAGGGGGTCAGACCTGCTGCCTTTGCCTATCCCCAGGCTACCCCTCTGCAGCCCCAGTACCTTTTGTAGGCCTTCAACAAAGCCTGCAGCCTGGGGGTTTACCAGGCTGGAGCTCCCCAGCTCCCTTTACCCTTCCTCAGCACTGCTCCATCTCAAGTAACTAACTCCCATGGAGCTAGCCCTTCCCACTTCAGGGCTAGAGTAAGACTCTCTCAGCTCCTGGCCCACAGCCCTCTTATCAAAGCCAGCTGGGCCCTGACTGAGCTGGCCACACCTGTGGTCAGCTACTCGGTCAGCTTCCCCAAACTGTTCTCACTCCTCTTATTTCAGGAGCGGGGTAAGCACCCCGCTACACCTTGTCAGAGTACTACTTGTTGTTTTATTTATAGGAAATTTAAAGTGTTTTTTAAAGCCCAGTTGATACTAGGTATTAAGTCTTAGGGCTTGGCTATATAGGAAAGTTTTGCCAGTTATATTAGAGGGTTGCACACTTTGTTGCTTCTGTTGGCCAAGCTCACTGCATACTCCAGGGGCTCCATATGTTTCTCCATTCTCTCCCCCATCCCCACCCCCACCCACAAGCTCCCTATGTGCTGCCCTTCCATCCCCCTCCACTGTAAGGACTCCCTTCAGCCCCTCCACATGCTCACCAATGTCAGGGGCTCTGTGTGGCCCTCCATTCTCCCTTCCCCCACCCCAGGATCCCCCATTCTTCCCCCCTTGCCATGTGTTCTGAGTCCCCACATTTCCTCCTCCATCACAAGCCAGGGGTCTGTGTATGCCCCATGTCCTCCTACCATTGTCCTCAATTTTCCCCTTCATGTCAGGGGCCTGTGTGCTCCTCCTTTCCCTCTACCCCCATGCAAGGGTCCCTTATTCCCCGCACCATACCAGGATCTCTGTGTGTGCCCCGATTCCCCCACACCACCTTCTCATTTCTTTCTTTCTGACTGGGAGACAAGTCTTTCAGGTTGTCAATTTGTTATTTCTCAGTAAATGTAGGTCTCATGATGGGCCAGAGTCTGTACTGGGCTGGGAAGATCAGCAGTATAGGTAAAATGGGGGGTGTTGTGCTGGAATGTGATAATGGCTGCCTGCCATCAACTGGTTCTTTGATCTATAGTTAATTACAGAGGTGGTAGAAACTGCTGGCTCTGCTAGCCAAATGCAAGTGGCTTTGTGTGTCCTCCATTTCCCCCTCCTGTTTTTTTCAATGTAGTTCACCAAAATCAATAAGGTTCTGGCAATTGATACCTGTAACATTTCCTGAATTTTTGGATTTGATTGGATGAGGTGTTCAAAAGTTATTACATTACAGGCAGAGAACTGCATTGAATTAAGTGTAAGTACTCACTTCTCTCAGCCAACCAGTATAACCCCTGTGTGGACACTCTTATTCCAGTATAAAAATGACTGTGATGAGGCAGATCAGCCCTGCACTGGTATGGCGGGGGTTAATCCTTCCCTCCTAGCAGAGGAAGCCCCACCCCTGGGGTTCTGCTGGGCATGCTCCACCTGGAAGTCAGGTATAAAAGCCTGCAGAGCCCCTCAGTCAGGGGGAACCATCAGAGGAGAAGGAGGTTTGTTGTGCTCTCCAGCAGAAGAGAGGCCTGCACCCTAGGATACAGAGGCTAGACATACCCAAATGTGATGTAGAGGATGCCATGGATCTGGCTGAATCTGAGGAATAGGTAGGAAGTGACCCAGGGAGGGCTCAAAGGGGAATGGTGCTGAGACTGTTCGGGCTAGCATGTTTTGGGAAGATTCCTGCCAGACCACTGGTGAGGAGAACTTGCCACCACCAACAGGGCCCTGGGTTGGGACCTGGTGGATGGGGTGGGCCTAGGTCCCCCTACCTTGGCCACTCACCTTTGAGAGGGGGTGGCCCACCTGGTGAGTTGGTTGGATTCTGGCCACTAGGCTGTATTACCCCATTAGGGAAGGGGAATTGGGTGGACTCTGGCCATTGGGCCATACTGCCCTATGGGTGCATTGTATGGACTCTGGCTGCTAGGTTGCATTACCCACTTTAAAGGGGTGAATTAGGTGGGCTCTGGCCATTGGGCTGCACTGCCCTACTGGGGCACTGTATGGACCCTAGCCACTAGGCTGCATTACCCCACTAGGAAAGTGGAAGTAGATGGACTCTGGCCATTGGGTCACATTGTGCTAATTACAGAGGGATTTAGAACACGGACTTGGGTGTAGAGAGGTGGTGTTATCCCCTGCCCCCTTGACTTATGGGGCTGATGAGGTACTAACACTGCCACAGTGACTTTTTTTTTAGTTTAGTTTAAGCCCATTCCCAAGCTAAACTTAAAAAAAGTTGCTCACTGCAATAAGTGTCCACGTGGGGGTTATACCAGTATAACTATAGTGGTTTAAATTCATACCTTAAGTTTTACAGAAACACCTTTCCCATCTACACATTGGCTTAAATCTACATTAGCAGTTTCATTTTTTTCATCAGAGGTTCAGAAAGATCCAATGCTGATGTTGGTTGTCAGCAACTGGTCAGTTTCCCGGGCATATGGGGCTTAAATGAAGGCCAGTGTGCTCTTGAAGAAACCCTAACGACATTGTTCAGGTAAAACAGTAGGCCATCAGAAACGTTCCAGCACAACAGAGGCGCACTTGTAAAGTGGTGCCTAAACATTAGGTCCCCGAAAGAGGAGGCTGGAAAGGGAAGCTTGCAACTATACACCCATTAAATAGCAAAAACTTCATTAATGCAGAGTTAAGGTTTCCCTGTGAGGGCTCGTGCCCTTCCAGAATGCTGAGTGCAGCAAAACTCAAACTTGTGAAAAACAGAGTTAAGATCTGTTTAAGATTGCTCCTTCCCCAGCCCCTGCCCCACAATTCTCCACTATAATAATCTCCTCACCAAAATTTCAGTTCCCAAGTCATTAGTTGGTACATTAACAGGTAAGAAGTTGCTTGCTGTTTCCTGCCTTATGATGGTGCAAACACATATCACAGGTTACTAGAGGGCTGCACGCTACCTTGGTTATAGAGTAGCAGCCGTGTTATCAAGTATCAGCAAAAAGAACAGGAGTACTTGTGGCACCTTAGAGACTAACAAATTTATTTGAGCATAAGCTTTCATGGACTACATCCGAAGAAGTGGGCTGTAGCCCACGAAAGCTTATGCTCAGATAAATTTGTTAGTCTCTAAGGTGCCACAAGTACTCCTGTTCTTTTTACCTTGGTTATGTAGCCCAAGCTGTACACTGACTGAACTGGGTCCTCCCTATGACCACTGCTGACCTAACCCTAACTGAGCTTGGGCTTCTTCCCTTACTTGCCTGCTTTAGCCCAGCTTCCCTCCCTTCCCCCTCCCCCCAGCCATGCCCCAGGTCCACCCCATCCAGTCCCTGAGTCCCTCCTCTAAACCAGCAAATATTCTGCTGTACTCAATTACACTTCTCCACAATTAATAAACACTGACAGGTAAATATTTCCCAAATGTTTACAGTACATTCTCAGATTTCTGCTCAGAGTAGGTTTCAAACTTCAAAGCTGCAAGCTCAAGAAGTGTTAAGTGGCCCACTCATCTCAATGAGTTGTCCTCAGCTGAAAGAGAATACCTTCTGGAGATGAATACAGCCTGAAACATCAGCTCTGTTCCATTCCAGCCCTGTGTGTTCCCTCCCACCCTGCCCAGTGCTGGAAAGTTTCTGATATGTGTAAAGCAGGGGTCTCAAACTCAAATGACCATGAGGACTAGTACATTGGGCCGAGGGCCGCATTTACTGACACCTCCCGCCCGCCGCCCTCGGCCCCGCCCCCACTCCACCCCTTCCATGAGGCCCCGCCCCTGCCCTGCCTCTTTCCACCCCTTCCCTGCCCCCATTCCAACCCCTTCCCTGAAATCACCACCCCAACTCTGCCCCCTCCCTGCCCCCAGGGCTCAGGGCAGGGGGTTGGGGTGCAGGAGGGGTGTGGTGGGGGTTCAGGGCAGGGGGTCGGGTGCAGGAGGGGTGCAGCAGGGGGCTCAGGGCAGGGGTGTGGCGTGTGGTGGGGGTTCAGGGCAGGGGGNAGGGCAGGGGGTCGGGGTGCAGGAGGAGTGCGGGGGGCGGGCTCCGGCCCGACCCACACCGGGGGCAGGGCAGGCTCCCTGCTTGCCTGCCCTGCCACCGCGCCGCACCAGGAAGCGTCTGGAACCTGGGGAAGGAGGGGCGCAGGGGTGTGTGTGCCTGTTGCTTCAGGCACCGCCCCCAGCAGCTCCCATTGGCCACAGTTCCCCATTCCCGGCCAATGGGAACTGCTGGGGGCGGTGCCTGAAGCAACAGCCACACACACCCCAGCACCCCTCCTTCCCCAGGTTCCAGCCGATTCCCGGCATGGGCAGGGCCGGCACAACCCATTAGGCGACCTAGGCAGTCGCCTAGGGTGCTGCTATTTTGGGGGCGCCGGCGCCGCGGCCGCCCGTAGAAATTTGGGGGCGGGACCTTCCGCCGCCGCCGCTGTTGGGGGCGGGATTTCGGGGGCGGGACCTTCCGCCGCCTAGGGCGCCGGCAAAGCTGGCGCCGCTACTGGGTGCGGGGGCAGGGCAGGCAGGCAGCGGCTCTAGGTAAACGTTGGAGGAGGGCGGGGGGGCCGTGAGGAGCTCGCGGGCCGCATGCAATAACCCTGCGGGCCGCATGCAGTCCGCGGGCCGCGTGTTTGAGACCCCTGGTGTAAAGCATACCTATTCTCAGCTCCTTACCTCTTAGTATCCCTCTCCCTCACATGAGCTCCACAACCCCTCTCACCCCTCCTATAACTAGGGCTCTACCAAATTCATGGCCATGAAAAATGTGTCACGGACCCTGAAATCTGGTCTTTTATGTGCTTTTACCCTATCCTATACAGATTTAATGGGGAGGACCAGCATTCGCAAACTGGGGGTCCTGACCCAAAAGGGATTTGCAGGGGACTTGCAAGGTTATTTTAGGGGGGGGGTCACGGTATTGCCACCCTTACTTTTGGATGGCAATACCATACCATGCCACCCTTACTTCTGTGCTTCTGCCTTCAGAGCTGGGTGGCCGGAGAGGGGCGGATGCTGACTGGGGGCCCAGCTCTGAAGGCAGCAGTGAAAAGGTAAGGGTGGCGATACTATACCTTGCCATCCTTATTTCTGTGCTGCTGCTGGCAGCAGCTCTGCCTTCAGAGCTGGGCTCCTGGCCAGTAGCCGCCGCTCTCCGGCCACCTAGCTCTAGAGACAGCACTGCAGAAATAAGGGTAGCAGTACCACAACCCTCCCTACAATATCATTATGATGCCTCACAACTCCTTTTTGGGTCAGGACCCCTAGAATTACAACACCATGAAATTTCAGATATTTATATCTGAAATTTCAAAATTGACGATTTTTAAAATCCCATGACCATGAAATTGACCAAAATGGACTGTGAATTTGGTAGGGCCCTACCTATAACCCATCCCCATTTATCCCCCTGCTCTCAGTGCAGTACCAAGACCCTCTCACCTCATTCCCCATCTTCCCTTCACCTCCTAATAGTCCCCTCCCCTGCCAGGAAGCATTCGCATGTCTAGTTTTAAACAAAAATATAATAATAGAATCATAAGGTTAGAATGGACCAGAAGGGTCATCTAGTCTAGAAATTGCATTTCTCCTCCTCCATCCAATAAAATTACAAACTTACAGGTTAACCTTTTACAAATTTCTGCCCTCTGTGGGACTCAAATTGACATTGGTGTTCAAAGGCCTACTGTGTCTCTCCTTGAGCTAGCCAGCAAATGTGAAACTTTAAAAACTAAGCCCTGGTCTACACTGGGGGAGAGGGGGGGAATCGATCTAAGTTACGCAACTTCAGCTACGTGAATAACATAGCTGAAGTCGACGTACTTAGATCAACTTATCATGGTGTCTTCACCGTGGTGAGTCGACTGCTGCCGCTCCCCCGTCGACTCCGCCTGTGCCTCCCGTGGCGGTGGAGTACAGGAGTCAACGGGAGAGCGCTTGGAGGTTGATTTATTGCGTCTAGACTAGATGTGATAAATCGATCCCTGCTGGATCGATCCCCGCCCGCCGATCTGGTGGGTAGTGAAGACCTACAAATAACAATATCTTAATTCCTCGGTCCATGCATGATCAGTGTAATCTATGACAGTGCTTCTCAACTAGGGGTCTGGGGCAAGCAGGTTTCAGGGGGGCTGCCAAGCAGGGCTGGCATTAGACTTGCTGAGGTCTAGGGCAGAAAGCCAAAGCCCCACTACGAGGGGCTGAAGCCCAGGGCTCTGAGGCCTGCCACCTGGGGCTGAAGCTGAAGCTTGAGCAACTTAGCTTCACAGGACTTTCTGTGGCGTGGGGCCCTAGGCAATTGCCCAGTTTGCTACCCCCCCCCCCCCCCCCCCCCCCACCCCCCCGACCCCCCCNCGCAATAAAGCCGCCAAGAGCGCTCTACCTCACTCCCCGTCCACACTGGCAAGGCACGTAGAGCGAGCGCTCTGACTCCACAGCTGGCGCGCTCCTGGTACTCCACCTCCCTGAGAGGAATAACGTTTGTTGCGCTCTCGCTGGAGCACCACGCACCAGTGTGGACACCTAATGCGCTCTGATTGGCCTCCGGAAGTGTCCCACAATGCCTGTTCTAGCCACTCTGGTCATCACTTTTGAACTCTACTGCTCTGCCCTCAGATGACCAAGCATCAGACCTGCCCTTTAAATTCCTTGGGAATTTTGAAAATCCCCTTCCTCTTTGCTCAGCCAGGCATGGAGTGCTCTCAGCGCATCTTTCCAGGTGGCCATGCCTCCACGCACCAGGCGATTCCCAGTTTGGAGCAATGATGAGGTGCTGGACCTCCTCAGTGTTTGGGGGGAGGAAGCTGTGCAGTCCCAGCTGCGCTCCAGCCGTAGGAATTACGATACCTTTGGGCACATATCAAGGGCCATGATGGACAGGGGCCATGACCGGGATGCGGTGCAGTGTCAGGTTAAAGTGAAGGAGCTGCGGAATGCCTACTGCAAAGCCCGCGAGGCAAACGGCTGCTCTGGTGCTGCCCCCACGAGCTGCAAATTCTATAAAGAGCTGGACGCGATACTTGGGGGGCGATCCCACCTCCACTGCAACAACCACCATGGAGACTTCTGAGCCCAGCACAGCAAGGGGGGCGGGAGGAGGAGGAGGAAAGCGCAAGTGATGGTGCTGAGGCGGGGGGAGACACCCCGGAACCCCTAGATGCATGCAGCCAGGAGCAATTCTTGAGCCAGGAGGAAGGCAGCCAGTCGNCACTGCAACAACCACCATGGACACTTCTGAGCCCAGCACAGCAAGGGGGGCGGGAGGAGGAGGAGGAAAGCGCAAGTGATGGTGCTGAGGCGGTGGGAGACACCCCGGAACCCCTAGATGCATGCAGCCAGGAGCAATTCTCGAGCCAGGAGGAAGGCAGCCAGTCATTGCGTCCGGTGCTTGGGGAAGGACAAACAACAGAGGAGGTTCCTGGTAAGCGGCTTTCTTTTCGGGAAGGAAGCTTTTAGGTACGGGCTCTTTGGGCAAGGAGGGTAAGGGCCGCATGCATGCCTAGATGTGGAATAGCGCATTGATGTGGTCTATCACATTGCGGTAATCGGCATCGGTGATCTCTTCAAAAGTCTCAGCCAGAACGTGGGCAATACGCCTGCGCAGGTTTATTGGGAGAGCCAGCGTGGTTCTTGTCCCAGTCAGGCTAACGTGTCTGCGCCACTGTGCCGTGATGGGCAAGGGGACCATAGCTGCACACAGGCAAGCTGCGTATGGGCTAGGGCAGAAGCCGCATTGTAGGAGAAGACCCTCCCTTGCATCCCTGGTCACCCTCAGCAGTGAGATATCTTCCAGGACGAGCTCCTGTGGAGAAAGTTGGGACAGTGTTCAGTGTAGATGCCCCCTGCAGCTGTTGGCTCTCCCCAAGGCACAGAAACCCAGAGGACAGTAGAGCCATGAAACAATCAGTCCCCATGGACCCTGTGCTTACTCACCATTTCTGGGGCTCCTGTGGGTTATGTGCGCTCGCTTTGGGACAGGCAAAGTATGGTTTTTGTGATTGCCCTCCTTAAGTGCGGGGGAATCTTTGCTCTGTCTGGTGTGTACAATGCTGCCTCTGTTAAGTGTTGCATTTTGCCTGTCTAGGTGCAACCTTGAGATCTCAGCCGTCATTCTTATCACCGGCTGACAGACTGAGAAGACTCCAGAAGAGGCCGCGTAAAAACAAAGAAGACATGCTGCACGAAGTCATGCAGCAGTCTGTAAACGAGAATCGAAAGGCACAGAAGTGGAGGGAGAGCGAAAGGAGGATCCGCCAGGAATATGCGACGCATTGGCAGCAAAGCACGGAATGGCTGATTAGCATAATGGAGCACCAAGCGGACTCTATCCAGGTGCTTGTCGCCATGCAGGTGGAGCACTACCGCGCTCACCCCCTCCCTGCAGCCTTTGTCCCAAAACTCTTCCCCTTGTGCCCCCATGTCCCCTCCAACCCACTTTCCCCAACATCTGGGTTCTTACCGCCACCAGGTGTTGAGCCTCCGAGGCCCATGCCTGAGTGAAGCTTTCACCCTTCCCTTCACAAATATTATGGAGGGTACAGCACGCGTATATAACCGCAGGGATCTTGTCATCGGCCAGGTCCAGCTTCCCATACCGACAGCTCCAGCAGCCCTTCAAACGGCCAAAAGCATACTTCATATGCATACACAGTCATTCACAGCCATTGAAGCATACACAGTCATTCAGCACCGGCTCAGCCTGTAGTTGAACCATTCCTGGCTGCTGTCCAGGCTCCCTGTGTAGGGTTTCATGAGCCAGGGCATTAAAGGGTAAGCGGGGTCTCCAAGGATTCGACTTCCCCTACGGTGATCCTCTGGTCTGGGAAAAAAGTCACGGCTTGCAGCTTCTTGAACAGGCCAGTGTTCTGAAAGATGCGTGCGTCATGCACCTTTCCGGGCCAGCCTGTGTTAATGTCAATGAAACGACCACGGTGATCCACAAGCGCCTGGAGAACCATGGAGAAATACCCCTTTCGGTTAACGTATTCGGAGGCTAGGTGGGCTGGTGCCAGACTAGGAATATGCATCCCATCTATCGCCCCTCTGCAGTTAGGGAAACCCATTTGTTCAAAGCCAGCCACAATGTCATGCACATTACCCGGAGTCACGGTTCTTCTGAGCAGGGTGCGATTAATGGCTCTGCAAACTTGCATCAACACAATTCCAACCGTCGACTTTCCCACTCCAAACTGGTTCGCGACCGATCGGTAGCTGTCTGGAGTTGCCAGCTTCCAGATTGCAATAGCCACCCGCTTCTCCACCGGCATGGCAGCTCTCAATCTTGTGTCCTTGCCCTGCAGGGTGGGGGCGAGCTCCTCACACAGTCCCATGAAAGTGGCTTTTCTCATCCGAAAGGTCTGCAGCCACTGACCATCATCCCAGACTTGCAGGACGATGTGATCCCGCCACTCAGTGCTTGTTTCCCGAGCCCAAAAGCGGCGTTCCACGGTGGAGAGCATGTCCATGAATGAGACAAGCAATTTTGTGTCGTATGCGTTACACGACTCGATATCCTTGTCAGACTCCTCACTGTCACTTTGAATCTTAAGCAGTAACTCGACTGCCAAACAAGACGTGCTGGCGAGACTCGTCAGCATGTTCCGCAACAGTTCGGGCTCCATTCCCACAGACCGAAAGGGAAGACAAAGCGCGCTCTGCACAGAAACCGTTGAAAGATGGCGCCAATGTGGACGGAAACACAGGGATTGCTGGGATGCGAAGCGATGCATCATGGGGCGTTAGGACAGGATCCAGAATGCCCCACACCCCCTTCCCACAAGCCACAGAGCCAGAATGGGAAGAGGTGCTCTGTGGGATAGCTGCCCATAATGCACCGCTCCAAATGCTGCTTCAAGTGCCGTGAATGTGGCCACACCAGTGCGCTTGCAGCTGTCAGTGTGGACAGACTGGAGCGCTTTCCCTGGTGCGCTCTCCGAAGGCTGGTTTAACCCAAAGCGCTCTACATCTACCAGTCTAGCCATGGCCTTTGGGACTACTCTGAGAGCTGGAATGTGTGGTATATAGCTGTTATTAGGGTTGGGTGGTTTCTGAATCTTACATGTTTACTCCTCATCAGAACTAACTAACTATTGTCCCAGAGATAAGATGTAGTCATTGGTGATAAACGAAATAGGTTTTCATTTTGATATACTGTATAAGCAAAAAACAGGTCAGGCAGCAATTTACACTCTCTTCATCTACCCACTCTGCAGTGAAAGATGATAGCATTTATCTTTTCAGGAGGATTTCACTTTTATTTTCTTTCAGTGTGCTCTCATTTTCTCCAGGGCACTGTTGATTTTTTCAACTGGCTTTTGTCTCTAATGCCGCTGTGCTTCTTAGAAACTCTCTTTAAAAACAGATTATTAAAAGGGTTTCGCTGAGCAGTTTCATCCCCCTGCGGGCAGAGCATAGTGTGATTAAAATATGTTTTTGAAAACTTGTCAAGACTAGAGACCAACCATGCCTGGCCCTTGTGTGGGTGAGAGGTGGGAGGGAGGGGTGTGGTAGTCACAAATCATTCCCCCCTCCTAGAAAGGGCCAGGCAGACACTGGCCCTTGCACATGAGGTTGTGTGTGTGTGTGGTGGAGGGGAAGGCTGGTGAGGAGGCAGGCCTGTGGTCCTGCTTTCCAGCCCCACTCTGCACCAGTCATGGACTGGGGGCAACAACACTGGACCAGCCTTTAGGAACATTATTTCCTACTCCTGTGTGCCTATGGGCAGGCATGGGGAGTTATGTCTCTGACTGGAGCTGCCACAGTCAGAGACATTTACCATGAAACAAACCGTGCAGTGGCACGGGACACCCAACGACGGGACACCCACAGTGGAGTGGCTCGGCTCTGCCTCCCAGGTCAGCCTGTGTGTTAATTACATTGTGGCCCTCTGTCACTGCCTAGACCTGGAACAGGGAGGGTATAGGGTATATAGGACAGGCGCCAATCCATCCCCACCCCTCCCTTGCTGCCTGTTCCTTCCTCCCCGCCTCTAGAAGGTTCTGCCGCTGCACTTTCCACCCCCTTTCAATTGCCCAGCTCCAACTGTCATTCCCAACCTCCATGGAACCTTCTGCCCCAACGTTCTGTTCTTTCACCCAGAACATTCTGGGCCAGCTTGTGCCCAGCCCCTCATGGGCATGAGGTGCTGTGGTGTGTGTGTGTGTGTGTGTGTTATCATGAATGTAGCACTCTGTTTCCAACTCCAACATAAGCTTCTATGCACAGAGTCCCTTCAATGTACACATCCAAGGGAAACTGTCCAGGTCAGTATTACCAACAAATGGGAGATCTGACCAGATACTTACCCTGGTTCAGAATACTGGAAGTTAAACCTAGCCAATTTGATGTAGCCTAATCTCATGTAGCATCATCTCTGTTTAATATTTTATGTAAATATTCTGCTCTGGGGTTCAATGCCCTGCTCTGCCACAGACTTCCTGTGTGACTTTGGGTAAGTCCCTTATGGCTTGTCTATACAAACATTTAGTTCACAGCAAGCTGGTGTGTAAATCTACCCCTCATTAGCCCTGCACTATTAGCCAGAATGGGTAGGGATGGTGTCCCTAGCCTCTGTTTGCTAGAAGCTGAATGGGCGATGGGATGGATCACTTGATGATTACCTGTTCTGTTCATTCCCTCTGGGGCACCTGGCATTGGCCACTGTCGGAAGACAGGATACTGGGCTAGATAGACCTTTGGTCTGATCCAGTATGGCTGTGCTTATGTTCTGCTGCACACTAAGGCCATATCTGCATTGTTTATTAGTGTTTGACTGATGTGTCAGTCAGTGTTTGGTTGACGCAAGTCATGCTGAATATAAGCCTGCAACTTTGAAGTTTGAAACCCACCTGGGTTGAAATCTGAGAATGAACTGTAAACATTTGAGAAAAATCTGCCTCTGTCAGTGTTTGCTTATTAGTCTTTGGTCGATGCATCAGTGTTTGGTTGACGCAAGTCACAATGGCAGAAAGCCACTGCAGTTAGTATATCACTTGTGCACGTACATACTTGGCTCCTTGCATCGACAGGATGTATACTCACCAGGAGTTGTTTCGATGCACAGTGTGGCAGTGACAGATTTAGAGTTAGTGGGGCCCTGTGCGCAGCTTCATTTTTGGGGGCCCCCCCTTGGGGCCCAGCCAAGAAAAAGAACATTCTCTCATCTCCCCACGTGTTTCATTCTTTTTTTCTTCATCCTCGTCCTATAAGTAATAGGAAGTAAATGAAAATAAAGTGGGGTACCCAGGGCTGGTGCAACCCATTAGGCGACCTAGGCAGTCGCCTAGGGCGCTAGCATTTGGGGGGCGGCATTTCGGGTTCTTCAGCGGCAACCGTGGCGGCCGGATCTTCGGCCACCCCGGTCGTCATCGGCATTTAGGTGGAGGGAGCTGGGGCAGGGGGGCGCGGAGAGGGCCGCCTGCAGCAAGTAAGGGGGGGGCGGCCCACAGGGGAACTGCTCCCCGCCCCAGCTCACCTCTGCTCCGCCTCCTCCCCTGAGCACGCCGCCCCACTCTGCTTCTCTCCCTCCCAGGCTTGCGGCGCCAAACAGCTGATTGGCACCACAAGCCTGGGAGGCGGGAGAAGTGGAGCGGCGACGGCATGCTCGGGGAGGAGGCGGAGCAGAGGTGAGCTGGGGCGGGGACCTGCCGCACGGCTCCCCGGGCTGGGGGGAGCTGTTGCGGGGGGCNGGGGGGGGGGGGGGGGGGGGGGCGCAAGGTGGAAGTTTTGCCTAGGGCGCAAAACATCCTTGCACCCACCCTGGGGGTACCTTGATTGGGGCAGGAGGTTGGGGTGCAGGAGGGGGTGTGGCAGTAGGGCTCTGGGAGGGAGTTTGGGTTCTGGGTGCAGGCTCTGGGCTGGGGCAGGGGTTTGGGGTGCAGGAGGAGGTCGGGGGGTGGCACTTACCTCAGGCAGCACGGCTCCCAAAGTGACCGGCACACCCCCACCCACCCCCGGCAGTGGCTCCGAGGCAGGGAGGGCCGGGGGTCTCCGCACGCCGCTGCCTGCAGGTGCCGCCCCCACAGTTCCCATTGGCCGCAGTTCCTGGCCAATGGGAGCTGCGGAGTTGGTACTTGGGTCTGGGCAGTGTGCAGAGACAGCCCTCTTCCCCCCGCCAGGGATGCACAGAGACGTGCCAGCAGCCAGCCGCTTCTGGGAGCAGCGTGGGGCCACCTGCCCGGCATGCAGGCAGCCTGCCTGCCTGAGCCCTGCTGCGCCGCAGGCTGGGACTCGGGGGCAGGTTGTCATATGAGATTTGTCCTGCATTTTGGGGGGGCCCCCGTCGTTGGGTGTCCCGTGCCACTGCACGGTTTGTTTCATGGTAAATCCACTCCTGCATTGTGGTGCAGCATGGGGAGGTATCCCAGTGTGAAACCCACCACCATCCCGGGCACTGTCTTTTAGGAATTTTTAGCAATGCATAGTGGGGTGGAAACGAGTTGTGCAGGGGTCACTGGGAGCAAGGGGTCAACTTCCCAGCATGAAACTTTCTCCATCCTGTAATGTCATCTATATCCCATAATTTTCATGCCTTTTTTAAAAATCCCACGAACCTGCACAGCCTTTCTTGCTGTCTACCATCTGTGATAGAAGCATGGAGCCTGCATAGCTCTGCACTGTTGTCATAAGCATTACAAGCAATCCTATGGTATTTGCAGAGCTGTAAGAAGAACTTCAGGGGGACGTGGGGTCCAGGGTGGCCTGGGGGATTAGCAGGGGGCCTGGCACCAGCAGCAGCAAGCGACCCGGCCCCAGCCCACCCCGCTCTGCCCCACCCCACTGGCTCCTGGCATCGCTTGGGGGAGGGGGCGGAAGCCAGAAAGAGGTGGGGTGGGCTTGGGGGAAGGGGTGGAGTGGGGGGGGTCAGAGCAGGTGCGGGAAGAGGCGGGGCAGGGGTGGTGGCTTGAGGGAAGGGGGGGCGAGGTGGAACAGGGGCGGGAAGAGGCGGGACAGGGCCTGGGGTGGAAGAGGGGGGGGGTTATCCCAGGCCCCGTACCTCCCAGGGACGGCCCTGGAAACAAGTACTGACTAGTGGGATTGAATCGTAATGCAGGTTTGGGACAAGGATCAGTGGCTACAGAATTTCTGGATGTGCAAGGCCACATTCCTAGATCTGTGTGCCAAGCTTGCCCCAGCCCTCCAGTGCAGGGACACCAAAAGGAGAGCTGCACTGACAGTGGACAAGTGAGTGGTGATCACACTGTGGAAACTTGCTGTGACGTTGCACTCCATATGCTTTATGAAAATATGCTTATGAATGTGAATGTGATGTAACTGGAATATGCTCTATGCAAAAGGTCTCTTGTAAGGTATTATTACAAAGCTTATCTACTGGGTGAATAGTTGCCAACTCCGTGGGTGCTCTGGGGCTGGAGCACCCACAGGGAAAAATTAGTGGGTGCTCTGCACCCACCAGCAGCCAAGCTCCCCTCGCCACCCCACCTCGCCTCTGCCTCCTCCCCTGAGCGTGCCGTGTTCCCACTTCTCCCCCTACCTCCCAGCGCTTGCCACTGCCAAACAGCTGGAGGGAGGGGGGGAGTGGGAATGCAGCATGCTCAGGGGAAGAAGCGGGGAAGAGGTGAGGCTGGGGTGGGGATTTGAGGAAGGAGTCGGAATGGGAGCAGAATTGGGGTGGGGACTTCGGGGCAGGGGTTGGAATGGCAGTGGGGCAGGGGGAGAGCGGGGGTCGAGCACCCACTGGCGCGAGCAGACATTGGTGCCTATGACTGTGTTCATCCTATTTGCATGTATTTCTATGTCTGGAGTCAGGAGAATAAGATATAAACTTGTATTCCTGATGTAAACATATTAAATGGAAGCCATTAAGGGCGCTTCAGAATCAATGAACTGTAAATGGCTTCTGTTTACTTGCAAACCTTCCTGAAGAATGGAGGATGGGGTCTCACAGGACATATGACCATGTCACATGATACTGGAATCCATCTTAAATCTGGTACTTTTCCGTTTAGAAGGAGGGGTGGGGATCCAGAGAGACAAAAGATTCCCACCTTGTGCCGAAGCTATAAAAGGGGGTGGAACAGAACAAAAGAGGCTTCCAGTCATGTGAAAATCCCTCGTTAACACCTAAGATGTCTGCTGGAACTAACAAGGACTGTACCGGGGAAAGGATTGGGCCCAGACTAGGAAGAAGTCTAGTCTGTGAAAGAAGCTTATTGGAACATCTCTGAGGGTGAGATATTACCTGTAATCAGTTTCTTATGTATTAGGCTTAGACTTGCGTGTGTGCTTTATTTTGCTTGGTGGCTTACTTTGTTGTGTCTGTTATTACTTGAAACCACTTAAATCCTACTTTTTATACTTAATAAAATCACTTCTGTTTATTAATAAATCCAGAATAAGTGATTAATACCTGGGGGAGCAAACAGCTGTGCATATCTCTCTATCAGTGTTATAGAGGGCGGATAATTTATGAATTTACCCTGTATAAGCTTTATACAGAGTAAAATGGATTTATTTGGGGTTTGGATCCCATTGGGAGCTGGGTGTCTGGGTGCTGGAGGCAGGGAACCTGTGGGGCGGTTTTTAATTAAAGTCCGCAGCTTTGGGGGCATGGACCAGACCTAGGTCTGTGTTACAGCAGGCTAGCATGTCTGGCTCAACAAGGTAGGGTTCTGGAGTCCCAAGCTGGCAGGGAAAACGGGCTCAGATGTAACTTCAGCACATCAGGTGACAGTCCCAAGAGGATCTCTGTGACCGAACCCATCACCCTTGCAATGCTGGATTGCTACCATTTTTGGAGTTGGAAAATCCACCGTGGGGGCCGTTGGCATGCAAGTGCGCAGGGCTAATAATCGTCTCCTGCTACACAGGAAATGTGGACTCTTGGAAACATGCAGGACATAGTGGATGCATTTGCAGCAATGGGGTTCCTGAACTGTGGTGGAGCAATAGATGACACACATAACCCTATTTTAGCACCGGCTCACCTTGCCACAGAGTACATCAACAGAATGGGCTGCTTTTCTGTGGTTATGAAAGCATTGGTGGATCCCTGGGGATGCTTCACTGACATCAGTGTTAGCTGGTCAGGGAAGATGCATGATGGTTGCAGCTTAAAGAACACAGGACTGTTCAGAATACCACAAGCAGGGACTTTCTTTCCTGACCGGCAGACTGCCATTGATGATGTTGAAATCCAAATAATGATCCTCAGGGACCCAGCCTATCCCTTGCCTCCCTGGCTCATGGAGCCATACACCGGCACCAAGGAAAGGTTCAACTACCAGATCAGCAGATGTAGAATGAGTTGAATGCACTTTTGGTAGATTGAACGGATGCTGGCATAGTTTATCCACAAGATTGGATCTCTGTGAAAAAAATATCCCAATAGTTATAGCTGCCTGCTGTGTCTTGTATAATACCCAGTAGCAAATGGGAGAAAAGTTGCCGCCGGGGTGAAGGGCGGAGGTGCAGCAGCTGTCTGATGACTTTGAACGGCCAGACACAAGAGCTATTAGAAGAGCTCAGTGTGGAGCTATACAGCTCACGGAGACTTTGAAAGAGCATTTTAACAGAGAGCCACAGTAATGTGGTGTGGTGTGGTGTACTGTGTTCTACGTGGCCCTGCTGTTTTGAGGTCTGTTAGGAATTGTGTGGTGCTTGGTGCACATCTATGAATATAACACTATCAATGCACCTATTGATTTTTGCGATGCTTGCTGGACATTTGATTGTTACACTGTTTGTCACTGATCCTATGGGTTGTATCACAGTGTACAGTAACAAGTAAGTGGCTGCTTTCAGAACTGCTAGGCACTCTGCAGTATATGTTGCAAACTAACAAATATGAATTATTTTCCAAAGACTAAAATTTCATTCAGTAACACAATCAGTGCAAAGAAAGATCTATACAATTTAAAAGTAAATATATTAAAACCTTAGTAAATTCACAGAATAGAACTTAACCGAAGGAAGAACATTCATGCACATTTTACTTACACAGACAGCAACCGTGGCTTTCATGGTGTACGTGAAGCTGATTGTCCTTTATGTCCCTCGGGGTGGAGTGGTAGGGTTATGGATGTGGCCCTGATGCCACATAAAATGTTGAGGATGGGAGTGTAGAGAAATACTGTAATGGAGTTCTCCATGGACTGCAAAGGGAGTCAAGTCTGTGATTGTTGAACCTGTATGTCCCCAAGAGTCTGCAGCATCTGTGTTTGCAGCCAAAGAAGCCCATGATGTCCTGGGGCATCTTCATCTCCTTTTCCGGCTGGGACACCTAGCTTTTCTCCTGTCCTCTTTTCTTCTATAGGATGTCTGTTATGTTCATCCTCCAGGTCCTTTGCTCACAGTCTGATGCAAGCCTGACTTGCAGGATCTCATTGAACAGTTAATCTCGAGTTCTCTTTTTTTTCTCCTGCTTAACTGGTTCAGACATTCTGTGGATCTGGAGATGGAACCCCTCAAGGCCATGACAGTAGCAGCTACAGATAAAACACACCGAGGTACCACTGTCAGTATAGTCACAATGGAAAGCGAATGTTAAGGTTCAGAACTCCCTTCCCTTGCTCCCCTACAGTTTTAAGCAAGACATGGTTATTGATCCTTCTGCGTCACAGTGCTTGTGCTTAGTGCCACTCACAGCACCAACCAATCATAGGCGCCGACTCCGTGGGTGCTTGAGCCCTGGAGCACCCACAGAAAAAAATTAGTGGGTGCTGAGCACCCACCAGCAGCCAGCTCCCCCTTCCCACCCAGCACCTCCCGTCTGCCTGCGGCCTCACTGATCAACTCCTCCTCCTCCCTCCCAGCATCTCCCACCTTCTGCGATCAGCTGTTCCATCGCATGCAGGAGGTGCTGGATGGGGGAGGGAGAGGAGTGAGGATGCAGCACGCTCGAAGGAGGGGGCAGAACTGGGTGGGAAGAGGCAGGGCAGGGACTGGGGAAAAGGGGTAGGGGTGGGGGCAGGGCCTGGGGCAGAGCGGGGGTTTGAGTACCCCTAGGGCCCAGAGGAAGCTGACGCCTGTGCCAGCCATGGTGAGTATGGCCCATCAGGGTGAAGGAAATGAGGAGGGAATTGCTCGGTTGCAAGAACTATGAGCATAGGGCAATGGCACTGAATACTCACACTATTTTCCCCAGGGTGTGGTGGTTTTAGCTGATATCTCACTCCTGATGATAACATAGGCACAGAGAGCACAGCTGCTGTTGGCGTCCCAAGGCCACCCAGGCCTGTATGCAGCTAGGCTGTGTGCTTCAATAGTCCCTGCCGAAGTTATCACCGACTGGCATGGGAAAGTGTCCTACTGTGGAGGAAGAAATGAGGCTGCCATCCTTAGAAACCTTTGGGAGGGGTTTGCAGAGTACTTCCATGAAAATGTCATCAAGATCTGTCAGGAAGATTCAAGGGACATCCCTGTGTCCATAAACTTCTCTGCATGGCCCATCCTGCCTAATGGTACAGTGGAATGAAAAGCAGATAACACTACCTTTCTCTGTTGTACCTCTACCTCTTCTAGTATGAGTAAATTAATGAAAAGTTGACATCTGTGTCCTGCTAAGTTGGGAGTGCCCTCAGTACATCATTGTAATGGGAAATACAATTCACACTTCCCCGAGTTTCTTCCCCTGCATCAGGCTCACCTGTGCTTGAATGCCGGGACTCACTGGAATGCAGTGGAGTCTCAAACAGGTCCTGGCTTGCAGCATAGCTGGACCCCCGGTCCCATGTCCCCCATCCTCTTCCTCCTCCTTGTCCTAACTGTTCACGCCTGGGCCTAGGACTTGGGCTCCTCAGAGGTATCCACAGTGTTCTGGGGGTGGTGGTGGGGTCTCCACCAGGTATGGTATGCAGCTTTTTATAAAAGCAGCAGGTCTGCAACTTTGCACCAGATTGACTGTTGGCTTCCCTGGCCTTCTAGTGTGCCTGACACAGTTCCTTGGCTTTCACATGGCACTGCTGCTGATCCCTGTCATACTCCTTCTCCTGAATCCCAGTGCAATCTGCTTGTAGATATCAATGTTTCTACCGCTGGTCCATAGCTGTGCTTGTACAGCTTCTTCTCCCCGCAAGCCCAGGAGATCCAATATCTCCTGCCTACTCCAAGACAGAGCATGTCTGGACCATGTAGCTAGTATGGTCGGCTGGGCAGTTGTAGATTACAATGGAGAGCTGCTAGGTGTGCATGCCAAGCTGGGCAATCAAGAAAAGGCATTTCAAAAATATGTGGGCTTTTTAAAGGGGGGAATTGGCTTCCAGTATACGTTATCCCTGGGAAGTGGAATTCACAATTGTGACCAGAGCAGTCAGGGTCAGGGATTGTGGGACAGCTGCTGGAGGACTGTTAGGGTTGACAAAAGTAATGCAGTGTCTACACTTGTGCTGCATCAACCTCAGGACATCGACCATGTCTCAATACTGTTCAGGGAGGTGGTTTTACTACATTGCTGTAACGGAGCAGTTATATCGGTGGGAGACAAATTTAAGTGTAGACACATGCAGAACTAGGTTGACGCAAGGCAGCCTATGTCAACCTAACTTTGTAGTGTAGATCAGGCCTAAGAGTGTGCAGCAGCTGGGTCCACAAGCACAAACAGTTCCCTAGTGTGCTTTGATCTACTCCCACATCAAAGGCCCAGCACCAGCTCTATTGCCAACTGAAACTCCAGCTACTGTCCAACCTCCATGAGCTCAGTCCCTACCATGCTACCATGTCCTTCAGTCTATGCAACCAATAGACAATTATGGGACTGGCTGACCCCAGGCAATGAACAATTTTGTACCCACTGTAAGTCCACCCCTGTGCAACCAAGGCCCACAAGTGCAAAAGGGCAAGGAGAAACAGGGGACATACAGTTCCAGTACCTGTGATACTGTAGTGGTTGCGCAGTACATAGTTTGGAAATTTTGAACTTTTGTTGCTTAGGTGGTTCATTCTGCACTTTTTTTTGTTTTAGTGGCTTTTGTCTCTTGTTTGAAGCTGGTCTGCCTATAAAGTTTGTTAGTTATTTAAATACAGGTACATGTTTCAAATAAAGTGTTTTGTTTGCAAACAAGAACAAGTCCCAAGGTTACATGAATACATTTTATTGACTTCATAAAAAATAAAACACCAGCACAGCACTATATAAGCTGTATATATGGAGCTTCATGAACAATTTTTATTAAATTTCATAAGCTGCATTGGCCCCTAAATTTGTGGGATAATTTAAGTGTGAGAAAACTGTACTATACTACACTACTTCATTCCGTGTCATCCATAGCACCCAGTAAACCCCTCGGGCGGGCGCACAAGGATCCCTGATTTCCATTGTGGGTGGGGATCCCACCCCAGTAAGGATAGGTGCACTTTCTGGTTTCATGTAACTTTTCTGTAATCCAGCAGTGTCTTGCATCCACTCCTGGTGAAATGGCTCTCCTTTCACCTTACAAACAGTGTCTGACCACAATCGTCATGATCCCTTGGAGTTTGAGGATGATAGTCCTCCATAAAATGATAGCCAGATATTGCTGGTGGATCCACAGGTGACTAATGAGACCAATCCAGGATCCACAGATCTTGTCACAATTGGGGCAGACATTTCCCAATGGAAGGGGCGGATCTGGGTGGTTGAGTCATAAGAACGGCCATACTGGGTCAGACCAAAGATCCATCTAGCCCAGTATCCTGTCTTCTGACAGTTGCCAATGCTAGGTGCTTCAGAAGGAATGAACAGAACAGGTAATCATCAAGTGATCCATCTCCTGTCACCCATTCCTAGCGTCTGGCAAACAGAGGCTAGGGACACAATCCCTGCCCATCCTGGCTAATAGCCACTGATGGACATTTCCTCCATGAACTTATCTAGTTCTGACTATAACAGGGTTCAAAAAAGGCTGTGGCATACGCAGCATGCACAGCCAATTTGAGCACTTTCCAGTGGTCTTTGGGGCTCTTCATCTCAGTTTTGATATTCATAAGTTTCTTGGTGAGGCACTGCTGGAAAAGATCATGTTTAACTGGGTCTTTAAGAACCTTGATGTTGATCTTCTGTCCGGCTGATTTCTTCGGCATTTGTCATTTTGGTGCAAGTTTGATGGAAGTGATGGAGCGGATAAGGCGATTGTCTGTCTAACAATCGTCAGCATCAGTCTTCGCTTTGGCAACATAAATGTCTTCATGATCACGAGCACGGACTATGATGTAGTCGATCAGATGCCATTCATTAGATCGTGGGTGTTCCCATGATGTCTTATTCTTTCAGCAGAACATGGTGTTCGTGATAATTATTTCATGCTCCATACATTTGGTCAGGAGAATAATTCTGTTGGAATTGATCTGGCACATTCCTCCCCATTACAAAGCTCCAAGTCACATCCAACTCTTGCAAAATTGCCAAGGAGTATGAACTTGTCCTCTTTGGGGATGGTGGAGAGAATTTGGTCAAGGTTGGCATAAAATCCTTCTTTGGTTTCATCATGAGCATCAAGGTTTTGGAGCATATGCACTGATGAGTGTTGCATGCTTTGCCTTAAACTTGCCAAGAATTAGGGGCAGGAGTCATTCACTGATGCTAACTGGTAATTTACAGAGTTGGCTGATTATTTCATTTTTGATAGTGACACCAACACCGTAGATTTGTCATTCATCGTCACCTGCTCCTTTCCAGAAAAAAGTGTAACTGCCACCTTGTTCCTTGAGCTGTCTTTCTCCTGTACATTGGGTCTCACTCAATGCAATTACATCAATGTCATGTCTCCTGAGTTCTCTGGTTGCAATCCACTGGGGGCGGGGCTGAACACAATAATGAAGACAGAACTGACAACACTGGAATCCAATGGTTCTGAAGGCAGTGCCATCTGGATTTCAACCTGCCAAATACACATTCCACTATCATCCTACAGCTACTGAGTCTGTAACTGAACTTTCTTTGCCAGGCCCTCTGAGGTCAAGATATAGTTTCATCAGCTATGGCAGAAGGAGGTGTGCAGAGTCCCCTAGAGTAACAGTGGGGAACAGAGAATCCATTTATAATAATGTAATTTGGAGGGAATAAGGTCCCTGTTTGTCTATGAAAGTAAAGTCCTGATCTCCAGAAAACCCTGGCATCCTGCATCCTGCCAATACATCCAATGTTGGTGTCCATGAACCCGCTTCTGTGGTCCATCAAGGCCCTTGCTGTTTATGTACTCATTTTCTCTTCATGGAGGACAAATTATGGGCACAAGTCCCATTGATAGCCCCAGCATGGTTTGGGAAGCCCATTCTCTCAAAGCTGGCAATTATTTCCACTACTTGGTTTATGCTAACAACCTTTGGCTAAACAACCATCCTGATCACTTTGCATACCTCCACAACCACAACTCCCATAGCTGACTTGCCAACATCAAACTGGTTTGCCACAGACCAGAAGCAGCCTCAGGAAACCAGCTTCCAGAAATAGCAGTGAAACTATAAGTAGGAGGTCTTCCAGTGGTGCTGGATCCAGGACCTGACTCTGGTAGCAGGGGGCATGCAGACAGCTGTATGTTTTGGCAGGTACTTCTAATCAAGTGCTGCAGGATGGAGAGACAATTTCTCCAACAATACACCAGTGGTGGTGGTGGTGGTGGCTGTAGCACCCTTCCGGGACCACGCTTAGTACAGCAGGGGTCCCTGCTTTAGTCTGCAAGTTTTGGGCTGCCTTCCTGAAGCAGGGTGGCCCGAGCCATAAGCTCTGTCAGTCTCTAAGCAGTTAAATAACAAACCCGGAGTTTGGCTGACTGTGCCTTTAAATAAACAAAACCTCAAAGGCAATGAGTTGCAATGCTAGAGTTCTTTCAGGCATTACAGTGCTAGGGCAGAGGCAATTATAACCTGATGGACTCAATGGTGTGCCCAAAAGCTGCAACTTTCTTTGTGTACTGTTGAGTGGCATTCGGGGGAAAAAATGGGCACCTTTTCTACCTTTGCAAACAAAATACATAATTTCTAATTGAACACCTAATCTCCCCTTTTCACTGCGGTTTGTCTATACTAGGGACTTTTTCTAAAAAATTCTCACCATTGCTAGCACTGATTCAGCTCCACAGTGTCAGCATGGAGAACCCTTGTGCTGAAGGGTTGCTACAGGCATTTTGAACATTGTATTGCTTGAACCTGCTCTGAGCCAGTTTACATGACACAGTACTGAAAATGGCTAGGACACCCAACATTCCTAACTGCCTTGCAACTCGTGTGGTTGTTTGCACCTGTATTCACTTGCACCATTCCTATTTGCTCTCACTCTGCACAGGAATAAATGACTACACAGAGCACAACATGGGGGAGGTAATAGCTTTTATTGGACCAACTTCTGTTGGTGAGAGAGACAAGCTTTCGAGTCACACAGAGCTCTTCTTCAGGTCTGTGTGGCTCAAAAGCTTGTCTCTCTCACCAACAGAAGTTGGTTCAATAAAAGATATTACCTCACCTACCTCGTCTCTCTAATAGCCTGGGACTGACATGGTTACAACTACACTACATACACAGAGCACAAGGCAGTGGAGGATCAAACCTTTTTCATTACCCTACCATGATGGAATAGGGCTATTCAGGCAAATATAGTCTATTGCTGCAAAATAGTGCAAGGCCTATCTGAGTCAGAAACCCTGCCCCATGCACACATTACCCACCACCTAAGTTCCCTGAAAGCTGTGTGGCCGCGCAGCAGGCTATCAAGGGCCACGGAGGCAGGGAGAGGCGCCCCTCGCCCATCCCAGTCCCGCTGAGGCTGCCGGGGAGAGGTGCCCCTCACCCAGCCCAGCAGCTCTGGTGGTGCTGCGGCCCAGGAGAGGCGCCGCTCACCCGGCCCCAAGCTGCTGCAGCAAGAGAGGGTTGGGGAGAGTCCTCTCTCCCAGGGCAGCCTGCACCCCAAACCCCTCATCCCCAGCCCCACCCCAGAGTCCGCACCCTCAGCCAGAGCCCTCATCCCTCCACACCCCAACCCTCTGCCCCAGCCCTGAGCCCCCTCCCACACTCCGAATCCCTCAGCCCCACCCCCACCACACATCACCTCCATATTGGTGCACATAACAAAATTCATTCCGCACATGGACGTAAAAAATTAGAGGGAGCACTGCCCAACACTGTTAGAAATCTTCTGGATGCACCCCTTCATTACCCTCTCCTCAGAACTAGGGTGGCCAATTTTGGTTGGGCATATTCCTGTAGGTTTCATCACATGACATAATCTTTAATTAAAGATTAATCTTTAATTCCTGTAGACTCCATGACACTCTTGAGGGTTGGCAACTGTACTCAGAACAAGTGTCCTAGTTATGCATTTTGAAAATCCCATTACCCTCTTTACATTAATAAAGGGTGAAGCCAACAAAGGAGGAAGTAAAGTTGATCACATTTATTCCACATGGGTAGACTACTTGTTCTTTTTCTATGCAACAACTGTGTTGGCTTTTTTTAAAGCAAAATCTGGCTAGGTACCAACTTCAGCTAAACCACTATATGACAGATATATCCAGCTGCACACTGGCTGCTAAATGATCCATCCACGGAACTGACCACATGCTGGTCACTTAGTTCTTTGGGATTAACTGTCCCTTCCATCAAGTTGGTTTAGACTAATGTTGCTGTTCATCATGTAATGTAAATCTTCCCAAGAAAGACACTTATGCTATTGATTACAAAGGATGTCCATTTCGACAGTCATTATATAACAAAGGTCAAACCTTGTGTGCAGCACATTTGCTGCATAAGCTTGAGAATTATCTCATGATACTGATATTTCACAAGTGTCACAGACTATTTAAATGTGCACCCTTTATACTAAATGACATTAAATATCTAGTTTAGCACTATTAAGGGCTCATTTATGCCACTTAAGAAGAGCTGAGCTAGGGAGTGTGAGGGCACGCACTGCCTGAATGTCCACCTGAGACATAATGTCTGAGAAATGCCCAGCGAGAGAGGACATGCCACCGGCGCATTGATTTGAAACATAATGGCTGAGAAGCAGTAGGTGTAGCTGTAGAGAGAGCAGATGCGCTGCCTTATATCAAAGGTCAGATCCTGGGCCATGCTATGCCCTCCTTGTGCTATTCCTGTGCTGGAAACAAGCCACCAAGCTGCCTTAAATGAGCAGTTTAGGATTCCCCTGGTGTGGGGGAATCCCCAGCCAGCAGAGAACCTGCATAGCCAGCTCTACACCTTCCTCTGTTCTCCCCAGCATAGGGGCATGTCTGTGGTAGGAGGAGATTTGACTGGAGCATGCTGCATTCAGGCCTGGTCTACACTAGGAAATTAGGTCGGTATAACTACCTTGCTCAAGGGTGTGAAAAATCCATACCCCTGAGCAATGCAGTTAAACTTACCTAACCACTAGTGTAGACAACGCTAGGTCAATAGGAGAATTCTCCCGTTGACCTAGCTACCACCTCTCAGGGAGGTGGAGTACCTATGCTGACAGGAGAACCCCTCATGTGGGTATAGGTAGTGTCTTCACTAAAGCATTAGTGTGGAGCAGCGGCAGCATTTTACGTTCACAGACAATCCCCAATGTGGTAACAGTCCCTAGGGATACATTGCAAACCAGCATAAGTGAGAGCAGCCCTGAAGCTGAGGATTGAGGCCAAAGTCTCTAGAAGCTCTATGAGGAGCACAGTGAGAGCCATCTTTGCTACACCTTTAGGAAGATGTAGTCAGTACTCTCTAGTGCAACAATTCTGCACTATAATTTGGCTACAATGAGATCTCTGCCCCCTGAGCAGCTCCAGATCATGGAGCAATTGCAGGTGTCCTCTGCCCAGAGGCTTACACCATGCTTAGTCATTTTCTAGATAGGATGTAGAGCAGAGTTATACAGCATTAAGGGGCTATTGTATGGTCAGGATTTGGTCCTTTGGTTTGAAATGCTTCCTTCTAAATGCAAATTAGCTGTAGGGACATGTGGGAGTTTTTCCACTCCTTTTCAAGAAAAAAGACAAATCAAAACTGAATTAAACCACAGAAGAATATTTAGTGCCCACAAAAGATCTCATGGGGCCTGACTCACCAATGCATTACCCCTATTTTACTGTGGTGCCACTCCATTCACATTGGTGAATCAGATCCATGGTCTATAAACTGCTTGTGTGCCCAGGAGAATTATCAGTCACCCTGTATATTTTATCCTGACTTCCAAAACAGAGTTAACAGCTGTACCCAATGTATTATTATTATTATTTTATTAGTTATTATCTGTATTGTGGTAGTGTCTAGGAGCCCCAGTCATTGACCAAGGCGCCTCTATGCAAACACAGAATAAAAAGACAGTCCCTGCTCCAAAAGAATTTGTTCTAAACCTACCCCATCAGTAATGCTTTCTAGGTATATTTGGGTCTGATTCTCTCCTCACTTGTAGCAGTGTAAATCAGGAACGACCCCAATGAAATCAGTGGAGTTACACTGTGGTTCACCAGCCTGGGAAGCAGTCTAATAAGTGGCACTGTGGTTCACCAGCAGATATAAACCCAATCTGACAAGCCAGAGAAGGCATGTCATACTGGCAGTGTCAGCAGGAATCTGAAACACACTTCTTGAGCTGAAGAGAGTACTAAGCGGGGGTGAGTCTCATATATTCCTCATCATCACACGTGTAGCCAGTTTACATGTGTCAGCCATAAAAATATTAGTGTTGCTGAGGCCAGAAGTTAAGGTTTTGTGTTATGGCGAGTTAATGAATGTGTTATTTAGCATGTACCTTTATCTATTGCAAATGGAGGGGAGTTCCTTGTGGGGTGTTTAGGTATGGTAAACAAGGTTTTCCTAACCTGTCAGCTCCCTGTGTGGAGCGCATCTGTAGCTGGCATGATCAGTTGGGCAGTTGCATATAACAATGGAGAGTGGCTAGGTGTGCTCACCAAGCTGGACAATCATTTGAAAAAATCTGTGGACTTTTTAAAGGGGGGAATTGGCTTCCCGTGCATGTGACCCCTGGGAAGTGGTATTCACAATTGTGACCAGAGTGGTCATTGTGGGACAGCTTCTGGAGGAATGGCAGAGTCGACATAGGTGATGCAATGCTGTCTATACTCACTGTATACTCACTGTATACTATACTGTAAGCAAGGACTGGCCTGTCTCCCAAGACAGCCCCCAAACCTGAAGCAAATACTCACCAGCAACCACACACCACACAACAAAAACACTAACCCAGGAACCTATCCTTGCAACAAAGCCCGTTGCCAACTATGTCCACATATCTATTCAAGTGACACCATCATAGGACCTAATCACATCAGCCACACTATCAGAGGCTCGTTCACCTGCACATCTACCAATGTGATATATGCCATCATGTGCCAGCAATGCCCCTCTGCCATCTACATTGGCCAAACCAGACAGTCTCTACGTAAAAGAATAAATGGACACAAATCAGACGTCAAGAATGATAACATTCAAAAACCAGTTGGAGAACACTTCAACCTCCCTGGCCACTCGATTACAGACCTAAAAGTCGCAATATTACAACAAAAAAACTTCAAAAACAGACTCCAAAGAGAGACTTGGAATTAATTTGCAAATTTGGACACCATTAAATTAGGTTTGAATAAAGACTGGGAGTGGATGGGCCATTACACAAAGTAAAACTATTTCCCCATGCTTATCTCTCCCCTCCCCCCCCCCACCCCCCCCACCTCCACACACACACAGTTCCTTATATCTCCTTGTCAAGTGCTGGAAATGGGCCATTTTCATTACCACTACAAACACTTATTTTTCTCTCCTGCTGACAACAGCTCACCTTAACTGATCACTCTCCTTATAATGTGTATGGTAACACCCATTGTTTCATGTGTATATATATATCTTCCTTCTGTATTTTCCACTACATGCATCCGATGAAGTGAGCTGTAGCCCACGAAAGCTTATGCTACAATAAATTTGTTAGTCTCTAAGGTGCCACAAGTACTCCTATTATTTTTGCGGACACAGACTAACATGGCTACTACTCTGAAAACTGCCAAGGAAGGGGCTCTACACTGCCCTCTGCATTACAGGAGTACTATAGATGTGTGGAATGGCCCATTCACTTCAGTGGGGTGTGCTCAGATGAATTAGGACACCCCAAAGAGATTAATAGTCTAACACAATAGCTCCGGGTGGTGTGAAATGACCCATTCATTTCAATTGGAATTCCCTTCTATCTGAAAAAGAACAGGAGTACTTGTAGCACCTTAGAGACTAACAAATTTATTTGAGCATAAGCTTTTGTGGGCTACAGCTCAAATAAATTTGTTAGTCTCTAAGGTGCCACAAGTACTCCTGTTCTTTTTGCGGATACAGACTAACACGGCTGCTACTCTGAAACCTTCTATCTCAGTTTCAGTTGTGGAATACCATTGTTCAAGGTAATCTCACTATGCATGTTGGTTTTAGAGCAACTGGAATATTAAAATCTTCTTATTGGGGCGCGGCGGGGGTGGACAGTATCTGAGCAACACCTGAACCAAATTACTCCAAACTTGCACCATTGCCCCTGTTGTGGCATACCAAAATCCTAGATAATCTCATTATGCATGTGGATTTTAGAGTACTTTGAAAATTAAAAGACGCTCATAATGCAGGGGGAGGACATATATTGGGAACCTCTTGATCAAATTACCTAAATTTGCACCATACATTCTACCCCAGTCCTTGAATAGCTTTTGAATCATTGCTTCCCCAAAAGGGAAGTGGTGATGAAGATTATCCACGATTGATCCTGAGAGAGTAATATCAGGATCAGAACCATAGTTTGAGCCCCAAGTATGTGTTTAAAAAAAAAAAAAGTGCTATCAGTGTAAAATTTGGATGCCGCGTGATTTTTTTAGTGGGACTGTATCTCACTCAAACTATTTCAAAAATCGTGACTATTAAACCAACCCCATGGCTATTTTCAAGACAAGGTTTTTTTGAGGGCCTCTTTCCCCAGTGGACTTTCTCTTACTCTAACCTATTTTTCTGTTGTGCTCTCAGTGCTCTGTTCTCTATGTACGGTACATGCAACAGTGGAAAGGGACAAATTTTCACACCCAGATCCAGTCTTTCAGCCCCACAAAGTCAGCGGTTACCCTGATTTTGGGGAATTAAGAATGTAAAGCATAATTTCATTTTTAAAGGTGATCTGTAAACAGGCAATAACTGAGACTGTGCCTTTGTTTCATTTTCTTCGGATGTGTAAAGAAGACATGAAGATTTGAGGGCCTAGCTATTTTATGTTTGTGTGTTTGTTTGTCTGGGGGGGTTTTGGGAGGGAAGATATATTTATGTGGCCTCTTTTTATATTAAAAATCCATGTCCTGTCTAGCCTGAGGGATTTATGCTTTGTCTTTGTCTAGACTAGAGTTGGTCCTGTTATAATTTGAGCTAATTGATCGTAAATGCTAATTATGTTGATAACTGAGGCTCTCCACAAATGTTTGTTCTGGAGCACAAAGTTTTGTGGTTTGCCTGAGGCTGAGCCCCCATGTCCTGATACAAACATTTGCAGAGTTTCTAGATTAGCATTTACAATCATTTAACAAGCAATTGGCAATCAATTACAACAGGAGGACAAACACTAGTCTAGACAAAGCCTATGATAACAGGAGAACTAGTGAAATGATGACATTACAAGAGTCAAGAGAAAGAAAATTGAGCAGTGGAGAGGGGAAGGGATTTTAAATCTCACTTTGAAAAACTCTGTTTTGTCTGATTTTGTTAACCTTGATTTAACGTCAGTGCCAAATGAATATTTTGGATAAAGGGTGCATGGGTGCAATTACTGGGAGGGATGAGAGAGACAAATTTGCCTCCAGATTTTTACTATCCCAGAGATGTCAATGTAGATGCAGGGTTAATGTTGTATTCTCATTCCCGATTCCATTGTAGCATTTTCTAATGTAGACTGAAGGGTTATCTTTAGACAGCCAGCACCACCCAGCCATTCACAAGCCAAACACTAGTTACTTGGGCCTAGGAAGAAACTTCCCATATGGGTCGGTTATTTATAACTGATCACTTGCCAAACCTGTCTTGAAAGTGTAAGCCGATAACGAGGATTGAAAAGAATGAATTGGGTCTACTTCTGCAGCAGGAGATTGCAGGAAACTTAAAGGTTCTCCCTCTTTGAGGCTATGTCTACACTACAGCTTATGCCAGCATAATTTATGTTGCTCAGGGGTGTGAATAAACCACCCCACCTGAGCGACATAAGTTACGCCGGCATAAGTGCTCGAGTGCACAGCGCTATGTCGGTGAGAGACACCCCCGCCCCAACATAGCGTCTGCCGCTCGCGGAGGTGGTTTTGTTGTGCCGATGGGAGAGTTCTCTCCCATTGGCATAGAGCTTCTTCACCACACGCGCTGCAGCAGTATTGGTACACACACGCGCGCACACACACACACACAAACAGTTTGGCTATAAGTCAGCTAAGTCTAGGATGTATAGCAAAAATCATTTTGCTAACCCTCCCCAGAAGCTATTTGCACAGTGTTGTAACAATGGAGGGTGGGAATTCATGGCTTCCAAGGGAAGTCCCTACTTCAACTGACTGAAAAAGTTTTGTAATTTTCAAAAACTATTCCAGTTAAAGAGAGAGGCAAAAACAAACAAACAAAAAAAAAAAAACGACCCCCCCGCACCCACCAAACCAAACCTCTGGTTGCAACTGCCAACAGGCTCTGGGCATCACAATTGCCTGAAAAACATAACAGGTTGTTGTTATAACAACCAGAGACCAGCTGACTGACCTCCCATTTCCTTTTGTCAACCAGCTGCAAGGCTTCTAGGTCAAGCAACAGCCTTGAATTGCACATTGACCACAGTTTACATGATTCCCTTGTGACAGCGTCATACACTTTTTGCCATTTCACTTTACTCAATTATTTGTTTAAACGTCCGAAGTTACACTGCCTGATGTGAACATTTCAGTAGTATGATAGATAGCCTTATGCTTACACTCTCCATCTCCAAGGCAACATCACATCATCACTCTCTGTGCGTACAGTGCAGTGAGATAAAAAGAAAAAAAAAGATACATTAAATTTCAAATCTAGCTACCTAATGGTGCTACCATGAGAGCAGCAACTTTAATAAAAACTTCAGATTTGCATAAGGGTGATTCAACCATGCGAGTGTGTTACAAATCTGTTTAAGACTATGCAAACTCTGCATGTCCATTTACAGTGGACTAAACCCTGCAAGTTCACTTGGGGTATGTCTACACTGCCATTAAAAACCTGCAGTTGACCCGGGCCAGTTTACTTGGGCTCATGGGGCTCGGGCTAAGGGGCAGTTTTGATATAGATGTTCAGGCTTGGGCTGGAGCCCAGGCTCTAGGACCCTGCGAGGGGGAGGGTGCAGCCCGAGTCAGCTGGCATGGGCCAGCTGCAGATGTCTAATTGCAGGGTAGACATACTCTTGGCAGTTCTGGATCTAATGAACCCTCAACCTCCACAGGGCTGGATTAAGGCAATCTGAGGGCATAAACACACCATACATGGAAACCCCATGGTCCTGCCTGCACACTATGGCCCTTCCCTCATACAGTGGCCCCACCCCTTCTTGGGGTTGCAGATGTTGAAGTCACCCATGCAAGAGCTGTCTGTTGGGGGACCTGTCACCACTCCTCTTCGGGCAAGCTTTGTCTGCTCCTCTGCTATCTTCAGTCAGACAGAAGTCTGGTCTTTCGTAGAGAAGGGAGGACTCCTCTCACACTGAGCAGGGCACTCTGTGAGGTAGCCTCTGTTGACACCTCTCCATCAGAGCTATGATAGGATGGCAGCAAGAAGGTCTCCCCATCCCCCATGAGCCCTTTGTTGGGATGTTATTGGTATGGCACTCTTTAGAGCAGCAGGTTTCAGCAGTAGCGGCGCCAGCTCTTCCGGCGCCCTAGGCGGCGGAAGGTCCCGCCCCCGAAATGCCGCCCCCAACAGCGGCGGCGGAAGGTCCCGCCCCCAAATGTCTAGCAGCCAGCTGCAAACTAGAGGGTTGTAGTTTGTCTCCACCACATTTAAAGGACAAGCCCTAGATAGGCAGTCCTTACTCATGCAAACCTCCCAACGAAGTCATGCAAGGTTGAGCAGCTCTTGGCTGAGTGTCTTTGATGCTCTCAGAAGTCAGTGGGAGATGAAGGTGTTTAGCACCTCCCAGGATCAAAACTCCACTGTCTAGGGCAGCATTTCTCAAATACATCCACCAGGGGCTTTTCTTGTGGCCACAGCCTCCTGGGCAGTGACTGGGGCAGGGGCACAAAGCAGTACCTCTCCCACAGGGCCAACAGAAGGGGTTGGGCCCTCCCCCAATCTGGAGCCACAAACGCCATATGAGCATGCAGCCAATGAGTTTCCCACCTTCCCAGGGGTGGTGAGGCTTGGGCTTTGGGTTTCAGCCAAGGGCAGCGGGTGGCAGGCTCCAGTCATGGGACTTTGGGCTCTGACCCTGGACCCCAGCCACACGACGGCGGGTGCCAGCTCTGGGCTCAACCCCACCATTGTCCCTGGCCCCCGCAGCCTCCTCTGGCTCCAGTCGTGCTGTGGCGGGCTCTGGCCCTGGACCCTGGGTTCACGGCTCCTCCCCCCCCATTGCCCCTGGCCCTCACTGTCTCCCTACCCACCTCCCCATCCAGGGCTTAATTTGTCCTCTGGCTTGCCAGGGCTGAGTAAGTCTGCTATGAAAATTGATATTTGTACGGTTGTTAATATCACTTTTCACAGCCTCCCAGCTTGCTAGGAAGTCTGCTACGAAAGTGATATTAACAAACATACAAATATTACTTTTTGCAGCAGCAGACTTACTAGCTAGCAAGCCTTTAAAAAAAAAAGGCAACTGTAGCGGGCCGGTGTGGCTCCCCTCTTCCCCTGCGAGGGTTGAGCACCGGTCACAGGAAGGGGCGGGGCCACAGAGCGGTGAGCCCGCCCCTCAGAGGGTCAGGCGGCGACCCGGAAGAATAAAAGCCGGCCATCCCAGCTCAGTAGGGGCCCAGCCACCGCCGGGAGCAGACCTACCTGGGGAAGCTCCCGAAGAGGAGCTCGCTGAAGCCCAGAGCAGCTACCCGGACTGGCCCGAGGGTCCCCTCGACCGCTACTGGGAGGACCCGCCGGAGTTTCCCCGAGCCCCCTACGAGGAGGAGCCGCCCAGAGCTCCCCCGCTTCCCTGCTACAACCCCGAGGAACCCCCGGAGCAGATCGCGCCGAATTTCCCCGAGAACCTACCCGACCTACCACCCAGCCCGGGTTGGGACGAGTACATGCCGTGGGACTTCCAGGGGCCGGACGCCGTGGACCAGGTAGGCCCAAGGGGGGATGTTGGAAGTGGCCCGGGGGCAGCCGACCTTAGTCAGGCTGCTGAACAAACTGAGCCGATGTCAGTGTGTTGCGGCCAGGATCCCCACTGACCGTCAGCGGTGAAGACCGCTGTCTAGGGCCCCGGGCCGGGACACAGTGGAGTGGGAGGGCCTGTGTCCCCCCTGCCACCCCGGTGCGGGTGGCAGTTATCCCCCTCGGGCTGTTGTTGCTCAGCCCTGATCCAAAGGTCTGAGCCCCCATACTGACTGCTCAGCCCTGACCCAAAGGTCTGAGCCCCTGTACTGTTGTTGCTCAGCCCTGATCCAAAGGTCTGAGCCCCCATACTGACTGCTCAGCCCTGACCCAAAGGTCTGAGCCCCTGTACTGTTGTTGCTCAGCCCTGATCCAAAGGTCTGAGCCCCCATACTGACTGCTCAGCCCTGACCCAAAGGTCTGAGCCCCTGTACTGTTGTTGCTCAGCCCTGATCCAAAGGTCTGAGCCCCCATACTGACTGCTCAGCCCTGACCCAAAGGTCTGAGCCCCTGTACTGTTGTTGCTCAGCCCTGATCCAAAGGTCTGAGCCCCCATACTGACTGCTCAGCCCTGACCCAAAGGTCTGAGCCCCTGTACTGTTGTTGCTCAGCCCTGATCCAAAGGTCTGAGCCCCCATACTGACTGCTCAGCCCTGACCCAAAGGTCTGAGCCCCTGTACTGTTGTTGCTCAGCCCTGATCCAAAGGTCTGAGCCCCCATACTGACTGCTCAGCCCTGACCCAAAGGTCTGAGCCCCTGTACTGTTGTTGCTCAGCCCTGATCCAAAGGTCTGAGCCCCCATACTGACTGCTCAGCCCTGACCCAAAGGTCTGAGCCCCTGTACTGTTGTTGCTCAGCCCTGATCCAAAGGTCTGAGCCCCCATACTGACTGCTCAGCCCTGACCCAAAGGTCTGAGCCCCTGTACTGTTGTTGCTCAGCCCTGATCCAAAGGTCTGAGCCCCCATACTGACTGCTCAGCCCTGACCCAAAGGTCTGAGCCCCTGTACTGTTGTTGCTCAGCCCTGACCCAAAGGTCTGAGCCCCTGTACTGTTGACTGTTCTTCCTTTGTACTGTTTCTTGCTCCACCCTGCAGCATAGGACTGGAGCCCACGTACGACCAGCGGGCCGGTGTGGCTCCCCTCTTCCCCTGAGAGGGTTGAGCCCCGGACTCGCCCCTTTACAAGTGGCACCTGACCAGGGACCTTGATCCCTTGCCCCTGTGAGAAGGGGCTGGTAGGAGGGGGACAGTTTGCCCCCTCTGAACCTCGGACATGGAGGCAGAGCGGCTGTTCCAGCTGCTGGCGGAAAGTCAGGAGCGGCAACAGGCAGCTCAGCTCCTACAACAGCAGCAGCAGCATGTCGCCCAGCTGGAACAGCAGCAACGGCACGACGCGGCCCAGCTCCAGCAGCAGCAGCAGCAGCAGGCAGCCCAGCAGGCGCAACAGCAGCAGTTCCTGCAGCAGTGGGGGAGCCAGCTGCAGCAGCTCCTGGGGCCCGCGCACCGCCCCACGGACTGGCCAGCGGACGAGGGCACTGGTAGAGTCCCCCGCTCGGCAGTCCCCTTGCGTCTGACCAAGATGGGCCCAGAGGACGACCCCGAGGCCTTCTTGGTCACGTTCGAACGGGTGGCCCTCGTCGCGGGTTGGGCGAGAGACCAGTGGGCCACTCTGTTGGCACCCTATCTGACCGGAGCGGCCCAAGCAGCCTACCGCGGGCTGTCGACCGCCGAGGCCAGGGATTACGACCAGGTGAAATCGGCCGTCCTGGACGCCCTGGACGTCAGCCCGGAAACGTTTCGGCAGCGGTTCCGGCGGCACCTCTACCCTGCGGGCGCCCGTCCCCGGGTGGTGGCCCAGGCCTTGAAGGAAGCCTGCCGCCGGTGGCTACAGCCCGAGGTCAGGACGGCGGAGGAGGTCACCGAGCAGGTGGTCCTGGAGCAGTTCATGCATACGCTCCCGGCCCGGGGAAAAGCCTGGGTACTCCGCCACCGGCCGACCACCTTAGCGGGTGCCGTCGGCCTGATGGAGGGCTTCCTGGCCGCCGAGACGTCTATCGGGCCGACGTTCCGGCCCCCTCCGGCTGGGCCCGAACGGCCCCGGGAGGAGCGAAAGCCGTCAGGCCTGCCCAGCCCACGCGGACCGGGCCACGGACTAGACTCGCGACCTCCACCCCAGACTCCACGCGGGGGGGCAGCCCCCCGACTGACTACCCCGGGCTTCCCCCAGAGAGCTCCAAGAGCCCGTCCAAGTTCACCCCACCCGGCCAGAGCCGGCCTCCCTCGGGCGGGACGTCCAGAGCTCGGCCCCTGCTTTAGGTGCGGGAAAACGGGGCATATACAAAGGGACTGCCCCGAGATGGACTGCAGTTTCGGGCAGGTCTACGCAGGGGACGGACGGGCCCGACGGCCGGAAGCCCCCAAGCTCACAATCCCGGTGGTGGTAGAGAACCAAGCCACACGGGCCCTGATTGACTCTGGGTGCGGCCAGACCCTAGTTCGACAGATTTTGGGACCTCCGGCCGACCCCCATTTAAAACCGATACATTTACAATGTATCCATGGGGACGTCCGACCTTACCCAAGCGCCTGGGCCCGCCTAACGGTGGATGGCCTCACCCGGCGGGTGGTAGTCGGCCTAGCGCCCGGCCTGGCATATCCAGTGATTCTGGGGCGGGATTGGCCCGCCTTCGAAGAGATCCTTCGGTTGACGCCGGGCTTGGCAGCCGAGCCCCAGGCCGCTCCGCCAGAAGCTGAGCAAGCGGGTGAGGATGACCAGGGGGGCGACCCCGAAGCCAGGGAGTTACCGGGAAACTCCCTCGCTAAACCCCGGTTCGATGTCGACTTCTGCCACGACCAGCGGACGGACCCGACGCTTAGCCGGGCCTACGAGGAGCTGGCAGCCGTCGACGGGTCCGTGGTGGATTCCCAGCGGGCAGCCCAGTGGCCCCACTTCGAGCTGCGCCGGGACCGACTCTACCGGGTCGACCGGGACCCCCGCACCCGGGACCCACTGACACAGTTACTGGTACCCCGCCGTCACCGAAGGGCCGTAATGCAGCTGGCCCACGACGTACCCGCCGCTGGACATCTAGGGCAGGAGAAGACTCTTGCCCGAATCCTGGCCCGCTTCTATTGGCCAGGCGTCCACCAAGAGGTGAAGCGGTATTGTAGCTCCTGCCCGGAGTGTCAATTAGCCGCTCCGCCCCGGGTACCCAAGGCGCCCTTGGTCCCCATGCCGGTGGTGGAGATTCCCTTCGAACGCGTCGCCATGGACCTAATAGGCCCACTCCCCCGGAGTGCCGCTGGCTTCCAGTATGTCCTCGTCCTCGTAGACTACGCCTCCCGATTCCCGGAGGCGATCCCCTTGAGGAGCATCACCGCCCGGACGATTGCGGGGGAGTTGGTCAAAATCTTCGCCCGAGTGGGACTGCCCAAGGAGATCCTAACAGATCAGGGCACTAATTTTACGTCCCGGCTGCTCCAGCAGGTTTGCAAACTTCTCGGCGTGAAACAGCTCCGCACGTCGGTATACCACCCGCAGACCGACGGGTTGGTGGAACGGTTTAACCGCACCCTGAAGGACATGATGAGGAAGTTCCCCCCAGAGGAGCTACGGCACTGGGATCAGTTCATACCACCCCTGTTGTTGGCTATCCGCGAAGTCCCCCAGGCCTCGACCCAGTTCTCTCCCTTCGAACTATTGTATGGGCGAAGGCCCCGCGGCCTGCTGGACTTAATGCGGGAAACGTGGGAGGAGTCGGCCTCCCCTTCCCAGGGCCTTCTCCAGTACGTCCTTCAGTTGCGGGAACACCTAACGCAAGCCGGGGCCTTGGCCCGGGAGAATCTCAAGGCTGCCCAGGCGAGACAGGGGCGCATCTATAATCGAAAGGCCCAGGCCCGGGAATTCGCTCCCGGGGACCGGGTCCTATTGCTGTTACCCTCCAGCGAGTCCAAACTGTTGGCCCGCTGGCAGGGACCTTATGAAGTAGCCCGGAAAGTGGGGCCGGTGAACTACGAAATTCGCCAGCCCGATCGGCGGAAAAAGACTCAGGTATACCACATCAACCTATTGAAGCCGTGGTCCGACCGAGAGGGCCTACTAATCGACCCTTGCCCACCCGAGCCAGAACTGGGCCCCAGCGCAACCCCAACGAGGGGCTTGGAGGAACCCCCGTTGGGCCCCTCGCTCACGGAAGAGCAGCGCAAGCAGGCTGGGTGCCTCCTGCAGGCCTTTCAAAAGACCTTCACGGCGGTACCGGGGTACACGACCCTGGCCTGTCACGCTATTCGAACGGAGCCAGGGCAGACGATCCGAGAACCCACCAGACCCTTACCCTACCGAATGCGCCAAGAAGTAGAAGAAGAGGTCCGAGCCATGCTGGCCTTGGGGGTCATCGAGCCGTCCCACAGTGAGTGGCGCAGTCCGGTGGTTCTCGTGCCCAAACCAGACGGCACCCGCCGGTTTTGTATAGACTTCCGGCGGGTCAACGCCATTTCGCGTTTCGATGCCTACCCAATGCCCAGGGTGGACGAACTCCTGGGACGCCTTGGGGAAGCGGAGTTTATTACCACCCTGGACCTTAGCAAGGGGTATTGGCAGATCCCGCTCGAGGAGGAATCCAAGGAGAAAACCGCCTTTGCCACCCTGTCGGGGCTGTATCAATTCACCCGGATGCCGTTCGGCCTCCATGGTGCCCCCGCGACCTTCCAGCGGCTGATGGATCACCTCCTGCGGCCACACCAGGAATATGCGGCCGCCTACCTGGACGATGTGGTGATTTATAGCCGCCACTGGGAGGATCACCTCAACCGGGTCGCTACGGTCCTCCGAACCCTGCGGGAGGCAGGGTTGACCGCCAACCCTAAGAAGTGCCGCATAGCCTGGCAGGAGACCACCTATCTTGGCTACATCGTGGGGGGAGGACGAATAAAACCCCTGGTGGGCAAGGTACAGGCCCTCGCGGACTGTCCCACGCCGACGACAAAGCGCCAGGTACGACAGTTCCTGGGCCTCGCCGGGTATTATCGGCGGTTTATCCCGCAGTTCGCGTCCATCGCCACGCCCCTAACGGGGTTGCTCACTAAGAACAGCCCCCGACAACTGCGGTGGACTCCTGAATGCGACGATGCCTTCAGGACTTTGAAGGACCGCCTGTGTCAGGAACCGGTCCTATATAGTCCCGACTTCAACAAGCCGTTTATCCTCCAAACGGACGCGTCGGACACCGGCATAGGGGCGGTCCTGTCCCAGGATATAGATGGGGCAGACCATCCGGTAATCTACCTCAGCCGGAAACTGTTCCCCCGTGAACGGAACTACGCCGTGATCGAGAAGGAGGCCCTAGCGGTGAAGTGGGCCTGTGACGCCCTCCGGTTCTTCCTCCTGGGGGCGCCATTCACCCTCGTCACGGACCATGCGCCCCTTCAATGGCTGATGCGGATGAAGGGCAACAACCCCCGGATCATGCGTTGGTACCTCGCCTTACAGCCCTATGCCTTTACCGTCCAGCATCGGGCGGGGAGGGACCACGCGAACGCCGACTTCCTCTCCCGACTTGGGGAAATAGAGGGATCCGGCCCCCTGAGATGGGAGCCGGACTTGAGGGGGGGGGAGTGTAGCGGGCCGGTGTGGCTCCCCTCTTCCCCTGAGAGGGTTGAGCACCGGTCACAGGAAGGGGCGGGGCCACAGAGCGGTGAGCCCGCCCCTCAGAGGGTCAGGCGGCGACCCGGAAGAATAAAAGCCGGCCATCCCAGCTCAGTAGGGGCCCAGCCACCGCCGGGAGCAGACCTACCTGGGGAAGCTCCCGAAGAGGAGCTCGCTGAAGCCCAGAGCAGCTACCCGGACTGGCCCGAGGGTCCCCTCGACCGCTACTGGGAGGACCCGCCGGAGTTTCCCCGAGCCCCCTACGAGGAGGAGCCGCCCAGAGCTCCCCCGCTTCCCTGCTACAACCCCGAGGAACCCCCGGAGCAGATCGCGCCGAATTTCCCCGAGAACCTACCCGACCTACCACCCAGCCCGGGTTGGGACGAGTACATGCCGTGGGACTTCCAGGGGCCGGACGCCGTGGACCAGGTAGGCCCAAGGGGGGATGTTGGAAGTGGCCCGGGGGCAGCCGACCTTAGTCAGGCTGCTGAACAAACTGAGCCGATGTCAGTGTGTTGCGGCCAGGATCCCCACTGACCGTCAGCGGTGAAGACCGCTGTCTAGGGCCCCGGGCCGGGACACAGTGGAGTGGGAGGGCCTGTGTCCCCCCTGCCACCCCGGTGCGGGTGGCAGTTATCCCCCTCGGGCTGTTGTTGCTCAGCCCTGATCCAAAGGTCTGAGCCCCCATACTGATTGCTCAGCCCTGACCCAAAGGTCTGAGCCCCTGTACTGTTGTTGCTCAGCCCTGACCCAAAGGTCTGAGCTCCTGTACTGTTGACTGTTCTTCCTTTGTACTGTTTCTTGCTCCACCCTGCAGCATAGGACTGGAGCCCACGTACGACCAGCGGGCCGGTGTGGCTCCCCTCTTCCCCTGAGAGGGTTGAGCCCCGGACTCGCCCCTTTACACAACCAAAAACAAAAGAAACAACAAAAGACAAGAATGTGCAAAGCACCTCATTTCTGTTTCTATTCTGTTTAAGTCCAGTAAAGAATAGAGAACTGTACATTATTTTTATTATTGAGTCTGCAAAAAAACCCTACATAAATAAATTATAATGATTTGCACATGTATAGGTGCATATTTATTTGTTTTTCCTAAAAATTAATTATTTTAAGAAAAATTGTCATAGCGGCCACCAGCAAGAGTTGGTGGCCACACTCTGAGGCCACCAAAAAATGTATTGTGAGAACCCCTGGTCTAAGGCCAACTGAAATTTTCCAAGTGCCACAAAATATTCTAATTCCAACATTCTTCCCATTCTCCTGGTGAAGGAACATCACATAAAACATTCTGGTTTTCGTCTGAACAGCTGTAGAGAACAGGGAAACAGAATAGTAAAAAGAGAAGGCATTTGTTTCTGAAAGCAATTTTGTACTTCTTCCAAACCAGAAGGTCATGCTTAGACGTCTGTAGCAATAACAAGATGAACACACTTATTCCACATTTGATTGTTACTATATATAGTGTTACTATATATAGTTAGCTCCTCAGTAGATGGCACTCCAGGGATTAAAACTGCTGAATAGCCCAATATGCAAATCAGGGCTGGGGAAGATCTGCTGCTGGGATTTACTTTATATTTGGTTACATGTTATTAATGTTATTTTTCACAGCTTAGGCATTTGGGAACGGTTTTGTTAGGTTTTGGAGCAGTTCTGAAAAGCACCAGTCAAGCATCACAAGTGTAACTTGACCAACTAGGTAGGGTGGGTGGCTGCTGGTGGTAAAATGACAGATTTGTGTATCTGTTCCAGACAATTGGAGAGATCAGTCTTTGGCAACTCCTGTTTAACTGTTTAAGAGACTTTCCATAGGGTTTTATATCATAGCTTTGCTACTGTTTCCATCTTAATCTGGCCGAGCTATTTTCTTTCTGATGTTATAACTGGGTAGGCTCACAGAGCATGAAAGTTTGCTATTATTTATATTATTTATTTTTTATTCATCCATCACCCAAAGGCCCAGACAGGATTAGGCCCCATTGTGCTAAATGCTGTACAAACATAGCAAGAGCAGGCTCCATCTCAAAGAATTTACCATCTGAAAACTCAGGCCTGTAAATTGTTTCATGCAGGTGGACCTCCAACTTTAATGGGGTTCTGCTCAGGCACAGGATCCACCTACTTGGAACAAATTGCAGGATCAGGGTCTAAGTAGACAAAGGACATAAAAAAGAGATGCAACATACAAGCAGAGTGATCAGGTCGATGATTTGCAAACATATAAGTTCCACATTTTATGATTTTTAACATTTTTGTTTGTGTTTTTTCCCTTACATAAATGTACTATGGGAATAAATGTGTGTGTATTGGGGGGCGGGGGTGAAGGACAGGCAGGGATGATTTAATGGTGTAACTGATCCTACTGAAGAATAGCGCTGTGACTGTTGTGGTACACCAATCCCTTCTGGATGCTCTGTGTACCACAATCATGGAGGCGCTTTGAGCTCTGTGAGCTCCAGCCATTGGTGGGTTCCCATAATTACTCCTACGTTTCAAATCAGTAACAGAGGAGAGGATTGCTCTATAGGGCTGGCAAAATAAAGAGTGCAAATAAAGGCACAAGGACTTCACCACTTACAGTAAAGATCAAAACAATAGTTCCTAACTCAGCCCCCAAAGGTAGTCCAGTAACAGGGGTAACAAGGTAAAATACTCATAACCCCTCTCTACTGACCCCTTGCCTGCTGGGCACTGCTCTGTATCCTCCTACTATGGCTACAGCTGGCCCCTTGCCAGCAGCACGAGTTTGGGTATGTCTACACTATGAAATTAGGTTGATTTTATAGAAGTCGATTTTTAGAAATCGATTTTATACAGTCAATTGTGTATGTCCCCACTAAGTGCATTAAGTCGGCAGAGTGCGTCCTCACTACCGTGGCTAGCATTGACTCACGGAGCGGTGCACTGTGGGAAGCTATCCCACAGTTCCCGCAGTCTCTGCTGCCCATTGGAATTCTGGGTTAAGCTCCCAATGCCTGATGGGGCAAAAATATTGTCGTGGGTGGTTTTGGGTACATGTCATCAGTCTCCCCTTCCTTCTGTCCCTCCATGAAAGCAACTACAGACAATCATTTCACACCTTTTTTCCTGGGTTACCCATGCAGACGGCAAGCATGGAGCCCGCTCAGCTCACCACTGCTGTTGCGAGCATTTTAAACACCTCGCACGTTATACTGCAGTATGTGCAGTACCTGGCTAAGAGACGGCAGCACGAGGACGATTGTGAGGAGGATATGGACACAGACGTTCCTGAAAGCACGGGATGTGCCAATTGGGACATCATGGTGGCAGTGGGGCTGGTTGATACAGTAGAACACCGATTCTGGGCCCGGCAAACAAGCACAGACTGGTGGGACCGCATAGTGTTGCAGGTATGGGATGATTCCCAGTGGCTCCGAAACTTTCGCATGCATAAGGCCACTTTCCTGGAACTCTGTGAGTTGCTTTCCCCTGCCCTGAAATGCAGGAATGAGAGCTGCCCAAGATGAGAGCTGCCCTGACAGTTGAGAAGTGAGTGGCGATAGCCCAGTGGAAGCTTGCAATGCCTGACTGCTACTGGTCAGTCGGGAATCAATTTGGAGTGGGCAAATCTACTGTGGGGACTGCTGTGATTCAAGTAGTCAATGCAATCACTGACATTCTGCTATCAAGGGTAGTGATTCTGGGAAATGTGCAGGTCATAATGGATGGCTTTGCTGCAATGGGGTTCCCTAACTGTGGTGGGGCGGTGGATGGAACACATATTCCTATCTTGGCACCGGACCACTTTGCCAACCAGTACATAAACCGCAAGGGGTACTTCTCAATGGTGCTGCAAGCACTGGTGGATCACAAGGGACGTTTCACTGACATCAATGTGGGATGGCAGGGAAAGGTGCATGACGCTCGCATCTTTAGGAACTCTGGGCTGTTCGAGCAGCTGCAAGAAGGGACTTACTTCCAAGACCAGAAAATTACAGTTGGGGATGTTGAAATGCCAATAGTTATCCTTGGAGACCCAGTCTACCCCTTGCTCCCATGGCTCATGAAGCCGTACACAGGCAGACTGGACAGTAGTAAGGAGCAGTTCAACTATAGGCTGAACAAGTGTAGAATGGTGGTAGAATGTGCCTTTGGACGTTTAAAAGCCTGCTGGCACTGTTTGCTGACTAGGTTAGATCTCAGTGCAACCAATATTCCCATTGTTATTACTGCTTGCTGTATGCTCCATAATATCTGTGAGACTAAGGGGGAGACTTTTATGGCAGAGTAGGAGGTTGAGGCAAATCGCCTGGCTGCCAATTTTGAACAGCCAGACACCAGGGCGATTAGAAGAGCACAGGTAGGCGCACTGCGCATCAGAGAGGCTTTGAAAACCAGTTTCATGACTGGCCAGGCTACGGTGTGACAGTTGTGTGTGTTTCTCCTTGATGCAAACCCACCCCTTTGTTGATTTTAATTCCCTGAAAGCCAACCACCCTCCCCTCTTCGATCACAGCTGACAAAGGAAATAAAGTCACTATTGTTTTGAAACCATGCATTCTTTATTAAAAAGAAAAAGGGAGATCACTGACAAGGTAGCCCGGGTTTGAATGACAGCCTTCTGTTGCTTGGGCCATCCTCTGGAGTGGAGTGGCTGGGTGCCCGGACCCTCCCCCCACTACGTTCTTGGGCGTCCAGGTGAGGAGGATATGGAACTTGTCAAGGAGGGCAGGCAGTTGCACAGTGGATGCAGCTGCGGTCTGTGCTCTTGTTGGCTTTCCTGCAGCTCCACCAGATGCCTGAGCATATCCGTTTGCTCCCCCATTAGCCTCAGCATTGCATCCTGCCTCTTCTCATCGTGCTCACTTAATGCTTTCCTGGACTCTGCCACTGAATGCCTCCATGCATTCAGCTGTGCACTATCAGTGCGGGAGGACTGCATGAGCTCGGAAAACATGTCATCGTGATTCNCTGTGGGGACTGCTGTGATTCAAGTAGTCAATGCAATCACTGACATTCTGCTATCAAGGGTAGTGATTCTGGGAAATGTGCAGGTCATAATGGATGGCTTTGCTGCAATGGGGTTCCCTAACTGTGGTGGGGCGGTGGATGGAACACATATTCCTATCTTGGCACCGGACCACTTTGCCAACCAGTACATAAACCGCAAGGGGTACTTCTCAATGGTGCTGCAAGCACTGGTGGATCACAAGGGACGTTTCACTGACATCAATGTGGGATGGCAGGGAAAGGTGCATGACGCTCGCATCTTTAGGAACTCTGGGCTGTTCGAGCAGCTGCAAGAAGGGACTTACTTCCAAGACCAGAAAATTACAGTTGGGGATGTTGAAATGCCAATAGTTATCCTTGGAGACCCAGTCTACCCCTTGCTCCCATGGCTCATGAAGCCGTACACAGGCAGACTGGACAGTAGTAAGGAGCAGTTCAACTATAGGCTGAACAAGTGTAGAATGGTGGTAGAATGTGCCTTTGGACGTTTAAAAGCCTGCTGGCACTGTTTGCTGACTAGGTTAGATCTCAGTGCAACCAATATTCCCATTGTTATTACTGCTTGCTGTATGCTCCATAATATCTGTGAGACTAAGGGGGAGACTTTTATGGCAGAGTAGGAGGTTGAGGCAAATCGCCTGGCTGCCAATTTTGAACAGCCAGACACCAGGGCGATTAGAAGAGCACAGGTAGGCGCACTGCGCATCAGAGAGGCTTTGAAAACCAGTTTCATGACTGGCCAGGCTACGGTGTGACAGTTGTGTGTGTTTCTCCTTGATGCAAACCCACCCCTTTGTTGATTTTAATTCCCTGAAAGCCAACCACCCTCCCCTCTTCGATCACAGCTGACAAAGGAAATAAAGTCACTATTGTTTTGAAACCATGCATTCTTTATTAAAAAGAAAAAGGGAGATCACTGACAAGGTAGCCCGGGTTTGAATGACAGCCTTCTGTTGCTTGGGCCATCCTCTGGAGTGGAGTGGCTGGGTGCCCGGACCCTCCCCCCACTACGTTCTTGGGCGTCCAGGTGAGGAGGATATGGAACTTGTCAAGGAGGGCAGGCAGTTGCACAGTGGATGCAGCTGCGGTCTGTGCTCTTGTTGGCTTTCCTGCAGCTCCACCAGATGCCTGAGCATATCCGTTTGCTCCCCCATTAGCCTCAGCATTGCATCCTGCCTCTTCTCATCGTGCTCACTTAATGCTTTCCTGGACTCTGCCACTGAATGCCTCCATGCATTCAGCTGTGCACTATCAGTGCGGGAGGACTGCATGAGCTCGGAAAACATGTCATCGTGATTCCTTTTTTTTCGCCTTCTAATCTGCGATAACCTCAGGGACGGAGATGATAGGGGGAGCATAGAAACATTTGCACCTGCAGGGGGATAAAAAGGGAGAGTAAAATTTATGATACATTTCTGAGAACAAAAGGGAGACTCTTTCACAGTGAATCAAGCAATTCACAGCAGACAGCACATGTGCTTTAGATACAAGGTCGCATTTTGCCTTTTATATTGAGTGCCTGCCGGTGTGGTGACACATCACACACGGCTGGGCAACAGAATTCGGTTTCCAGGCAGCCATGGTAAGCCAAAGGGTACGCAGGTTTGGCTTCTAATGCCTTCATAACATGTGGGAATGTTTTCAAACTGCAGCGCCCTGCTTTCCCATAGCAAGCAATGCCAGTTGGGTTTGCCATTTAAAAGGAGGGGCTGCGGTTTTCAGGTGGATGTGCAGCACACCCCTCCCCCCACCCTTCCGCGTGGCTATTTGGGATGATCCCTTCATCTCTCCCCCTGCCGCGTGGCTATTCTCAGGGATGATCCTTTTTAGCCAAGCGCAAACAGCCCAGCATGAACGGGGTCCTTTTACTGTTCCCTTACAAATATTCCCCTATTTCAACCAGGTGACCATGAATGATATCACTCTCCTGAGGCTAACACAGAAAGATATAGACCGAATGTTGCTTGAATGAGACCAAAACCCAGGACCATTCGCTGCCATGCTTTGAGCTGCAATGATTCCAGACTACTTGCTACTGGCTTGGCATGGTAAAGTGTCCTACCATGGAGGATGAAATAAGGCTGCCCTGCCCAGAAACCTTCTGCAAAGGCTTTCAGAGTACCTCCAGGAGAACTTTAACAGACTTTTCCAGTAGCTGTACTGGCCGTGAATGCATCCCAAGTCTTCAGGGCAAATCAAACATTAAACACAATTGCTTTTAAACTCTGTACTGTAGTTACAAATGTGCACTCACCAGAGGTGCCTTCTCCGCCTTCAGGGTCGGGGATCCCGCCTTGGGAGGGTATTGGCTCCAGAGTGATGAAAAGGTCCTGGCTGCCGGGGAGAATGGATTCACCGCTTGCCTGCTGCGCATTCTCCTCCTCCTCCACAAAATCCTCTTCCGTGTTGCGTGAGACTCCCCCCTTGCAGGTGTCCACGGACAGTGGTGGGGTAGTGGTAGGGTCCCCCCCCAGAATGCCATGCAGCTGATCATAGAAGCGGCATGTATGGGGCTCTGACCCAGAGCGACCATTTGCCTCCTTTGTCTTTTGGTAGCCTTGCCTGAGCTCCTTGACTTTCACGCGGCACTGATGTGTGTCCCTGTTGTAGCCTCTGTCCATCATGCCCTGTGCGATTTTGGCATATATATTAGCGTTTCTTCTTTTTTATCAGAGTTCTGCCTGCACAGATTCTTCTCCCCATACAGGAATCAAATCCAGTGTCTCCCGTTCACTCCATGCTGGAGCTCGTTTGCGATTCTGGGGGGACTGCATGGTCACCTGTGCTGCTGAGCTTGCCATGCTGACCAAACAGGAAATGAAATTCAAAAGTTCCCGGGGCTTTTCCTGTGTACCTGGCTAGTGCATCGGAGTTGAAAGTGCTGTCCAAAGCGGTCACATTGGAGCACTCTGGGATAGCTCCCGGAAGCCAATAACATCGATTTGCGTCCGCACTACCCCAAATTTGACCCAGCAAGGTCGATTTTAGTGCTACCCCCCCTCGCCAGGGAGGAGTACAGAAGTCGATTTTAAGAGCCCTTTAGGTCGATGGAACGGGGTTGCTTGTGTAGACGCATTCATTATAAAATCGACCTAACGCGGCTAAATTCGACCTAACCCTGTAGTGTAGACCAGGGCTTTGAGAGGTGGAAGTGAAAGATGAGATCGGAGCAAACTGCTTTGCTACTCACTCCCACAAGCCAGCTCCCAGGCTGCTGCCTCCAACCTGTTTCTCCTCCTCACACCCTGGTTCTCTGCCAAAGCCAGTCTCCTGTGATCTCCAGGATGTGCTTTCTCTAGGGATTATGGAGCCCTCTACTGGCTGGGTGTTGAACACACAGTGCCCTGCACTGGCTAGATCCCCTTCTTCCAGCTCAGCTAGTCTGGAAGGAAGGAGCCAGAACATTCATTACACTTGGTGCAAGGGAGTGGAACGGAGAAAGAGAGGGGCATGGAAAGATAGGGAAAGCGGCAAACAGAGATGGATTAAGGTTTCCTAAGGCCGTGGGCCAGAGCAAGTGGGGGGTCCCTCCCCATCCCTTTTGCCTGCGGCCCCGCCCACAGCCCCACCCCATTCTGCCCCTTCCCCCCCACAGCCCTGCCCCTGTTCCAGCCATGGTCCTGCCCCATTCCATGCCCCGCGCAACCTGTTTGCTCCTTTCTGCCTAAACATCTAATCACACACCCAACATACATGTATTTAATATATTGTGTACAATAAAAAACTTGAGGGTATGAAGGATGGTATAAGAGCAGCTAAGCACTGTACTGGGCCTCCAGGTCAATTCTTGGCTGAGCCACAAACTTTCTGTGTGACATTGGGCAAGTAATTTAATTAGGGCTGTCAATTAATCGCAGTTAACTCACACAATTAACTCAAAAAAATTAATTGTGATTAATCACCGTTTTAATTGCACTGTTAAACAATAGAATACCAATTGAAATGTATTAAATATTTGTGGATGTTGTTCTACATTTTCAAATATATTGATTTCAATTACAATACAGTATACAAAGTAGACAATGTTCGCTTTATACTGTTATTTTTTATTACAAATATTTGCACTGTAAACATGGCAAACAAAAGAAATAGTATTTTTCAATTCACCTCGTACAAGTACTGTAGTGTAATCTCAAACAAGAAGCGGGCAGCATTATCGCCCCTTAATGTAAACAAACTTGTTTGTCTTAGAGATTGCCTGAACAAGAAGTAGGACTGAATGGACTTGTAGGCGCTAAAGTTTTACATTGTTTTGTTTTTGGAGTGCAGTTATGTAACAAACAAACAAAATCTACATTTATAAGTTGAACTTTCATGATAAAGAGATTGCACTACTGTACTTGTATTAGGTGAATTGAAAAATACTATTTCTTTTGATTTTTACAGTGCAAATATTTGTAATAAAAATAAATATAAAGTGAGCATTGTATACTTTGTATTCTGTGTTGTAAGTGAAATCAATATATTTGAAAATATCCAAAACTATTTAAATAAATGGTATCCTATTATTGTTTAACAGTGCGATTAATCATGATTAATTTTTTTAATCACGTAATTAATCACGATTAATTTTTTAAATAGCTTGATAGCCCTAAATTTAATCTATCCTGTGCCTCTAATCCCCATCTGTAAAATAGGGATCAAATCCATTAATAACTGCAAGATGCTCAGCTATTTCAGTGATGAGATCCAGATAAGCACATAGATAGATAGCAGATGTACAACTGAACACAATTTCAGGACTTCTTCTTTTGCATGGCGAACTTGCAAAGCAATATTAAAGGTCGACATCCCAGTTTGTCATCTGCTCTATGGCTTTCAGTGATGCAGAATGATAAGGCTTCAGAGAAGGATCTTAGAGGGTAGCAGTTCACTGGATGTTCCATGGTTTGGATGTCTTCTCCACATTCACATATCAGGCTGTCCTTCATTTTCCATTTGGGTAGCAGATAATTCAGTGCCCATATGAGGTTCTGATGCAGTTCACTGTGATCCATATCTTACGTGGCATGATGAAGCCACATGGTTCTTGACCCCAATGCTTTCCCACAGCCTCTGCCACTTGTCTTTTAGTGATAGTCCCAAGGTTTTGAGAGCTTTGACTGCTAATCAGAAGGAGCTCCTGAACTTAAGGCAGCATGTCAGAGGGTTTTGGAGACTATCATAGATGGGCAAGTCCGGGTTCATTATTGGGTGGTCACATTCTCATATTATTGCTGCTTCTCTTCAGAGGAATGGTGGTAAAATATGTGCAAGGACAGGGAGACAGATTATCAGTGCTGACTTCAGTACTCCAGTGACAATTCTCATAGCAGTATTCAATTGCACATCAACAAGTTTTCTACCTGCCCATACTGGCCTGCAATATTCAGCTGCTGAGAAGACAAGGGTGAAGGTAGCTATCCCCAAGATGTCAGCACCTGCTCTCCAACTGGTCCTGGCTAGTTACATAAGAACATAAGAATGGCCATACTGTGTCAGACCAATGGTCTGTGTAGCCCAATATCCTGTCTTCTGACTGTGTCCAGTGACAGATGGTTCAGAGGGAATGAGCAGACCAGGGCAATTACTGTGTGATCCATGACATTGTCCAGTCCTAGCTTCTGGCAGTCAGAGGTTTATGGACACCCAGAGCATGGTGTTGCTTCCCTGACCATCTTGGCTAATAGCCATTAATGGACTTATCCTCCATGAATTTAGCTAATTTTTTTTAACCCAGTCATACTTTTGGCCTTCACAACATCCCCTAGCAATGAGTTCCGCAGGTTGACTGTGCACTGTGTGAAGAAGTTTATCCTTAGGCAGCAGATTTAAAACAAACATATTAATTTCATTGGGTGACCCCTGGTTCTTGTGTTATGTGAAGGGGTAACTAACACTTTTCTATTCACTTTCTCCACACCATTCATGATTTTATAGACCTCTATCATATTACCCCTTTAGTAGTCTCTATTCTAAGATGAACAGTCACAGTCTTTTTAATCTGTCCTCATATGGAAGCTGTTCCATACCTCTAATCATTTTAGTTGCCCTTCTCTGTACCTTTTCCAATTCTAATATATCTTTTGTATTAGATGGGGTGACCAGAACTGCATGCAGTGTTAAAGCTGTAGGGTGTACCGTGAATTTATATAGTGACATTATAATATTATTTGTCTTATTTGTGGACTACATTATTGGTAGCCTTAACTTAGCAGCTGTCTTTGCCAGATGTTCATAAAAAGAACATAAGAATGGTCATATTCGGTCAGACCAAAGGTTCATCTAGCCCAGTATCCTGTCTTCCGACAGTGGCCAATGTCAGGTGCCTCAGAGAATGAGCAGAACAAGCAATCATCAAATGATCCATCTCCTGTCACCCATTCCAAGCTTCTGGCAAACAGAGGTTGAGGACACCTCAGAGTTCATTCTCTGTGAGGCTGTGATCTAGAACCACTCTAAGATATTTTGGAAAATTCTCATGTCTGAGTTTGGTATCACAGATGATTTTCAGGCCAGGGGCAGCGAGTTGTATGGGCCCGTGGTGCCCGGGCTCCAGCAATATTCAGGGCCCGGGGGCCAAGTTTCACCAATTTTGGGGCCGGGTCTCTCCCCTGGCCCCACCTGCTGCCCCCACATGCCTCCCCCGAGTATCACCCGGCCCCCACTTGCTGTCCCTGCGCACCTCCCCCAGGCCCGGAGCGTGTCCCTGCCTCTCCCCTGCAGCTCCCCATGACTCCGCTCTGCTGGCTCCCCGCATCAACTGCTGCCGCAGGGTCCTAGTGCCCCCCATCCACTAGTAGCAGGGCAGGCTGCCCTTACCCTGCCCTTCCACCTCAGACCCTTCCCTTTTCCAGCGGGACCCTCCACCAGCACAGGGCCCCCCTGCCCACAGTCACTGCTCCTGCCCCACGCTAGGCCAGGGGCAGCCCCATCCCCCAACCCCAGTGAGGCTACAGGGAGGGGCAGCAGCAGAGGAGGAGGCGCACATGTGATGGCAGCCCCACCCAGCACCCACCAGAGGGGAGGCGAGGGGGCTTCCTGGACCTGAGAGGGGCCCTAGGAGCACATGCAGTGACAGTGGTGCAAGGTGAGTGTGCTGCTGGAGGGGAGAGGGGGATCCCTCCCCCAGAGCTCACTGCTGCCAGCAGGGAGAGTCCTCCTCTCTGGCCCCAGCCCCGGGGAAGCCTGCACCTCAAATTCCTCATCCCCAGCCCTGCCCCACCCCAGAGCCCGCACCCCCAGCCAGAGCCCTCACCCCTCCCACACCCCAACCCTCTGCCCTAGCCCTGAGCCCCTCCCACACCCCAAACCCCTCATCCTCAGACAGAGCCCTCACCCTCCCCCGTACCCTCTGCCCTAGCCCTGAGCCCCTCCCACACTCCAAACCCCTCATCCCTGGCCCCAGCCAGAGCCCTCATCCCCCGGCACCCTAACCCTCTGCCCCAGCCCTGAGCCCCCTCCTGCATCATGAACTCCCCATCCCCATCCCACAGCCCTCACCCCAACCCTCGGCCCTAGCCCTGAGCTCCCTCCCAAACCCATCATCCCCAGCCACACCCCACAGCCCTCACCCCTGCACCCCCTCCCACTCTCTCCCTCTGCACCTCCTCCAACCCCAAACTCCCTCCCAGAGCCAGCACCCCTCACCCCCATCCCGGAGCCTGCCCTCAAACTCCCTCCCAGAGCCTGCACCCCAGCCCTCCGCATTCCCTCCCAGAGCCTGCACCCAAACTCCCTCACAGAGCCTGCACCCCTCACCCCCTTCTGCACCCTCACCCCCATCCCAGAGCCTGCACCCCTTACCCCCTCCTGCACACCCACCCCCTGCCCCATCCCGGAGCCTGCACCCAAACTCCCTCCCAGAGCCTGCACTAGGGTTACCATACGTCCGTATTTTCCCGGACATGTCCGGCTTTTTAGTTCTTAAATCACCATCTGGGAGGAATTTTTAAATATCTAAAAACGTCCGGGAAAATACGGACATATGGGTGCTGCCGGAGCCGCGGAGCGGGGCTTGCAGGCGCTGGCAGCGCGCAGAGAGCCCTTTCCCCCCCCCCCCCAACCCCGAGAGACTTGCCGGGGGGCGAGGCGGGGAGTCCCGGTGGTGCTTACCTGGGGCGACTCCCAGGAAGCATCTGGCAGGTCCCTCTGGCTCCAAGGGTTGGGTTGGGTCAGGTCGGGGGAGGGGGGAGGGGCCGAGGGCTCTCTGCTTGTTGCTGGCGCCTGCAAGTCCTGCCACCGCAGCTCTGATTGGGCAGGAGGGAGCTGGTGCAGCACGCGGCGACCTCCTTCACCTCTGTGCCTAGGGACCGCCCCATTGCAGGCTCCTGCTCCGCGGCTCCGGCAGCTCCCATTGGCACTTTTCCTGGCGGGCGCAGCACGTGGAGACCCCTTGGCTGCCCCTGATCCTAGGAGCCGAGGGACCTGCGGCAGGAGGGGTGAGTAGGCGAGCGGGGCAGGGTGAAGAGGCGAGCAGTGAGCCAGCAGTGGGTGGGAGGAGTGAGTAGGCGAGGGGTGGTGGTGGTGAAGAGGCGAGTGGTGAGGGAGCCAGTGGCTGGCTTGGCTGGCTGGCTAGCGGGCGGGCAAGGAGGCAAGCGGCAGGCGGGGAGGGTGAAGAGGTGAGCGGCGAGGAAGCCAGTGGCTGGTTGGCTGGTGGGCGGGTGAGGAGGCAAGTGGCGGGCGGGGAGGGTGAGGAGGCGAGCGGCAAGCCAGCGGCAGGCGTGGGTTCTCGGGGTGGGCATGGGGTTTTTTGGCAGGGGAGTGAGGAGGTGAGTGGCAGGTGGGAGGAGGCAAGCGGTGGGTGGGGGACTGAGGAGGGACGCAGCAAGCCAGTGGAGGGCCAGGGGGTGAGGAGGGGTGTGGTGGCAGGGCTGAGCGGGGAGGGGACGGGACCTGGGGTGGAGCGTGGGAGGAGCGTGGGTGGACTCTGGGCGGGGCCAACACCCCCTGTGGAGTGTCCTCTTTTTTGAATGTTCAAATATGGTAACCCTAGCCTGCACCCCCACCCCCTGCCCGGAGTCTACACCCAGCACCCAAACTCCATCCCAGAGCCTGCACCCCAGGCCCCCTCCCCCACCCAAACTTCCTTCCAGAGCCTGCACCCCAATCCTCTGTCCCAGCCCAGGGCCTGCACCCCAGACCTTCTCCCCCCACCCAAACTCCCTCCCAGAGCCTTAGGCGGGTGGGGGGTGGAGTTAGGGGGGCGGGTTCTGAGCACCACCAAAATTTCTACAAACCTGCCACCCCTGATTCAGGCAGTTCTTTGCATGGTGGTTGCTCAGGTGGAACTCGGGTGTTATTTGACAGTGCGGTTGGAGCATAGGTGCCGACTTCCTCTCTACCTGGGGGGCCTCCAGCCCGCTCCCACTCCACCCCTTCCTGCCCCCTTCCCCGAGTGCATCCTATCCCCACTCCTCCCCCAGACCCTGCCTCCCAGTGCCTCCTGCACACTGCAGAACAGTTGTTCCGCTGTGTGCAGGAGGCACTGGGAGGGAGGGGGAGGAGTTGATCACTGGGGTCGCCTGCGGACAGGAGGTGCTGGGAGGGGGAGGAGAATCTTGGCTGTCAGTGGGTGCTAAGCACCAACTAATTTTTTTGGACTCAGGGCCTATGGGTTGGAGTAACCATGATCAATGGTACCCCAGTTTTCCAGATCTTCTGTGAGGATACGATGCATTTCACAACTCATGCATTTTCACTCTCGCTTTCCCCTCGGTTGTTATATTTTTTTATCTGGTGGCACCTCTCGAAAAAAGAAAAGTAGTTTTTGCAAAAGCAGATGAAAGGTTTTTAAAAAGGTGATTTAAAAAAATTTGGTAAAAGTGAAACATTGTAATTCGTGAGATTTTTTTTTTTTAAGAACTAAAAGGTTGCAAAGGCGACAGGGCCTGTCTTTATCCTGGAAGGAAAGAATTCCTGAGCTAGTTTCTGCTTAGAAAGGAAAATGCGAGGCTTGAATTTTGCGCTGCTGGCGTTTCGTCCAGGTAGTTCACCACGTTCACAGCAGAGAACTACATTTCCCATAATACACCGCTTTCATCGAGCATTAGAGAGGGTCCTGCAGGTGGGACTACTTTAGCCAATCAACTGAGTGCCTGTTTGGAAACATGACTAGTTTCCATGGCCTAACCCTTTCGCAGACAGTGAGACCGATTCCTTCCCTCTGCGGGGACGTCTCCGCTCTGACCACTTCCCGCTTTATGACAGCACTTTGGGGTTGGCTCTCGCAAGTGGGGGCATGGTGTCAGGCACCTGCGTTAGACACCTGGCTGGGGGGGTCCTGACGGAGCGGGGCTCACGGCGCGGCCAAGGTTGGGGCTAGCCTAGTAGCTCCCGAGACTCGCAGCGGCGACACGACAGCGGCTGCCTGGGCCCGGGCGCGCGCGTGTGAGAGAGAGAGGGGCGGGGCGCCGTCTCCTCCGCGGGCCGCAGGGAACATGAGCAGCAAAGAAGGTGACGCCGGGGTCGCGCTTGGCGGTGGCGCCAGAGGTTCCCCCGCCCCCGGGGTCACGACGTAGCTGCTGTGCCCGGGGGTGGGAAGGCCCCGGTGGGTCCCCTCCCCGCCGCTGCGCTCGGGTGCCCTCCCTCCCGCGGGGCCGGCAGCAGCCTGCGCCCCCCTCTGCTCCCCGGCCCGCGAAGGTCTCGCCCCCACCCCTCGGGTTCGCGCTGGCGGGAGGCTCCGCTCACGTTCCGGGCGGCGAGTGTTTAGCAAAGGCCCCTTCCCCTGCGGGCGTCTGGTTTCAGCAGAGCTGCACAGGAGAGCGCTAAGCGCTGTGGCTAGTGCCAGGAGCCCCGGGTCCCCATCCCGACGCCTGGGCAGCCCACCAGGGCACAGCGCGGTGCGGGGGACCGGACTGCCTCCCGCGAAAAGGAAGCGGCGAAACAGTTTGTTAAAGGGAGGAAACCTTCAGAGAGCGCAAAGAAGCAACCCGGGGGTACAAACACCTCCCCTGCCCTTTGCACTCACCTGCGCTGCTGCTGTGTAGACGCTTCCGCTTGGCCCGTCGCCTTTTGGTCTCTTTCATGCCCCAAGCTGAGCCCTCAGGGCTTGTCTGCCCGCGCGTGTGGCACTGCTCTCCTGGTAGAGTTATAGCGGTGCAGCTCCCCAGCTGTGGCCACAGTTATAAATGTGCTTATCCTGTTATAGCTTATGGAGGCACTAAGCTAGAGTGGTGCAGCTGCATCGTGCCTAGGGGCCATACCAGCATAAATATATCAGGAAAGAAATCCCACACCCTGTCATCCTTATACCAATACAAAATCTGTGTGTAGACCAGGGCTTAGAAGACGGTGGTGTTTGTGCTGGTGACTTAATTTTTCATAGTGCAGTGTGTCAGCATGCTTCCTGCCAGCTCCTTTTTGGGCTAGGTATCCATACAAACCACTTCCATCACCTCCCTTCAACTGTGGAATGGAGTTAGGAGCTAAAAAACCTAAAATTCAATGAAATGTAATATTTTTTTTAAATATTCAGGTTTTGGGTTTACTTTGTGTGGTAGGTAGGTTTAACCATCTCTTTTATGGGTTGCCTGTGGTTTTCCTGTAGCTGGTGGTGGGTGTTGTATCTGACATTCAGAGTAGAGCAGAGAGCTTCAATCCCTGTGTAACGGGTTTGGTCACAGAGACCCCCTTGGGACTGTCACCTGATGTGCTGAAATTACATCTGAGCCTGTTTTCCCTGCCAACTTGGGACTTCCAGAACCCTGTCTTGTTGAGACAGACACGCTAGCCTGCTGCAACACATACCCAGGGTCTGGACCACACCCCCAAAACTTCAGGCTTTAAGTGAAAGCTGCTTAGCAGGTTACCTGCCTCCAGCACGCAGCTCCCAATGGGATCCAAACCCCAAATAAATGCGTTTTACTCTGTATAAAGCTTATACAGGGTAAATTCATAAATTGCCCTCTATAACACTGATTGAGAGAGATGCACAGCTGTTTGCTCCCCCAGGTATTAATCACTTACTCTGGGTTTATTAATAAACAAAAGCAATTTTATTAAGTATAAAAAGTAAGATTTAAGTGGTTTCAAATAATAACAGACAGAACAAAGTAAGTCACCAAGCAAAACAAAACAAAACATGCAAGTCTAAGCCTAATACATTAAGAAACTGATTACAGGTAATATCTCACCCTCAGAGATGTTCCAATAAGCTTCTTTCACAGACTAGACTCCTTCCTAGTCTGGGCCCAATCCTTTCCTCTAGTACAGTCCTTGTTAATTCCAGCAGACATCTTAGGTGGTAAGCAGGGGCTGTCTCATGACTGGCAGCCTTTGTCCTGCTCCACCCCCTTTTATAGCTTTGGCCCAAGGCGGGAATCTTTTGTCTCTCTGGGTCCCCACTCCTCCTCCTAAATGGAAAAGTACCAGATTTAAGATGGGTTCCAGTATCATGTGACATGGTCACATGTCCTGTGAGACCCCAGCCTCCATTCTTCCTGGGCTGGCCCACACCTACACAGGAAGGTTTGCAAGTAAACAGAGCCATTTACAATTCATTGATTCTGAAGCGCCCTTAATGGCTTCCACTTAATATGTTTACATCAGTAATACAAGTTTTATATCTTATTCTCCTAACTCCAGACATAGAAATAATACATGCAAACAAATAGGATGAACACACTCAGTAGATTATAAGCTTTGTAATGATACTTTGCAAGAGACCTTTTGCATAAAGCATATTCCAGTTACATCATAATCACATTCATAAGCATATTTTCATCAAGCATATGGAGTGCAACGTCACACCCTGCACTGTTGTAAAAGTTACATATGTGATCTTTTCAACTGTTGGAGAAAAAACAGAACCCTGAATTAATTTTCTGACAGGGATGTGAAGGAAATATTGATTTTCAATTTCTTTGTTTTGAAAATAACTATGTCCACATTCTGTTTTTGGTTTGGGGTAATAAAAAGTTAAACTGAAACATTTAAAATCCTGTGTATAACTTAATATTGCTTTCTTTTTGAAAAATGAAAATTAACAAGACTAGACGCATGTATAAAGTTAAGCAGGTATATAAGTGTTTGTAGGATCTGGGCCTCAATCATTTAAATATAAAAAGGAGGTAGGGAAAGGGAGGTACAAGTTAAAATGAAGATATAGTAATGTGTGTTGTGCAGTAAGTGAATCTTAAATTGTGCTTTGTCTTAAGCACAGAGGGTGGGAAGACAAGAGGAGCACATAGCACAGGAGTGGAAGTTAGTAGTAAAACACAAGTTAGAAGAAATGGGTTTTGAGGAGGGATTTGAAAGAGAAGAATGAGGACATGTGGTGTGTTGGAAGAGGTATGTGGGTCCAGCTCTAGGGAGCAGCCCATGGGAAAACATCACATAGATGAGTGAGAGGGGAGATAAGGGTAAGAGTGGCTAGAGCACAGGGAGCTGATATGGGAAGCAACAGATTAAATTAATACACTGAACAATAATTGCCTTCTTAAATTGCTCCTTCTATTCTCCAAAGACCAAAGTTCTGTGGTGAAAGAGGTACAGTGAGACAGTGGTAATAATTTTACAATGATATGGTTCCACTCATCCTGAAGGATTTCAAAACACTTTACAAGCTATGGAATTAATCCTGCAACCTGCACAGTCTCATCATATTTAGGGGTTAAAGGTTTCCGGGATCAGGCCTTATATATATGTGTGTGTATATCTATCTCTATCTCTATGTCTCTATATAATATATATACAGACGCTCCCCGACTTATGCAACCTTTCTGTTCCGGAACGCCTTGCGTAACTCAAATTTTGCGTAAGTCGGAAACGTATACCTGACAATTACACCAAAAAACCCTACCTCCTATTTCTAGCTTCCGGAACTTTTTCCGTAAGTGCGGATTTGCGTAAATCGGGTTTGCGTAACCCGGGGGGCATCTGTACATATATCTGTGTGAGTGCGCGCGCATGTGCGTGCCTAATTTTATTTATATAGAGGGAGAGAGATCTCTACAACACCACTAAAAGTGATGGGGATCTTTTGGTGCCCCATCATGCTTCAATTGAAATCAAGAGGAGGCTTGCTATTGATTTCAATGGAAGAATAATGGAGCCCATAATGTTACACAAAGCAACCAAGACTTCAGTTTTTATGTCCCGTACAGTATTCTTTACAGTAAACTGGATAGAGTTGAATTATAGTTACCTTGGAACGATGAGGAATCCGGTGGCACATTAAAGACTAACAGATTTATTTGGGCATAAGCTTTCGTGGGTAAAAATCCCCACTTCTTCAGATTAAAGCTTATGCCCAAATAAATCTGTTAGTCTTTAAAGTGCCACTGGACTCCTCTTTGTTTTTGTGGATACAGACTAACACGGCTACCCTTCTGATACTTGGAAGGATGGACATAAAATATTCAACATTGGATATATTAAAAAACACGCCTGAAATGAATGCCATGACATCTGGTCAAGCTGTTATAAAACTGGTACTCAATAATATTATTTAAATCTCACATTTTTTTCTTTGTGTTCTATTTATAGGATCGGGTGGGTTCAGAAAACGAAAGCATGACAATTTCCCACATGGTCAAAGAAAAGATGAAAAAAACAATGTTAATTCGTCTTCATCTTTGATGGTGTCTTTTAAGTGTAAGTAAAAGTTGAAAAGTTTCAATGTATACAATAAAAGTTAGTGGAAGTAAAATATTTAGTGATGGGGTAAAATGGAGCTGTCCATAGGCAAAATTAAAATCAGTGAGACTCTCTAAATTTGGGATGTGATCTATCGCTTTCTAAGCCAGCAGAGTGCTGTGGTAGAGATGACAGGGTCACTTTTTAGTTAGGGGAAGGGTGAGACAGAGCGCTCCTTGCTGATCTCTAGGGATATGATTCTGTCATGGACCTCCATGACTTCTGAGGCAGTGCCGGAGCCTTGTCCACTGGAACACTGCCGCCGGAGCATCTGGCCAGGCCCAGAGGAATGGCCCCCAGAACAGCTCCCCCCAGAACAGCTTCCCCCACCCCAGTATTTTTAGTAAAAGTCAGGGACAGGTTGCGGGTGTCTGTGAATTTTTGTTTATTGCCTATGACCTGTCCCTGACTTACTAAAAATATCCATGACAGAATCTTAACCTTGCTCATCACCTTTGAAAGGAGAGCTTTGCTGCTCACAACTGACAGTTGTAGTTATTTGAGATTAGGGCTTGTTTACACGCAGAAGTTTTTTAACCAGTTTAGTTGTTAAACTGGTGCAAACCCATGTGTAGACATTTATTTTGGTTTGAGAGTCTTATTTTGGTTTAGCCTTAAACCTGCTCCTAATTTCAAACTAAATCAAAATAAGCTTGGTTTAAACCAAAATAAGTGTTTACACAGGGGTTTGCACTAGTTCAACTGCTTTTTAAAAAATCACCTTAAATGCACCTTTCTTATGTAAACAAACCTTAGTACACCTGCAAGGTGGGTTTCGTTGGGGAAACAGGCTTGATTAAAGCACACTGATATGATCCAGACCCCTGGTTTAATATCTCAACAAGGTTCCTCCACTTTTCTTTTAAGGGGTGAGTACTGTGAAGAGGGAAGAATCAGAGGATAATTGTGTGGGGTTGGGGAGTCCTTGCAACATGAAAAAAAGCTAGGAAACAGAAATTGGTGTGTGCGTGTGTGAATAAAGCAATGGAGAATAATTGATCTGATCAGAAAGTTAAACCCATGTCTTGGCATGATCTAAAATTATCTATTGGTAAAAGACTAATATAATTCAATAAATAAGCTTTTGTAAAGTGAAGACTTCATTATTGGGAGCACATAGCTGCTATTAGAGAAGGTTTCTATGATTTCCTTAGAATGCTGATTGTCAGTAATTGATAGTTGTTTTTCCAAAACTAGATATTTTGTATGTATGTAAACAAATAAAAATTAACTTTGTGGTGCAGCTGTAGCATGATTATTAATGGTATCCAGTGTTATATGAAAATGAGTGATTAGAATTCTTCAAAAATAAATTCACATGAATGAAACTTTATATTTTCAGTTAATGTTTGTGCACTGTTAATTGCCTGATATTAAGGACCTCTAGTTTATCATGCCTTAAACCCTTCCCTGAGGCCCCTATAATACCACTATGCAGGTATTGGTATGAATCTACTAATAAGGCTGTGGTGAGATTTGCATTTAAAGCAGAGCAACAATCCGATTTCACACTTTAATAATTGACTATAGGTCTTGTCTAGACTGGGAAAATGCATCCTGTTAGGAAATGTGTTGATTAACATTTTGTAACTAGCACAGTGTTAAACATGATTTTTCTTTTAGTGTGAACAAAGACAGTTGTGTTTAGAAACATGCTAACTGGTTGAACCACAAAGTTGCATGTATGTTTACACTGCAGCTGGGAGTGTGCTTCCCAGCACAAGTAGACACATGTGCTCTTGCTCTACTCAAGCTAGCATGTTAAAAATAGCTGGGGTTGGCATAGGTGGCAGCTCAGACTGGCTGCCTGAGTATAAACCCTCCCAGATCCCCCAGGGATGTACTCAGGTGGCTAGCCTGAGCTGCTGACCATGCTACCACTGCCTACACTGCTATTTTTAGCACACTAACTTCAACAGAGCTAGCATAGTCTACTGCTGGGAGGCATGCTCCGAGCTGCAGTGTAGATGTACCCTTAATTAACTTGTTTTCTGATATGTTTTCTCAGTATAGACAAAAGCCTTCCTCTCCAAATTAGGCACAATAATATTCAGAGAACAATTGCACTTTCTGTGTAATATTTTTAGTAAAATATTTACTAACCCTTGCAGGGGAACATTTAAAAATTCTCCCTTTTTTTGAAAAGATGCCCTGTTATCAGATTTCTTGTACTTTGGAATTGATTAACTTTGCCCTCTTGTTGTCCGTTATATTTAATAAACATTAATCCCAATGCTGACCCTACACTATCCAAATTCTAACTTCTCTCCAATCTGAAGAATAGCTGTTCATCATGAATTTGTTACATTGAAAGAGGCACACATATTAGTATGTTTGACTGCCCTCTGCGGGATTGAATGTATGTGCACCTCTACCCCGATATAATGCGACCCGATATAACATGAATTCGGATATAACGCGGTAAAGCAGCGCTCCGGGGGGGCGGGGCTGCACACTCCGAGGGATCAAAGCAAGTTCAATATAACGCAGTTTCACCTATAACGCAGGACGATTTTTTTGGCTCCCAAGGACAGCGTTATATCGGGGTAGAGGTGTATATGGCGGCAAACTAGAGAGAATGTAAGAGCCCTAATACAATGAATTGAGGAGAACTGTCAGGAAAAAGGGAGGAAGTAGAAGGTATGGAAGAATGAACAACAAAAGAAAGAAAGTGAGAACTATAAAATTTTTCTCTATCACAGTCAAAACATTCTGAATGTTTCACAGGTAGGAATCATCATTATTTCTAAACAAACTGTTCACATAGACTCATAATACAGACATAACATGTATTCCCGATGTGTCTACCCTCCAAAGAGTGAGCGTGGCGGGAGGAGGTGTTGAGACATGAGTAGAAACAGAGATTAACTAGTACAAACCCATTATAAGGGTGCAGCAGCTAATTAGTCATATAAGTTATGATGAAGCTAAACTAAACAAGGTCCTCCTCCATTGTGGCAGCAGGATCAGGCCATAAATTAGTATATTAGGAATAAAAATGACTTTCCTTTACTGCTTTTAAAATGTATTATTTATTGTATTTTCCCTGCTGTAACATATAGTAAAGCATTGTAATTGTGTGACCTTCTGTATATACAAAATCTAAAACAAATGTGAAATAATGGAAGATTAAATGGTTCTGTTACACAAAGTGTGTTAATAGAATACTTAATATTATTGCAGTAGACTACACATGAGAATTGTTTTTGTGATCATCTGCATTCTGTTCTTAGCATTTCAACTGGAGCTTGATACAAGACATGATAAATATGAGAGGCTTGTGAAACTTAGTCGTGATATAACTATTGAAAGTAAAAGGACAATATTCCTACTTCACAGGATTACTAGGTGAGTCACAACATTAATTCCCATTTCCATGCTGATCCAGAAACTTACTATTGCCTTGCAGAATTTTCTGTATCTATGAATAGCAGATGCAATATTCTGTTGAGCTAGACATCAAGGAAGATAAACATAGGCTCAGTTCATTTCCCACAAGCTGTGTTGATTTATTTCCTCTAAAAGGATATGTAAGCCAGTGGGCACATGCACCAATCGGGAAATTAAAAGTAAGGACCAGCCTCTAGTTCATGTCAAGTCCATTTCCTTAGAGATGGCTTTATTAACATAAAGAATATTCCAAAACAGGGCCAGAGTAACACGGAACACTTGGTAACACCCAACAGAGACCTTTCCAGCAAGCTGGGAGGGGAAAGAACACACCCTTCTAGGTAGCCACCTTTGAAATAACTTGCCCATTTCTTTTATAGCTCCACCCCAGATCACCCATGTGATGAGCAGGGAACCTGGGTTCTACCCATAACCCCATACATGCTGGAACTTAAGGAGTGTCTATATACATAGTTGTAGAGTGCCTTACATTTTGTGCCCTGATCATTGGAAGCAGTAGGTGCTGTGGGAGAATAATGGAAAAAGTTGAGGCTTGCCACAGCGTATTGTATAAAAGATTTACCTGGAGAATTACATGTGTAATTTCAGACATTGGGCTTTGTCTGTATTCATATTTTTTCCCTAAAATTTCCCACTGTTATCACCAGTGCAGCTCCACAATGGTAGCAACGGTGTGAGCGCTATTGTAGGTAAGATGCTGGCAGCTGCCATTTTTTAACCTTGATGCTGTCCAGACTTGCTTTGAGCAGAGGTAAACAACATGGTGGTTTACCATTCTAGTGGCCACTAGAACCTTGGCTGCACTAGCGCTGCCTCTGTTGCTGCACAAAGAATAGCAACATTGGAACTTTCAGGGGGAAAAAGGCTTGTGTGTAGACTCAGCGTAAGCTTTTAGATTCCTTTGCATCATGGAATCCTGTTTTCTAGAAGTGTACTAATGGTGATTTGCCATACTGTGTCTGTACTTCCCTTCCCCTCTCTGTCTTAACTATTCAGTACAGAGCCCAGTTTCAGAATTCTAACCATCTTTAAACATTTGTTCATAACCAAACTACAATAAAAACTTTTTTTATCCATCCTGTTGAGGGAATGGGGGGTACTGGTAAGTGAAAAATTCCGGTTAACTAACAGGGAGGGAGTTTGGGTGCGGGAGGGGGCTTGGGACAGGGGATTGGTGAGTGAGAAGGGTTTTGGGGGCTGGATCCAGGGGGTGCTCACCTCGGGCGGCTCCCTGCAAACTGCGACCTGTCCCTGCTGTTCCTAGGCGGAGGCGTGACTGCCCCCGCCCCGCTCCGAGCGCTGGCTCTGCAGCTCCCATTAGCCGGGAACCGCGGCCATTGGGAGCTGTGGGGGCGGCGCCTGTGGGCAGAGGCAGTGTGCAGAGCCGCCTACCTGTGCCTCTACCTAAAACAGTAGGGACAGGTCACCGCTTGCCTGAGGTGAGCTGCCTGAGGTGAGCACTCCCTGGATCCGGCAGCCCAAAACCCCTCTTGCGCCCCTGCCCCGAGCCCTCTCCTGCACCCAAACCCCCTCCCTGAGCCCACGCCCCAACCACCAGCCCCGCAGCCCCTCCCACACTCTGAACCCCTCATGGCCATTCCTCTGCCTAGGAGCAGCAGGGACATGTCGCCGCTTCCGGGGAGCCACGCAGAGCCAGGTAGGGAGCCTGCCAGCCCTGCATCAACCAGACTAGAAACCAGACATTCTATGAAGATTAGAAATGCTGATTTATAGAGCTTTCTGGTTGGTACAGGGCTGGATAACACAGCTTACTGTATCTGCTAAATCCACAAAATAGTAATTTAAAAAGAGATGTTGTAAACCTATAATACTGTGTACATTGTTGGGGCTTTTAAAGTATAATAGATGAACTGTCCTTTAAATGCTGTATATAAAATCTAATGTAACAATAGTTGTGGATCAGATACTGTAGCGGTTTCCTTAGTGGCATATTTCATAAATACTGCCTAAAAACATTTATAAAGTAGATCCTTGTGCTATGTTAATCTAATGTATTGCAAAATGCTGTGGATTTTGTGTATGGGAGAGAAGTCTTCTGCAGATTTTTCTAGCTATTTTGCATATTTATTTTGAGCCTTGTCATGAGCTTCCTCATTACTTCTGCTTTAGTCATAGTTAAAGCTACAGCCTGAAATAAGCAGCACGCTATTCAGACTGTGTTTGAATGGTTGATTATCTTCAGGGCAATTCTTTTTTGAATCTACAATGGAGTTCAAAGGTACCTACTTACACTAGATCAGAAAGATTCATTTTAAATTTGGCTCATTCAAAAATATTTAATTTTGACTGCACTAATTAAACATAGGGTGGTTAGTAGAAGATAAAGTATGTAATTTAACTCTTTTTGATGTTCTAACAGCTGTCACTTTGTAATTTTATTTGTATTTTGTGCTCACAGTGATCCCAATGGGGAGGAAATACTAAATGAATCTGAGGCCAAATTAGAAGCCGTCAGACAGAAAATTAAGCAAGTAGCACAAGAACTGATAGGAGAAGACATGTATCAGTTCCACAGAGCCATCTCTCCAGGTAAGTCTACATTCAAATAGGATGGGCGCACACATCAGGCCAAATTCAGTTTAGGTGCAGCTCCATTACTTCAGCAGTAATGCATTTGCTTACACCAGGGCTGAATTTGGCTCACCCTTTTGTACTTTAAAACATAGATTGTGATTTTCCTCCTTTTGAAGATTAAAAAACATGCTCTTGGTTATATTTCATAACACTCAAATATGTAAACACATTGTATAGATATGAATATCAAGCACAAACTGTACTGTGTGCAACCATTCAAACTCCCCTCTCCCTCCCCCCCCCCCCCCCCCCCCCCCCCCCCCCCAATCCGTTTCAACTTCCCTGTGTAAATGGCAATCTTTTTATAAACAGTTTCAAAGGTCATCTTAACATTTCAGCTACACTGATGGAAGCAATATGTTGAGTTTCCCCACAGTATTTTTATATCCTTCTCTCACATGCAAAACAACTGTATTTAGACACTGTGTGTGGCACTAGTGATCAACAGGAACTCTCCGGCTGTAACTGTCACTTGGTCTTTAGTAGATGCATCAGTACTGTTCCACTCCTGGGTTTCCAGTCAGTGCACTCAGTCTCTTTCTTTTCTGTTGTTCAGAGTGTCTGGCTTCTCCCTAGACTCAATTTCCCAAATATGTGTACCTTTTCTCAGGTGCTCTGCAGGCCTGGGGCCAATATGGAAGCACCTCACCACCAATCCAGCCATCCTGCATTTTTCCAACTGCATTTGGAACCTTTGGAATTCAGTGTCCTGCTGGCCTTCTAAAGAGGCCATTACCTCAAAGACTTTCTTTACCCCCTCCTCCCCCCTCCCCCCCAAAAAACCCCCCAAAAACCCCCAACCAAACAAAAAACACAAAAACTATTCCTACTGTTTCAACCTGTCTACGGTTCAGCAAAAAAAGTGGACCCCCCATTTTTCATTTGGGTGCTTGTATTGGTACTCTTACTTGAAAGTGTTTTTTTGAGTACCTAAGTTCCAGTTTGATCATCTAAATCAGCAGTTCTCAAACGTCAGCAACCCGAGGACTCCCGTTTTGATTTAAAAATTTTCAGGGACCCCCAAGCCTCCCCACTCAGCCCCAGGCCCCGCTCACACTCCACCCCTTCCCCCAAGGCCCCACCCCAGCTCTTCCTGCCCCCCGCTCACTCCATCCCCCCTGTTCCTCTGTCACTCGCTCTCCCCCACCCTCACTCACTTTCACCAGGCTGGGGGTGTAGGAGGGGGTGCGGGCTCTGGGAGGGAGTTTGGGTGCGGGAGGGGCTGAGGGGTGTGGGCTCTGGGCGGGGGTTGGGGTGTGAGAAAGGGTGAGGGGTGTGGGCTCCGGCCGGGCAGTGCTTACTTCTGGCAGCTCCCAAAAGCAACCAGCACATCTCTCTGGCAGTGGCTCCTTGCGGGGGAGGGGCAGGGGGTTGGTGCTTGGGGCGGGGGCAGCGCGCAGAGACCCCCCTGACACCTCACCCACCCCCCTCCGGGCCGCGGGGATGTGCTGGCTGCTTCCGGGAACAGTGTGGAGCCAGGGCAGGCAGGGAGCCTGATCAGCGGGGCCCGCGGACCCCAGTTTGAGAAACGCTAGTCTAAATCTATAATTGGGTATTCTAATTTAGGGACCGGGTATCTAAGTTTGCAAATTAGGTTCAGATTCCGCAGTTGGGGGTAACGTTGTGTTTTTTACTAAATCTATTGGGGATCATTGCACAAGTTAGAGTCCCCGACTACACCATTTTATATAACATGGGTAAACATGTTAATTGTGGCCTTGCCCAGCATCACGCTCAACCGGCTCTGATGTTTCTTCAATTTCTAGGGCTAAGAAAACATTTCTCATTGTCATTAACACTTCCAGATATGTGCATTTGAAGAAATAACAGGCAGAAGTAGTAGAGAGAGAAGGAGAAATTTGCTGAGATTGATTTAAAAAAAAATAAAAAAAATCTGAGATACTAACCAGCAGTGTATTTGCACAACCTGAATGTTACTAACATCAGCTGCAATGCCTATTTTATTGCATCTGACAAGAAAAATCAGCCATTATACTTCTGTCTCCAGGCCTCTTGCTTGCCAAGGTTTTTTAAAAGGAAATCTTGAGTAATTAATCAATACGTCAGGGTTCCAGTTGTCATTCCTTACTCAGGCAAAACTCATCTTGACATCAATGAGAATTTAGTTTGAGTAATGAGTGTTGAAAAGGTGCTCCTGAATGGCTATAGTAGTTAGCAAACAAAAATCTTTAAAGTTATGGTGTTTTATTATTCCCCCAGTTTACAAAACTATCTATAAGGGATGTAACTTGCAGCATCCAAGTTAGGGCTGTGGATGTATACTTATTCATGAATTTACAGCTCATTTGTCAATGTAATTCTAAACTATGGTTACACTTAAAATTCGTCCTTAACTTGGATCATCTGCACCGTAACATCCAGACATCAGCAGTACACCATATTGCAGTCTTTCACTGAGTCATGACTGTCACTGTTTCTTTACCAGTTATATATTTGTTTTAGTCCCATTAAAAAGTGATGTGACTTTTAGTAGAAACTACACATTATGTATGTTCGTGTATCTTCGTGCCACTGGTAGTTTAGTGTTCTGTGGAGCCAGAGACGATTAATTAGTGTTAAGAAAGTTTATAAATTGCTCTGTAGTGTTGCAGAGTAAATGCTCAAAGAAATTGTGAACAGTGTGAGTTGACTGTATTGTGAATATTTTGTTTTTATTTGAAAACTATTTGGATATGTAAGTTGCCTTTGAGTTAAGGTAGTGCTTAACTCATCAGTGAATCCTTAAATGCAGTTCTCAGGTGGTTATGACCTGGTATCAAGTATGAACAGAACAGTTTGAGGCCCGATGGAAACACAAACTTTGCCAGTAGAACCTATGAAACTCTTAGACCCCCTTTTGGCTCACATTCCAAGCCTTGTTATAATCCAGCATAGCTTGTGGTGTGCACAGCATTTAAAGGCTCTGCTCCATGCTGCTGTCAGTATGCATTCTAGGTGTAAAAGGACTGAGAAATTTCACTCAGCTCAGAATACTGGAGACCCCATAGCAGAGGCTCAGAAAGCAAGTGAGAAAACCTGACACCCTCTGGGTCTGGGAGAATGCTCTGGGGGGAGGGAGGGAAGTGAATTGATGTAGTTCATTTTAAAGAGACATCATCGCCAACTTGAAAAATCACATTTTTGTATGAAATGTCTGTAAACTTGCTATAATTACAAGTAGCACCTAAGGTCACTGTAACTGAAAGACCGGAATGAAAGTGGCAATTGACTATTGATTATTGTGCTTTAAATAATGTCATCCCAGTGACAGCACCCATGATAGTTTAATATGAAGATGCAATGTCAGGGGGCCAAGTGTTTTCTGTTCTGGATATATCAAAGGGGTTCTGGGCTATCCCTTTTCACCCTCAGTGTTGGTATAAATTTGCGTTCACATTCCAGGGAGAACAGTTTACTGGATGAGGGTCCCCCGCAATGCCACAGTATTTTTCATGCACATGTGACCAAAGTCTTGGACAAGGTACAGTGGAATGGAAATGTCACAATATGCAGATGACCTATTAATACATATGCAGAATTTTAAACACCACCTAGTAGTCTTGGATAAGGTGCTGATGGTATCAGGCAGGGCTAAAGATTAATGAAAGAAATGCCCAGCTAGCACAGAATTCTGTAAATTTGTTAAGTATCACCTTTGATGCCAGGGGTATAAATCCAGTGGAGAGAGTGAAGCTGCCTTTACCAACTGATGTTACCTCTCTAAGATATTAAGGTACAAGCTAGTGGTGGACCATCAGCTGTGGCATACGGTCTGATGTATGAAGGAGAAAAACACAAATGTCCCCTTCCTGAAGAATGTGGATGGGATCTTGTTTATTTAGAAGGAGGTATATGAGAGAATGAGAGACAAAATCAAGAATCAGGACAGCTGTGGTTTGTCGATAGATCCTCTTATTTTTAAAGGGGAAACCTAAAATGGGATTTGCCTTAATAGACCCAAAGTCAGAAAGCAAAATTCAATATGCTGTATGTTGTACTCAATCTGCACGATATGCAGAGTTAGCAATGTTTGCTTTAGGATTGGAAGAAACCCCAGTTATACAGAAAGTCATTTTATTCACACTCAGATTGGGTCTGTCAAGCCCTGGTAACCTGGCTTCATCGCTGGGAGACCCAGGACATGACCTCCACCAATGGGAAACCTCTAAAACATAACCTCATTATTGCAGTATATCGTCCACTTAGCCAAGCAAAGGGAAAACAACCAAAGAAAATCAAGGTAAGAGCTCACAAGAAAGGTAATGGAACAGCTTATTGGAATAGCACAGCTAACTAATTAGCTAAGTAGGCAGCATGGAGAAACCGTTTTGGGGGGAAACCTAAAGAAGAGGGCCAGGTACAGGCAGTAGTTAACCCCAAGGTGGAGCTTACAGATCACGGTCTGGTATAGTTACAAGAAACCAGTGAGGAAGTAAAACAGATTAAAGAGGCTATCTTGAGGGTAGGAAAGTTTAATAAAACAGAAGTGGAAGTGACTAAAGAAGTCTTAATCTTGATGAAAACTGGAGAAAATTGGGAATGGGTAATACCCGAATTACGTAGGATTGATTTTATGGTACTGGTTCACGATAAAGGAGTATATCAGGGAATCAATAAAACTAAGGAACGAATCAGGTGAGATGGTGGTTAAATCAAGGCCGGAATGTAGAGCAGTATGTTAACTGTTTTCTTTGTGCAGCAGTGAATGCAGATAGAAGGGTAAAGAACTCCTGATTATCTTAAAGGCCATCGGGGCCACCACCTGTGATTCACATGGACTCTCACCCAATAACATGATTACAGGGTGGGCAGTGAGATTACCAAAAAATATGGTTTAGTCCAGATCCTTATGAGCTTCAGCCCCTGGTTCTAACAGATAAGTGGGTTGAAAATCTAGCAAAGACCATGGTGTCAGTTCATCGAACTGTAGCATTCAATCTGGGGGATACTAAGAAGAGAATGGATACATATTTTAATAGAATTCAGCAGACAATGGAGTAGCAAGTAGAAGATTCAGTAGCAGTAAAAAGAATTGGACAGAGGAGATCATTCTCTTACTGTAGGCTGGGAAGAGCCATATCACATCATAAAGCTAGTCCAACAGTTTATCTAGTATATCTAGGTAAGGGGAAGAATTCTGAACAGTGGTTCCACAGTAGTCTATTTAAAACATTTGTAGGGAAATAACTAACTTATTTTCTAGAAAGGCAAATGGTTTTAGTATCTTTAGCCTGGGTGTGATCCTTACACTGACGTGGAACATCCCAAGCCCTTGGACCAAGAACCCAAACCCATTGGCTTGGATGTGGAGACAAACTTCAGTGGTAGGAGTTGGAAGCAGAATGTCGGTCCAGTCCCAGCTAGCTTTCCCAAGGGGCCAAAACATTAGTTTTTGGCTGTTGGGTGTCTTTAAGAAATGCAAGGGATGGAGCTTTAGTAGAAGAACACAAACATTGGTTTGGGTGGTTGTGGAATAGGACCATTGTGAATGCTTCTGAAAGTCTTCCATAATGCCACCTAGTGGATGGGCAGCTGCCTAGAAAGGGTGGTTGAACTTCACAGTAGGTGAAGATATAGCAGGAAATTATACATGTTGTTGGTTTTTTACAGGTAGGAAAATAGCCTATTTTAGAAGTCCTGTTGTTATACTGATACTAAAAGTTCCAAGGGTTACTACTCCGAGCACCGTAATCACCAGTGCCAAGTAATGGTGAGGAGCAGGTGCTGAGAGGATGATGTGATAAGATAATAGAAGCACAACCTCTACACAGTTTAAAACCAGTGGCCAGCAAACTGTACTAACCAACATTCAGTGGTAAATCTATACATGGAAAATTCCCCAATGGAATTTGACTATCATGTATACATATTCAAATTGTTCCCAATTTATAGCCACTCAGCAAGATCTGTTCCAGGATGGTCAAATCAAATCCTGGGACCAGTAGAACGAAATGATCCACACAGAAGGGCTAGAGATGTAGGAACAGTTTTAGGGGGAATAGGCACAGGAGTAGATGTATTGAATACTATGAATTTAGAAGTAATTAGGAATACATTGATTAGCATCACTAAGGATGTGGGACAAGCCCTATCGAATCAAGCAGGAATGGATCAAGAATTTCAAATATTACACCATCAGGTGTTAGAAACAATGGGACCATTGACAAATCTAATTATTGGTAAGTTAAGATCACTGGTAGATGTTCAGGGGGGTTTTAGTGGAGATGAATCTTGAGATCTAGCATTCTGGGAAGGAGAATACTTGTGCAGGAAATAATTAAGGAAGTCACAATATCAGTAAAGCTGAGCGCATTGCCTGCAGTGTTAAGTAATTGGATGCAGGGTCAGGTTTCCAATTATGCTTGGTAACATCAAGAATGGTGATCAATTTTAACACATGGGTGTGTGTGCACCCATTGTCGTGCCAGCCTTGATCCTGCATAATGGTACTGACCAAACAGTGTATCCAGTAATCAGTGTGGGAAAATAGATGAGTAAGTTAATCCTGCACTCTACATAAAGGCCTCAGTGGTTATTTTATAACAACTCAGGCCAATGGCAACTAGTGGCTTTATCCTTACACCAGACTGGTGCTGGTGCACAAGTGTGGAGCTCCAGCCAGGTCAATAGCAGCCACTGACCCAAGAATATTGGATTCATTAGAAAGTGTGTGGTAGAGGGAATATGGCCAGATGGAACTAACATCTTTTACCTTGGAAAGGGCAATGTGTTTTCATTCTCTTGTAGGTACAGTGACTTTGGACGGAGAAGAGTGCCAGATAGATCCAGGTATTGTGTTAATACCATTGAAGCTGATTCCAGTATCACCACCCTTTGGGTAGATGACATCTACTTTTGAGTACCTACCGTCCATGTATGAGAATGAAAAAGTGGACTTAAAATTGAATATCCACTTACAGCCGATTGATTTGCCACCATCTGCTAGACAGTTACAGCAACTGCTAGACTTTTCTGAAATTGCAAGACAGACTTCTTAGGAAAAGAAAGCAGAAAAGTTGCAAATTAAAGTAACTCATGAGGTCGGACAGTTAAAAGCTGTTGCACAGATAATTGAAAAGGAAGGACAAGTCAGCTGGTGGGAAACTTTCTTAGGATGGTTACCCACAGGAATGGGAATGCTAAATTTCATGTTACATTCAATTGTACTGTTTGGTTCATAAGTTTTAGTTATGATTGGAATGATAATGCTTGGTTGCTAGACATGATGTATGTATGTTAAAATATCATGTTTAAGGCAAGAGGTAGCCATGAGGCAAGCACTCCCCTCTAGAGATTGAACTATGATGGGCACCATGTCTTTGATGGTCCCTCACAAGCATGCCACCTGGCAGTGATGCAGGATGGCATGGCTTCATAGATTTTTTGATTCAGAGAGGTGACATTTGACCTAGTCCTGGACATCAAGGTGGGGAGTGTAGCAGGAGCAGAAAGAATTCTCTTTTGTCCCCTTCTCCGGAACACCTTGGGTGAAACCCACCTTGCTGCTTGCAGAGCTGAGTGTTAACTTTGAGAACATGTGACTTGCTCTGCCATGCTGATTGTTGAATTGAGTGTTAACTGTGTGTTTATCTACTCTGCCACATTCATTGTAGAACTGAATGTTCTTGATTATAAAAAGAACAGGAGTACTTGTGGCACCTTAGAGACTAACAAATTTATTTGAGCATAAGCTTTCGTGGGCTACAGCCCACTTCTTCGCTTATGCTCAAATAAATTTGTTAGTCTCTAAGGTGCCACAAGTACTCCTGTTCTTTTTGCTGATACAGACTAACATGGCTGCTACTCTGAAACTGTTCTTGATTATAGTTTTTCTTTTCTTTACTTTCTCTCAAGTGGTCAGGTAAGGGTTAACAAATATTTTAGAAGTTGCTCTAGCTGATTGTTGCTAGTTTGAACGTAACATTAAAGCTTGGTCCTGGGGAGGAAACCTCTCACTGCAGCTGTCATAGGAAAGTTATAAATAAGTAAAGGGGAGCTGAGTGAGGTGGAGGAAGAAAGGTCCAGACGGTGAATCCATTTCAGCACACTGAGCTCTCCAGTCATTGTAAGGTGAGACTTGCATTGATTGTCATGGATAGGTAGCTTATAGTTAAGGAAATGACTGTATGATTGCCCTTTGCTGTTATATAAAGTTTTGAAAGAAGACTCAGGCCATGTCTACACTTACAAGCTTACAGCAGCCCCTGTAAGAGTGCTTGCAGTAAGCGCTGTAAGAGCCGCTGTAAGAGCTCTCCCATCAACATCATAAAACCAACTCAACGAGTGGCGGTAGCTATGTCAGTGGGAGAGCATCTCCCACCAACATAGCGCTGTGCACACCAGCGCTTATGCCGGCAAAACTTACGTCGCTCAGGTTGTTTTTTTCACACCCCTGAGTGACAAAAGTTTTGCCAACATAAGTGCTAGTGTAGACATGGACCTAGACTTTATGTAGTCAGCCTATGCCATGACCACAGGGTAAACTCTGGGTGAGTTGGTAATACCCCTCTTACCACCTTGTTCACAGGGACTTCCACTCTCCATTCAGGAGTAGGGGTGGCAAAGAGAAAAAGTATTAGCTCAGGGACCGATGGAAGTGTGGTGAGTTTCTATGGATGATAGTGCTGATGTTGGTATCTAAGGGAATGGCATACTGTCAGGAATATGCAGGAAATCGGGAGGTGAATGAAGTGTGGTTAAGCAACAATACTATTGGGATAGAAGAGACCAGTTTTCCCTCCTAAAATTTATCATAAATAACCATAATTGCAAAGAAGAGTCATAAAGAAAAATCAGTGACAAAGGTACAAGCCTTATTATTGGGTTGCGTTTCTAAGTCTATCATTGTGACAAAAAGGTTGGATAGTTTATTTTAAAAAAACTAGAGGCTAGATTAGTTACAGTGGAGCTTGTAAACTTGCTAGATCTTTCATGAAAGTTATAATATCCAGGAAGCCTTTACATAGCTCCTAGAGTTTTAACCCTGACCTTTTAATAACTTTAAAATTTTCCACTCCAAGTTAGTATTTAAAAAAAAAGCCCTATGCACTTGTTCTTGTTGAGGACTAGTACCAAAAACACATGCAAAGTTTTTGGACCAAAACAGTTTTGAATTAAGCATGAATTGACAAAAGAATTTTTTTAAAAGCCAGTGTCCCATATCTCAAAAACAGCTTGTCCAATTAACCTCACACTTTCTAAAAATATTCTCCCCTGGCTAGAAATCAAACATGAGACATCCTCTTGCTCCCCACCCAACCTCTCCCAGAAAGAATAAGGAGGGGTCATAACTGGATTTGTAATGGAAACCATCTTAACCACCTTAATTATGGAGTCATGACTCTAGCTGCATAATAAAGCTGGCTGATATTTATTTTATTTGGTATAATAACTGTTAGTCTATAAATAGAACAGTGCTAGATGCTTGGGAATATTATTTGTCACTTTAATTGTTAAATGTTTTTTTTGGGATTACTCCAAACAGTTGTTCTTTTGACTTGAAGATAAAACAATTCTGGCAGAGCACTAAAGGAGTTCCATGCTTTCCCTCATTAAGAATAGTGCTAACGGCACGCAGGATGTTTCCCTAAAGGATACTTGTATGAGCTCAAACACTGAGTATAGCACTAATAATTGAACAACAAAAACTGATGCCTGTTTTCTACACTTTTCTTAACAGTACAGATTGTCCCAAGGGATGATTAAACAAGCAAACAGAGATACTGAAATAACGAGTCCCTTTTTTAATGTACAACTCTTAATTTGTTATGTTGTGAATGTTCTGCTTTGTTGATATTTTGAAAATGTTAACATTTGGAATATAGAATTCCTGCCCCTTGCCTCAATTTGTAATATATACCAAATATATCTTGTGAGGAAATGTGTAAAGTTTCTTTAAAATTTTATCAGGAAGTCAGTCAGGAGAAGGACTGGGAAAGATTCTAGGCATAAGCTCTATAATGAAGCAGAGAGAGTAGCTTTTCATGATGACTGTTTTGCCTGTTCTAATAAATTAAAACTGTTACAAGGTCAGTAATGTACACCAAATGCACACACCAAACTTAAGCACCCAAAAACGCATGCTTTATAAATCATAAATTATATTTGTGGAAATATTTCAAAGTATATTCTGAGACTTGTTTGCATAAATGTAGTAATTCCATTATGCTCAAAAGATGAGAAGCAATTAACAAGCTTTACCTTCTTAGGCAACTGAAAGCAAATATTTATTATAGGGATTGAGGTAAATTAGGGTAGCCATGCATTTGATAGACATCCGTACTGCATGTAGTTAGGACTTGTGGTGGTGGAGGAGCAAATGCAGTACTTCGTAAGGACCCAATTCTAGATATTTGTCTAAGCATTAACCAGTTGGGGCCTGATTCTGATCTCTGATACATCCATGAAAGTCAAGGGACTTGTAAGATCTTTGGGACAGGGACGGTCTCTTCTGCAGCATGCCTAGAACAATGGGCCCCTGACCTGTTTGGAGCCTCTCTGCCCTACTGTAATACAAATTAATAATAATGAGTGTAGGTAGGGCCTTGTCTAGCTGAGCTTTTCCATTGCGTTATGGCTGGTGTGCCTTTACTGGTAATAGCAGTGGTAGGAACTCTTGCAAAGGAGCTCATGAGTTACCAGCAATTTTTTACCACCATGTCTACACTTTCTCTCAATAGGATTAGATGACGTTATAAAAATGTCAGGATCTTGTCTTGACTGGCTCTCCCACGGTTGCTGTGCGTGGTGGAGCTGCAGTGATGGGTGCAGCAGTGGAATTACTTATGAAAAATCTCAGTGTTGACACAGCCTAAGAACACAGAATTTCTCCTCTCTAGGCACTGCCTATACTAGAAAAAGAACTACATTGTGACATTTAGTTGTGGCCAAACATAGGGAGCTCATATGAGTTCTGTCCCTTCTCTGCCATGGTTCCTGACCACAGTGCAGCAGCTAACCAGTCACTTTGTTGCTACTGCTCATCATGACCACTAGAGGGATTGGTGAGGCTGGCTCAGGGCACCCCTCCATAGGAATAAAGGAACCTGTGCACCTTCTTAGTTTTGGCCTCAGATTTTTAAGTAGTGTAAGATTTGTCATAGAACAGTGAATGTGACATCACATCTAATATCCCATCCTCAGCATAGGCCTAGTGAATACTTTGGAGGAAGAATATCTCCTTTCACCCCCATCTGCCATGCTACGATGTACTTGACCAGTTGTGCAATGCTGTACAAAGGGGAAAATTCCTTCTTCACTCCTGTATTGATCAGCTAATGCCCAATGGGATTTGATTACTCCTATTAGCATATCACAAGTGGGTAAGCTTAGCATTAGATTACCCCCCAGCTCAGGAAACCTTAACACTTGTTTACCGCAATTGTTATTGGTCATAGTTTTCCAGCCCCCTTTAAAAATTCATCTAGAATATTTGACTTGTTGAATTCAACAGAATGACTAAATTGGGTCACAAAAGTCAATGCAAGTGAATAGAATTGATCATGGAACATCTATCAGAGATGCCTCAAGTAGGAGCAAAACACAGGTACAAGGCCACAGATGTATAAAATTGTCACTAAGTATGAGCTTTTGTTAGTTGCCTCTTTTATCTTTGAAATTTTGTCTTTAAATTAGCTGTAAGACCAGTGCTGTCTTTATTTCTTTAGTTCAACCTTGCAGTGTGTATGAAAGCCTGTAAGCAGAGCAGAATTGTGACTCAGTTATACAATAGTGGAAAGGATGCTATAGAGACTGTTAAAAACTCAATAGATTTTTCACCTGCTTATTTCAGTGCTGAATTTATACCTTGTACTTTAGTTAACAACAAACATGGCTGCATCATTGTGTCTTCATATAGTTGGGGAGAAAAATTAGAGCCTTCACTCAAGGTGCCATTCTATTTTGGTAACTTTTAAATAAAGGTTTTTGGATAAAATAAGCAAATATATAAACAAAATGCCAACAAAGTACTAGAACATGCAGATATGAGCATTTTAGTACCTCAAATAAACTACTGCAGCATATACAGCAGAATCCATCCTTTTAAAAAAAAAAAAAAGGGTGGGGTGGGGTGGGGAAGAGAAGTGGGAGGAAGGGAACAAGGAGGAATTAGCATTATGTTAACTAGCAGAGGACCCCTCAGGAGCATACCATAATCACACACAACATATTTGGGTCTTGTCTATGAGACATTTTCAGTGGTTTAACTAATTATATGATATTACACCAGTGTACTTACACCAGTGCAAAAGGCTCTGTTGATATGCTTATTTCAGTTTAGTTTGTCACTTAAGAATCTGTTTAAATGGTGATAAACATTTCTTAAACTGCATTAAGATTGTTTATGCAGGTTTGTGCTGGTTTAACTAAATCGGTTCAAAAGCTGATTTGAGTAAATCTAGATGGAGCAGCTTGCCTGTGTAGACATGGCACAAGTTGTATTCTCTCCTAAAAGTTGTTTCAAGACTGCAAAAGCTGTATAACTCAACATGGCGTACTGACTCAGTCTTTGAAGAGTTGCTACAGTGAATCAAAACAATAGCAAATAAAACACTTTTTAAACTTAAAGGCCTCTATGAAGATTTTGGTTTAATGCTCTGTTTGGACATGTTAGCGATCTCCATTGTGCAAGGGCCAGTGTTTAGTATTACCATAGCTCTTTTTTTAAAAGCTGTTCTCACAACAGGATATCCAAGTCACTGGTGTCTGAGGAAAGCTGGCTCTAGATTCAGCTTTTTTTCTGTATGCAGTTATAAAATTAACCTTTGACTTCACTCCATCCCCAAAAATGTAAATCTTAGGACACTCCCACAGCAAATAAGCAGCTGGTGGATAGTTTTACAGAACTTTAAGCTTTCGTATAATCAACTTCAGTTTCTAGCACTTATCACTGGAAACAGAACTTTGTTAATGTGAATCTAATAAAAGCTATTTTCCTGAGTCTGCAGAAAACCTGAATTGAAATAAAGACTGCCATATTAATCTTAATAGGGGGTCAACTCTGAAATCTAATGATCACATTTAAACTAGGGCTGCTGATTAATCGCAGTTAACTCATGCAATTAACTCAAAAATTAATCAGGATTAAAAATTTTTATCAAGATTAATTGGTTTTAAGCGCACTGCTAAACAATAGAATACCAATTGAAATTTATTAAATATTTTGGATGTTTTCTACATTTTGTAGGTCTTATTTTGTGTTGCAATTGAAACCAAAGTGTATATTTTTTATTATAAATATTTGCACTGTAAAAATAACCAAAAGAGTGTTTTTCAGTTCCTCATACAAGTATTGTAGTGCAATCTCTGTCGTGAAAGTGCCACTTACAAATGTAGATTTTTTTTGTTACATAACTGCACTCAAACAAAACAATGTAAAACTTCAGAGCCTATAAGTCCACTCAGTCCTACTTCTTGTTCAGCCAGTCGCTAAGAGAAACAAGTTTGTTTACATTTACAGGAAATAATGCCCTCTTCTTATTTACAATGTCACCAGAAAGTGTGAACAGGTATTTGCATGGCACTTGTATAGCTGGCATTGCAAGGTATTTACATGCCAGATATGCTAGACATTCATATGCCCCTTCATGCTTCGGCCAGCATTCCAGAGGACATGCTTCCATGCTGATGATGCTTGTTTAAAAAAAATGTGTTAAATTTGTGACTGAACTCCTTGGGGGAGAATTGTATGTCTCCTGCTCTGTTTTACCTGCATTCTGCCATATATTTCATGTTATAGCTGTCTTGGATGATGACCCAGCACATGTTGTTCATTTTAAGAACACTTTCACTGCCATTTTGACAAAATGCAAAGAAGGTACCAATGTGAGATTTCTAAAGATTAGCTACAGCACTCGACCGACCCAAGGTTTAAGAATCTGAAGTGCCTTCCAAAATTTTAGAGGGATGAGGTGTGCATGCTTTCAGAAGTCTTAAAAGAGCAACACTCTGATGCAGAAACTACACAACCCAAACCACCAAAAAAAGATGACCAACCTGCTGGTGGCATCTGACTCAGATAATGAAAATTAACATGCATCAGTCTGCACTGCTTTGGATTGTTATCAAGCAGAACCAGTCATCAGAATGGACGCATGTCCCCTGGAATGGTGGTTGAAGCATGAAGGGACGGACATATGAATCTTTAGCACATCTGGCACGTAAATATCTTGTGACGCTGGTTACAACAATGCCATGAGAATGCCTGTTCTCACTTTCAGGTCACATTGTAAACAAGAAGCAGGCAGCATTATCTCCCGCAATTGTAAACAAACTTGTTTGGCTGAACAAGAAGTAGGACTGAGTGGACTTGCAGGCTCTAAAATTTGACATTGCATTCAAAAATAAAACAGTTTTTTTGTACATAATTCTACCTTTAAGTTCAACTTTCATGATAAAGAGATTGCACTACAGTACTTGTATTAGGGGAATTGAAAAATATTGTTTTTACAGTGTAAATACTTGTAATAAAAAAAATAAAGAACACTTTGTATTCTGTGTTGTAATTGAAATCAATATATTTGAAAATGTATAAATCAAAAATATTTAAATAAATGGTATTCTATTGTTTCACATTGCGATGAATCGAGATTAATTTTTAATCATGCAATTAATTTTTGTAATCACTTGACAGCCCTAATTTAAACATTAACGCATTTGACTGTTTTTAACTGCTGTTTGTGTTAGTAGAAACATCCAGTTAATTGTCTGGTCCGATTGGATATTCCAGTAGTTTTCTAATTTTGTCATCCTGGGGACGAGTTTACAAGAGAAATCCTCTGATTGACCCACATCAACCCATTAATTTGCCATTGCTTTATCAGTGTTTAATTTTGAGGATCAGGAAAGGCACCCCACTCTGCTGGTGGCGAACACTGGTGTATTCCAATTTTTTGAAAGGATGTTCCACAGGAGTCCAGTTACAGGTTTTAAATAATAGGGATGAGGGGGTAGCTTAGTGGCCTAAACATCAGATTAATCTTTCCAGACCAATACCTATACTGTCTGCAGGTTCAAATCCTAACAGGCAAATTTCACATGACACTCACTCATTTACCCTTGAGCGATGCCCTGTCTTCCCCCTCCCATCCTGCAGCACTGCTGATATCTCATTCCAGCTGAAGTGCAAGGAGTGAACAGGATTTCCCCTGCTGTTCTTTCTGTGGCCACTGTGTGGTGGCAGTAAACCACAGTACTGCATTTCCTATTGCTGCATTCAGTGCCCTGCGTCCTGCTGCACAATGTAGGAGGGAATCAGCACTGTCTCGTTTAGCTATCTCCCAGCAGTGGCAGTATTAAGAGATTAAGGGTGGGGAGAAGAGGAAGACAATGAGAGAGAATGGAAGGAAGTGTGGGGAGAAAGAATGAAAACAAGACTGAGGGGGAATAGGAACAGACAAATAATATGCAGGAAGAGAGAAAATAGACCCATTATTGCCAACCCTGAGAGCTCAAGAGTTATGAGTTACTGGTTGAAAGCATGAGATTATAAAAATGTTCTACATTCAGAATTTACACTTAAAGTTTAATTGGCTATGTTTTTTGGTCTCCTGTTTTTTAATCTTAAGGAGGTAGCCCCTCAGCCCCAATTTGGGTGCAATCATTTCAAGCCAAAATTTCAGTATGCATATGCAGAAATGTGATTCCCCACCACACCTCAAGCAGTCAAAGGGAGCTTCCATTTACCTACTCTAATCCCTCAGATTGGGCAGCTGCAATTCTGTCATTGTCCATCCCCTTCCCATAGCACTGGTCCGTCTCCTTCACAGCTCCTTCCCTTAATCTCCAGTCTCTCTCCTCAGCCTCCTGGCCCCATCTTCCTTTCTGCTCCTCACAAATTCCTACTTCTTGTGTGTAATCCTCTGGCAACATTTTATGTATTTGCAGTTTCCAGCTATACTAGTAATGTTGAGATGACTGTCTGTTTTAGGGGGCATGCCCTAGTTCAGGGGTAGGCAACCTATGGCACACGTGCCAAAGGTGGCACGCGAGCTGATTTTCAGTGGCACTCACACTGCCCAGGTCCTGGCCACCAGTCCAGGAGGCTCTGCATTTTAATTTAATTTTAAATGAAGCTTCTTAAATATTTTAAAAACCTTATTTACTTTACATACAACAATAGTTTAGTTATATATTATAGACTTATAGAAAGAAAACGTTACAATGTATTACTGGCACGCGAAACCTTAAATTAGAGTGACTAAATGAAGACTCGGCACACCACTTCTGAAAGGTTGCCGACCCCTGCCCTAGTTGCTCCAGCTTTAAGATTAAATGAACCTTGAAAGAAAATTAGCACCAACTGTAATGCAAACTGAAAATTTGGCTGTTTGTTTAGATTTCAATGGGAAGTGACAAGAACTGTGCTGCTAAAATCTGTTGTCAGTTTTGGTCTCTGAATTGGGTCACTGTAAGAACTTGCTTGAAAATCTTTCTGCTGAATATTTCTACTGAATGTATTGGGACTGTGTGCAGAAGATCTGTCTGCTAGAAAAAAATTACTCAATCTTTCAGTTTTCAAAATGCATGAGAACGTTAGCATAGCTCATTACTGCCGTTTGTTGCATTTCTCAAGTAGGATAGATGGAAGATTAAATGAACCATTGTTAACATTCAGTAAATGTAATAAAACATGCCAAAACCTCTTCTCAGTTCTGGTACACTGTATTTGTAGAAAGTGCTACTAGAAATAATTATAGAGATCTTTAATTGGACTTTTCTGTGTGGCTACAGGGAAAACAAAATAAATTACATAAAAGCAGCCTTATAAACTACTCTGTTACTGGCAGCACAATCCATAAATAATCCTATTTTGGAATAAATCCAAAACAAGAGCAGAAGGGGAAAGGTATTGTTGGATGGAATAGTGAAATGGGATGGAATTTTTCACCTTGGGGATTATTTGCTGAGAGTAGCGGATGTCCTTCCATTAAGCTAAAACATAATATATTTAAACATCCTTTTACCTGCACATAAAAACACCTTATTTCAAGGTCATGGGTCATTTAAATGTTATCTTTGAACTACTTTTGGCAGAGAGGGGACTTTTAAAAAGCCTTATACCAGGGGTTCTCAAACTTCATTGCACTGTGACCCCCATCTGACAACAAAAATTACTACATGACCCTAGGAGGGGGGACCAAAGCCTGAGCCCACCCGAGCCCTGCCGCCCTGGGCAGGGGAGCCAAAACTATGGCTTTGGCCCTGGGTGATATGGCTTGGGCTTCGGCCCCAGGTCCCATCAAGTCTTAACGCCAGCCCTGGCAACCGCATTACAATGGGGTCACAACCCACTCTGGGGCCCTGACCCACAGTTTGAGAACCGCTGCCTTATACTGTGGTCAAGTATGATTATTTTTATGGAATAAATAGCAAAGTAGTCATTACTAGGGAGCCCAGAAATGCTATTGGAAATGGAAACAGCTCCAAATGTGTGAGTAATTTGAGCTACCAAATAAACTAGACATATTTGGAAGACGATAATATACAGGACATTATGTAAGCATAAATCTTATAATTCTGAAAGAAGGGGACTTAACCAAAATCATGGAAGGGTTGAATGAAAGTAAATGGCAAACCAGATGTTTTTGTTTAATGCTTCTGTGCGAAAGTTAGTGAAAGTGAAACAGTTAGGCGGTGTGAGAAGTGGGAGTTGAGAGGTATGTGGGGATGTTCAGAATGTAGGACAAAGGAAAGGAAAGAGAAACAGGATGTGTGTGGGAGCAGGAGGTAGAAATTGAAGAAGGAAAGAGGAAGCTGTGGATGGGTGAATTTAGGGAATGGGGTGGTGTGATCAAGGGAATGATGAATAGGGAATTTGGGAGCTTACTTGATCTCTTTTGGCAGAAGTACAGTAATGCCTCACTTAACGGTGTAGTTATGTTCCTGAAAAATGCAACTTTAAGTGAAACAATGTTAAACGAATCCAATTATCCCATAAGATTTAATGTAAATGCGGGGGGTTAGGTTCCAAGGAAATTTTTGGGGGCAGACAAAAGGCATTATACTGTACAGTACTGTGGTTGGGAAGTGCCCCTGGCTTACCCCACACAGGCACAGCCCACTGCAGGCAAGGACACTAGGAAGCACCTTTGCAGCGGCAGCTTCCCCGGAGAACAGGCTCGGATTTTGCCGGGAATGCTCCAGGCCCATCTCTTCCTGTCCCCGCTCCACTCCAGGCCCACCTCTTCCCACCCCCACTCCACCTCCTCTCCAGAGCACGCCACATCCCTCCTCCCCCAAAAGTCCTAAGTGCCTCCCTCCTCCCCCCAAAGTCCTAAGCGCCGCCAAACAGGGGGAAGCGCTGGGAGGGAGGGAGAGGAGGCGGAGAAGCGGAACTTGTGCAATGTTCCCTTGTAAAGTCCCTGCTCTTCCACAGAATCTTACAAGCAGGCAGCCAAATGATGTTATAAGGGAGCATTGCAGAACTTTAAACAAGCATGTTCCCTAATTGAGCAGGGACGTAACATTGAAACAACGTTAAGTGGGACAACGTTAAATGAGGAGTTACTGTAGTTGGTTAGGTCCCTGATCCTTCGTTCCCCGTTGATTGTCCAGTCCGAAGACACCAGAAATGTGCTCTGGCAGAGGTTCCCATGTGTAATGCTGCTATATGTGGTAGCTCACTGCTTAAATACAGAATTAGAGAAAATGTCATGATGAATTGTTGGTCACATAACACTGCATCATAACTGAGTACAAGATGAGCCTGGGAAAATATAAGTGGTGAAATCCAACAGTTTCTACAACTTATAGGTTAATAAATCTTTTGGGGGATTCTGATTGAGCACATTCTTTTTAGCAACCTTTTATACTCATGCTCAAAATGCTTTATCTCCATTGTAGATTTTTAGGTGTAGCCTTAGATTGTTCTAGCTTTTTCTCCCCAATTACAGGGGGCATAATCAGAGGCAGCCTCTAATGGCTCCTCACCAGTGACGAGCATTTTAAGGTGGCTTCTGAACACTGAACCTATTTTCCTTACCCTGCCAGAGTCATAAAAAAGCATAAAAAGGATACAGTTGTTCTTAAATATCCTTGTAGGTCACCTTTAAGCCCTTTATTATGGCTATAGTATGACAGGCCTTCTATAGGCTGATCTTCCCCGCCCAAACCCTCTCTCTTGTCACCCTCTCGATCACATTGAACAGCACCACCATTTTCCCTGTTGCTCATATCCATATTTTTGGCTTTATATTTTGACTCAGACCTTTCCTTTGATCCAGGCTGCATCTTCCTGCACAACATCTCCAGGAGTGAAATCCTGGTCATGCTGAAATCAATGGCAAAACTCCCATCAACTTCAGTGGGGCCAAGATTTCACCCCAAGATCGAATCTTTCCTCACTGCCACACTGCCAAAACTCTTGTCTAAGCCCATATCATCTTGTGCCTTGAATACAGCAGTCTCTCCTCTCTGGCCTCCTACAAGTGTATTCAAAATGCAGCTGCTAAGATAATTTTCCTGGCATGTTGCTGTGATTGTCACCCTGCTTTTTTAACTCTCTCCTTTGGCTCTTTATCCTCCAACATGTCAAGTACAAACTTCTCGTCTGCATTGTCAAAGTTCTTCAAATTTTAGCCCCACCATGCCTATCCGTTCTATTACCTTATTGCAGTGGCTCTCAACCTTTCCAGACTACTGTACCCCTTTCAGGAGTCTGATTTGTCTTAAATACCTCAAGATTCACCTCACTTAAAAACTACTTGCTTACAAAATCAGACATAAAAATACAAAAATGTTAGCACACTGACTGAAAAATTGCTTACTTTCTCATTTTTACAATTATAAAATAAATCAATTGGAATATAAATATTGTACATACATTTCAATGTAGAATATATAGAGCAGTATAAACAAATATATGTATGAAATTTTAGTGTGTTCTGACTTTGGTAGTGCTTTTTATGTAGCCTTTTAGAATACTAGGCAAATATCTAGATGAGTTGACATACCCCCTGGAAGATCTCTGCATACCCCCAGGGAGAATGACTGCCTTACACTCTACCAACCATGGCAGCCTCAATTGCCTGCTTATGGGCACTTCCCACATACTTTCCTCAATTCAGCCCCTTACAAAGAAGGACAAAACTCCCAGTCCAAATCTGTAAAGCTACCAAGACTTGATCTTCCTTCAAGTCCCTCCTTAAATCTCACCTCTTCTGTAATACGTATATACAGAAAACTGCCATCTGGTAACTGCTAAGCAGGTAGTGAGTTGTGTTTACTACAATTCACTACAAATTATATACACAGCTAGTCTGTGCTAAAACAATATACTATTTGTTAGCCCATCTTTTCTCTTCCTGCTTGCGCCACTTACTTGTTTGTTTTATCTACCTGTTATGTCTTGCTTTTTTAAGTTGTAAGCTCTTTGGGGCAGGGTCTGTGACTTATATCCCATATGTTACTAGAGAACAAAGCCCCCAACTGGTGGTACTGCAATATAAATGATTAATATTAAAAGATCCTCTGGACAGGTGTGAATTTCATCCTAACTACAGGATGTAAGGAATGAATCAGTTAATTGCTGTGATATATCTTGATTTAGTAAGGCTTTTGACAGTCATGCATGACATTCTCATAAACTAGGGAAATGGTCTAGATGAAATTACTACAAGGTGGATGCAAAACTGGTAGAACAACCTGTGATGTGGTACAGCTCACCACTGCAGCACCCCCTGTTGGCTGTCCTGGGGTTCAGCTCTGCTAGCCAGTGTGTCCTCTTCTGGTGGTGTCTCACTACTGTCACTCCCAGGAACGCAGCATCCTCTTCATGACACAGCCCTCCAGCTGTGCCGCACTCTGTGTTCCCCCTTCCTGGGGACCTGCAGTCAGCTGTCCAGCCACTTCTCTCAGCAGCAACTGCAGCTCAATGTCTGGCCACTTCCTCAGTGGCAAGGGGGGGAGGGGAATGGACCCAGGCCCACCCACTACTCTGGGTGCTGGCCCAGGGACCCTGTAGATGGCCACCACTTGCTGCATCCCCTCCAGCTCCTTAGTAGAGCTCCCTGACCCACGTCCCCAGCACCCTCTGTGCCTTTGCCAGGACTTCAGCCTGCAGATCCCTGCAGCCCACCAGGAGCTGCCTTTTGCTCCCTCGGTCTCTGCCTGCAGTACTGCTCTATCCAGGGTGCTTGCTGCCTTCAGCCTGCAAAGCAGCCAGTCCTCCTCCCTCTTCAAGCTCCAGGGAGTAACTGAAGGTGTTTTGTCCTGCAGCTCTTCTTATATGGGCCTGCCGGGCCCTGATTGGCTGTTCCTCTCAGCCCTTCTCTGATTGGCTGCCTCCTGCCTCCCAAGGGCTCTATTAACCCCTTGGAGCCCAGTGTGTGGCAGGCGCCCCATCACCTTCTCCCTTAAGACCGACTGCCCTGGTGGGGGGAGGTTACCTCCCCTGCTTCCCCCGCAGCTGTGCTCGCAGGGTGTCCCTCTGCTGTCTCAGCTTCTCCACTAGGAGGAGCAACTTGTCATTCTCCTCCCTGGTGTCCCTAAATTTCCTTGTGTGTGCCTCTGCGCTGTCTTGTGCAAGGCCAGCTCAGTGGCTTTCAGCCTCTCCCATAGCCCTGGCCCTTGCTCTGCTGGCTCTCCCAGTACCCCTTCTCCCAGGGTCTGAGTTCCCAGCTCCCTTCAGTTGGTCTCTGTATAAGTCCCCACATCCTTCAGCTGGATATCTAAAGGACTCTTCCTTCTCTTCTGTTTCTCCTTTCTCTCCTGCTCGGCCCCTTTGGCCTTCTCCACCATCTTGGTGCACCCCCTCTGGGTATCTGGCACCTCCTTCTGTTCCTTTCTATCTCCCTTGCCCTTCTGCTGGCTCGGGTCCCCTTTCTCATCCCCAATCGGGATGCTGTCATTCCCTGGGCTCCTGTTCTGTCTGTGAGGGCACTTCCTCTTCACATGCCCTGATTCCCCACAGGCGAAACAAGCATCCCCCCTTCCTTTTCTCTTCACAGGTCAGGGACCGGGGGGTTTCCCTGCTCTCTTTCCCTTGGGGATAGACTTCTCCGCTTCCCAATAGGGGCACGCTCTCTTGAAGTGTCCCCTCTGCCCACAGGCGTAACACTGCCCTACTTGGCCTTCTGGCCTGACCCTGGGACCTGGCTTCTTTTCCCAGGCTCTCTGGCCCCTGATCACCTCCTGGAGGGTCTTGAGCAAATAACGTTGCTCTTCCATTAGTTGCCTCAGGCATTCCTGCAAGTATCTCTGTGCCTCCCACTGATGCCGCTGGTTTTCTAGGATCTGCCTCACCAGGGCCTGAATCCCTCTTGGTTGCTCTTCAACCCCCTTCATTGGAAGCGGCAACTCTGAAGTCCAGCCTGGGAAGGTACACCTGCCTTCTGCCAAAAAGGCTTCTGTACACGGCAGCTCCATAGTTCCTTTACTCCCCAAGTATCCCTTAAATAGTCTTTCAAATCCTCTTCTAACAAGGGCAGCTGTCAAACAGTCTCTGAGTCTCTCACTCAGTCCCCTTCCCTCAGGGGCAACCAAATGCCCACATTCTCCACCACGTGATGTGGTGTGACTCACCACTGCGGCGCCCCATGCTGGCTGTCCCAGGGATTGGCTCTGCTAGCCGGTCCACCCTTTTCTGGTGGCGTCTCGCCACCGTCACTTCTGATCCAGGGACCCATGTCACTCCCAGGATTGCGGCATCCTCTTCATGACACAGCCCTCCGGCTGTGCCGCACTCTGTGCTGCCCCTGTGATTTTTAAGAACAGGGTAGATATGTGATGAATGGTCTGGGTATACTTGGTCTTGCCTCAGCATGGGGGATGGACTCGATGATCCTTTGGGGTCCCTTACAGCCCTGCATTTTTATGATTCTGTGATTTCCTACAAAAGATGATGTGGGAATCTTGGGCTTAAATCAATACTTTCCAGTAATAACTAGATGGAATAATGCAAATTCACATTTCTTCATCGTTATTTGGAGAGCAAAAATCAAATTTTCATGCAGCTCTTGGTCCCCACACTATGCACCATGGCTCTGTGCCTCACTTAGTCAGTTTCACCACAGGCTGTGTTGGAGGAAAGAACAGCTAGAAAGACTCAAGGAGAGAGAAAAATTACCTGGAAAATTGGTCTTTTATCCATTGTGTGTATTCACTCATCAAAAATACTCAATAGTTGGGATTTTGCCTGAATAAAGAGTGCAGTGTCAGGCTTAACATTCCTGCAAATGCTGCTCTTAACGGAAACTATTTTTTTCCTGAGCCTGTCAGCTGTGCTATTCATTTCTTTTTCTATCAGAGAAATAGTCTGTTAAAACTTAACAGTTTCTTAATTAAAGTTTCTTAATACCTCACTGTAAGGAGCTGCTGTTTAGTGAGAACAGGCCTGAGAGGTCAGTGGGAGCAGTATCATGCTTTATATTACGATTACAAAAGCATCTGGATGGGAAAGAGGATCTATGCATAATGTATCCTTCTGAATAAAATACGCTGAAAATGTATATCAGCCATGATGTTGGTTTAATGTCTTGGTTTGTATATGGGGGAAGCATATTAGGTTAATAAAATTATGTATTCAACTCCCATTTCTCTCTTTTGCACCATTTTCACTTTCCTTTTGCAGGTGACCTTGAAAATAATCTCTTCTAAAATATTTCTGTAATTGTAAGCATGGATCTCTGTTGAGAAGTTTCATTAGTTTGACTGTTTTGCTGTTCCTACAGGGCTTCAGGAATATGTAGAGGCAGTGTCTTTCCAATATTTCATCAAAACACGATCATTAATTAGTGTTAAGGAGATCAACAAACAGCTAATATTTACAATGGAAGACAAAGAAGAAGAAACAAACACGGTAAGAATTGTTTTGTTCACATGTGATAAGCTAGGTTTATCCACTTTTATTTTCAAAGAAACCGTCCCATACTTAGTGTTTCTAATATATTTATCACATATTTTAACAGCTTCTGGTGATCATTTCAATTTTTTATTTATAGGAAGCAAGCTCTTCATAAATACATAGTAGTGATTTCCTTGGTAATACAACATGCTAGGGCAGAGGTGGGCAAACCACCGTTCTCCCCGGCCCCTGAGCTCCTGGCCCGGTAGCCTAGCCCCCTCCCCTGCAGCCCAGCTCACTGCGCCACTGGCGCAATGCTCTGGGCAGTAGGGTGGCGAGCTCCTGGGGCAACGCAGCTGCAGAGCCCGGCCTGACCCAGGCAGCGCGGTAAGGGGGCAGGGGGCGTTGGATAGAGAGCAGGGGANGCCTGCCTGTTTGGGGAGGCACAGCCTCCCCTAACTGGCCCTCCATACAATTTCTGAAACCCAATGCAGCCCTCAGGCCAAAAAGTTTGCCCGCCCCTGTGCTAGGGAAATGTATTGGTGCCCATAATAAAAGTCAGTCAAACTGCAGAGGCCTTCAACCTACAGCGGGTTAGAGATGGTTAGTGCTCACAACATAATGGACTAACGAGGTTTTAAAGTTAAGTCCAATTACTGGTTTAGCATTTGGCCAAACCATGCTTTTCATGGGTAGTAGAAATAATCTAGATCTGTGACATGTGCCTTTTATTCATGGAACAGGCTGAGCCCTTTTCATTGGGAAAAGGGGCCAGTATATTAGCATACCATTCGATAATTCTGGAGGAACTATTCTAAATTTTGTAATGCGTATTGCCTATATGATTATATCCAGCAGGCACTCAGATATCATACTGATAGGGGTAGCATAAGAACCTAAATAGAAGAAGCAAATTAATGTAAGGGGTACAGTAACTTCAACTGATTCAGTCCTATTGCTCAACAATGAGCTAATTACAGGAGCCAACAGCAGAGAGTGGTGAGAGGAAGGGTGTTGTCCTCTGTCACAGTTTTATCAACTTACAATTTTTTCAGTATAACCAGCTAGTATTAAAATACGTGTTCTGTGTCCTAGCAAGGTCACTGATATCTCACTTAGAATTAATCTTGAACTTCCCCCAGGGAACAGACTTGCTTTCCTTCCTTTCCTATGCCTAATACAGCGTCTTCCATTTCTTGCTCTTCCTCTCTCCCCTGCCCATCCCTAAATAGAACATTTTGTATATGTTCAAAATACAGCCTGGCCATCTCTTTTACGCAGCCTTTGGATGAACATTCTATTTTTAAAATTTATATTCGGATGTAAAGTGGATCGATGTGTGGAATGCATAATGTCACTTGAATTGCTGTTCTAATGAGACATTTGCAGTCTTTAAAGAGAAAAATCTCAAATGACACTGAATGAAGATGCATGGAGATGTCCACACTGGATGGTCATACTGGTTGTCCACACTGGATGGTCATCAGCATCAGTTATTTAAAAACCAAAGAAACAGCTGCAATTCCTCCCCACATTTTTTGAAAAAAGAATAAAGTCTTAAGCAAGCTATGATGCGATATTAGCATTGCCTCCAGAAAGTGACTGAACAGGTTTGTTCGGAGACAAAAGTTAGTTGGTCAAAGGAAATGATCACTATTAGACTATAAAAGCTAAACTCTGATGTCTACAGCCAGTTGTGAAACCAGGCTTATAGTATTGTTTTTTTCTTCTGTAACATGGGTAACAGTGCACACATTTTTCCATGGGCTTGACTTGGTTTAATTTTTGGATGAATGACCAGCTGTTGAGGTCATGAATGAAACTCCAGTAGATACAATCATATCTCTAAGGGCTTCACTACGGGGAGATCGACGCTGCTGCAATCGATGCAGCAGGGGTCAATTTAGTGGGTCTAATAAAGACCCACTAAATCAACCACAGAGCGCTCTCGGGTTGACCCCAGTACTCCAGCTTCCCGAGAAGATTAAGGTAAATCGACAGGAGAGCATCTCCCTTCGACGCAGCGCAGTGAAGATACCAGGGTAAGTCAACCTAAGCTACATCGACTCCAGCGATGTTATTCACGTAGCTGGAGTAGCGTAACTTAGGTTGACTTACCCCCATAGTGAAGACAAGCCCTAAGAGTGCTCATAGAAATTAAACAGTATAACAGGTCGCTGCATATACGTAGGACAAGAAAAGGTTTAATGAGATCCTGAAAATTAAGGAGTATTGTTGTATAACTCCCCAGGAAGAACTCCATAGCAAAGTAATAGGTATGTATTGTGTTACGAATATACTAGTAAAAACGGTCAGTGCCATTCAGAGGTGTCCCTTATGCCACAGCTAGTTGAGCAATTGCAGAGAAATTGGAACCACTGTTAGGAGATCCAAAGTACTCTTGTAATGTCAGCTGGACACAAAGAGATTCAGTGTTGCAGTCAGGTTGTTCAGACTTGAGAAATAAATAAATCTCTTCCCACTGGCACTGTAGGCATGCTACACTCTTCCTCTAGCTACAGGAAGAGAAACCTCTGCCACCACTTGAGCCCTTGGCTCCCTCTGTGACTGTAGTGCTTGCCGTTATGGATCCTGTTGCCCTTGCCTTCCATCTCCAATGTCTGTGTGTGTGTGTGTGAGAGAGTTTCAGAATGTCTCTCTGTGTTTCCCCCTCTTTTCAGCTCATATTTCAAAAGCCACAAAGGAAAAAAGTCTCAGCCATTATGTTACTTTAGTTTCCAGATGAAAGTGTATTTTGCATTTTGCACATACCTTTGCCCACAAAATTGTTGCTGAAATTTCATGGTGACAATGATGCTTCAGCAGCCCAAAATGCCAAAAATGTTGGAGAAATTTCCTGGAAAAATGTTTGCCACTTTAACACAACATTACGAAGTCTGTGTGTTATGTAAGGTGCAAGTATCTTCATCGATAAATATTCTTTCTCTTGAAAGAAATGCTGTAAATGTAATATGTGGTGTCTTTAGATTGCTAGCCTTTTGAGTTGAACACTCAAGCAGGCAGCTGCATAACATTTCCAGGCAGCTGGAATTCAACTCTAGGTATAGTATTAAGCAAATGTCTTTAGAGAAGAGCAAACATCTTGAAGACACATGTTCAAGGGCTGCCTTTACTGAGCAATTTGAAACCATGATGTCTTAACATTTTAATACATTTCAGAATGGTCAGGCTTCAAATACTACCACTAACTGCAACAAGTGTTTTGTCCCATTTGAACTGTTGACAAGGGCGACTGGGAGTTCTACATGGAGGAGCACAGCATCAGTTCTGCTGCTACAGATAACTCATGGAAAATCATTTTATTTGAAGAAATTGTGTTGTAAATCACGCTTTTCATAGTTCTCTTCTTATATTCCCTACTACTAAGGATATTTGCAAGGAAACCAGATCTTTATTTGAGTTCATATGCTCCTGCTGAAGGCAGAACCCTCTGTGACCTACTCATTTTCACAACAAATTGTGATGTCATAAATACAGGATTTATGACTTCATGTGGAGAAAAAGTAGTAGCAGCAGCAGATGAACTCTTAAGAACAAAAAATCAGTTTTTCATATACCATGAATGTCTTGGGGATATAGAATGTGGGAAATTATATGATTTAGGAGCAGAATTGTTTCTTGATAAAACAATATTTCAAGTACTCCATGAGGTATTGGTTACTTTTAATAAGGTTGTAGAATAATGGATCTGGGGAAAATTCCATACACCTGTAAGGTACAAAAGTAAGGGTTAATGAATTTTATAAAATGCTTTTGAAGCCTAACCTGCTACTATATAGAAATGCTAGGTAGTTTAATTTTACTGAATGTTTTTCAGTTGTTGTTGGTCTACAGGTATGCCAGTTAAGCCAATGTGTGTTTAAACTGGTGCAAACCACCATTTCTTCACTTTTCAATATTCTATGTTGTGTTTTGTCCTCAGCCCTCCTCCAATCCACATGATAAGCAGCTGTGCACTTGGAGCCTGAAGGTAACACCTGTCGATTACCTGCTGGGTGTGGCTGATCTAACAGGAGAGCTGATGCGGATGTGTATTAACAGTGTTGGAAATGGTGATATAGACACCCCTTTTGAACTGAGCCAGTTTTTACGTCAGATTTATGATGGTTTTTCCTATATTGGCAACACTGGACCCTATGAAGTGTCTAAGAAACTATATACCTTGAAGCAGAGTCTGGCCAAAGTAGAGAACGCCTGCTATACATTAAAAGTGAGGGGTTCTGAAATCCCAAAGCACATGTTGGCTGATGTATTCTCCACCAAAGCAGAAATGATTGACCGAGAAGAGGGTCTTTCCTAAAACAGTGAGACAATCATGGCCCTGAAGGGCCCTGGGCTGTACAGTTGGAAGCTTGTTACTATTTTGGGTTTGTTTTCAGTAGACCCTCGTCATGACTTTTATGTAGTGATGTTTTTAGTTTTACTTAGCAGAGCAAGATTATTTGCAAAGGTAACTTGTAACCAAAAAAACCCCTTAACATAATGTGTAAGTGCCCACAGAGGAGAGATTCAAATATTTGTTCAATCTCCTGTTTTCCTCTACTCTATGTGCTGTCATAATGGCTAAATGTCAATGCTACACTCAGTGCTGGTGTCTTTCAGTGAAGTGGACTCACTTCAAACTGCCTGAGCCACTGCCTCGATTTTCAGTGATCACATGATGCTCAGAGCAGGTTGTGAATAATTCAATTTTGTGATTCTGATTTACCCACAATTTCTCTTGGGCCCTACACCTTATTGTAGCCTGTGTCTGTGTACCCCTGTGTCAGAATAGGGGGTGGCCAAAGGCCTGGAGAAGCAGTAGCCTCATGGTTTAATCAGAGCAAAACAAACCCAGCCTCCCAGCATCTAAACCTACCCTGGTCTTTGTTCTATTAGATTATTGGGATCAGAATGTTTTTATAGGCCCATTGATCTCCATTGTTTAATTTGTATCTGCTTAACTCAAATGTTTGTCTCAATGGAGCTGAAATTGAAGCAGAGCCAAAGGTGCTATGTAACCTGTAGTTTGGTCTGACTACTATTTTTGAACATGAAACTGAAACTAAGAGTTTTCTGCTCATTGATAAAACTCATAATACCTGGTTAATATTACTGTATACTGGCCATTTCAGGGCTCACAGCTTTATTTTAGCTCTGCCTTGTTGCCTTACTGTTTTGGCATCATTTGGAAAATCCTTTAAAAAATGGAATTTATTGTTTTAAATTTAAAGAATAAAAGCTTTAATTGATGCAGAATCTTAGTTTGCTGAATAGACCTGTTCCTGGACAAGTGCAGAAACGTAGCCAAACAAGTTTATCATGGATAATTCAGCAGTAGGACAGACTTGTTGCTCGATGCTGGTTGCATGCTTGTCACCTAAGAGGATACAGGGTTAAGACAGTGGGTAGAATTCTGCCCTCCACTATATTTGTGGAACCCCAAGGGACTCCCGTGGAGTTGAACTGGTGTTAGCGAAGAAAGAATTTGGTTCAGTGTGTTTAACTGAGATGTGACTTATTCCTTTGAAATGTGTTGCCTTGTGTGTTTTAATACTATTATGAAATAGAAATTGCAATAAAAATAAGGCAGATGGGCAAATTCCCTGCATTTATTTGGCATTCTTGAGCTCATTGGCAGATAATCTGAATTCTCACTTGTGTCCAAAGTTGTGAAAGCCCCTTGAAACTATATATTATGCTGGGGGGAAACAGCAGATAAAATAATATGCTCTTTTAAAAAAAAAAAAAAAAAGCTACTCCAGGAAATAGGCCCCTCAAGCACAAATGAAAATACTGCATGTTTTTTATTTCCACTTCCATATGATGTAGAACTGCCAATATTTTTCCCGTTAGCATGGTATGTCCTAGTTAACTGGGGTCATCTGATATATGACCAGAACAGCAGTTACTTACAGTGTTTATCACAGGTTTTCCCGTTGTTTCCATGTAAAGAAATATTTGGTGGGTTGAAAAAGGAGTGTTTTTCCAATTGTTTAATACCTTTTAAAGTGCTTTTTTTTTAACAATAAAATCATTAAAAAGCTATTGTGAATGAGTGGTAGTTCTTTTACCTATCAATCTTATTTGAGACTACTTGACTAGTAATAGTTGAGTGCATTCCATTCTTACAGTTCAGGACTCTATTCAAAGGTCTGACTCATTCCCCATATTGTACCTTGTACCTCATGATTGGCATTCACCAATACATGATCTCATCATTGTTTCTCCCCCCATTAATTTTATCCTATTAATTAAAAAATAATAATGCAGCTATGACTGCACATGGGCCTTCCACGTGCATAATCAAATGTAGAGCTATTAAAGAAGTTGACACTCTGATGGCAAGACAAGTTTGTTCCTGGGATGAATAGAGAACAGTACCAAGTGGCTGTGCCTGTTGTACCTACAGCCTGATTTTTCAGGTGTGCTGAGCACCTAGAGCTTCAGTTGAAGCTGGTGAGAGTATGGTACTCTGCATTTTGGGAAGAGGGAACTTACATCTCTCAGAAAACTTGCAGTAAGATGTACTTGTCTGAAGCAAAACCATGAAGAGATAACTGCTAGAGGCACCATGAGATATTAAACAGAAGTCTCTTCTGTCTGTTCTGGCAGCTATCAGGTAGGAGTTAAACATTCCATGGCTCTTTTTAAACACACAATGAGATGAACCCGGCTGCCCTGGCAGTGTTTCCCTCTTTCAGTAAAACAGATTCTAAAGCCCAAGCTGCTGCATTTGCCATTGATGAGCACATAATGGCTACCGTATTTCACAAAACAGCCACTGCACTAGTACTGTCTCTCATTGCTTTTAAAGCACTTTGGAAACCTTTGAATACGAAAGGAGCAATTCTTCTCTTTTCACAGTCTCTTAAGAACAGTTACACATTCTGCCTAATATATATTGGGTTTAACAATTTTGAGATTGGAATAAACTTCCGACATGGCTACAGAAGATATTTAATTTTTGTAAATGACGTCAGGCATGATTTTTAAGCCTCTTAGGGGCCCTCTTGTCCAGCAAATCAAATCCATGAGTAATCATTAGTAGGAACAAAGTGTGTGTGGTATATTAAAGCACCATGAGAGATGGAAAATAGCTAATGGCTTGCAAACCTCTTGCTCAAGGAAATATCCCCCCCCTCCAAAAAACCACAATTAGACTGTAGTTGTTTGAAAAGTGACATTTATCAACAAAACAAGCTGCTAAACAAGCAATGGCAGTTTTCCCATTTCTTATCCCATTACTCTGTGGAGCCATTGATATGCTTGGTATTGAGCCAGAACAAGGTGACGTCATAGCAGATGTTTCATGAAGGCTGCCTTGGGTGCTAAAATCATCTGCCTTTTTAAAATCCTCTTTCTCAGAGAAGTGAATTTTCTTTTTGGGTTCACATTTTTACAGAAACTACTCATTTGCAATGGGGAAAAGAAATCCATCATATTTTAGCTTTCCTTAACTGCCAGTGAAGTTATGCAAGAGAACAGCTCCCTGTTGACAGAACATGTAATATTATTTTGACTTACTGTCTTCGTTATTTCGGTTTTGCACAAGGTTTACCATAATCACACACATACATTTTAAACTTGGTATCTATACAGTACCCAAAATGTATATAGTGCCATATGGAATATAGAGCAGACGTGGCCTTTGCCCCAAGGAGTTTAAAATCTAAGATTAGACCAAACAGAGCAAGGAAGATGGTAAGTAGAAGGGAAGATGAGGTTTATATCAAAAGAAAGTGGTTGCTTGGTTTAGTGCTTGCCTGATTCTGAAAAGAAGCTTTAAAGTTTTTCAACATTTAAAGAATTATAGTAATTGTTCTGTTGTTGGGATGGAGAAGAGAGTCACAAAAGGGGAGAATGAGAAGGTGTTTGTGTGAGGAAAGTGAAGTGAAGTGGAGTGTAAAGGGAGATGAAGGCAGGAGGACTGTGGGGGAGGGTAGCCAAGGATGAAGATACCAGGGTGAGGTACAAAATAAGCTAGATACATCTGGTGATGTGAGGTGAGACCATGGGAGGGTTGTGCGGGTCAGGAGTGACTTGCAGAAAGTTAGGCAAATCATTTGAAACCAGATGATTCTGTTAAGAAACGGAGATTTTTAAGGGAATCAATTGAAAAAAAGTGCTGCAAAAAAGGAGGAGGAGGATGTCAAGGCTGAATCCCCACTCTTGTCACTCCGAGTGCAGGAAGTGGGGGCCCACAAAGATTTTAAAAATTAATACTGGCCACTCCAGGCTTGTATTAATCTCCCAAGGTTATGGCTCCTCTCTGACCTTGGCTTGGTAAACGCTGTCACCACCGTAATGCAAAAAAAACCCCTTTGAATCCAGGAAGGAGCACTTGAGAATTTCTCCCTATGGGGTACCCTCAAGCCCTTTCACCCCCCCTCCGAGGAAGAGCTGAGAGAAAAAACAAAGAAGATGAGCTGTGGCTATCAGCTAATCAAGCAACATGCACAAACCTCAGGACACCAAAAATCCAATCCTATGCTGAAAAAAAAAGTAAATTTTATTAAAACAAAAAGAAAGAAAATACATCTGGAACTTAGGCATTTGCTAGATTTTAAAAGAGCAATTCCAAAAATTAATCACCCAAACTAGCTTTCTTGGTGGTTCAGCTTAAAGGTTACAAGCAAACAAAAGTATCGGGTTAGCACAGAGGAGATCCACAAGCCAAAATAAGAAATAAACCTGATAGCATCTAACTAAACATTCTATATCCAAATTATTCCTTCTAGGTATGGAAAATACTTTTTCATACCTAGTTCAAACCTTACACAGCATTTCTGCTTGTAGCATTGCTGCTCCGTGTCTCTGCAACCCAGAGAACAACAGACAAAGGGAAATTTCTTTTCCCATTTTAAAAAGTTCTAGCCTTCCCATTGGCTCTTTTGGTCAGGTGCCTACTTTTTTTCCTTTACCTGGGAGACTTTTTAACCCTTTACAGGTAAAGCAAGTAAAGAACAGCTACCAAGAGGGATTTTACAGCTAACTGGCTGGCTAGGTGTCCATCAAAGGGAGCTCCCCCTCCCCTTTACTTATCACAGGTGATTTCCCCCTCCCCCCTATCCTTATGCCTAAAGTTAGGCGTCTAAATGAAGAGAGCCTGGTTTAACAAGGTGCTGACGTCCTACTGGAGTCAATAGGAATTGCACATACGGAGTAGCAGCGCTTGCAAGATTACACCTCTGCCAAAAATTAACAAAACTTACTTTTCTGTTTTTATTTACACACACAGCCTGTGGCAGGAAAATGAGCCCAATTCACAATTTTTAGTAAGTACAAAGAGAACATTTTACATCCACCTGTATTTTGGCAGCCACAATCTTTGTTGTGAATCACAAGCCTTTGCAAGCTTGTTACATACCAAAATTAATATGGTTACTGCTGCTGCTGTTTCTCTCTTGTTTCCCCCTTTTCACTTGGCTCCCTCATTCTTTTTCTGACTCTTCCCATTTCTTAACTTGTTTCTCAGGCTCTGGCCAGCAGGTGGGAAGGAGCTGCACCATCCTCCTGAGCCATCGACTACGATGGTCCCATGAGTTAGTCATTTCCATCCTAGCTGACACCCTTGGTGAAACATCTCAGTGCAGGAGCATGTCTATTCCAGCTGCCAGAAGCAGAGATCTGTTGGGCTCTGAATGCAGGTTGGTTTTGCTCATGACTCCATTTTGAGAAACGCTGCTGAAACTGGTGGGTCTGGGTGGGCTTCTATTTAGTTCAATGTGCCTGTCTGCATACATCCTATTACAACCATTGTACCATGTGACAGTGGGTGTCTGGATGGGTTGATAGGGCTCACATTGCTTCTGCAGACAAGCAGCCCTTGGTTATTTTTAGGTTTGTAATCATCACAAGCCAAAGTAAAGTTTGGGAAGCAGGGACCATGTTTCTAGTTTAGGAGAGAGTCATTCAGGATCACCATTTTCCACCAGTTTACCCTCTTTTTATCCCACTTAACATCACTTTTAAAGGGCTGTTTATGGAACCTAGCAGAGGAGTGTTTGCCTACAACTTCTTCTGGAGCCAGTGAATGCCTCCCTGAGTACTGGCCAGTACTGATGTCATGTGTCTTCTCCCAGCTCCTCCCATAGGCTTGCAGGCTGACACTTTGGTACTATTGTGCCTTGCCTCTGCTGTCTGCGATCTGAACTCTGAGCCCCTGCTATTAGATTTCTAAAACCAGATTCTAATATATATTTTACTGTAATTACCTTCAAGGGTTTCCCTTTTATAATCACACTCGCCCCTCATTATTTAAATAAAGGGGTTTCTGTCATGTAGGGTCTGCCCCTCATTGCCAAACAAGATCAGACAGCTCAACAAGCCCAATGTCCTATGTTGCCCGCCTTGGCCTTGCTTAGCTTATGACATAGGCACCAACTGCGTGAGTGCTCAAGGGCTCAAGCACCCACCAGAAAAAAAAGTGGGTGGTCAGCACCCACCAGCCACAGCTGTTTGGCAGCGCTGCCAATCAGCTGTTTGGTGACTTGGGGAGGCACTTGAGGGAGGGCAGTGAGCGATGGGCGGGGTGGGAGCGTTGGGGGAGGGAGAAGAGGAGGGTTGGAAAGAGGTAGAGTGAGGGTAGGGTTCGGGGAAGGGGTGGAGCTGAGGCAGAGTTGGGGTGGAGCACCCCCAGGGAAAAATAAAAGGCAGCGCCTATGGCTTATGATATCTGGTTGGACCACGCTCCCATTTGTTCACTTGTCCCACAGCTCTTCGCTTTTCTTGCCACTCTTCCCTGTAGGCATGGTACTCCCTCCTAGTGTACAAGGCCAGTACCTTTTCCATGTAATCCTTCCTCTAGACCCACTTCTACCAGGATGCCAGAGGACATCGCCAACAGAAATCCAGCTGGGGATAGTTGATAATTTTTAAAACCAAACTAAACCCCTTTGATTGTATGTTGTATCTCATTCAATATTTGTTGATTCAATATTTTAATTATTGACTTAGATAATGGAATGGTGAATACACCTATAACATTTGTGGATGACTCTAAGCTGGGAGGGGTTTCTAGCACTTTGGAGGACAGGATTAGAATTCAATGTGATCTTGAGAAATTGGAGAATTGGTCTGAAATCAATAAGATGAAATTCAATAAAGACAACTGCAAAGTACTATGCTCAGGAAAGAAAAATCAAAGCACAACTACAAAATGGGGAATAACTGGCTAGGGAGGTAGTATTGCAGAAAAGAGTCTGGGGGTTATAATGGGTCACAAATTGAACATGAGCCAACAATGTGATGCAGTTGTGAGAAAGGCAAATCTCATTCTGGGGTGTATTAACAGGAGTGTTGTATGTAAGAACTGAGAGGTAATTGTCCCAATCTACTCAGCGCTGGTGGGGTCTCCGCTGGCGCATTGTATCCAGTTTTGAGCACAACACTTTAAGAAAGATGTGAACACATTGGAGAGAGTCCAGAGAAGAGTAACAAAAATGATAAAAGGTTTAGAAAACATGACCTATAAGGAAAGGTTGAAAGAACTGGGCATGTTTAGAGAAGGATGAAGCGGGATATAACACCCTTCTAATATGTCAAAAGTTGTTATAAAGAGGAAGGTGATCAATTGTTCTCCATGTCCATCAAGGACAGGACAAGAAGTAATTGGCTTAATTTGCAGCAAGGGAGATTTAGGTTAAATATTAGGAAAAGTTTTCTAATTCATAGAGCTAGTTAGGCAGTGGAATAGGTTACATAGGGAGGTTGGGGAGGTCATCGGTCTATCACTGAAGGTTTTTAAGAACAGGTTAGGTGTAGGTATACTTAGGCTATGTCTACACTACGCACCTTACAGCGGCACAGCTGGGCCACTACAACTATGTCGCTGTAAGGTACGCAGTGTAGCCGCTCTTTGTCACCTGGACAGAGCTCTCCTGCCGACAAAATAAAACGACCCCCAATGAGGGGCGGTAGCTTTGTTGCGGGGAGAGAATTTCCTGTCAAGAAAGCACTGTCCACACCAGCGCTTTTCATCGGTAAAGCTTTTGTTGGTCAGGGTGTGTTTTTTCACACCCCTTACCAACAAAAAGTTTTATCGATGAAAGTGCGGTGTAGACATAGCCTCAATCCTGCCTCAGCATGGGGGATGGATTAGATAGCCTCTTGAGGGCCCTCCCAGCCCTACATTCTATGATTCTGAAAATTGGACTAACTGTGGTGTTAGCTCAAAGGTACTGGACATCAGTTTACTAATTGTGCTGGGGATGCAAAGAGCAGGATGATCTTTCACTTCTATTATTCTGTTTTTATAATGATCTGCATTACAGCAGTGCCTTTAAGCCCCAACCAATGTGCTAGGTGCTCTACAGACACATAGGGAGAGACAATTCCTGCTCCAAAGAGTTTGCAGTCTAAATATACAAGACAGACAAAAGAATAGAAGGGGAAAGAGAGGCATAGATAGATGAAGTGACTTGTCCAAGGTCCCACAGCAGGCCAATGGCAGAGCCAGGTCTCCCAACACTAGACCACACTGCCTCTAATCTTGAAATACTTTGTACACACACGCCACCAGTATGTACACGGGAACCAGCTAAGATCCCTTTGTCGATATATCAAAATGTAAATAGAATTTGTATGCACCTTTTACCTAAAATATTAACAAGCAAAATTAAATAGGCAAGTATAATACTGTTCATTTAAAGTATTTACAGAGAAATTCAAACCAGCTTTAAAAAGTGATGCTTGTATCCACTTTGTTTTGCGCTACATATTTTCCCAGCCTGTCTTCCCTGTTTTAATCTGTGTCTGTATTTGTGCTGAAATGAATACACAGCGAAAATAATCAGAGAGATACATCATCTGCTCACTTTAACAGAACCCATATGAAACCTCTCCTGTGAGTCCCGCCAAATGGAGAACAGCAGCACACATTCCACTCATAACATGTAGCATGAGCAATCAGACAGGTCAATGCTACCATCTTGTGGTGTGAAATATTTTCTCTTTTCCCCCCCCCATGCTTTCTCTTCCTTAAGGATTCCAATTCTGCTTCTGCCCCTTGTGGCTATAACTTTATACACTTGTTGTCTATCATGTTTCTCCATATATGTGTAGCAAAAGATGAGCTTGAATGTGAGGTGAAAGAATGATTATTTTAGGAACTGGGACTCCAGCATCTCATATATAATAAATGTAGCTTAATGGGTGTGGAGTTTAATAAAGGAATTGCTAAGTAAGTTAGACCCCATTTATTGTTGTTTATATCTATGACAATAGCTCCTCGATCCCCCAACTGGGGATGAAGGCCCGATTGTGCTCAGCATGGTACTCACACAGGGTAAGAATTTTCAAAAGTGCCAGAGTTACTTAGGAGAACAAGCCACTGAGGAGCACAAGTCTCTGTCCCTGAGAACTTTCAATTTATATTTACAACAACATAACAGATGCTATTTAATTACCTTAAAAAAATTGGGGTACAATTTGCATGAAAGACATACAAAATTTGCATTGTATTGGAAGGGAGCTCTTTTTTAGTTGTGCTAGGAAAGCTACTACTGTGGCTGTAGCATTAAAGAAGGGGGGAGGGAGTAAAGGATGAATGTTGATGATAAATTAGCTAAAAATGTTTAAATCCAATCTGACAAATCCTGTACTGTCTAGACTACAGGTACTGGTCAAAAACGCTGCAGAACATCTGGCAGTAAGCATTTAGAAGTGAGTGTTATTTTAGCGGTTGATGCTCTAAACCATTGTGTCCAGGCCAGTTTTGGTAAAACAAGGTGGTACAGCTCTGTGAATTATGTACAGAGAAAATATTGTACATGTTGTTCTGCTACCTGCTGTCCAATAAAAGACAATGTCCATGAAGAGCTTAATTTTTAGGACTTGACCCTGAAAACACTTAAGTGAGCAGTCTTTGCTTGCATGATGCCATTTGAAGTCACTGCTTTCATACATAAGGATTACACGTACTAATAAGTGTTTGCAGAATTGAGCCCTACATTACCTTAATTTACATGATGAGCATGTTACCTGTACAAGAAGAGTTTATGAGCCTTTTTGGATGTTGAGCTTTAGTATAAAATCAAAGGCCTTTGTGTATCTGTGTTTAAATCAAACAAGTGGGGGAAAACCTCAGAGATACTACAGTGATGGGCGCTACAGGCAATCCTAAGATTGAACCTATATGTAACTTACAAATCACAAGACTTCACATCTACATATAAAATAGGTTGGTAAAACATATAGTCTCACTCCCTTAGTGAGATATGATGATGAATTATTTAAGCACAGACAACTCTACCCTTCCAGGCAAACATTCAGCTTCAGGATTCTTACAATTGTTTTTAGAGGTCTCCCTACGTCATGATCAAACTGTTATTCCCCCCCCCCCCCCCCCTGTTCTGTACCCTGAGGAGACTCCAATCAAAATGCTCCAGTCTCCTTCAGTCACTTGGGATCACTTATTCATAGCAAAGGGATGTATTTTAAACTAAGACATTGCTTTTCTACCTTCACAGGCAGTGGAAAATGGGTTGGGTTTGTGCGGTTATGCAGCTGTTGTGGTCTCTCTAAAATGAAAGTCAGAACAGGGAGATATTGCATTGATGGGTGTCAATTCCTCTGCTCAGCACCTGCTTCCGTTTTTCTCCTCACAGTTCTGCTTCCACTTTCTTCCTGCCTCCTGCACCCCATATATCCTCTAGCCTCTCTCGGTAGCAGGGTATCCTTAACATGCAAGCAGCCAGGGGCCACACACACATTTATGAAAACAGTATTTTAGTTCATCTTTAAAGGAGGTAAGAAATTATTCTACCTTAGATAATGTAACCCAGAGTTATTATCTGGATAACCCCAGTGGAAGAACACTTATACCAGTCACTGATGAGGTTAAATACACGTTGAAAGTGCTGGAAATATCACTGGGAAGATGTATATCTTTGTAGAGGTGGTCAAAAAGTTGCTTATGAGGCACATCCCTAAATAAGATGTATTAAACTACTGGAACTTCATTTAAGCCACTGTCCTATGGGCGCAACCCTGCAAAGGCTGAGTGGCCCCTGCAAGCTGAGCTCCATGGGAGCTGAAGCTGTTCAGTATCACACAGGACCAGGCCCTCAATCACAGCTAATCCATCCAAGTAGTTATACTGTGTTCATCACTGTCAGATCTGAGCCCCTTTTAGCCTCCTGTAGCTTCAATGGGGCCAGACACCGCTCTGTAATACAAAATGCTTTTTGGATTATTGTTGCAGAATGAGATGCTGGCCTTATTGGAGACCAGGTACAGTTACATTGCCTTGGGGAGAGATCAGTTTTGAGAGATGTTTTCCAGACTGTTTCTGCCTCAAAACAACTTAACAAAGACTGAGATTTTCTCTGGGGCCAACGGAAGTTTGACGTCCAACTCCCATTGTATTTAAACATGAAGTGGGGTGCTCAAGCCCTATAAGCCTTTTTGAAAACCCCTGCCAAAGTTCCAGGTGGTATCTCCAACACACTAATAATGCTGAAAGCAATAGTCCTCCAATGACACAAACTCTTATTAGAGTCATTAGGAGTTTGCTTGAGTACAGACTTGCAAGGATTGGCTCTGAGTTTTTTAGTTCTTATGTGCAGCAGGAAAGCAGTGAGTGGGATTCTATGAATTGTAGACAAGCACATGTAAGTGTCTGACATACTGATGTTCAGCTAGTAATAAGGAAAGTTGTAAGACTGCTGAAGAGTAACAGAAAAATGAGGTGATAAAAACTACACACGTAACCCTTTCTGCTAAGACAGCTTTTTAGGGGATGTCTGCAGTGCACACTAAGTCTGGGTCTGGAGCACCTATGGAGTTGGCGCTTATGCCTGGCTTCCATGGAGAAAAGCCTTCCTACAGAAGCGATGCATGGGGGGGTCACGTGCCCCCCCAGATTTGCTGCTTGGTTTGTACGGAGCATGCTCAATAACACTGATGAAGCTGGCTGCTCTCACTCTGACACCCCACTATCAGCAGGCATGGGTCGTCTCTACTTTCCTACCACCTTGTGCCATCTCTAGCTGGGATGCTGTCTCTGTGCCATCTCTTGATTCAATACTGTCTCCATATCATCTCTCATCATAATGTTCCCTATAAGCCATTTATCACTGCACTGTTGTCTCTGTCTGCGATGCTGAGTCTGGGTCCTCAGGCTCCTAACCCACCAATAGAGATTTCAGTTCTATAGGTGCTGTGTAGGGGCATGTTGCCGCTGCCTCTGTGATGTCTATTGTCACTCAGGGCAAAGAAAGTACAGTTCTATTGTATTTTTGTCACACAATAAGGATTATAACATTTCATTACCCGTACCCACAAAACTTAAATGAATCTTAACCAAAATGACCAAGTTGTTCACACTGGGATGATGGGAACAATATGCACATAAGGTCTGGCCCATTTCACCTCATCCTCCAGTTTACCATTAGATGGCAGCAGAGAGCTCCTTCCCCAGAGCTCCAGAGTTGCCACAGGCAAGGAGTAATTTTCTATCCTGTGGTGCCCAAAACTGGAAGATAAATATCACTATGGAAATTCAATAAAAAGTAAGCTTTTAAACTGAAATGACTAGGTTTGCTAGCATTGAAAGGAACACAGAGGTCACATATCAGTAAAACAATATCCTATAAAATCCTTCTTCATACTTCCCTGAGCCTCTTCCATGAAAACAATTAGTGGATACTCTAGATTCGAATGCTATGACTCACTCCCGCAATTCAGTCTAGTTTTATGATCATGCAATTGCTTGATTTAGTGAAGGGAAATAGGCAATTGTGAGAATTTCCTGCCTTTTCTTTTTTGCCTCTTTGTAATTTTTCTGTACATTATACCACAGGCACATATGATTGCAGCAGGGACTTCCACATGCTATTAGGGGAGCTCATTCTTCACGCAGCCTTTATTCAAAAATCCTTTGTCCAACAGCAAATGTATTTCAAAATATTTGTCAGTGCTCTGTAGTCCAGCTGTTGGCACAATACAATTTTTTATTAAAATTATTAAACAATCAATCTGTAACCACCTAGAGAATAATAAGCTTATAAGGAATAGTCAGCATACAATTGTCAAGAACACATCATGCCAAACCAACATAATTTCCTTCTTTGACAGAGTTATTGACCTAGTGGATGGGGGGAAGCAGTAGATGTGATCTATCTTGATTTTAGTAAGGCTTTTGACACAGTCTCACATGACATTCTCATAAGCAAACTAGGGAAATGTGGTCTAGATTAAATTACTATACTTAAAGAGTAGTTATCAATGATTTGCTGTGAAACCTGGAGGGTGTATCTAGTAGGCATCAGCAGGGGTCTGTCCTGGGTCTAGTACTATTCAATATTTTCATTAATGACTTGGATAATGGAATAGAGGTTATGCTTATAAAATTTGTGGCTGACACCAAACTAGAAGGAGTTGCAAGCACTTTGGAGCACAGGATTCAAATTCAAAAGAACCTTGACAAATTGGAGAATTGGTCTGAAATCAACAAGAAGACATTCCATAAGGACAAGTGCAAAATACCTCACTCAGGAAGGAAAAATCAAATGCACAACTACAAAATGAGGAATAACCAGTTATGTGGTATTACTGCTTAAAAGGATCTGGGGGTTATAGTGATCACAAACTGAATATGAGTCAACAATGTGATGCAGTTGTAAAAAAGGCTAATATGATTCTAGGCTGTATTAACAGGAGTGTCACATGTACCATGTGGGAGGTAATTGTCTCTCTTTACTTGGCACTGGTGAGATCTCAGCTGGAGTACTGTGGCCAGTTGTGGGTGCACCACTTAAGGAATGATGTGGACAAATTGGAGAGAGTCCAAAGGAGAGCAACAAAAATTATAAATGGTTTAGAAAACCTGACCTATGAGGAAAGATTTAAAAAATGGTCATATTTAGTTTTGAGAAAAGAAGACTGGGGGCGGGGGGGAGGGGGGCGGCGAGGGAGGCTGGTAACAGTCTTCAAATATGTTAAGGGCTGTTATAAAGATGAAGGTGATCAATTGTTCTCCATGTCCCCTGAAGGTAGGGCAAGAATTAATTAGCTTAATCTTCAGGAAAGGAGATTTAGGGGAGATAGTTGGAAAATCTTTCTTACTATAATGGTAGTTAAGCTCTGGAATAGGGAGGCTGTGGAATCCCCATCACTGGAGATTTTTAAGAACAGGTTGGGCAAACACCTCTCAGGGATGTTCTAAGTTTACTTGGTCTTTCCTCAGTGCAGGGTGCTGGTCTGGATGACCTTCAATGTACCTTCCAGCTCTACATTTCTCTGATTCATAATTTTCTTAATAATAGTTGCATTGCAGGTTGGCCTCGGGGAAGTAATATTTCCATATATGTATCTTGAATTTATTGATTTTTTGCATAGACAACCTTTGCCTGCTGACAGTGTGTGTGTGTGTGTGTGGGGGGGGGGGGGCACAACCCCAGAAAAGTTCGAAGCACACCCCCACATCCTCCAGGCAGTCCTCCCCCTTCTGGGAAACGGGCCTCCACTTTCGGGAAAGCTGCAGCCCCTCCCTGCAGCTCCCAGCTGTTCCTCTCCCTCTTCCAGTAGAATTAAAGCAGCAGCACCTCTGAGCAGCTCTCAGCTGTTCCTCCGCTCCTGCCTCTGCCTCTCCCAGTTCCTGCCCTGCACAGCTCGCTGGCTCAGCTGCTGTGCAGGGAGGGGGCCTGGTCGCACCATGTGACCCCACATGCCCTCCCTGCCCTCATAAGTTGCCTCTGCTTTTTTGCATATTTGTAAATCGCCATTAAAGACAATGACCCCCCCCACACACACACACTAAAACAATTTAAAAATTGTTAATATTCACCACAATATTACATGTTAACTCCATCTAACTTTACAAATCACCTGCAAGATTTTAATAGTAAATATTTTGCTGAGTGGTAAATCTATAATTATTAAGGGGCTGTAATGTTTTGACAGTTGTGTAGCTTTCTCTAACTTCCCCAGTATACTGCTAATAAAAGAAACACTTAAGTCTTGAAACAATGCAAGATTCCAGTGACACTGGAAAACGGAGAAGTTTTTTGGTGGTGTATGTGCGGGGGGTGTTCATCTGTTCTAGCAGAAAAATCTCAAAAAAGTTGCCAACTAATCATGTCCTAAAAAAGAATTTTAAAAATGTAAATTGTATATGTACATACTTTGTCATTTGGACTGCAGCTTCCCTATTTGTTCTGCTAACAACCGCACAGCGCGTTCAATTTGCAGGGATGTTCCTTTCTCCTTACACTGACTCCTGGCCAACTGAATATCTTCTGTTGTCACTACAAAAGGCAGACAAGTTTGAAGTGTATTAGGAGTAGAGATGAGTGAATAATTTATTTTTTGATTTGGTGGCAGTTCAGAAAAAGATTGAAGCAAATCTGAATATTTCTGAATTTTCAGTGCATCGATAAAGTCTGTTTCAGGTCTGCTCTAGAGTGGGGATTCAAATCTGGGGCTCCCCTACCCACATGAGTGTCCTAACTGCTGGGCTAAAGATTATAAAAGTGAGAGGGAAGCATCAGCACTGGGTCACCACCACCGCCTCCTTTTCTGGCTGGTTTGTGAATGGCTGGAACTATTTGTGTCAAGTTCGCTAATAGTTTTGGATTGACCCAAACTGTTTTTCATCATATAAACTACTTGTCCAAAAAATTTGCCCAACTCTAATCAGGAGTGAGCTGGAACAGTAAGCCTATATCTAAAGTAACCTGCTCATCCAAGGGATCTTCCAGGTCTGACGGGAGACCTAAAGTTCTACGGATCGTTAATGGGAAATCCCACCCTGTTTCACAGGAAAGGTGGAGGAGATGGCTTCTCCTGACAAGCAGCAGTTGCCCCTTCATAAGATTATGTGGAGGGAGAAATTGAAGGTTTTGGTGCAAGTCACCATGTTGCTCAGCTATCCCCTTTTGCCTTCTCTCTGCCTCTTCCCTGTTCCCAGACATTTGGGGTTTTTTTTTTCTAACCTCGTCTCCATTTTCCTTTCTCTCTCTCCCTTTTCTCTCATGACTCATCTCTTTTCTTTCATTTCCCACCTTTCCTCTTTTGACTTTGTCCTTCCATTGCTCTTCCTTCATCCTTTCCTCTGTCTCACCATATACTCCCTCTTCTCTTGCTTTGCTTCTTCTTTTTGTATGCAGGTACATTTTCACAAGGGTTGAGGCATGGCTTCCCTGTTCATAGGTGCAGTTTGTACCAGCACATTTGTTGCCATCTTTTGGCAATGGCAAAATTAACTGGGGGCACAAATCTGAGAATTTGCCAACTATTCAATACAATGTAATCAGGGTGCAAACTGCACTTGCAAAAGGGAGGCTGCCCTTCTGAAATGTACCCTGTAATATCTTTTCCCCACTCCCACAATCCTCAGACTCCATGCTACAGACCTGAGAATCCGAAATCATTTTGTTCTTCTTTCATAAGCCAACTAGATATCTTTGTTCTTGTTCCTTTTAAAGATATATATAAAGGAATGAGGAAATAAGAGTGTAAAGGGGGAAGCAACACTTTCATTTTTTAGCAGTTGACAGCACACTTCTGGACAGTTCTAATGGCCTTCATTTGATTTAGAAGAGTATTTTGCAGAGGCCAGCTTTAATATTTTGAATGGTGCCATCCCATGTTTAACGTTTTAAGTCTCACATAGTTGAGAAATGTGGCCCTGTCAAGACCCATACATTCCTTCTCGCTGGGATCCTTCTGTTTTCTGTGATAGCATCCAGAGAAAAATACATGTGATAATTAAATTATAATAAACCTGATAACACTGCTATGCCTGGACATCAGATTGTACACTGAATATGTTGGCATGCTTGTATGTTTCAAAGGCATGTGCAAAGTCTGGGTTTAGCCTAGCCCCATTGAACTCAATGAGAGTTCTGCCATTAGCTTCAGTGAGGTCAGGATTCCATCCTGAAACAGGACCCGAGTTTGCCCTGGTTATTGGTTTAGCAATGGAACAAACTGCAGAAGGTCATAGAATTCATTCCTGCCCTGGGTTTGTTTTGTTTTGTTTTGTTCTCTTCCTTCCTTTGACTGTTCCTTTTCCCTTAAGATGTTGCCAAGTGAACGTGTTGCTTATGAGAGGTGCTGGGACAGGCACATCAGGCTAGGAACGGCTGTGCATATTTTCCTCACGCTGCTTTGTCCCTATGCCTCTTCTCTTTTCTGGAGGGCTTTTCTCCAGCGGGAGGAGGGCAGTTCAGTTTCCAGACCCCTGCCCACTTTCGGAATTACTCTTTAGGGTATTTTCTATTCTTGTGAAGGTTTTATTACAGAGATCAGGATTTTGCATCACACAAAAGTGAAGTTACTTGGCATTGTATCTAACCAAGATGAATATTTTGGCAGCAATCACTACAACCTTCTCCCCACATCCCCACAATTGCTGTTCTATGTGCAGCTGGCTCTTTGGTGTTGCTGATCAATATTTTATTAGCCTGTTGAGTAAAGTGTAGGCCTTGGGCCACTGGCCAATTTCTAATGCTGACAAGTGGTAGGAAAAGTAATTCATTCAGATGGAATATAAGTCTTTTAGAGGTGTTTGTACTTTCTGAATGGAAAGTAATCCCTTATTATGCACTTGGCTTAGATTAGTTTACTGAACAATACTCTCAGCCTGTTATTTTACCACCAATGCATTAAAGTAGGTCCATAAATACAGGCAACAGAATTAGAACATTATTGTAGTAAGAGATAACAATACACCATACACAAGAGTACATCATATCTTCAGTTAGAAATCCAACAAGTCCAGCAGGCAGACTTCCATGTATTATCTCACAATAATTACCCATAGCCAGCAGATAGTTTGTACTGCATAAGACAAGTTATTTATATTTTATATTTAGCCTAAAACTGTAATAACATCCTCTAGCAATGGCATTATCTGATGGTGTCTGAAACTGATCTCACTTCCTATTTCCAGGCCTTAACAAATGACAATCTTTGTGTCGTCTGATGTTATTTCCTGAGTCTGAGATTAAAATGAGAGGTTTTTTAAATTCATCTAGCTGAGTTTTTTGAAGTAAAGATCTATTTTAGACAACTATATTTCCCAGAATTGTTTAAGTGTGGTTTCTATCACCAACCAGAATGTTTCCTTGAAAATTCTAATCATATAGCCAGCAGCATGACTGCCAGCAGAGTAGTAATACAGGGTTGGTTACTGGCTTAGCCTATAGGCAGTCAGAGAAATGTTTATGCCTGGTCAACGAGCAAGGACTTGTGAAGCTCTGCTCACCAAATGTAATTTATTTTTTTCTATTGACTAAGACGTGTAGATTCCTGTCATTTTACCCTCTAGCTCCCCCCCCCCCCCCATTGTCAGATGACAAACTACATTAGGGGTGTAGGGAAGGCAGCAATTAGAAATAAAAACAACATCAGGGAAAAATCTATGGCTGGCAGGGCTAAGGACAGTAAAAAGGATTTTAAGTATATTAAGAACAAAAGAAATTCTAACAGTAGTATAGGCCCATCACTTGATGGAGATGGTAAGATTGTTAATAACGATGCAGAAAATCAGAAGTGTTCAATAAATATTTATGTTCTGTATTTGGAAAAAGCAGGCTGATGTGTTCGTATCCCCTGAGGATGATGAAGTACTTTCCCCTCCATTGGTAACAAAGGAGGATGTTAAACATCCACTAGGAATAAACATTTTTAAATGAGCAGGCCTGGATAACTTGCACTTAAGAGTGCTAAAACAGTAGACCGAGGAGGTCTTTGGGCTGCTGATGTTAATTTTGGAATACATCTTGGAATACCAGGGAAATACCAGAAGACTGGAAGAAGTGCTACCGTTGTGTTAGTGTTCAGAAAGGGCAAGCAGGATGGGTAACTATAGGCCAGTTAGACTGACATCAATCCTGGGCAAAATAATGGAAAAGATGATACAGGAGTCGACGGATAAAGAATTAAAGGACAGGGATTAATGAATAATGAATACCAATCATCATTGTGTTATGGAAAATATGTCTTCTTAAATAAACCTGATTTTATTCTTTGATGAGATTAAAAGTTTGGTTGATAAAGGTAACTATGTAGCTGTAATATAGTTAAACTTTTGTAAGGTGTTTGACTTAGTACTGCATGACATTCTGTCTAAAAAAATTAGTGCTACGCAATATCAATAAAGCATAAATTAAACAGATTAGGAACTGTCTAAATGACAAATCTCAAATGGGATGTTTCTAATGGGGTTCAGCAGAGATCAGTAGTAGACCTGATACTCTTCAACATTTTCATCAATGACCTGGAAGTAAAGATAAAAGTCACTGCTGATAAAATTTGTGGATGATGCAAAGATTGGCAGAGTGGTAACGATGAGGATGGGGCAGATATACAGAGCAATCTGGATTGCTTGGTAAACTGGGCCTATTCAAACAAAATACCTTTTAATACAGCCAAATGCCAAGTTATACATCTAGAAACAAGGAATTCAGACTGTATTCTGGAAAGCAGTGACTCTGAAAAAGCTTTAGGGGTCAGAGTGGACAAGCAACTCAACGTGAGTTCCCCCTGCGAAGGCAAGGATAACAAGGGCTAATGTGAACCATAGATGTATAAATAGAGGAGAAAGGAGGTAATTTTTACCATTGTATCCAGTATTGGTGAGACAGATATTGGAATACTACATCAAGTTCTGGTGTCCACATTTTGGAAAGGATGTTGGAAAACTGAAGAGGGTGCAGAAAAGAGCCACAAAAATAAGGGGTGGAAAAAATGTCTTCCAGTAAGAGACTTAAAACACTCAAACTGTTTAGCTGTTCAAAACGAATGATGAACAGGTGACTCGATCATTGTCTATAACTACCTAGATAAGGAACAAATATTTGATAATGGGCTCTTCAGTCTAGCAGACAAAGGTATAACAAAATCCAAAGACTGGAAGTTGAAGCGAGACAAATTCAGATGGAAAATAAGGTGTAAATTTTTAACAGTGAGCATAGTTCATTTATCTAAGGTTGTGGTGGATTCGCCATCACTGGCAATTATTAAATCAAGATTGGAATTTTTTTTAAAGGTCTGCTCTAATTCAAACAGGAATTATTTGGGGAAAATTCTATGGCCTGTGTTATACAGGACGTCACTCTGGCTTATCACAGTTGCCCTCAGGCCCTAGAAGCTATGAAAGAAGACTGAGAGGTGTCTTGATTACAGTGTGTAAGTGCCTTCATGTGAAGAAAATATCAGATAGATTAAAGAGCCATTTACTATCAGAAAGCAACATAACAAGACCTAATGGCTAGAAGCTGAAGCCAGACAAATTCAAATGAGAAATTAGGCACAGTTTTTTAACAGTGAAGGTGATTAAACCATTAGACCAAACTATCAAGGGATGGGGTGGATTTTCCATATCTTGCTGTCTGGATAACAAGGCTGGATGCATTTCTGGAAGACATGTTTTAGCCAAACAACTTATTGGGCTCAATACAGGGGTAACTGGGTGAAATTGAACAGGCTGTGATATACACGAGATCAGACTAGATGCCCTGGCTGGGATGATTTAGTTGGGGATTGGTCCTGCTTTGAGTAGGGGGTTGGACTACATGACCTCCTGAGGTCCCTTCCAACCCTGATATTCTATGATTCTATGATCTAATGATCCCTTGTGGCCTTAAACTGTATGAATCTCTTAATTAAACTAGAGTTAAGGTTCAATACATAGCAATATCCTAAGAGTAAAAACCACACAGGGATGTTGTAATTATCTCCAAAACAAGGGTTACAAACCCAGGGATTTCAGAATTACGGTTAAATTTAAAAGAAATACAAACTTTTTAAGGCATGGAAGTACACAGTTAGGGCACCCAAACAGCCCTAGCTCTGCCCTGTAGAGACACTGTGCAATAACCACACAATTATGTTTAGGGCATAACAGTTTTTAGTCCCAGATTAGATTAAACTGTTTTTAAAAAAATACATGATTAATTCCAATTTTTTGCCTTGTGGTATCATTACAGGTCAGAGTTATGGCCAGTTGCCTGCCTTAATTGTGCACTTCCAGACCTTCACGTTTGGATTTCTTTTAATCGTAACTGAATTTCCTAATATTGTGAGATTTGCGATTAAATTTGAGACAGTTGGCACCAGTGATTTTCCTCTTTTTTCCCCCCAATTTGTTTTTGTTATACATTTGACAGTATTCTTGTTAATGGTCAGTTGAACTTCCTGTCCCATGCACTAGCCTGACAACATCACTTTCTTGCACCGCCCTGGGGAACATTCACGCACATGCTCTTCCCTAGGCTTTGCAAGAGAGTGTTTATCAGGAAAACTGAAATGAAGAGACAGCCAAGCAGATGTGTATATGGACAGGCAGGAAGTGTGGTGGAGAGGTGGCCCCAAGGATGTTCACTGGTGTTATTTTCTCATCCACAAAAAAGATCTCTATTAACATCAGCAGGGGAGCAGAAAAACCCCTTATAACTCTGTCACAGGGTGCTATTTCAGTTACCCCGAGTTGTGCTGCTTAACCTGTTTCTGTCACCTCAGTCATAAACACACCCGAGCTGTTTTCCTTCCACCATCTGTATGTTTTATCCCTTTGCTCTTTTATGCAGAGAGCCTAATACAGGCTTCTTATAGCAGGCACTTTCTACCCAGCTCACCTCCTGAGCTCCCCCTTGTTTCCTGTTCCTTCTACTTATATTCTCTCAATTACATCATTACCCCAGTAATTGCCACCCAGATGCTCATAATCCCCCAATAAAGAGTGGTTAACTGCATCCAGGTGGGCCTGCAGCTTTCTCGATGCTGCAGCAATGTCAGTGATCAGGGTGCTGCTGCTAGTACTCTGGCACAAATGCTTCGTAAGGGCCTATAAACTGGGAGCTGCTGAGAGTGCTGTGCTACTCCTGTCTCTTGGGGTGTGTCTACACAGCAAACCTGTGGCTGGCACAGAGCTTTTTTTCTTTGCTGCGCAGACATACCCTTAGACGTCTGGTAGCATGCTCGGTGTGCCATGCACTCAGAGTCAAGCACTGTGGGTGCTGCAAGCACTAGGTCCTGCAGGCTCCAACCCTCACCGGGTTCCCATCAACCTCACAGAGTCTAATGAATAACGAAGAGCTGCTTCACTAGGGCTGCCAGACATAACCCCAACAATTACTCTTGCTTTAAATTACAAACAAAATATGAACCAGCAGTCCCTAATCCAGCCCTTAGGGGTAGTCCAGTACAGAGGTATGAAGATGGGGCTCCTCAGGCCCAGTGCTAGGAATTCTCTCTCCAGGAAACTCTCAGCTAGAGGTAACAATGTACTGGCCTGCAGATCCTCCGGCCAGAGTCCAGTCCTTTTCTCTGTCTTGCTGAGACCTATCTGCACAGCCCCCTTGTTTGAAGGTCACTCCTGTCGCTGCTACTGCTGCTCTTGCCGGTAGGGTTGCCAACCCTCCAGGATTGTCCTGAAGTTTCCAGGAATTAAAGATTAATCTTGAATTAAAGATTATGTCATGTGATGAAACCTCCAGGAACACATTCAACCAAAATGGGCAACCCTGCTTGCCAGAAACAGGCTTCCTCCCGGCCCAGCTCTTAGCCTTTCAGTCCCAACTCCCAATTTGCCTGATTTTCTCTCCACAACTAGCTCCTGTTAAAGAGGACTGTAGCTGTTTCTTGGATTACTATGTTTAAGACATATTTAAGACAAAATATTTTTTTGGGGGTGAAATGCTGATCCATTTAAGTCAATAGGAGTTTTGCCATTGACTTCACTGAAGCCAGGATTTTGCATCCAGTGCTCTGATTTTTAAAGAGAATACAGTTTTATAATCCTGCATCTTGGCAGGGGGTTAGACTAGATGACCTTGGCTTGCTTCTAACCCTATGGTTCTATAATTCTATAATGAAGAACATCTTTCATACAAACAACATCCCAGAACACTCTACAGAGTCGTTGTGAACATTTACAGAGTTAAATAATACACACAGCCAAATTTAATCTCATCTGCTCTGTCCATGATATTTCTAAGCTCCTGTCACTGGGGTATCTAAGGTAAGTGCTGATAGCCTAGTGGGAATAAAATTAAGAAGTGTAAGGAAAGGAAGAAAAGCGATGTTTGCAGCTGTTTTGAAATGAGAGGAAGGAGGTGATGAGACACAGAGCTACAGGAAACCTGTTCCAGATGGCAGCAGCTGCAGAGGAGAGTACTCTTACAATGATGTCAAGGTTGCATGAAGGTACTGTACAAAGGAGAGGTCAGTTCCAGACAAGCAGAGGAACAAGAAAGGGAGAGAGGCCCATGGAAGGGTTGAAAAACGAAGAGGGCAATTTTGAATTGGATTCTGTAATTAGTGGAGAGCCAGCGAAATTGTTAGAAAATGAGAGGGTGATGGCCTTGCACATTATAAAGTGGTCACCATTAAAGAGGCAACATTTGCCAAAATCACACACCAGTATCTGAGACACTACAGTTCCTTCTCCTCTAATCTAAAATAGGAAATAACTGTGTGGCATCTGCTGGCAAATGTTGGCTTTTTAAAGGCATTCACTTTATGTGGGAAGACAGCAACATTCTGCATATGGATTAAAAACCTGGGACATGGAGGTATAAAGAATATATGTGAACAATAGTAAAACTGAGGGGTGATGAATGTATTGATGATGATTACAGAAGCTGCTGAATCCAGGCACTGGTGTACATGGATAATGTGGTGATAGAGATGGTGATAGGAAGATATATAAACACAGGAGATATGAAAGAAAAAAGAAAGCAGAATCCAGACTGAAGCCAAAAGAAGATTAAGACAAAATCACAAATTTACCTAGTCAAGGTAAGCAATTAAAGGTATCAAAAGAAGTAAAGTTGAGTTTATCAGTGCAAAAGTGGTGGTGACGGCTCAAGATGGAAGGGGAGTTAACTAAGAGGGAAACGGTAAATAAAAATAGAGATGAATAAAAATAAAAAAGAGAGATGACAACTAGCCTTTGTGGAACTCAAACTAGAGGAGGGGTCTCAGGATATATGTTGATGGCTGCAATAAGATGGAAGGGAAAAAAAGACATCCTCAGAAAAATGATAGTGTCCTTAATACACAAATGAGGGCAGTTTCCTTGCTCTATGGTCTGATTGAAACCTGAAATATACATTGCAAGTTCCTCAGAGACTGATGGCATGTGATGGCTGTATATTATAATGCACCTACAACACTTAATGTTTCTGACATCCAAATCCACAGACTGAGAAATTCAAACAGCGCATATAAACAAAACTAGTTGAAAGGATTAGTTCAAGAATATAAACCAGATATAGTTAATCTAACTTGAAATAAAATAGAAAAGATCATGAGACACATCAAAAAGGAACATAATTCTTAGTGAAGAATTAGTTAATGAAAATCATAAGCCACCAAGATGCATGCAGCACAGTGATTGCTTCCAATATCATATCACATAATTGTATGAATGCTCCCTTGAATGTGAGAAGAAAAAATTCTACAGCATACAAAATACAATCTCAGCAAAGAACTCCTGTGTGCACAGTGACTGCACTATCAAAGTGATGCATTGTAGATTGAAATTTAAAAGCAAAACATTTTGCATGTAGTATACACATAGGCACTTCCCAAAGTAAGGGGTGGGGTGGAATACCCAGTGCTTCCAGAAGTGTATGGGAGGATGCTTACTATTACAGCCCTTCATATAGTACAGCTGATTGCCCCTGCACACTGGTCCCTCTTTGCAGGCTGGTGTAGAGGAGAGGGCTTGGGACCATGGTCTTCTCTCCTCTCTTCCCTCCTTGGAGTACTGTGCACCTCTAGGGGAGTAAAGACAGAGTAGCCCCTGGGCTACCCTGAGTGCAGGAACTGCAAATTGACCTGGGTTTTATTTGGGCCAAGGAAGTAGGAATGAGGACAATCTGGGCCTCAGTGACATGGCTGTGTATTAATTTTAATTAACTGCAAGCATTCTTTTACAATGTAAGACTTGCACACATCCTCTTTTCAAAAGAGTTGAAAAAATGCTGTTAATCTGCTATTTTAGCTTATTTTACCATATAACTTCAATCCATAGGAGTCTGAAATTTCCAACCATTCAAAAACCATACCAACTGTGGATTTTAATCTCCACACACAAAGGCAGATATTTCTCTCCCTCAGAGGTTTCTCTAACTTATAAATAGGCTTAGCAGAATTTGACTTACACTGTTGTATAATTACAAGAGATAATATAGATCAGTGGTCCCCAACCTTTTTTATCTGGCGGATGCCAGACGACGAGCCACGGAGGACTGTGGTGGCGGACGAGCATCCACTGAAATGCCGCCGACAAGTGGCAACGTCAATAGGCGTCACTGCTGAAATGCCACCGACAAGCAGCGTCATCCAGAGGTGTCGCTGCCAAAAGGCCGCCGAAAAGGCGGATGCTTGTCCGCCAGCCAGTATGCGAGCGCACTTAGACGCCCCGGTGGGCGCCATGGCGCCCACGGGCACCGCGTTGGGGACCCGATATAGATGTTTATTTTTAAGCATTTTTTATTTTTATTGATTTAAATTTTCACACTTGTGGGAAATTATGGGAGGTGTCAGACAATAATTATTTAATGACAATAGATGTTGAGATTCAAAAAAGTTAAAGCTTTGTAACCATTAAACCACAATTTGTCAGCATCACATGTCAAAATATATTAAATGTTTGCAAGCAGCACACTTTGCCTATTTTGTAAATTTATATTATTATTGATGGCAATATTTTTCCTTGGTTTGTGTGTGTACAATGAAATTGACATTTACGGACATTCACCAACAAAAATCGAATCCTTACATGCCTTCTCAAAGCTACATCAAGCTCAGGACACTTGGACATAGTCCATAATAAACTAAGTGCTAAATTGGCCAAAACTGGTTAAAATTAATTAATTTCAAAGCGGAATCTGGAATATGAATCAGTCAGATATGATGTGTGCAACTTCAGTCCAAAAGTACATTAAAAGCCAATCAGGAGATATAAACTTTAGTATGACTACTTATCTAAATAAGAATATCCATGTGCATAAAAATTTGCAGCTCCTTAGATTGCAAGCTCTTCTGGGCATGGACATGTCTATAAAGCACCTGACAAACTTTGGGTGTTATATAAATAAACATATTCTATTACACTGCATCTTTTACATGTCACGCAAAGATAAATCTCATTCTAAACTTCATTATACAAATTACTACAGAATTAAACGCTTGAATTTTGCAATTGTGTACGGAAATTGCAAATTGCACACACTGGCTGGCACTAATGAGAATTTCCCCTAAAAAAATCTCTTTAAAAATATTAGTTTTGCATTTTTATTTGATGTGTGTGTGTGTGTAGAGTGTATATGTGATTTGAATATATCTGTGGTTGCTGTGTGGGTGTGGTATGTATGTATTTATGGGTGTGCATATGTCATATGATATGTATGTGTAATATATGTATGTAGCATGTATGTTGCACCCTTTTCATCACACAACCCTGATTCATTTCTAGAGCACTGTCCATCCTCTGCAACGAATGAGGCAGGGGTCCTGTAGAAAAAATAGTATATGATCATGTAACTAAATGCAACCTTAATTCTTCCATTTTCTAGCTTCGGAGTGCTTAATTTTGCAACCTTAATGTTCTTTTAACATACACTTTTTTGGATGTAATATATGTGATGTGCTAAGCTGTGCTGTGTATGTATATATGAGTGTATATATATGTGATGTGCAGTGTTGTCAATCTTTGCAATCTTATTGTGTTTTGTTACAGTTTATGTTTTCCTTAAAGACAGAAAAGCTGGAACTTATGATTAAATAAAAAATCTCTGCTCTTATTTCTCTCTCTCATAGTTGTGGAGAAAAGCTTGAAAACATAACCTGAGTGCACCTTAAAGGCTCAAAAACCAGAAGACAAATACCCACCGCCCCCAATATATATACTTTAAAAAAAATAAAAAATCATGATATTTAAGCCAATCTTACGATTTTTGAACTCTTAGGGCTGGCAATACTGGATGTGTGAGTGTATATATGTGATATTGTGTGTGTGTGTGTGTATATCTGATGTGGTGTATATGTACGGGCGTATACATGTGGCGTATACATATGATGTATGGGAGTATATATCTGGTGCAAGGTGTATATGTGTGTATATATATATGTGAGGTGTGGATATATATATATAAGTGATGAGGTGTATATGTGTGTATATATATATGTGAGGTGTGGATATATATATATAAGATGCATGTGTTGGTGTGGTGAATATACCGTAGGTCAGGGGTCGGCAACCTCTGGCACGCGGCTCGCCAGGGTGCTTACCCTGGCGAGCCGCGTGCCAGAGGTTGCCGACCCCTGCCGTAGGTGATGTGCATATGTGGGTATACATAGGTGATATGGTGTGTGCTGATGTGGGTATATATATGTGATATATGGTGTAGATAGGTGCTGTGGTGGGTGTGTTGTATAGATGTGATGTGGGTGTGTTGGTCTATAGATGTGATGTGGGGTGTAGATATATTCAGGTGGGAGTATAGATCTGGGCTGTATAGATGTGATGTGGGTGTGTTGGTGTATAGATGTGACATGAGGTGTAGATATGTTCCGGTGGGGGTATAGATGTGGGCTGTGTGTGTGATGTGGGGTGTATAGCTGTGATGTGGGGTGTAAATATGTTTGGGTGAGGGCATAGATGTGGGGTGCGTGTGTGATTTGGGGTGTAGATAGGGTGACCAGATGTCCCGATTTTATAGGGACAGTCCCGATTTTTGGGTCTTTTTCTTATATAGGCTCTTATTACTCCCCACCCCCTGTCCTGATTTTTCACACTTGCTGTCTGGTCACCCTAGGTGTAGATATGTTTGGGTGAGGGTATAGATGTGGGGTGCGTGTGTGATTTGGGGTGTAGATATGTTTGGGTGGGGGTACAGCTGTGGGCTGTGTAAGATGTGGGGTGTAGATAAGTTCGGGTGTAGATGTGGGGTGTATAGCTGTGATGTGGGTGTGTTGTTAGCTGTAAGTAGGGCCTGTCTCTCCCTGTGCAGTGAGGGCAGAGACTGTGTCCCGGCGGGGGCGTGGCTCGGGGAGACCCAACTTTCCGTTTGTCGCGGGCCGTTAGGGGGCGCTGCCGGGCCGCGTCTGAGGCCTCGGGCCGGCCGGGATTTTATAGTCAAGCGGCGGGTGCGGGCGGCGCAGGCGGAGGATGTGGTGCGGCGCCGGTGGGGAGAGGCGGCAGCAGCAGCCCCAGCCCCAGCCCCAGCCCGGGTGCGGAGGGCTGAGCCCAGGTGAGCGGAGCGGGGCCGCCACGGTCTGGGTCGCGGCGCAGGGAGCCGGGGAGGCGGCGGCGGCACTGGCTTGTGCCCGCCCCCTCGCCCGGCCCTGCTCCGCCTTGGGAACCGTTGGCTCGGGGCGGCTCCGGGGTGCCAGGCGCGGAGCCCGGCGGGAGGCGGCAGGCGAGTCCAGTCCAGTCCCGGCCTTCGCACCCGGTACCGGTCAGTGGGGAGCCGGCAGCGGGGGCTGTGTTAGTCGTTATGGGTGCTGCGCTGGCACCCAGGAGTCCCCGGCCGGGCCAGGACCGCGCTGTGCTCGGCGCTGTACAAGCGGGGAACACAGAGCGGCGCCCGGCCCAGCGAGCAAACGGGAGGGGCTGTGACCAGATAAGCCTCAAACCTGTGGGTATCCGGTCAGCGTGACCACCGCGCTGGTTAGCTAGTGCTTGGGAAGGTCTGGCTGGTCTGGGTAGGGTGACCAGAGGTCCTATTTTGGCCGGGTTTGCCACTTTTTTTAAGCTCGGTCCCGGAGTTCAAGCCTTTTTGATGGGCAAAGCTGGGCATTTGTTCCCTTTGCTCTTGCCCTGGCGGGGGAGGGTTCAGAGGAATGTTTGAGCAACAGCAAATGGGACAAACGTCTAGTTTTGCCAAAAAAGTCGTGAAGTCTGTAACATCGGCTCAGGAGAATGGCCATGCCAGGCGATCAGGGCTGACTCGAGCCACCTGACGTCATTGCTTACCTGGCCTCTTGTTTTCAATTTAGGGAAATATGGATACCTTAGTTCTGGGTCCTCCTGCCAGGGCTCCCCACTTCAGACCTTGAGGCTTCCAGTGGGAGCTGCTTTGGACTGGCTTTGGTGGGCTCCTCTTGCTCCAATATTCTTTTCATCTTGAACAGAAGATAACTTCCAGTTGTCTTGCCATAAACACCCCAAAAATCTCAAGTAAAAGAAAAGATTGGGTATTTATCTCAGGTGTGTGTCCCTTGCTCATGGTAGGTGACTTAGATTTCAAGGCAAATTGTCCTCTACTTAAATATGAACTACAGTATCAAAATAATATTTAAAATAAACTATATTCCTTATGCTTTTCTTTATACAGTCCCGAGAGTCCTTGTAATGGCACTTCTGCTTTTCCTGCTAACTTGTCTACTATTCTGTTGCTTTTCTAAAACAAATCTATCTGTGAATTTTTTATTCTCCTGCTGAGTGTCCTGAAATAAATAATATCTCGTCTTTACCATGTGTGAATCTCAAAATGTCATGAACATTAAAAAATGTAAGCCTCATAACGTTCTTGTGGGCTATCATCCCCATTTTGTGGATGGGTCTGTAGTCTGTTTAACTGTGTTCTCTGTAACCAGTTGGTCAGTTTCTCTTTAGTTTGTAGGAAGGCCATCTGGGGAGAGAGAGCAATATTTTTTAAAAGTAGGAAAAGATGTGATTGTAAAACAACGACAGATTGACAGACTTAGGAATGGGGATAATGTATGCAGTGTAGTTATAGCTGTGTTGATCCCAGGATATTAGAGAGACAAGGTGGATGAGGTAATACCTTTTATTGGACCATCTTCTGTTGGTTAGAGAGACAGGCTTTCGAATCACACAGAGCTCTTCTTCAGGTCTTCGCACCAAAAGCTTCTCTTTCTCACCAACAGAAGGGGTAGGGGTAATGTCAAAAATTACTTTTGAATAATTAATATGTTGATGTCCCTTTAAACATGAAGTAGCTTTTTTTTCTTTTCCTCTTGCTGACCCAGTTCAGCTGTGGTACCTTCCCCTGATGTTATAGATCAGATAAAAACATCAGTGGTCAGCCCTGGGGCTGTTGGTGACCCTGGCCATAATCTACAATTTACAGCTGTGTTGTTTGTCCCCTGGAGCCAGTTTGGTCTCCTGCTTCTGTGATACACTCCCACAGGTGTACTAAGTATGTTGAGGGTCCCTTTGTCTCCTATGGGAATGCAGTGGTCAAAGGTGGAATTTTAGTAAGACACCACTGTATTTATTTTATTGCTTTTGTTCACCCAGAAGGCCTTACAGTTTTGAAATATTGTTACAAAATGTACAACACAATTTACTGTGTGCATGGAAAAGTTTCCAGCACTGTTGGAAAAAATATTCTGATTTTCAAACTGTGCAATTAGAGACCTACAGTTTCAGCACACTGATGCCAGTAGTTAATCCACAAATAAGACAAGCATAGTAAATGTAAAGACACTTTTAAAAAAACATGCTACCATCAACATGCTATACTGCTGGTTTAAGCCTTGTCTAAACTAAAAAGTTGTACTGCTTTAACCATACCGATATGTGGTTAAAGCAGTACAAGTCCTTCTAACATGGCTGAAGTTATGGCTGAAGGCACTTTATATTGGTATTGCTTTTCCTCCATGTGAAGAGGAAAAACTATAATTGTATAAATCACCATTATACTAGTATAACTACAACCATACTAGGGCTTTTACTGTTATAACAATTTTGGTTAAAAATAAATAAATCACACCACTAACTGAAATAGTTATACTGGTAAAACTTCTAAGTATAGAGCAGGAGTTCCACTAACATTAAGAATGTTGGGAACCCTAATGTAGTTTGACCACTGGCATTTTAAGCACCATCTCATAACACTGCTGTGTTGATTGCCAGCAGGCGGCCACCCATCCATGCTAGAGCTCCCACTATTATTAACACTGGTTGAGCTGAACTAGTGTAAGCAATGGTGGGAAATTTTTGAAAAACTTCCCTACTGTAGGCTGTACCTAAGTGAAACATTGGTAATGGTTGAGTGGACATTCCAGCTACTGTTTTGCTTTTCTAGAGATATACTTGTGTTTTATATTAAAGTTCCACTAGTCTAAGAAAACCCCCAGACAGACTTTTCATTATCTTTGCCAATATTACAGTAGAGCAGGGGTCTCAAACACACGGGTCGCATGCGGCCCGCGAGCTCCTCCCGGNGGAGCCCGCCCCTCGCACTCCTCCTGCACCCCGACCCCCTGCGCTGAGCCCCAGCCACACCCCACATCCCGACACCCTGCCCTGAGCCCCCGCCACACCCCACATCCCGACACCCTGCCCTGAGCCCCCTGCTGCACCCTGCACGCCAACCCCTTACCCTGAGCCCCCTGCTGTACCCCGACACCCTGCGCTGAGTCCCCTGCCGCACCCCGACCCCCTGCTCTGAGCCCCCACCGCACCCCACACCCCTCCTATGCCCCCTGGGGACAGGGAGGGGGCAGAGTTGGGGTGGGGATTTTGGGGAAGGGGTTGGAATGGGGGCAGGGAAGGGGTGGGAAGAGGCGGGGCAGGGGCGGGGCCTCATGGAAGGGGTGGAGTGGGGGCGGGGCCGAGGGCGGCGGGGGTGGGGGGTGTCAGTAAATGCGGCCCTCGGCCCAATGTACTAGTCCTCATGTGGCCCTCGAGGTCATTTGAGTTTGAGACCCCTGCAGTAGAGCCTTACTACTTCACACTTACCAGTCCATACCAGTTTTTGTGTGCAAATTAGATTACAGTCTCTCTCTACTTTTGGACGAAGATTTAAGAGTGTTGTAATGAGGTATCTTATTACAAAGGTTGTATTACTTTTACAAAATGTACTGCAGAACATATACCATGAACTATTGTCAGTAATTAAAACTAAATTACACTTGTCAAATAAATGAACAAAATACATTGTGATGCATTATCTCTGCTTTTTTCCCCATCGTGTTTTTTCAATTACTTATTTGCAATGAGCCTTTCAGTAATTAGTGCAAATTAGTGAGGTTCTACTGTATTAAACTTTTCCTGGTTGGTTAAAGGGATTCAACATTTAATTATATAGTAGTGTCAGGGCCTTGTTCTCTTCACTAAAGTTTAGGCTGTGGTAGATTTCAGATGTTATAGAGGCACTGATAGTGGCTCCATAATTAAGGTTGTCTTAGGCTTTTCATGTTGACAGAACTTGTAGGCCCCTGTGGAGCTGAAATGGTGGATTGTTTTAAAAGAAACCATAGTAAAAAGTACTCTTGAAGGGGTCTTGGTCACTGGCAGGTGTGCCTGAGAGGAGAGAAGTTTTTTTTAAAAAGTAGACATTTCAGAAATTTTGTATGGAGTCTCAAATTTCATATGTTTTGCACAAATAGTGTCTGGAAACTTCAAAATTCACTCAGGCATTAGCATCACCCTCTTTTGAACTACAAACCCCATTTTCTTCCACATAATATTTTAGCTGTTCTCCATAGGAAAATAACGTAACACACACTTCACCAGTTCATGCATGTCCCTACATCTATGGGATGTGAATGGTTCTGAGGTCAGTGAAGGTTTACATTGCAATGTTTGTGAGGAATGTGTGTTATACATAATGAGGTTGTTTTAAGCTTATTTATAGAGCAGTGGGGTTGTGTTGGATTTAAGATATCTTAGAGAAGGATAGTTTAGCTGGACATTTTCTTGCTCCTAAGGGTTTTATGGGGCTCTATATGGGCACATGTGCCTACCTGCATCAATTCAGCTCCAGTATTGTGGTCTGTGCGTGCCAAGGTCCAAATAATCTGAGTACCTTCTTATAAATTCTACATTTAATGGGTAAAAATATTTTAATAAAACAATCTTTCCTTAGCGGTGTTACTTATAATGCCTGGGATTATTAACAATAATAAAAAAGAAAAAAAATCTAGTTTTACATTTCACCATACTTTTCACCACTTACACTATCTATTTTATTTTATGTTGTTGTTATTTATTTTGTTTATTTAGTAAGTTTTAAGAAGTTTACAAATCTTTTCCATGGAAATATCAGAAGCAAAACGATCATTACAAGAGTTATATTTTGTTTAAAGAGATCTTATACAGGAATACAGTCATCAGACCTTTCTGTTTAACAGGCTGTTACCATATTACGGAGTGAGCATCATTACAATACCTCATTTCTAGTGATTTTATTAAGTTGAGGGAAGTCTCTATATACACATATACTCTATATAGACCAGGTATGTCTGTCAAATGTTAATATTCAAATTCTAAGTATTTATCTGTCCTCTGTCTATTTTACTGGGTAAATTACTCATGTGTTAATTTTTAGCATAACCACAACCTCACATGTTTTTTTGAACCATTCCTCAATAGCTGGGCTATTTTTCTTTTTCCAGTGAGAGGCTACCAATAGCCAAGCAGTTACTAGCAGATGAGAGATTAATTCTTCATCTCCTTTTGTATGACCATTTCTACTAGGAAGCCTCAGTAGGATTACCAAAGGATGATTTGGTAATAAATATCCAATAATTTGTGGTATTTGGTTACGGACTACATCCCAATACTGTAATGACGGGACATGTCCACCATATATGCATAAAATCCCTTTTTTTAACCCAGTTTTTCCAACATTTATCCCCGTTCAGTCTATATATATTTTTTAACCTGACTGGTATGAGGTACCATTGAAACAGTATCTGAAAGAAATTTTCTTTTATTGTGCTACAGACTGAGGTTGCGGGTCCTCTTTTCTAGATCAAACCCTATTCCTCTGTCTGCAGTAATTTGTCTATCCACATCCTTTCCCCAGTGTTGGACGCTTTTTTATTAGGAAAGCTGTCTGCAAAGATTGATATAAATGTTTTAGGTTCACAGTGTTTGGGCAGTGAAAATAAACTACTCACATGCACTTCCTGGCTTGCATGTATGAGCACAGTGCTGCATCATCTGGACTGCAAAGGCTTTCAAAGGAATATACCGTCTTTGATTTTTTTTTCTCTCTCTTTAAAATGTATAACGTGTTTTATTCGCTTTTGTTCTTTTTTTTTTAAACAAAGACTAGATTCTGATTCTAAACTACTGTACCTGATGTTGTTTTGAGGCAAAGACTATTTACACTAGTGGACAGTGAATACATAAAAGATAAGACAGAAAACACAGCAAATAATATTTAGTACTTCTGAACACACTAAACAGATGGTTAATTCTAACTGTGTTCAAGAGTTAGGCACTCACTGTTTTTGTTTTGTTCACCATAACTTGGGCTTCCAACATTTACGGAGCCATCCAACCTTTCAAATAAGATTTGCTTCAGAATATACAACCCCACTGGTACCCCTCAGGAGCTATGATTCCTTCACTTCAGCATTCTGACATTTTTGAGCTTTCTCTTTGCCTATCCTTTGGAGAGAGAGAATAATCTTCAGCCCTCTCTAGTTTAAAATCAAATACATATTAACTCCCCCTGTTGAAACTGGGTTTCTTACCTATTTTGGAATATCAGACCCAAAGGTAAAGAGAAAGCAGCCTGTGGAGTTGCCATAGTGATTTCTGAATTTACCCCTTAGCACGTTGTGTATTTTTACAGAGACTAGCCCTTTCTTACTGTGCCATTTAGATTAGGATTGGAGACCATGGTATGTTGTAATAACTTCATTGTTCTGGAGGAAAGGCTGCTGCAAAACCCATTATAAACCTAATTTATAATGGGCCTCATTTATAATGTGGCCCATTATAAATGAGTGGATTTACACTAGGGAAGAGTTTGGTCCACTGGGGACTGAGCAAAGCATACTGTGGCATCCTTAATTTGAAATATATTTGGTTGTTAATTTGATGTAATTTTCAGAAAATGTAACACCCGCCCTCCCCGCAACACCTTTTCTCAGTGTTATCTTATGGATACAGTTTCATTTATCAAATAAAATTCTTATCTGGAAAAAAGCTTTAAGACAAATGTCTTTTGATTTAAACTATTAAAAACAAATGGTGATCCTGTGGGAGCAAGTGTCAGATATTTATAAGTTTCTTGTTAGTTTACTTTATGAGAACTATATTAGCATAGCTACTGACATTAAGATACTTCCAATATATTGGTGATGGAAATTAAAATAATTTAATGCCCAATTTAAAGTCTGTAGACACATAGCAATTCTATAATGTGCAAATCTGAAATACAATTGCTGTGTTCGGTGTGATTCCTAGAGGAATATAGTACTTGGTTTGCACCTAGCCCTCTACAGAAGATCTGCATGCTGCAGATCAGAATTCTGCATTATACCTCTTAGCTATTCCTTCATTTTAGACCCACATTTACCTCCATCCCACACACCCTCTATTATCTCACTTTTAAAATAGTATATTACTAGTTGGGAGCCTGTCTCACAATGAACATAATTGGTGCTACTCTCCAGCCTCCCCTCTTATCCCCCCTCCCTTTTCCTTCCTCTGTTGCTGCCTTACAGACTGGCCATTGTTGGGTTGTATGATCATGACATCAGAGTAAATAATCTAGTCATTCCTTTGCTCCTCTTGCTTTCTCTGTTTGTTTGCATACTGCAGCCCTGGTGGGTAAAAATCTTTAAACTTTTATATCTTTAAAAAAAACCAACACAATTCAAACAGCTGTTTGTGACTTGTCAGGGATGGGGGGAGGGAAATGTGTATGACTAATAATAGCTTATATATAGCACTTTCCATCTACCAAGAGCTTTACCTACATTTGTTGATTATACTGAATAGCACCTCAGTAGGACAAATTGGAACTGTAATAGTAATTTGCTGAACCATATATACATAGATTTAGGTGATACAACTAATAATAATAAGGTTCTATGAGAAATGCAGCATCATGAAAATGAGTATATAACAAATGTTATGTCATTGTAAGTTGTTTTTTTTCTTGTCTTTTCTTTATAGTGATAAGTGGATTGTTTATGTTGAGGATTTAGATGGGGAGAATGAGTAGGCTATGGTTGAAGGGATTTTTCTTGTTGGAATGAGAGGTCAGCAGGGTGGGAAGTAATTAATAACAGAATCCTTTGGTGGGTGGCCTGTGGGAAAGACTTGGAGCAGGGAGGCTGCTTGTAGATGACGGTAGGATTAGAAGTTTAGAAATATGGGGAGCTGCTGGTTTGAGAAGCTAGGAGGTGTCATAATGCTGAGTGCAATCTTCTCTCTATTTGAGGATGAGAGTGTTAAAACAGAGAGGTTGGATGAAAGAGTTTGTATGTATGGGTGTGAGAGGCTCTTGAATTCTTTTCTCTGCTACTTCCAGGATAGTGGGGCTGGCAGGGTAGGGTTGCTGAGACCAGGGAAGTAGGTGATTGTTGCTGTCTGTCTCTATCTAGCCAAGGTGACGGTATGGTTATAGTGGGGAGGAAAGGTGCAATGGTTGTTGTAACAAGGGGGATTTTTGTTTTGGAGAGGGCTGGCATTGTAGAATGTTGACGAGGCCCTTAAGTGTGAGAGATGGTTGACGTGAAGTAGTAGTGAGTGGGTGGTGAATTAGGAAGGTTTTGGGGTTTAATAATTACTTTTGCGGCTAGCCCTGGAGTTCACTATTCAGGTACCCACCTGTGACGCTTGCATCCCTTTTTGATGGGTACTGTCAACTGGCCAAGAGGGTGGAACAGTGCTGCCATGTGTTGGAAATACGGATTTCTGGGACTAGGGAGGAAGGGGTATGATTGTGGTGGGCTTTGGTTCCTCAGTCCTTTGGTAATTGGCAGAGGTAGACATGGTAGTAATAGATTTGTAAGGAGATAGCGTAAACCAGGAACAAGATGTTTAATCTGTGTTCCTTTGGTTTTGCTTATTCCTCTGGAGATTGAGTTGTCAGGAAGCTAAGATCCTAACCTTTGGTTCATGGTAATTAACCTTCAGTCGTTGGGGAAAGAAACCATCAATGATCTATGATCAAATAAAAACAGAGGTTTCTAACTTTGCATGTATTACCACAACCTGGTTGGATGATGTTGCTGGGACGGTTTTGTCTTGTGATCACTTTGGTTGATGATCTCCTCTTGGTGATGGATAAAGATCAAGTGTGCTTCCTGTAATGAGTGGTTGGAAAAGAGTTTTAATTTGCAGGTGGTTGGTCAGCAGGATTCTTGTTTAAATGATTATTTTAATGTTGTTGGGGTTTTGTTTTGTATTAATTATGTGTTAGAGTGCATAGTCTTTTACACTCTATGGGATATGTCAAGTCATCTCATTTTAGCATTATTATGGGAATGAATGATTTTGATCTTAGCTCACTGCATTTTACATAAAAGTATGTAATTTAATTATATATAAAATGGTCACTTATGTTTTAAAACCACAGTAAAAAGTGAGGGAAGTTTACAATTTTTTAAAAGAGGATTAAAAAAAGAAAAGAGGCAAAGGGAGTTAAGTAGGGAATAAAACAAACCAGAACTGCCTAAAGCTACCAAAAATGTGTGGCTGTGTGCTTTAAACCCACTGTAAAGCAACAGGAAAAAACTGTGCACAATTTAAAAATGACCCACCTCCCCTTAAAAAAATAAATCAGCCCCCCCCGAAGTAAAAACAGTAAAGAGAAAAGGAGAAGTTTATGAACAATAATTATGCCATTTGACATAACTGTCAATAATTGTGCATGTGTGTATCTTTCTGTCTCTACATACACTAGTGGTCAAGTTATGGTTGCTTCAGCATGAGTATACGAAAGTAGGAGAGGATTCAGGTATTCTTTCTTCTCAGCGCACTTGGCACAATCATAATCAGGCTTCAGTGATCAAGGGAATGCAGAGTCACAGAAGGGGCATTTTTCGGTAGCATGAAGGTGGGGCCCGTCTCTCCTGTCCTGTTCCCTTTTGCCAAGATATCAGTGCTAGAGGAAGCCCTTATTACACTTGTTGAACAGGTGTGATGTAAGATGCTTTTTCTTGTGGTCCTGTGGTACCCAGTGAAGCCATTATGCTTTTGAAAGACATAGTGCCTCCAGTTGGTGGTGGTCTAGCAAGTTACCCCCTTTTCTGTCCCCCTGCATGGCTCAGCCTAGAAAGAGATATAATTGAACCCTATATGTTCAAATGATTTTTAATAATAAACTGAATAATTTGGCATAAATATGTCTTGAGAGAAATAAATTTTACAGCAAATTAAAAGCTGATTGATAAACAAGAACTTTTTAGTAACTAATCATAGTAGATCAAAGTGACATTTAAGTGTCTGATGTCCACCAGCAAGAGCAAGAAAATCAGTTAACTCTAAAGGTCCACAGCCTAGGCACAATGGAGGCCCCTCTTCAGTGTGCACTGTTGTGCATATCCATCCATCCATCCTAAGGCACCTATTGCCATGATATAAGCCCATGATATCTCAGTGCATAAATACTGGATGTTTAATAGTCATCTGAGAACTTGCTTTTTGGGCTTGTTTCAAATACTGAACACTTAATTGGTGTGTGTTTGAAAAATTATTTACTTTGGTTTGTTACCACATCTTGTATGACTAGTTTTACTAACCTTCTAACATTGTCCCTTTCTTATTAAAAGAATATGGCATCAATGTACTGGCCTTTCACTATTTTTTGCATCTGATTTGATACATTATTATAGTTTGACATGGAAAAGATCTAATTAGATCATAGTCTAGCTGAATGTAATTTTTCATACAGGATGTATTGGATCTTTTGTAGTGTGTATTCTAAAGAAGTACAGTTAACTAATGGAAAACTACAGTTCCTGGAACTTAGGATTTCTAGGTCAGGTATATTTTAGGAATTTTTTTTTGTCCTCATAAAAATGAATTCTTACTATGTTAATATGTAGCAGATATTTCCACTGATGCAAACAGGAGAATATCATGTGTAACTTATAATATCTTTAAAAGTTCTAGTATGCCACAGTGTGGCCTTTTGATTTCTTTTCTTACATAAAATAGCATCTGTGTATGCTGAAATTCAGTATTTCTGTCAGTATATCCGCATACCCAAAGAGGGCATTCTAACCTTAAAAATTTTCTCAGTTCTACAGGAGTTCATCTCAGTCTTTTTCTCTCACATGCATCTTTGCTTTTGACTCTGACTTTCAGGTATCTGAGTCCAGGGAAGAAAATGCCCAAATTTCATGTCTACTAAACATAACTATTACAAAGTTTTTCTTCTGCAAAAACTGAAGCATCAAGGTATATCATAACTTTCATGTTCTTAGCACATGAAGAAGTTGGTAGAGCTTTTAAACATCTTTCTGTAAGACTGCTTATGTGAGCAGTTCCCACTGAGTGAAAAATTCTTTAAATTGTGGAGCCTTTGCAAACCATTTCAAAACTCCTTTGGGTGTTTCTTTTTCAGTTGTGTTCATAGTCTGAGTAACAGTCAAAAGGCTTTCAGTTTCAGGATAATGGCCATGCTGTTCTACTGAAATTAAAGAAGCCAGTCAATAGACCGCTTTATTTTATCAATAGAAGAACCCACAAGAAATCTCTGAGTCAGATATTTTATTAAATCTCATTTGCCCTATCAGATCTGAGAATAAGTACAGAATTTCAGGCATCTTTAGGTTGTGTTCACAGTACAAAAACTTATAACCTGGTTTGGTCTTGTTTGTGTGGACAGGATTGAATCATGATATAGCCACATTAAAGAATCAAGTATAAGTATGGGAGCCCCGAAGTAGAGACTAGCCTGTCACTTCTGGAGTCAGTATATCACATTTTGTTTAGATTACCATTGAAAATTTGTCTTAAACTAAATCCTCAATGAATTGTTTTTTCACAACATGAAATCCCACACAATTTGGTGTGACCAGCAGTCTTGGCTTATGGGAGACCCATGACTTGAATAATAAAGAAGTTACTACTATTTGTACCTCCAAGTATTTTTGAGAGTGCCTTGGGATTCCAAAGAAGCGTGCCTAAAGCCAACACGAGCAACTCTGGTAGAACACTAATACTTTTCTAGGCTTCTGTATTAGGCATAGTGCCAGCATTCATCCATTTGTTAGCCAGCTGTTGCATCCAGACCCTGGTTTTCCCCCCAGTGCTTTGCAAATTATCATTCCTAGTTTTAAAGTTAATGTGTCAAATTCAGACTGGTGTAAGCAGCAAATCAGTAGTGTTGCACTCACTTGCATCAGTTCTGAATTTGTTCCAGACCATTTAGAGCTTACCTTAGGGGAGAGTACAGAAGTGACATCCCCTGGCTCAGCACTTCAAAAGTCGTTGCAGATCTTTTGCAGCCAGGATTGGGAGGGTATCTGTTGTCAGCATGCTCCTATGTCTGGATGACCCTTCCCATTTCCTTGATGGGTGTCTATGAAATTTGCTGTGAACTTCCTGCTCCAAAATGTCAGAACATCTCATATTTTTTAGCTAGCACAGCAGATTTATTTTATATGATTTGGAGCAACAAGAACAGGGTCACAGACAAGTAGGAGGTAGCAGTTAATATTGGGAGTGCCTCTAAGAAAAGAATGGGATAGATGCTTGTTTGCTACTTCACAAAAGGCCCTGCAAATCCTAGGGACAGCTGTCAACACATTTATTTGTCTTGGCTTTTGAGTTAAAAAACCCCCAACATATAAAATACAATATCTGTATTTACAAACCTCTGAACTTGAAATAATGTAAACACCAGAACAATGTGAATGTTGTCATCCACTAAACTCTCTTTTGATATACACATTGGCAAGACTCTCTTCAGATATACTTTTTTACCCCTATGTGGGCTAGTCAGTTCTATATCCATTAAAATTAATCCAAAATGTACCAAGATATGATGCATCTCATTTACTTATGTTTTGCATGATAATCACACTTACATATATAAAAGGCCAGTCTGATTCATGTTTTCTCCACATTACTTTCTAAATCTAAAGATTTCACTAAAAACTTTGTTTCATTACATATGCTTCATTGGTGCCAAGGACTTTGTGTGATACAATAAACTATCTCATAGAAAGATAAAGAGAAAGTACAGTATTAATCTCTTCAAGGATATGTTTAAATATTAGGATAATAAGCAGATGCAGAGGAGATTCTGAGTGAAAGATGGCAAATTCTATACTCTTTTCATTAAAGTAGCTATGGGAATACTTAGATGACACACACATAGGATGTGACAGTCATCAGTTAACAAACCTCTGGCAAAATTCTTTACTTTTGTTTAAGCTCCAAAGGTATAGTATCTGTTAATAAATGGCAACCTGTATTTTTGGTTAATATATGTAAAGGCAGAGAGATTGCCAAAGTAAATTGGGGAAGATAATTGTCCTAAGGTCTTTGATTTCTAAGATTTGAATGGTAATGATTTAGTGGGTTTCAAAATAGAAGGTCTTATAAACTGTCACTAGTGTAATGCTCTCAAAAGGAATGAATGGAGCCAGTGTGCTTTTAGAGATGAATGTGGATAGTGAAAGGGCCCAATGAAGAGATTCAGTCCCATTTATTTTGGGGGAAGTGAGTAATTGGTTCCTGAGAACTAGTCAGGACCTAGGAGGACCAGCTGGGTCACAGAGTATGGAGGTAAATGACCAAGGAATTGGAGAACCGCAATGGAAGTTGGTGGAAAAGGGCTGGGTATGACTACAGCATCCTAAGATGACTGAAAGATGTTGGAGCTGACACACCAGGATGAGCTTGAGGGAGTGAAACTGACCCAGAACTAGAGTGTGGGAGAACCAAAGAAAGGTTCTGTATGTATCAGTGAGGATCTTACTGTAGCTGCACATATGCTCCATATGCGAGATTGGATATTTTTTGAGTAGCAGTATTCATCAGTGCTGTGCATGTGCCTGGGCCACCTCATGCTCCTATACAAGGGCATAAAGGGCAGGATGGCCACAACCCTCCTTCAGTTTCCTATTCCTTCCCACAACCCAGCATGTATCTGACACACTAATCTCTCCAGAGACCCTAAACTGGTTTTCTATCAACCTCCATGTGACAACATCTTATCTTCATACTTTTTCTTGCAAGGGATATTGTCACATGACTGGGGTGTGGACAGTGATGTCTAGTGGTCAGAGTGGGAGTCAGGCATAAGGGCCAAAGCGGTAGTCATGCCTAGTGGTGAGAACTGGGAGTCGGAGCGGTTAGAATAGGAGTTGATAGAAATCAGAGGTAGGACTGGCGCCAGAGTCAGAAGTCAGGGGCCAGAGCCAAGGGTCACAGCTGGAGCCAGGAGTCATAGTGAAGGGTCAGAACTGGAGTCAGAGGCCACATGGACTTCTCAAGTAGATGTGGCTAGAGCTGAGAATCCCAGGACTTATAGGTCCTGATGGAAAAACACTTGCACACAGGCATTGGCTGTATCCATTCTTGATGGGGATCAGTCTGTCACTGGACAGGCAGGATCTCAACCCTGAGGGGCTGGAGTCTGCTGTGAGGAGTGGCAGTCAGTACAAAGCACCTCACCTCGCTGTACAGGGGAGTATGCAGGGGCCTGCAGCAGTGCCAGTCTCTGGACAATCTAATGAGTGCAGTTGGCCTGCAGTAGCCTGCCTGATTGGTTTGAAGGGTCAGCAGACTGCCTTTTAAACCAGTAGCAGTTCAAAGCATTTAGAATCATAGAATCTCAGGGTTGGAAGGGACCTCAGGAGGTCATCTAGTCCAACCCCCTGCTCAAAGCAAGACCAATCCCCAGACAGATTTTTACCCCAGTTCCCTTAAATGGCCCCCTCAAGGATTGAACTCACAACCCTGGGTTTAGCAGGCCAATGCTCAAACCACTGAGCTATCCATGGCTGTAATAGCTCCTGCACCTGCTTGTTCCCAGTTTCACTCCCGACTTGTTCCAGCCATGTCCCTGCCTTGCCTCACTCCAGGTAACCCAGGTCTGACCATCAGCTCTGATTCCTGACCTCTGACTCCAGCTCTGACCCTTGGCTCTGGCACCTGGCCTCTGACCCTGACGCCAGGCTCAGATTCTTGGTTATTGACTCCTGTTCTAACCAGTAGGCCTAACTCCTGCTCTGAGTATTAGGCCTGACTCCTCCAACCACTAGGCACAACCGTCCTTGTCCCAGTCATGTGTCCCCTTCCTCTTCCTCCCACATTTCTGTGAGTTCTTTTTCTTTGGTACCTTATTTTTCCTCTTTATTATCCCTCTCCTTTTTTTCCATCTGTCTAATAGGTGTCTGGCTTAGCAGCCAACACTACTGTAAGCCTGTGACCAGGGAGTTAACTAAAAGCAATGCCCTAAACAGCCCTATGCTGGTACAAGTTTGCCAGGTCTCGGTGTAGCTGATCAGACCATGTGCTATGTCTGTGTTTTTCAGCAGTGAGGCTGCTAGTGAAAGTCAACATCGGAGACAGAAGCCGCATTTTCTCTCTCTGCCATTCTCTCTCTCCCCTTTTGTATGTGTTTGTCTTGTTTTGTCATTTTAGGAAATGGGATTGGACTTTAACAACAACCACAGCAGCTCCAGCCCATCTCAACTAACTTCTTCTCTTTTCCTCAAAAGGACAGCTATTAGCATCTTTAATATTATCTGAACGACTGTCAAACGGGGCGGGGGGTTTTCCTTCTGAAATACCTCTCCAGCTAAAGGGAAAGGGAACAAAGGATATTGAAATTAAAGCCTTGCTTAATATTTTACATTTCAAATGTTTTAACTGTTTTTCCTTCTGTTCTGTATCTTTAATAATAGGTTAAAAGGATTTTTAATGGTGTGTTTGCCAAGCAGGCTGAGATATTGTTACACCAAACCTCAAACCTTATTTAAAACTGTTCAGTGTTGGACAGTGACTGGGTCATGTTAACATCTTTGACTCTTTGGGCCCATTTAATCCATCTAAATTAATACAGCAGTCCCCAACAAACAAGACCTGGGCACCTTCTGTCTTGGCATTGATAGCCCTTGTGCTGGTGAGCCTGGTTCCCTTACAGACTGCCCTGACACCACAGGCAAAGTCCTTTCCCCAGCATTTTCAACCAGGTTGGCTGAGATTCCACTTTTCATAAGATCAAGCCCCCTGGCAGCTTGTCTTCACAGATGGAAGGATGCCATGGTGTGTCTTGTAGTCTTTAAATCATGATTTGGGGACTTCAACAGCTAATTCAGGGAGAGAATTAATCCAGGAGTGGGTGGGTCAGCTTTTGTGGCCTGCATCATGCGGGAGGTCAGACTAGATGATCATAATGGTCCCTTCTGACCTTAAAGTCTATGAGTCTGAGTCTTTGTGCCCCCAAATATACCAGAACAGACCTTTGATATCATGAGAAAATAGGGTTTCCCCTCCCCACGGTTTACCTCTTTCTATTAATTACCTTCTGAAGTTTCTGCCAGCTCTTCATTAGCATTTGACTTAGTATGCTGTTTGACTTCTATTGCGTGACTCACAATACACAATGGTACATCAAGGAGATAAGTGTCTCCCACCCCCTGTCTGGAGAAGTTTGTCTCAAGACACTCTACCTTTGAGTGACCTGCTTTTAACTGGAGACCTAGAGAATATAATTTTTAGTATGTATACATAATTCCTCAATATTTTCTGTATATACATCTCGTAATGACCAGCATGACAGGCTTTCAGTAGAGACCTTACATGATCCCGGGGGTGAACTCATGGGCCCTCTGCCAGTTGACATCTAGAAGTCCTTGGGTCACACTATGACAGTATGGATGTATGTGGTGCTGCTAGGCCATATGTCAGTGTGGCCGCTTGTCAGATTTGACCCGTGTCAGATTTGACCCGTGTCTGCTCCAACTCTGGATCAGGTTGGTTTATTCTCTCAATAAAACACCAGATGTATGTGATGGTTCCACCTCATGTTGTTGCAGCACTGAGCTGGTGGCAGGACCTCAGAAGTGTGTGTAGAGGGGTGCCCTCCCTGTCCCTGACAAAGACCTTAATCATGGTACAGGTTGGAGATCCCATCTGGACCACCTACAAATTCAAGGGCCTGGTCCCCAGGGGACGGGGGCTCCACATCAATGTCTTGGAGCTCAGAGCCATCAGGCTAGCCTCCATGGCCTTCCTACCTATTATTCAAAGCTCCACAGTGCAGATCCTGATGGAGAACACCTCCGCGATACTCTACATGAACAGTCAAGAATGCTCATGCTCATCTCCCCTCTGCCTGGAAGCCATCAAACTCTGAACATGGTGCCACCAACACAGGATAATCCTGACGGCTCTTCACCTCCTGGGTGTCAACAACCTGGTGGACTTCCTGAGTGGGCGGACAGTCACCACTCATGAGTGGGCTCTGCTGAAGTGTATCTGGAGCCAGTGATGACCTCATTGATAGACCTGTTCATTACTGATGTTGTTGACAAATGCTAGAACTTTGTTCCAGAGGGGGCATGAGTCCAGGATCATTACTAGATGCCTTCCTTTTGCAGTGGTCCCAATGTCTCTTATTCGTCTTTCCTCCGACCCTTCCCTGCAACACCCTTGATACACAGGGTGATTTTTCAATATCAAAAGGGACAAAGCTACAGTCATTCTCATCACCCCGTACTGCACCAGGCCGTTTTGACTGACAGACCTACTATAAATGTCCATCCAGTGTCCTATCTAGCTCCCAGACTGCCTGGATGATCTTGCAGCACCACAGCCAGATACCCCATCCAGACAAGAAGTCACTGCACCTGATGGCTTGGCCGTCGGCTGGCAGAGTACCACAGACAGATTGCACCGTGCAAGTCCAGGATATCCTGATACAGAGAAGGAAAACATCTACCAGAAGAACATAGTCATCTAAATGGAAGAGGTTCTTAATATGGGCAGCCCTACAAGGGCTTGACCTGGTCCAGGCCTCAGTATCACAGATCCTGAACTTCTTATTCTACTTAAAGCAGGCTGGCCCCTCATTCAGCTCTATTAAGGTCAACCTGTGTAAATCTTAGCTTGCCGTCTGCCTGTACAGTCATACTCAGTCTTTTCTCAAAGGGCTGTTGTACACTTAGGGTATGTCTGCACTGCATTTAGACACCTGCCACTGACCCGTGCCAGCTAACTCAGGTTTGTGGGGCCCAGGCTAAGGGACTCTTTAATTGTGGTATAGATGTTTGGGCTCAGGGTGCAGCCTGAGCCTCTAGGACCCTGTGAGGTGGGAGGGTCCCAGAGCTTGGGCTGCAGCCCAAGCCTGAACATCTACATTGCAATAAAAGAGCCCCTTAACCTGAGTCAGCTGGCATGGGCCAGCCTGGGGGTGTCTAACTGCAGTGTAGACATATCCATAGGGTTAGAAACCCTGCTCCTGTCTGGGACCTCAATTTATTTCTCCTGGGAGTCTTGGAGTCTCCATTTGAACCTCTCTCAATTGGTCACTGTACCACCTCACTCTGAAGATAGTCTTCCTGGTGGCTATTACGTCCGCATGGAGAGTGAATGAATTTCAGGTATTTATGGCCACACCCCCTCCCCCCAGCCCCATAACATTTCATAGGGACACAGTTGTGCTGCAATCTCACCTGAAGTTCATTCCTAAAGTCGTCTCAGAATGTCATTTAAACAAGTGGATCAACGTGTCTGGCTTCCCCCTGAAGCCACACTTGGCACTGGGAGAAAAGAAATTACACATACTATATGTATTTAGAACTTTGCTTTATTACATTAATAGGACCAAACCATTCAGGCTGTTGCTCTGTCTATTTATAGCCATATCTGGATGTTTTGAAAGTCAAGCCATCTCCTTTGTAGAGGATCTGGAGATGAATAATACATTGTATCTTGCTGTGTTATCAGTTGGCTGGTGTACTCTCTCACTGAACATCAAGGCTCACTGCACCAGAGCTCAAGCGACATCCTCTGCCTACTTCAGGAATGTGGTAATTTCTGAGATCTGCAGGATGGCAGCATGGTTTAAGCCACTGACCTTTGTCAGGAAGCAGTGTGTCAAATTAAGCCAAATTAAGCAGAGCAGTACTACAAACCATGTACTCTGTTTGCCTGAAGATTTAGGATTGGATTTTTTGATTGTTGCCCTCTGTAAAGGGACACAAGTTTTCTGGACTGGGGCCAAATGTGAATAAAAATTATATTCCACATGTGTAGCCTAATGCTTTGTGTCCACCTCGTCTGCTTCATAATTATTTATGATAACAAAGTCTAGTGGTAAGAGATATATGCCTCCCTTTTGGGAGGGCAGGATTTCTCAGATAAGTGATTTTCATGTAATGCTTAGGAAAGCTGCTACTTCATGTTGATCTCCGCCAGTTATCACCACGTCTTGTACTTTCTCCCCCCCTCCCCCCCCCATGAGGAGTATTATTGTGAAGGTAGTGACAAGACAACTCTAGCAATATTTTGAGTTCCCAGATTTTCTTAAACTCTAAGGCCCTGTCAAAATTAGGACACTTTTCAAAAATTTTCCACTATACTAACGCAGGTGGAGCTGAAGCAGCATTATTAAATCTTGGGAATCCTACAGTAGACAGCACTGCTGATGTTGTTTTAAGCACTATTTTGATTAGATCTATGTTGCTCGTTGCTAGCTTTCCCTTCTGGAGGAAGCTGTGGCAACTCAAGTTGCTCTGCTCCTTCCCTCATATCTATCTTCCTTTTAAATAAGAAGTGGTGCCTTGGCTGCTCTGCTACCCGCTTCCTGAAAAACTAGCTGCTTCAGATGCTCTGCTTCCTGCTTTTCCTTCTCCAGAGAAGGAGCCAGTGGTTCTCTGGCCCCACTTGGCCTGCTTGCCCTGGTAAGAGGGCTTTTTAGGCCCTGTTCATGCTGAATCTGTGTAGCTCGATCAGCTGCATTTAGTACTGTGCACCATTATGTGATAGTCACATGTCTGACCCTGGCAGGTGCATATACAGTGTTGTGCTTCAGTGACTTCATTTTTTTTTCCCCCTCAAAGGACTTGGATGGTATTGCTCATTTGCCTGAAGACTCTCTAAAGTGGAGTGCTGCAGGGTTCTGTTTTGACACTCCTCTAGCTCAGTGTATATGAGGCCACTAGGGGAGATATTAAGATGATTTGGTTGCAGTGTAGTTGCATTAGTGATGATACTCTTCTCTATTCTATATAGGTTTTCATACCACACTCATAACCATAGGATCTGAGCTCCTTTCAGTACTGCATTAAACTACGTGACTACATGTCTTTCACATGTTTATTCTCTCATCCTCTCCCCAGGGGGAGAAGTGTGTGCAGTAGAGTGTCTTGTTTTGGAGAGTGGCTTTTAAAATATAAATATACATGTTGCTGTGTGTTAGAGAAAGTAAGGTCAAAGAAGTGCACCTTGCTTTTGGAGAGGAAAGTGGTGAGTGTTGTGATGGTCGTTAGTTCTTGGGGGAGTTCACTCCATGGTCTTGGACCACCCCCGAAGAAAGTTCTGTCTCCCACACAGACAAGCTTTACTCTTGTTGAAAGTTTTATTGTGCCAGAGGAGCATAGTTGTTGACCATAGTTTTTGTCCCAGAGCTTTAGATGGTCTCTTAGGTACCTGGGTGCAGGCCATAGAGCACTTTGAAGATAAGGACTCAGTTCTCTGTGTGTTCACATCAGAGGAAATAATGTGGTTACTCAGTCTATCCAGAGTCTAGATGGCACTGGGATTTGGAAGAGAGTTAGATTACGCTGACTTTATAGCATGACCTCCTGAGTGAGACTATAGGGTAAACTTCCTGTGAGAGACAAAGGAAGAGAATTTATACTGAGATTTTATTATAATAAATTGCAAAGTTAGCAGCTGATTCTTTACCCGTGGCAATATAGGACCTGCCATGTTTTATTTTCATTATGGCTGATCACTATTGAGCTGTTAAGAGAAAATTGCTATTTCAGTAAAATCAATTCTGGTTTCTGACTGACTGTGCGTCAGACACTTAATTTGGAACTCAGTCTCTTGATAAAATTAAAAATTAAAATCTCCAGGTAGGAGCACTCAAACTGTGTTTGCCTTTGAAACTGGCTGCTGTCAGTGTGTTGTCACACTTTCCTTTATCCCTGTGATACGTTTTATATTGGAGCCTGCTGCAGGTGATCTATCTGACTGAGCCTAGGTGGGGGGAATCCACTGTGTCACACAGCCCATAGAATGATGTGGTTTATTAAATAGACCTCAAAGAGTACTGTTGTACTGCTGTTATAATTACATGTGCATTAGGTGGAACCCTTTTGTTATGGCACATTATTGCTGTCTCCAGAACAATCCTTTTTCTTTATTCATAAACAACATTTCCCGCTCCTTCCCCCCCGCCCCCAGCTGTTTGTTCCATCTTGTAGATTTCACACTTTCTCATTTTGCCACTGGCTTAGTATGCAAATAGGCATACAGGGTGAAGGATACAATACCCAAAATGACCAGACAGGGAGATAGGTGTCCGTTCCTTCCTTCCTGAAAGGAACATTTCTGAGGCACGTCACCTCGTGGTGACCTGCCTTTACGCTAAGACCTTAAAAGCATAATTTTCAGTATAGATACACAACTCCTTAAATATTTTCCGTACATACAATTTCACAATGATTATGATGACCAGTGGGCTACTGGCTCTCAGTGGTGATCTTATTTGTGTCCCTTCGGTGAACTATTATTTGACCAAGGGGAGTCATGTAAAACCCTATGCACCCTCTGTGCCCTCTGCCAGTTGACACCAAGGGGTTCCTGGGTCACAACAGATAAAAACAAAATAAGGGTTATGTTGGGGGCAGTGTAATTACATTCAATTTTACCTTCTAGAAATAACCCCAATTCCATCATTATGGTAGATTTGTGGATCTCTAGCTGCTGGCTATCACACATGTTCATTAGTTATCAGACAGGTTCTCTCAGTAGAGTTGTAGATTTTCACAAACTAAATTATTGATTATTGTATTCTTCAATTAAAATAATTTCAGAAATCTACATTTCAGGGATTTATGGAAAGAGTAGGATTATAGGCCCCAGTTTAGCAAGGCACTTAAACAGGTGCTTAACTTCAAGCATATGAATAGTCCCATTGACTTCAGTGGGACTTACACACATTTAAATGCTTTGCTGAATAGTGGTGGACTTAGGCAGGTAAAATTAAGCACATGCTTAAGTGCTTTGCTGATTCAAGGCTTAATTCTGAATAACAGGTGAAAACCAATATTACAACACAACGTGATTAAATTTTGGACTGGTGTTTTAAATTTAAATACACTTTTTATATTAAATTATTGGCTTTTATTAAGTGTTTTAAGTATTAAGATATTTACTGGCCCATTTTTCATAGGTAGCTGTAGAATGAGTTTCATGTACACTGTGATTTTTTTTTTTTTTACAGGTAACGCTACTGACCCTGTGTATTTTTAAAAAAAGATAGAGATGGATATATTGAAATTCATATAGACTAATGTGATGATGACTAATGTGCTGCGTTTTGACCCAGTGCTTTAAAGAGGGTCATTGCCATATTTCTTTGTAAGGAGATATGTGGATTAAACATGTCTACAATATTTTGTTGTTTGCCACAATGTGGCAAACGTCAATAAAAATACAATTATTTGAACGTTAATGCAGCTAAGGAAGTCCACTCTGACATCTAAAATGCATTACAGTGTTAAGGCTGTTTTATAATTAAGAATAAGACTAACAAGCATTTAATGATTTCAGTGAAATCATGACATCTTGGAAATTTAGCAGTTGAAAGACTGAACCCAGCATGTGATCTTAGAAACCACAGGCGTCTTTGTGAGGGAAAAACATCTTAGATGGGAAATAAAATAATTATCTAATCACTTTGTTTTTCTCAAAGTTCCACATAACTACAAAATGGAAGTTAAGCAAAAATATAGCTAAATATAGCTAATAGGAATTAAAACTGAGAAGGTGAGTATTTGACCTTGAATTTTAAGAATTTATGAAAATCTATACACAAAAGGAACTTTCCCTGAAATAAATTCCTGTTTCTATTAACTGTTCAAGTATTAAAATACTTTATGCTCTACCATTAGTAGCAAACATATTTAAAATATTGTGCATTGTATTTTAATTTTTGCAATGTGGCAAACAGACATGCCAGTAAAATATAAAAATGCGCTTACTAAATTATAAACCTTGTAGAAAACATTGAGGATAAAATTGTATCTTCATTCTATATTGACGGCATTTATGATGTATGCTTGATTGATTTTGTTTATTAATGTACATCAATAGACTTCTTGTTTCTATTCTCATTTGTTAAAAATAAATATTTCCTTGAGAGGAGAACTCCCCCTATCTCATGCATGTTTTATTAAGGCAACAGTAAAAAATTCATTAAAGAAGCACAACTACAGATATCATTCTGAGTGGGTTTTGGACAGTGGACTTTGAGAGGTACCAAACATCTCCCCCCATCCAACTCTGTCCACACAGTGTAATTCTGGTAACAAATAACCAGATTAAGTTAGAATTACTTAAGTGTATTGTGATAATCAAGCTCTATTAAAACTCTATTATAATGTACCAGTTATGTTTGTGTTCAACGGAAAATATTTATAAACATTGCATGGTGTATAAGTAGCCACTGCAGATTTGTGTATTGATTTGTAAAGTGCTTTGGGATCATGTAAGATGTTGGACACTGTATTAATTCAAGATGTTTTTATTTCATCTATATACTACTTGGGCTTTTGGTCAAACAACTAAACTTCCACTCATTTTCAGTCACAAATGAGGAGTTTAACTCCAATTCTGATCCCACTGTAGTCAATATCAAAACTTCCATTCACCATACAGGGAGCAGGATGTCTAAAGTTGTTCAATGAACTAAACAAACAAACCAAAAGAATAAAAATATCACCTTTTTTTGCATACTGTTAAGTACAAGAGAATATTTTTCACGTAGGAACCTCAAATGCTTTGTGGTTTTGCATCCCAGTATCCCATCTTATTGATGCAATTGAGGCTCAAGTGATGTTGGCCATTACATTCCAGCTTCTTTCTGAAGCATTTACACCTTTAGATGTTGCATTTTTTTGCCCTGAGTAGTTACTTTTAATGAATCCTTGACTATTAGAAGAAGATTCTTACAGTCTTTTCAGGATTTCCCATGATCAGGGCTTGAATCACTTTACTCAATACCTACTACTCCAAGGAATGAGCCTACTAGGCAGGGCAAAAAAATACCTGTGCTTCCACAAATTGTAGGTTCACATTCCCTAGAATTTAAAGGACTAAGATAGTTGTGTAGTATTTGAACTGTATTTATTGTAATAATGTTTATCAACTTTCTACTTAAACTTAACTTACTATATCTGTCATTTTGTTACTCTTTTCCCTTCTTGGCTTCATTTTACCTTCTTTTTCCTTCTCTTTCCTATAACAGATCATGGTGTAACTCTTCGAGTTGTCTTCAGGGGGTCTGGCAATTTTAGAAGACACTACAAAGGATTGTGGCAGATTGGCATTAGTCAATTAGCAATATTTGATGTAGAGCAGAAAAAATTAGGAAGGAATTGTAAAAAAATATGAGTCTTGTCTTTTTATTAAAGACCAGCTGAGGTGGATTCAGGTTGATCCCTCCAGTCAGAACAATGAACATGGCAAACATAGTCAGTAGGCTAAAGCAAAGAACAGATGGCCCTTCAGAAAGTGGAATGGTTGTTTGGAAATAAGTTGCAAAGGTAGAATGGGAAATAACTCTTGAGTGCACATCTTATGAAGAATTTTAAGTTTTTACAGATGTGATATAGGAGCCACAAACTGTTTATCCTAATCAGTGAATAAAATCTTGACAGGGTTTGAGAAATCTCTAAAAGACATTTAATAAATGATTGACATAGCCTCCTAGGATAGTACATCAGGCAGTTCCTTTGCTGAGGAGGAGGATTTACACCTCCCACACCTCCAGGCTCAGTGTGAGTAGTGTGCGAGTGCTACATTTGGTCGAACCACAGGGAGAATGCATTTCCCGTGTAAAGGAGGTGAAGGAGAGCCTGGGTGAGCATATGCCTGAGAAATGCACCTCCCCACCCTCGCACAACAGGTCGGGGTGGGGGATATTGTAGGTGGGACCACAAAAGTGGATTTGTTGCTCTTGGCGGGGAGAAGGAAAGACGGGAGTGCATGCCTGAAAATGCCCACAAATATCAGAACCAGACCTCCCCCTGCCTCCCTGGTTTTATTGCATCCCATTGGATGGCTGGGGGCAGGGACGGGGGGAGAGTGGGAACTGATTGGCCCCTGCACTCTCCTGCCCAACAACTTCACACCACTTGGCTGCAAGAGGCTCTTGCCCCACCTCCCTTCCTGAAGCTGTAGATAGTGAGCTGGGTTTCCAGAATGCTGTGGATTTCTGGTGGGTTTTTTTGCCTTCCTTGCAGCATTGTGGAGACATTGGTGGCGTAAAGAAGAATACGATTTTGAAGTCTAATATTAAGAGATACTGTAGGAATGTGTAGTTTGTCACAACTTGCTGCTGGTGTCACGTACAGAGAAAGGCTTAAAGGGCAAGCTCCCAGAGGTAAAAGAGACGCAGGGTTTTTGCTGGTGGAACTTGTGCTATAAGGAGAAGGGGCGGCCTGAAGTCTCTGCAGACCAAGGTCTCCCCTTGAGGCTATCTTACCTCCCCATCTGCCCCGGGCAGGGGGGAATTAGAGGACTCAGAAGTGAGCTGATTCCTCTGAGTGGGTCAAGGGGTCTACCCTGGGTTATTGGTTATATTTTGGGAGCCCTCTAACCTGTACTGGACCTACTTAAATGTCTGGTAAGTGAGATGGGGTGCACATATACCACCCCTACCCACTGTTATGTTCATAAAGTTTGGCCTGCCACTTAAAATCCATTCCAATGTCTGTTTTTTCATTCACCTGTGTGTTCTGAGCAGTCAACATCACTTGAAAGTTTTTTACTAGAGGGGACAATATGACAGGGAGATGGGGAAGGACACACTCAAGAAATGCAAAATATGTCTTATTCCCTGTCATGTCACAGCTTGTACTTCTCTTGATTTAGTATTGGCCAAGTTATTCTAGATGTGTTATGCATATAGGTTTTTTTCTGTTTTACTCAGATTTTCTCTTTAATACATTTTGTTTTATTATAACGTTTGTTTTAAATTGTTTGGGCATTTCATGCAGAGATGGTTCTGGAGAGTTGGGGGAAAAACATCTCCCTCTAAGTAAAGGTAGGGAACAAAGGGTGTTCTTTTCTTGAGATTCTTAGCCAAAAGGGAATGCACTAAGGGGGCTTTTCCCATAGGTGCATTGCCATCAGAGTTGGAAGCCTGTGGATGCATAGGAAATCCCTAATGACTACAGAAGAAAACTGAGTTTTAAGGAACATACTTCAAGAACTAAGTCTTCTAGTGAAAGATACTCCAGTGTCTGTGGGATTGCCCGGGTGAGATACCAGCCCCCTTCAATACCACCAGTTTCCAAGGGGATGGTGCTGAGCAAGGTCTCAGCATTTTAGAATTAACCTCTTGCTAGTAGATGTCTGGTAAATTTGAAGGCCACCCCCTAATCCCTTCTGGCTGCTGGGGGAAGGTGCATACATGTGTGGACACTCTCGCTCTCTCTTTCTCTCTGTCTCTCTCTATAAGGGACCAGGCATAGGCGGTCTGGCCTAGCAGTCATGGCTGGGCTAGTGTCCACAAGTCAAGGACAGCCACGAGGCAGTAGTCATTGAGCAGGGATCAGAGTAATCACTAGAGCCAGGATCAATAAGGTCAGAGTCAGGCCAGGGTCGGAAACTGGAAATCAGAGGTAGTTACCAGGCTAGTATCAGGAGGGAAGAGCCAGGCTAGAGTCAGATACTGGAGACTAGAAAGTGAGGTGAGATCTGGAGTCACCGCAGCCAGAAGTTTGTATGGTTGCCCAGACAACTTCATGTGGCACCCTCCACGATTAAATAATGAACATGGACCAATCAGAAGGCCACAGGATACTATCGCTTTGGACCCTTTGGGCAGTACTGCGTGTGGCATCTAATCTCCACAGTGCTCCTTGAAGGTGTCTCTGCATGGCCTCCAGGTGGCAATGTGGAAACATCAGCAGTCCCAGGGTCTGCACACCTGGTTTCTAGTCCAATGGATCCTTACGCCCCATCTCTGTGCTTCCCAGAGACTCCTGGCTTCTGTGACAGTGTGTTCCCACTATTTGCTTTCTTAGTCTCTTTTTGAGCTCCCACCCTAGTGAATTACTCATGTTTAGGGCCCTACCAAATTCATGGCTATGAAAAACACATCATGGACCGTGAAATCTGGTGTCGTCGTCCGTCCCTCCCCCCCCCCCAGCGTTTCTCAAATTGGGGGTTCTGACCCAAAAGGGAGTTGCGGAGGGGTGTCACAAGGTTATTTTAGGGGGGGTCATGGTATTGCCACCCTTACTTCTGCGCTGACTTCAGAGCTGGGCAGCTGGAGAGTGGTGGCTGCTGACTGAGGGCCCAGCTCTGAAGGCAGCAGCACAGAAGTAAGGGTGGCAATACCATACCATGCCATCTTTACTTCTGCGCTGCTGCTGGTGGCGGCTCTACCTTCAGAGCTGGGCTCCTGGCCAGCAGCCGCCACTCTTTAGATGCTCAGCTCTGAAGGCAGCGCCGCCGCGAGCAGCAGTGCAGAAGTAAGGGTAGCAGTACCACAATCCTCCCTACAACAACCTTGCAACCCCCCTCCCCCCCAACTCCTTTTTAGGTCAGGACCCCTACAATTACAACACCATGAAATTTCAGGTTTAAATAGCTGAAATAATGAAATTTATGATTTTTAAAATCCTATGACCATGAAATTGACCAAAATGGACTGTGAATTTGGTAGGACCCTACTCATGTTCCTACCTAGGCAACTGCTCATAGATTTCCTCCCTACCCCCACCCCCAAGAAGCAGCAGAGCGAAATTTATCTTTTTCTTCTCAGTTTTCTGTGCTGCTGACAGTGTTCTGTATAGCAGCAGTGAAAACTGACAAGACTCCATTAGATTTTGCTCTGCTGCAATTTGGGGAAAGTTCTGAGCAGCACTTAATTTCTCTCTGTGTCAGTGCCCCATATGTCAAATGGGGATATTTTCCTAACTCACCGTAGTATTGTGAGAGAGTGAATCCACTGTTTGTGTGGTGACAAGCACCTCTCACAAGCATATAGATTAAATTAACAACATACAGTTCTGTTTATTTTTTGTAGTTTATTCAGATTGGATACTGGAAATAGACTAGTTAGCTTCACTTTCTTGTCTATTCAGTTTCTCATTCTGATTCTTATACAGTAGAACAATTGCACAATCTTTGCATTATATTAATTCCAGGGGAATGTTTAAATCCAGTCCTAAAATTGTTTATAATTGGAATTAAAAGTAGACTAAATAAAATTAATGCAAACATTTAAATTGCTTCTGTGTTTTCAAAACTTGTATTTACAAAACTTAAATTGTGAGACTAACTCAACCCAACATTAAGGGCATGTACGGTACAAACTTTTGCCAACGCAAGTTCCATCAGCATAAAGCTGCCACAGTTAGTATATTGCTTGTGCACGTGCATACTTGGCTCCTTGTGTCGGCACTGCGCGTACTCCCCCGGAATGCTTGTTTCAATGCACAGTGTGGTGCCCCAGGGAGTGTGCAACTCGCCACTGTCCAGGGCACTGACTTTTGGGATGTTTTGGCAATGCATGGTGGGGCAGAAACAAGTTGCACAAGGAAGACCAAGATGGGGTCAAGGGCCCATTACGCAGCTTTCTCCACCCCCCGGCCAGCTCTATCCCATAATTTTCATGCCTATTTTGAAAATCCCATGAACCCGCATAGGACTTGTTGCTGTCCACCATCTCAGACAGAAGCGTGGAGCCTGCACAGCTGTGCACTATTGTCATGAGCATGGGACACACAATCCTCTGGTATCTGCAGAGCTGCAAGAAGAGCAGTGGGGAACATGGCAGTTTCCTGGAGGGCAGATTCCTGTGGGACATAGTGAGAACCAATTCAAGATTGTTAGTGGCATTCACGGAGCAATTGCAGATGATGGAGTGCCATATGGGCCTGAGAAACGAGCACTGACTAGTGGCATCGCATCGTAATGCAGGCTTGGGATTATGAGCAGTGACTGCAGAAATTTCTGATGCACAAGGCTTTATTCCTGGGTCTCTGTGTCAAGCTCGCCATGGCTTTCCAGTGCAGGGACACCAAAATAAGAGCTGTGGGTGGTTGCACTGTGGCAACTTGCAATGCTGGATTGCTACTGGTCAGTGGGCAGTTAAAACATCCACTGTGGGGGCCATTGTCATGCAAGTGTACACGGCTGTTAATTGTCTCCTGCTATGCAGGACTGTGACTCTAGGCCATGTCCAGCACATAGTGGATGGATTTGCAGCAGTGGGGTTCCCAAATTGTGGTGGAGCAATATATGGCATGCATATCCGTATTTTGGCACCAACCCAATTTGCCACAGATTACATCAATGGTTATGCAAGCACTGGTGGATCACCGGGGAGGCTTCACTGATATCACTGTTGGCTGGTCAGGGAAGGTGCTTGACACTCTCATATTTAAGAACACAAGACTGTTCAGAAAGCTACAAGCATGGACTTTCTTTCCTGACCAGCGGATTACTATTGGCAATGTTGAAATGCCAGTAGTGATCCTGAGTGACCCAGCCTATCCTGGTTCATGAAGCCGTACACCGGCTACGTGGACAGCACCAAGGAAAGATTCAACTACCGGCTCACTGGGTACAGAATGACAGTTGAATGTGCTTTTGGTAGATTGAGGGGAACTTGGTGCTGCTTACTCACTAGATTGGATCTCAGTGAGAAAAATATCTCAATGGTTATAGCTCCCTGCTGTGCACTGCATAATACCTGCAAAGCAAAGGGGGAAAAGTTGCTGCCGGGGTGGAGGGCAGAGGTGGAGCAGCTGTCGTCTTAGTTTGAGCAGCCCGATACAAGGTCTATTAGAAGAGCTCAACACAGAGCTATATGGTTCACGCAGGCTTTGAAAGAGCACTCAACACTGTTCAACACTGAGCCACAGTAATGTGTTATGGTTACTGTGCTCTACCTGGCCCTGCAGTTTGGGGGACTATTAGGAATTGTGGAGAGCTTGGTGCACGGGTGTAACACTGACAGTGCACCTATTAATTTTGTGGTGCTTGCTGTACATTTATGAGTGTCACTGATCCTCTGAGTTGTCAGTGTGCAATCATCAGTAAGTGGGTGTTTTCAGTACTGCCAGTCATTCTGCAGCATATGTTAGGAACTAATAAAGATGAATTATTTTCCAAACACTAGAGTTTTATTGAGTAATAAACACTTAAAAAATTCTGTGCAAGTTAAAAGAAAATACACTAAAACCATAACAAATGTATGGAACAGAGCTTAAAGAAATGGAAGGAACATTGATGTTCATTTTACCTAAACGTACATCAACTGTGCCTCTCTCAGGTCAGGGTATGTGAAGCTGTAGTTGTTCTTAATGTCCCCCGGGGTAGAGTGGTAGGCGTAGGGATGTTGAGGACGGGCTGTAGGGAGGTGCTATACAGTAACTCCTCACTTAAAGTCGTCCCGGTTAACGTTGTTTCATTGTTATGTTGCTGATCAATTAGGGAACATGCTCGTTTAAAGCTGTGTAATGCTCTCTTCTAATGTCGTTTGGCAGCCGCCTGCTTTGTCTACTGCTTGCAGGAAGAGCAGCCCATTGTAGCTAGCTGGTGGGGGCTTGGAACCAGGGTGGACCGGCAGCCCCCTATCATCTCCCCGCTCCCGTAAGTTCCCTGTGCAGCAGCTGCCTGCAGTTCAGCTGTCCCTCCCCCCACTGCCATGTGCTGCTCCTGCCCTCTGCCTTGGAGCTGCTCCCCGAGACTCCTGCTTGCTGTGCGGGGGGGAGGGGAGGAAGAGGGGGGATAATGTCAGGGTGTCCCCCTCCCCCCTGCTCCTGCACCCCGCTTACCCCATCTTCCATAGAGCAGGGGGGACAGACCAGGACGCAGGACAGAGGGAGCTTGCAGCAGCTGCGTCTCAGCAAGCTGATGTAATTAACAAGGCAGTGTACTTAAGGGAAATGCACATATCTCCCTCCATTCCTGCTGCCTTGTGTAGAGAGAGAGTTAACCCTTGAGGGCTCAGCCAATTGCTAGTTCATCATTTATCAGTAAGGGAAATATCCCACCCTCTGATTCCTCCACCTCAACCAAGCTTCACAATCATCATCACTGTGTACCAGTATTAAATTGTTTGTTTAAAATGTATACTGTGTGTGTGTGTGTGTATGTGTGTGTATATATATATATATATATATAAAATATATAAAATTTCCCTGGAACCTAACCCCCTCATTTACATTAATTCGTATGGGGAAATTGGATTCACTTAACATCGTTTCGTTTAAAGTTGCATTTTTCAGGAACATAACTACAACGTTAAGTGAGGAGTTACTGTACTGGAGTTCTTTATCAGGGCATGGCTACACTTGCAGATGTAGAGCGCTGTGAGTTAAACCCGCCTTTGGAGAGTGCAGTAGGGAAAGCGCTGCAGTCTGTCCACACTGACAGCTGCAACCGCACTGGTGTGGCCACATTTGCGGCACTTGCAGCGGCATTGGGAGTGGTGCATTATGGGCAGCTATCTCACAGACACCTCTTCCCATTCTGGCGCTGTGGCTTGTGGGAAGGGGGCGTGGAGTGCAGGGCATTCTGGGTCCTGTCCCAACGCCCCGTGATGCATTGGTTCGCATCCCAGCATTCCCTTTGCTTCCGTCCACATTTGGCGCCATCTTTCAACATTTTTTGTACTGTGCGCTCTGTTTTCCCTTTCAGTCTGCGGGAATGGAGCCCGAACTGTTGAGGAGTATGCTGACGAGTCTCGCCAGCACGTCACGTTTGGCAGTCGAGTTATTCCTTATGAGCCAAAGTGACAGTGAAAGCTCTGACAATGATATCGACTCGAGTAACGCATATGACACGAGTTTGCTTGTGGCATTCACGAGAGGCAGCATTGTTCACACCAGACAGAGCAATGATTCCCCCGTACTTAAGGAGGGCAAGCACAGTCTACACAATAGCATAATTTGCCCGTCCCAAAGTGAGCACACACAACCTACGGGAGCCCCAAAATGGTGAGTAAGCACAGGGTCAAGTGTGACTGATCGTTTCACGTCTGTACTGTCCTCTGGGTTTCTGTGACTTGGGGAGAGCCAACAGCGGCAGGGGGCCCCTATACCAAACACTGTCCCCACGTTTTCCACAGGAGTTCATCCTGTAAGATATCTCGCTGCTGAGGGTGACCTGGGAAGCAAGGGAGGGTCGTCTTCTGCAATGCGGCTTCTGCCCTGGACCATATGCAGATTGCCTGTGTGCAGCAATGGTACCCCCACCCCTCATGGCACAGTGGCACGGACAAGTTAGCCTGACTGGGACAAGGACCACAGTAGCTCTCCCGAGAAACCTGTGCAAGCGCATTGCCCAAGTTCTTTGAAGAGATCACTGAGGCTGATTACCGCGATGTGAGAGAGCACATCAACGTCCTATTCCGCATCTAGGCATGCATGCGGCCCTTACCCTCCTTGCCCTAAGAGCCCGCACCGAATAACTTCCTTCCCAAAATAAAAGCCATTTACCGGGAACCTCCTCTGGTGTTTGTCCTTCCCCAAGCACCAGCCTCCGCGACTGGCTACCTTCCCCCTGGCTTGAGAACAGCTCCTGGCTGCATGCATCTAGGGATTCTGGGGTGTCTTCCTCTGCCTCACACCCTCGCCCCCACTTTGCTCTTCCTCCTGCCTTGTTGCAGTGGGCTCTGAAGTGTCTATGGTGGTCCCTGGAGTGGAGGTGGGGTCGCCCCCAAGTATCACGTCCAGCTCTTTGTAGTAATGGCAGGTTGCGGGGGCAGCACCGGAGCGGCGGTTTGCCTTGCGGGCTTTGTGGTAGGCATTCCACAGCTCCTTCACTTTAATCCTGCACTGCAGTGTGTCCCGGTCATGGCCCCTTTCCATCATATCCCTTGATATCTGCCCGAAGGTATCGTAATTCCTACGGCTGGAGCGCAGCTGGGACTGGACAACTTCCTCCCCCCCAAACACTGATGAGATCCAGCAACTCGCCATTGCTCCATACTGGGGCTTGCCTGGCGCATGGAGGCATGGTCACCTGGAAAGATTCACTGATAGCACTCCACGCCTGGCTGAGCAAACAGGAAAGGATTTTTCAAAATTCCCAGAGAATTTAAACGGCAGATCTGATGGTTGGTCACCTGAGGGCAGGGCAGTAGAGTTCAATGTGATGACCAGAGTGGCTAGCACAGGCATTGTGGGACACTTCTAGAGGCCAATCAGAGCGCACTATAGGACCAGGGCGTCCACACTGGCGCCGCGGCCCTCCAAAGGGGGGGTGCAGCAAATGTTATTCCACTTGCTGAGGTGGAGTACCAGGAGCGCTCTAGCTGTGAAGTCAGAGCGCTCTACGTGCCTTGCCAGTGTGGACGGGGAGTGAGCTAGTGTGCCCGGGGCTCCTTTATTGCGCTGTAACTCGCAAGTGTAGCCAAGGCCTCAGTGGGAGACACATTTAAGTTTAGACACCTGCACAATGAGGTTGACGCAAGGCAGTGTATGTTGACTTGACTTTGTTGTGTAGACCAGGCCTAACTCTTTAACTTGTAGTGTGAGCTTTATCTGCAGATCTGTATTTATAGCTGATTTTCATCTTCAACTGAAGTCTTGTCTATATTAGAAAATTGTACTGTTTAACTAAAATAGATTTAGAAATTTGATCTAGTTAAATTGATACAAATCCTTAATGTTGACACACCTAACTCCGTTTAAACCTTGCTTTATATTAGTTTAGCTTCAGTCAAAAATTTAAACAGATTTAAGTGTCTACATTTGTGGTTTGTACTGGTTTAATTAGATCAGTTTTAAATTGGTTTTAGTTAAACCAGTGAAACTTTTTTGTATAGACAAGGCCTGTTCCCAGACTTTGGAATAATCTATGTTACAAACTATTGTTAAACATATTTTCTTCCAGACTTTCAATACAGTTTGCCCAGAGATAACATTTGAGCTTCTCATCTCTTTTTCTAAAGGAAATAATTAGTTTTAGAATTGACTGACCTTTTCCTGGATTGTGGATTATCTTGCTAGAGACAGATTTTTACTGTCCATTAATCTCCATATCAAATGTTTAAAATAGAAAACCTTTCCTAAATTCCAAAGAGCCTTTCTTCATTACTAGTTTGTCTTCTTACTTCCAGAGCAGATTCCACTAGGTTATCATTTTTTTGCTAGATGACAGCAAATAGAACATCTCACTATTTCCTAAATAGGCGAAGTGATTCACTGCATGACATGTTGCCTTTTTCATTGCTGATGTCTATGATTCTTTCTACTGGGCAGAGGAAAATGTAGAAATGACTAAAATTGAGTTAGTTAATCTAATTTATAGTATTCTGAGGTGAAATATGGAAGTTGAACCACAATCCCATGGTAAGATACTTACCTTGTAGAGTGTGCAGAATGATTAAGATAATCTTCAACTAAACTATTTCAGGAAGGACAGTTAGAAGCTAGAGTAAGCTCTTGGAAAAGTCTACCAGAAAGCTTTAGCTATTATACCTTTCATGCTTTATTGATCATATTTATGTATTTATAATTATTAGTGTTCTAGCAAAGTGTATGTGAGATTTCAGTTGGAGGTTGGTGAAGTTTGCTGTATGTTTTGTATGCAAATTTATTACAATAAGTTAGGTTACAGAAATGTACATGATTGTGATTAGATCCAAATAGTCAATACTCAATGTGACGGAATCCCTGGGGTGCAGCCTGGGACCGTGGGACCGCTGTGCCCCCGAACCCTCTCCAGCCTGGGTTGTCTCTCACAATGCCTTGCTAGTGATCAGCAGCAAACCCCTCCAGGCGTTATCACTCAGCACAACCGCATGTGGAGCCCCACACCCAGCTAGATTGCATGAATGTTCCCAGAGCCACTCATGAATCACACAGAGAAAGGCACCAGCCGAATACCCCCCGCCTCCCAGAACTGTACCTCAGGAATATACCGTCTTGCACTGCTCAAGATGGGCACAGTAAATTTATTAATTGGTTCACCACTTCATCTACTGAAAGTGGATGTACACCAGCCTTTGAGAACCTGAGCAATTTTGTAGTATACTTCATACAGCGCACTGGTAAAGATAAACAGTAAAACAAATTTAATGACTACAAAAGATAGATTTTAAGTGATAGGCAAAAAGTCAGAGTTAGTTACCGAAAGAAAATAAAATATAAGCACACAGTCTAAACTCTCAACCCTAGTAGACTGGGCAACATCTAGATTAAGCAGTTTTTCTGACCCCACTGGATATTGCAGTTCATAGTACACAGATTTCACCCTTAAAATCTGGGCCAGTCCCCTCATTTGGAGTCTTCAGAATGTCCTTATTGCTTGCAGCATAGATGGGTGAAGGAGAAAGGCCCAGCATGTGGCCTCTGTGTTCTGTTTTATAACCTCAGTCCCATGTGCTTGGGGAACACAAGTCCAGGCATGTCTGGGGACATTGCTGAGTCTCCAAGCAAGGTTGAGCAATTCCCTTGGTGTGGCCTCATGCAAGTGAGTCATTGAATTGTAGCTCCCTTGCTGGACAATGGTGGTTATTGGGTTGTTTGACACCCCGCCCAGGTGTTGGTTACTTCCCTTGCTGTTGCCTCTGGGGAGCTAATATCTGTCTGATTGCCCAACTTACAGCATGTTTTAGTGACAACCATACCACACAATTCTCATAACTTCATATGCATTAATGATATACATATATGGATAGAGAAATGACTTTCAGCAGATCATAACCTTTCCCTTGATACCTTACAAGGCATGCTTTATATGTAAGATCACGATTATGTAAAAATGAGGAATATGGGGGTTACAGGATGCTCCCCCAAGGTATAGAATGTCACACCCTGTATTAAGATGTGGATGGTCTCTCTAACTTATGTTATTAAACTGTCCAAAAGATCCTTTATCTGAAATCTCCAGCATCTTAAGAGAAATCAGAGCCAAAGCTCATCTTATTCTAGTGGCTCTTGCGATCTGAGAAGGTCAGGTGTCAGTGTTAATCAGTCAATCAGTGTATTTTTGCCCAGGAACATAGATCGATGCTGTGCTATGCCCAGGACCATAACCCAAGCAACGAACAGAGCTTTTTGAAAAGGTATTCTAGAAGAGAGGCCATTCCAGTCTATAGTTGTAGCACATAATGAAATAGTGGATGGGAAGCTTTCATTGCCACTGCTTGTTCTGTATATGATTTTTGCACAGTCCGTCTGCACCTCTCACAAGCACTGAATACACACAAAATCTAAAAAAAAATGTAGACCCCAAATGGTAAATTCTTTTCTACTTTGGTGCACCTGATTTTTTAAAAATGAAAAGCTATTTATAGGTTAAGGATACAAAGAAAAATGAAGCAAAATTATTAGGTAGATTCTATACTTCATTCATTTTTTGTATAAGACCACTTTATATTTGCATAATTTCCTTGCAGAAACTACTGATTTGAGAACAGAATTATTTTGTTTTCCCTTTTAGATTTGTGTGTGTGTGTCTCAGATGGTTTAGAACTCAACTCTGTGTGCCATTGAATTGTGGGGATCTCTTCTTAATGATATATTGCAGTAATAATCTTAATGACACAATATGGCAGTTGAGCACTGTGTGGAGGACCATCTGTCTACCAAAATTAGCCTTTGTTACTTTATTATTATTATGGAAAGTACTTGATTTGATATTTTTGGGACATACAATATTGTCCACATTTTTAACTATAAGTAAAGTTAGACTTTAGGATTTTTTCACTTTAGAATAACATTTACACATGCCACAGTGTAATAATTGTGATGGGTTGGGTCACAGACCCCCTTGGGACTGTCACCTGACATTCTGGAATTACCTCTGAGCCTGTTTTCCCTGCCAGCTTGGGACTCCAGAACCCTGCCTTGTTGAGCCAGACACGCTAGCCTGCTGCAACACAGACCCAGGTCTGGTCCACGCCCCCAAAGCTGCAGACTTAAAGTGAAAACAGCTCTGCAGGTAACCTATCTCCAGCACCCAGACACCCAGTTCCCAATGGGATCCAAACCCCAAATAAATCCGTTTTACTCTGTATAAAGCTTATACAGGGCAAATTCATAAATTGTCCAGCCTCTATAACACTGATAGAGAGATACGCATAGCTGTTTGCTCCCCCAGGTATTAATCACTTACTCTGGGTTAATTAATAAATAAAAGTGATTTTATTAAGTATAAAAAGTAGGATTTAAGTGCTTTCAAGTAATAACAGACAGAACAAAGTAAGTTACCAAGCAAAATAAAGCAAAAACATGCAAGTCTAAGCCTAAAACAGGGGTGGCCAACCTGAGCCTGAGAAGGAGCCAGAATTTACCGATGTACATTGCCAAAGAGCCACAGTAATAAGTCAGCAGCCCCCGATCAGCTCCTCCCGCTCCCAGCGCATCCCACCCACTGGCAGCCCCACCGATCAGCACCACCTCCTCCCTCCCTGCACCTCCCGATCAGCTGTTTCTTGGGGTGCAAGAGGGCACGGCAGGCTCAGGGGAGGGAGCAGGAAGGGGTGGAGTGGGGGCAGGGCCTGTGGCAGAGTCAGGAGTTGAGCAGTGAGCACCTCCCGGCACACTGGAAAGTTGGTGCCTGTAGCTCTAGCCCTGGAGTTGGTGCCTATACAAGGAGCCACATATTAACTTCTGAAGAGCCGCATGTGACTCCAGAGCCACAGGTTGGCCACCCCTGGCCTAATACATTAAGAAACTGTTTACAGGTAAAATCTCACCCTCAGCGATGTTCCAATAAGTTTCTTTCACAGACTAGACTCCTTCCTAGTTGGGCCCAATCCTTTCCCCTGGTACAGTCCTTGTTAGCAGACATCTTAGGTGGAAACTAGGGGTTTTCTCATGACTGGAAGTCCCCTTTGTTCTGCTGCATCCCCTTTTATAGCTTTGGCACAAGGCGGGAATCTTTTGTCTCTCTGGGTCCCCACCCCTCTTTCTAAATGGAAAAGTACCAGATTTAAGATGGATTCCAGTATCATGTGACATGTTCACATGTCCTGTGAGACCTCATTCTTCATTACCCACGGGCTGGCTCACACGTATACAGGAAGGCTTGCAGGTAAATAAACCATCTACAACCAATTGTCCAGTCAATGGGAGCCATCAAGATTCTAAACCACCATTAATGGCCCACACTTTGCATAATTACAATAGGACCTTAGAGTTATACTTCATATTTCTATCTTCAGATACAAGAATGATACATGCATACAAATAGGAGGAATATAGTCAGTAGGTTATAACCTTTGTAATGATACCTTATAAGAGACCTTTTGCATAAAGCATATTCCAGTTACATCATATTCACACTCATAAGCATATTTCCATAAAACATTATGGAGTGCAATGTCACAATAATATCTCCTTGAACTTTTAGGGAGAAAAAAATAGATGCCCAAGTTATACTGGTAAAATATGCATGTGAACTTAAGTAGCTGAGTAGGAGCAAAAGGTGTATGTAAAATGCAAAATTGCTGTGCAAGTATTTATTTTACATATTCAGATTTATGTTCTTTTGTAAATGTGAGCTCAGTGCTATACAAGACATGCAAATGTGTATTTTGAGCACACCGTTGCCTGTTCGTACATATACATGTGCAGATCATCCCAGATCAGAGAGCTGATGCCAGGCCAACAGAATGATAACAGAACACTTTCCCCCTTTAAGAACAGGAGTACTTGTGGCACCTTAGAGACTAACAAATTTATTTGAGCATAAGCTTTCGTGGGCTACAGTCCACTTCTTCGGATGCATAGAATGGAACATACAGTAAGAAGATATTTATACATACAGAGAACATGAGAAGGTGGAAGTAGCCATACCAACTGTAAGAGGCTAATTAATTAAGAGAAGCTATTAACAGCAGGGGAGAAAAACTTTTGAAGTGATAATCAAGATGGCCCATTTCGGACAGTTGACA